>CM062805.1:329708371-330908371 GCA_031772625.1 Pinus tabuliformis | reverse complement strand
GTAGAAAAAACTTTATAGCGAAAATTACACGATGACCTGTTTGAAGCAGTAAAACCCTAGATTCCAAAGCTCTGATACCAACTGTTATGCAACCAGCTCACAAATAGATAAATCAATGACTTAAAAATTATCCTCTTCAAGGGGGAAACCTCCTTTAAATTATATAAATGAACAATTATTGGATGATACAAATGAAAAGACCTCATATATATATATATATATATATATATATATATATATATATATATATATATATATGAGTTTAAATGGTCAAAGTATAATCAGAGTCTACATAACAATAATAATGTAAGGGCACAACAATAACAATAGTGGGCTTCTATGGGGCACAATAATAATAATATGGGGACTACAAGGGCACAACAATAACAATAAGGGGGCTACATTAACAATAACAATAAGGGGCTACACTAGTATTATAGGGACCTAACATAGCAATTCATTACTCATCAATTTGAAACAATGATATGTGCATTTTATTTAGATAGAGCAGATATGTTAGGAAATGGGTGATGGATAATGAGATATGTACAGCTCAAGCGATGATTTTGTCCACGCACTTTAATTTTATCCCAGTAATATTTTGCATTGTAGATTTTATTTAATTTATGGCTATACATGTTTTTATCTTTATTTCAGTTGCATCAACCTCTTAAGGGAAAAAATTTATGGGTCCTTTCTCAAATATCACAATGAGAGGTTGCCAATACTAGTGATAATGAAAATCAACCCAAGGAATGGAGGTGGATACAAGGGACTGATGGAAAGTGATAATTATGGATTACCTTATTAAATTTTTTAATACTAGCCAAATTTATTTTTTCACGTAAATTAATTTTATTCCCAACAATTTATTTATTGAACGAAATAAATATTGAATTACCAAAAAATAAAATCATTGGTATTTTTAACTTATAGAAATGAATATGTGTAGCAAAAATTATATCAGAGAGATCAATCACACATTGCAAAAATAATCCACCCACAATAATTCTCTGTAATGTATTAATCTAGAAAATTTGGGTTTTCCACCTATAGAGATACAAGGAAAAATGCAATAATAGGAACCTATAACTCACCCCCACAAGATGAATTTGACCTCCTGGAAATCGGCCTCAAAAGTAATTCGACTTGAAAGAACT
Source organism: Pinus tabuliformis (assembly GCA_031772625.1). NCBI lineage: Eukaryota > Viridiplantae > Streptophyta > Pinopsida > Pinales > Pinaceae > Pinus > Pinus tabuliformis. The sequence goes on along the minus strand of CM062805.1, from coordinate 330,907,211 downwards.
CGACCCCATTGATCACCAAAAAATCAGCCTTTGTGCCCAACAACTCATCCCTAACAATTCTTCCTCCCCAACAATTGTTCCTCATTTCAAACAACTGAGCCCTTCAATCTCCACAACTCGGCCTCCTAGATTAGTCCTCCAATTCTCCCATACTTCTCCTCCTCTGCACTCTAGTACAATAAGACACTCGCACTAGAGAAAATTGTTCTTTATGATGACTTTCTCACTTGATTTCTTATGTGTCTTCACCTCTTCACTAGGCTTCCTTTATAATCTTTATTAATATCAACTCCCTAACCCTAATCCCCCTTCTAGAATATCTTAGAGATCAATGGTTGATCTTATTTCTAAGTCACTTAAATAATTAAATTATTATCCTTAGAAATGAGTTAATAGTCCACAATTATTTATTGGCTTTAATTATTGTATTTTTCCTAAGTTAGACTTAGGAAAGAAGACATAAATCACTTACTCCACCAAGCAAGCACCTAAAGAGGCAATAAATCATCTCCCAGATGCTAAGGCAACAAGCCTTTGCAAAAGACTTTCCAAAGATACTATTATATTCAACACTCCCTCTTAGAAACAAAGGGATTCTCCACCGCCACAACTTATCTCGGCACGTCACAAACTTCTTTTTCACTAGAGTATTAGTGACAACATTTTCCACCTGCTCATATGTTCTCACAATTATTTTCACTTGAGGCTCAAACATCAAGATCATCTATTTCTCCAAACCTCCAAAAAGTCTTGGACAATCATTCCAAGGTATTTGAGACTCCCAAAGGCCTCCCACCTATTCATGGTCATGATCATGCTATTAATTTGATTCCAGGAATTATTCCTCCAAACATCAAGCCTTACAGATATCCCTATGCCCAAAAGAGTGAAATTGAACGTATAGTTGTAGAAATGCTAGAGGATGGTATAATTCAACCTAGTCAAAGTTCTTTCTCTGCTCCAGTGGTATTAGTGCACAAGAAGGATGGATCATGGTGCATGTGTTTGGATTATAGGGAGCTCAACAAGCTCACTATTAAAGATAAATTTCTCATTCATGTCATTGATGAATTATTGGACGAATTACATGGAGAAATTTACTTCACCAAGTTGGATCTTCGTTCAGGATATCATCAAATAAGAATGAAGACTAAAGATGTTCCGAAAACAACATTTAGAACTCATGAGGATCATTATGAATTTTTGTTCATCCCTTTTGGCCTTACCAATGCATCTTCTACATTTCAATGTTTGATGAATTCCATTTTCAAACCCTTCCTTAAAAAAATTGTGCTAGTATTGTTTGATGATGTACTAATCTACAACAAGTCTTGGAAGGATCATGTTCAACATGTTGACAGGGTGCTCAAGCTATTGGAGGAGAAACAATTGTATATAAAAACCTTCAAATTTTTCTTTGGAGTGCAAGAGGTGGAATATATGGGTCATATTGTATCTCACGAGGGTGTTAAGGTAGACCCTAACAAAATTAAATTCATTAAGGAATGGAAAAAACCCACATCCATAAAGAATTTGCGAGGATTTCTCCGGTTGACATGGTGTTATTGCAAGTTTGTTAAGAATTATGGGAGAATAGCAGCATCTCTAACAACATTACTAAAGAAAGATGCATTTTCTTGGACTCCAAAAGCAACTAAGTCCTTTGAGCATCTTAAAGAGGCAATGTGCCAAGAACCGGTCTTAGCTACGCCAAACTTCACAAAAAAAATTATTGTGGAATGTGATGCCTCGAGAAATGGAATTGGTATTGTTTTAATGCAAGAAGGAAGACCTATTTCTTTTTAAAGTCATCCAATCAAAGGAAAGTATTTACTCAAAACTATTTATGAGAAGGAAATGATGGCAATACTACATGCACTTAAGAAATGGAAACCTTACCTAATGGAAAGGCACTCCAAGGTAAAAATAGATCATGATAGTCTTAAATAATTTTTAGAAAAAATATTATCTTCAGAAGAGCAGCAAAAATGGATCACAAAGATATTGGGTTATGACTTTGAAATTAGCTACAAAAAAGGGAAGCAAAATGTTGTTGTGGATGCAGTCTCAAGAAAGGATGAGGATGTGGAAGCATTGATTTGTGCCATTTTTATTATCCAACCAGATTTGATAACCGAAACAAAGGATGAATGGAAGAATGTTGAAGAAGTGTGGAAACTCATTCAAAATTTGGAGCAAGATCCTAGTACTTCTGAGATATTCAGCTAGAATAATGATTCATTATGGTACAAAGATCACTTGTACCTTTGTAATAATTACCAACTCAAACAAAAGATTCTTCGGGAATTGCACACCTCTCCCTTAGGAGGGCACTCAGGATTTTTACAAATTTACCACAGGGTTAAGAAGGATTTTTTGTGAGATGGCCTTAAATATGATATTCAAAATTTTTTTGTGGAATGTTTGGTTTTCCAACAAAATAAAGTTGAGACAATTAGGACCTCGGGTCTTTTACAACCTTTATCCATTCCAAGTCAATGTTGGGAGGAGGTTTCAATGGATTTTATCATAGGTTTACCCACATCCGAAGGAAAGAGTGTCATCATGGTGGCAGTTGATAGACTTACCAAGTATGCACACTTTTTTTCATTATCTCATCCATTTAAAGCTAGTACATTTGCTACTGCATTTATGGAAACAATTCAAAAGCTACATGGAAACCCAAAGATTATTGTAAGCGACAGAGATCCTATTTTCACTGGAAATTTTTTGAGGATATTATTTTCTTGTCTAGGTACTCAAATAGCTCATAACTCATCTTATCATCCTCAATCAGATGGGAAAACTGAGATAGTGAACAAATGTTTGGAAGGATATCTTCGTTGTTTTGTATCTGATAAATAGACACAATGGGTCAAGTGGTTACCTCTCGTTGAATGGTGGTATAACACTTCCTTCCATACTACAGCAAAAATGACCCCATTTATGGCACTTTATGGATATCATCCATCGTCCATCACATTATGAGAAAATTCTAAGGTTCAAGCAATGGAAGATCACATCGAGCATCAACAACAAGTTCTCCAACTATTAAAGGATAATCTCACTTTGGTACATAATAGAATGAAACAATAGGTTGATAAACATCGCAGCAAAAGAAGTTTTGATATAGGCGACTGAGTATTTTTATGGCTACAACCATACAAACAAAAGTTCGTCAAGCAAGCTAATAAGGATAGTAAATTATCACCAAATTATTATGTTCCTTATAAGGCATTGCAAAAGATTAGTACTATGGCATACAAATTGGAGGCTGCTTCCTACATCTTCCCGAGTACACCCAGTTTTCTATGTTTCATGCTTAAATAAGGTTATAGGTGACAAGGCCCCAGTTCAAACAATATTTCTAGAACTTGGTGAGGAAGGAAAAATCATATTGGAACCTGAAGCAGTCACATAAATAAGAACTCGACAGCTACGAAATCAATCAATTTCAGAGTATCTGATCAAGTGGAAGAATTTACCTGCAGAAAATTCCACATTGGAGGATGACAATTTTAAACAAAAGCATTCAGAACTACCCAAGCATTGAGGACAACACTTTTTTTGAAGGAGAGGGGCATGTTAGGTTCCAATAATACTAGTGTCTTCCCTCATTGTTATTAGTGTAGCCCCCTTATTGTTATTGTTGTGCCCCATAGAAGCCCACTATTGTTATTATTGTTCCCTTACATTATTATTGTTATGTCGGTTCTGATTATGTTGTGACCCCTTAGACTAATATATATAGAAAGGAGGTTTTTCCATTTGAATCATCCAAGAATTGTTCATTTGTGTAATGTAAAGGAGGTTTCCCCCTAGAAGAGTTTGATTTTGAAGTCGTTGATCTATATTTTCTTCTATTTTATGAGTTGGTTGCATAACAATTTTTATCTCACAAAGTTTCTCTGGACCCTATCTCTGACGAAGTGATATTTGATCTCGATGTGATTGGAACGATCATGAAACATGATATTTTCATAGATTTTAATGCAACTCTAATTACCACAATGAATCACAGTTTTCCCCATCTGCATGATCAAAAAGTAATGCAAGCATCTTGCAAAGCCATACTACCTCACACCTCACCACACTCGTTGTTATGTACTCAGACTATGCTAAACTAAGTGCCACTAACTATTGCTCCCTAGTATATCCCAAGTTGAAACAACATCCATATGTGGATTTTTTGTCCACTACACTCACTGCCCAATCAAAATTTGTGTACCCCTACAGCTCCACTTTGACATATCTCAGTCCATGTTGAGAAATCTAGGGCATTAAGATTAGGTGATTGCTCTTCTTTAGATAATTTCTTTTGAATGTTTTTTACTTCAATAGATTAGGATATTCTCTTTAGTTATATTATTATAGTGTTCTTCTTCATCAAACATCTACCAAATCATAAACAATAAAGAGACAAAATACACAAAATGTAGCCTATCAACCATGGCCAAAACCTCTCCCACTTGAGAGGAAAACCCAAACGAAATCTTCTTCTTATAGAGACTTCAATTGACGAATATGAAGACCACGACCAAGACCATTGACACAACAACCTCTCCAAGACCAAGTCAAAAATCCCTTCTCCACTTCTTCTTCTTACCTATGTCAAATTTCTTGACTTCTTTTGTATTTTGGATACCCTTAAGATTTCGACCTTCCTCATCAGACTTGCAATACTCATTTGCCTGAGATTTCTGCAAGAGCACACGTGTGAGCATAATCATGGACTTCTATGATTTCTTCCTTCTTCGCTTGACTTGAGAACTTTCACTTGTAACTTCGGCTAGCAGAAAGGATGATAGAGAGATCTTTTACTTGTCTTTTGTATGGGCTGATGTCAACCTACAGAAACCCTAGTTTTAGCCACACGTGCAAGGAAATTCACCCAAGAAACAGTACCAAAACTCTTCTTCATTCCCTTCCTTCTTCTCACTGGTTAGAGGCTCCTTCTCACACTTTTTATTGTAGTGTTGTCCTTCACTGGAAATCTTGTTCTCAAATGGAGGCCAAGCTGCCTATTTATAGTGGTTACCCATGAAATAAGTCGACTTGATTTGAAGACTAGGCCGACATGCCTTTTGGAGGTCATACTAAGTCCAAATTCTTGGAGGAGCTTGAGCTTGGTCTTGGAGGGCCTTTTTAGTTTTTCAATGACTCGTATACAAATGTAACATGCCCAAGAAGGGTCCTTCACACATGACATTGACTCAATTTGACTTTTATGACTTGATGACAAAACCTAAAGGTTCACAATGGGACCCTTAACTAAAATAAAATTTCTTGATCATCAAACCCATGATTCAAACATTATAAAAATAATTTTTACATCAATTACATAAAATCACAATTACACATGTCATTATGAAGAGAAAACCTAGTTACACTTTTCAACAGTCCAAAGTCCATTATACCTCACGAGTATCTTAGCACATGCTTCACTACCACCCAATGAACCTGTCTCGGCTCCACAACGAACTAACTGAGTGTTTTCAATAGCAAAACATATATCTGGTGTAGTGTTGACTAGATCCATCAAGGAACCTATCAGTTTCTTGTACAACTTCGGATCCACCAAATCACCTTCAGAATCACTTAGCTTCTTCAAGTTAGTGATCATCAATGTAGACATAGGCCTGCAATCCTCTATCTCAAACCTTCTAAAGATCTCAACTACATGTTTTCTCTCTCCAGGGACATATCTCCTCGTTGTTTCTACACCCCTAATCCCAAAAAGTTATGCATCAAGTCGATGCCCTTCATCTATAATTTTGAAGCAAGATCCTCCTTGCACATCCTTATGAGCTTCCTTGATCCCATCAAGAAGAGATCATCTACATAAAGTACCAAGATGATCAGCTCACCCTCAACAAGTACATAGTACAAGTTGGAGTCTGCCTCACTCTTGGTGAAGCCCAAACCAAGAATATATCCATCAATCCTAGAGGGCCATGCATGTAGAGCCTACATCAGTTCATAAAGCCTCCCTCCTTTTGGGAGAACTCTCTCACCATGAACCTCACTTTGTACTTCTCAACATTGCCATCCACTGCATGTTTGATCTTATAGATTCGTTGAGAAGTGACCACAGACTTTCCCTCTAGTCAAGGAAATATGTCCCATACATCATTTCTCATAATGGAGTTATAATCCTCCACCATGGCATCCCTCCAAACCTGTCCATCTATAGCCTCCTCAAAAGTGGAAGGCTCGAACACACTGACACTACTTGACAATGCCAAATAACTGGAAAATCATGTGGGTGATCTACTCTGCCTAAAGGTGCTTCTAGGAGCCTCCACATGCTCCTCAACATCTCTCAAGGTCTGCTCAACCCATCTTAGCCTCCTCCTAGTAGAGCTCAAAGGAATATCTAGCTCATCCTCTAGATCCATGGATTGCATCCTTGTTGTTCGTGTTGTTGGTCCTTGTTCAGCCTTAGGAGCTTCTAATTCTCAAACCTCTACCATTGCTAGTTCTTTCTCATGAGAACTCTTAAGGGCCCTTCCCTCATCAAATATAACATCTCAACGTAAGATCACTTTCCTTTGTCCTAGAATGTAGACTCAGTAGACCCTTTAGACTTCATTATAGCCCACAAATACACCCCTTTCTGACAAGGGATCTAGTTTAGTCATTTTCTCCATGGAAATGTGGACATAAAATGGATCACTGAAGATGCACAAATGGCTCACATATTATTTCACTCCTGTAAATAACTCCTTGGGAGTCACATCCTCCAATATATTATGATGACTCCTATTTTTCACATTCATAGTTGTCTTGTAGGCCACCTCCCAAACAAACATAGACAATTCCTAGTCATATATCATTTCCCTTGATACCTCCATTATGGTCATGTTCTTCCTGTCCACAACCCCATTCTACTGAGGATTGTAAGGTACCATGCACTCCTTCATAATCATTTTCTTCCCTACAAAAATTTTGGAACTCGTTGGAGGTATACTTGCCCCCATTATTTGATCTCAACACCTTAATCTTCTTCCTAGTACAGTTTCTTGATTTTTGTGTAGCATGTGGAGGTGTTCCTGCATGCCAAGAGATATCCTAAGTTAGCCTAGAAAAAATATAAAAAATTAATTAAAATTTATTTTCTTTGGGGCATCATGTCAACCCAAGAATATAAGTCGACTCAGCAAGGTGAAGGGATGTGTCCCTTGGGTTAATTCACCCCCATTCAACTAGTATATATACATGATCTAAAATTTCATTTTGGTCATTATCACATCATCTCTTATCTCTCTTAGAGGTAGTTGCATGTGTACCAGAAGGAGGATGAGTTGACTGAATATTGAACAAGTTTATCTAATCTTTGACCAAGTCATTTGACTTGGCATTGACTGCAGAATTAGGTCATAGTTGACCGCAGCTTGACCACAAAATTAGGCTGGAGTTTACCGCATTTTGACCGCATAATTAGACCACAATTTACCACAGTTTAACCAAAGAATTAGGTCATATTTGATCGTAGTTTCACCACAAAATTACGTTATAGTTGACTACATAATTAGGTTGTATTTTGACTGCAATGCCAAGTTGAACGCATACCTAATCTTGACTAGACCAAAGTTTGACCAATGTTGATTGATTTGACTAGTTTTGACCAAAACTATATTGTTGTTTAGTTTGACCAGGCTTGACTTGTATTTTGACTTGGATATTGGCATAGATTTCTAGACAAATTGGATTTGTAAACCTTGTTGAAGAATAATTTCTCCTAGAAGAAAATTTGTTGGGTTTTCTCCCAAGTTTGGGTTTCCCATAGTAAAATTGTTGTCTTTATTGTGCATGTTTGTCTTTCTTTAATCTTCATTGTTTCCATTGCATTTACTGTTGATATTTTCTAAAGCGTAATTGCTCAATGATAGCAGTGTCATAGGAAAACTGTGTGGAAAACATTAGGAAGTAATTATCTAGTAGAAAATTGTAAAAATTGTATTCTATTGTGAATATTGTAGAAAATTCAACATGGTATCAAAGATTTTTTAAAAGAGAGGCCATTGAAGTCAACCTAAGAGACAAGTGTTCAACACCTTGACTATATTTTGATTTCTTTTCAATTAGTGCCAAGTCTTAGAATGGAAAAAAGTGTTACAAATATTTAGAAGGAAGTTACTCTAAAGCCAGAGGGAGATGAGAAGAAAGCCTCCCTCACCTACTTCTATATAAAGTGAGAAGACAACCTATCATAACACCTATATTAAAGTATGTGTTTTTAATATTGATGTATTCATCTTGGATTTTTTATGCTTGTGTGGTACAAAAGTTGGAATACTTACAGTTTGTAAACCTTAGAGAAGACTTGGAGGCTACAACTTGTATTGAAGTCTCAAATGAGAATTCCTAGGGTTTGTGGGATGAAACCCTAGAGCAAGTGTTGGAGCTTTGGATGCAAGTGGAGTTTTTGTGATGCATACTTGTTTTATCTCCTTGATAGCATGTGGAATGACTTGGTGTTGATGTTATTTTGTTGTTAAGCCTTTGGTGTGGCTAGATAGCTTGATGAAGAAACCTCAACACTCACAGTTCATGCAACAAAAACAAAAAGGAAAGGAAAGCAGCATGCATCAGTAGTTGATGTTGAGGACAAGGATGAGCATCCACCTCAGAAGAAGACAAAGGAATCTAAGCTTGATGAGATTGCAGATGGACTTCATTGATTTCTGCAAGGAGGCAAGGATCAAGAGGGAGTTGACAATTCCCTACAACCCTCAACAGTTTATTTCTTAATCAAGAGATAAGTACTTCATATTTTTCTCCCTTTATCAGTGTTATTATTTTTATTTTTGGTCAACCTCTTGTCCTTGTATTTTGCTTGGTTATGATTTTTCTTCCATGGCCTCCTGAATGGAGGGAAGAATGGGTACATTGTGGTGACTACCAATGCAATGATTCATGAAACAGTTGGCAACATTAAGAGTGTTGTGGCAAGTGGGTTCTCTGAGAAAGAGGAAGTGGACGACGAGGAGATTTTTGCTCCAAGTTGCTAGATGGTCATGTTATTGTAGGGCTTGAGAACTCGAGCATAGACTCAACAAGAGTGATTGACGTTTAAGAGGGAGGATTTTACAAATTGTTAAGACATCTAAGATCATGTCAAATGAACAAAAGATCTTCCAGTTTCGAGGGAGAATATAGTCAGACATAATGGAAGGAGAAACCTTCCAATAAGATGTTATGGGTTGAGATTGTCAAAAAATAGGCTCAGGGAAAAGAGGCATATAGGAGTTGTATGCCTTATATGAGGGGACCATGTCATATAGAAGAGTGTGATTCAGATTGAGAAGGCAGTACAGAGGAAAAAAAGAGTACCTTGGGGGTGCTAATTTATCTTGGGATCATCTATGATATCATGGTTTATCAGGAAGAATACTTTTGTCATAATTAAGGCAACAAAATCAGAGTATATCGCAACCAGTGTCGCAAGTCGTGAAGTAGTGTGGCTTCAAAATATTCTTGCAGGACTAATTGATCAAGTCACTTCATCTGAGACATTGTTGGGTCCCTATAATACTAGTGATTACCCCATTACTATTGTAGTTATACCCCTTATTTATATTGTTGTGCCCATATTACCCCCATGTTGTTATTTTTGTGCCCCATAGAATCCCTCTATTGTTATTTTTGTGGCTTTATATTATTATTGTTAGGTCGGCTGGATTATATTGTGACTCCTTAGACTCCTATATATAGAAAGGAGGTTTTGTCATTTGAATCATCCAAGAATTGTTCATTTATGTAATGTAAAGGAGGTTTCCCCCTCGAAGAGGCTGAATTCTAAGGCGTTGATCTATCTTTTCTATCTTTTCTTGAGATGGTTTCATAACATTTGGTATCAGAGCTTTGGATTCTAGGGTTTCGCTGCTCCAAATAGGTCATCGTGGCATTTTCGCTATAACCTTTTTCTGTGACGTTTCAGAAGTCGCAAAAAAAACCCATTTGAGAAGAAATCGCGCTGAACCTTGGGTCTGAATTTCAGAGCTTTTTGTGTGATATTTGCGGAGATATGATCTGAGGAAGTTGGTCTTTTTGCAGACTCCTGAATTACATTCAAAACAGGTGACCTGGGGAAAATCGTCATAACTTTCTCTCTGGGGATCGGATTGAAATTTCGTAAGAAGTTACAGAAAGAGGACGGACTGTAGTTTCTTGTGTGCATGTTTCAGATCCAAAGGTTGAAACAGTGACTCGTGGCACGTCGTACAAGTTCGCTCTACTGAACTAGTCTAGAAGCAAGTCACTGTGGGAGATTTCACATAACTCTTCCTTGGAGAATCCAATTTGGGTCAGACTTGTGGCATTGGAAAGAGGACATAGAAGGCTACTACGGATCACAATTTGAGAACTAGGTGATTCGAAATTACAGAGATACATCAGATTCAATATCAGGCTTCTATAAAGTGAAAAAAGGTGTGTAGGTTTTTTTAAAATTTTTGTGTAAGCTTGGTTTAACGGAATTCAAAGGGCATAGTAAAGCATTATTATCGGTAACTGATGCCCCGAGGAAAGAAAATGCAAACACCTAGTAAGGAACCTGAAAGCTCTAGCATGACTCATGAAGAAGAGGAAGAAATGCTACATGATATATCAAAATTACAAGAACAAGTGCAACAAATGTCACGCTCACAAAAGCTAACAGAAGCTAAGATAAATGGCGTGGAATCTAAGATAAATGGCGTGGAAACTAAGATAAATGGCGTGGAATCTAAGATAAAGGGCATGGAAGCTAAGATGGATGATTCGAAGACAGAATTGAAGAGAGACATGGCAGATTTGAAGACAAATTTGAAGACAGACATGGCATATTTGAAGACAGATTTGACAAATTTTCTACAAGAAATACTTACTAATGGTGAAAAGGTTGTAAAGGAAACTCATGATGTGAACAAAAGAAATGTTAATCATGATTCCATAGACTCTAATGTTGGATCGAAGACCCACCATATTCCAAAAATCGATATGAGGAAGTTTGATGGCAAGGATCCCGCCACATGGATATTACAGATGGAGCAATTCTTCGATCTCAATAATGTGCAAAACACACAAAAGGTACGTATGGAAACTGTATATTTGGAACCAAATCAGTTTGTATGGTATCAATGGCTTTGCTCTCGTAAAAAATTTATCACTTGGGCAATTTTTACGGAAGAATTGATAGCACATTATGAAGATACAAAAAGCAACACTTTTTTTAGCCAATTGATAAGTCTCAAACAAAAGGGTTCAAAATGGAGCACATTGAGGAGTTCCAAAAATTGAACATAAGGGTAAAAGATATTCCAGAGGAGCATAGGATTGATGTGTTCATAGGGTCTTTAAAGGATAATATCCAACATGATGTTCGCCTTTGGGAACCTGATTCATTAGAGAAGGCATTCAGGTTAGCAAGAAAAATGGAAAGCAAAATTATGGCAACCAGGAAGCATACCACTCACAACTATAAAGACGGAAGTGTTGTTGCCCCTAGTCTTCCACAACCTATAAGGTTGACACCACAACAATTGGAAGAAAAAAGAGCAAAAGGGCTTTGTTACAGTTGTGATAGCAAATACACTAAAGGTCATAAGTGTGCTGAGAAGAAATTATTCTACATAGATTGTGAAGAGGAAGAAGAAAAGGAGCAAGAAAGGTCAAAAGAAGAAGATATACTCCAGGAACAAAGCCTAGATGAAGAACAAATAAATCCGACCATATCTTGTAATGCATTGGCGGGAATTACCACTCCTCAAACCATCAAGATAGAAGGACAAATCAAGAAGAAAAAGGTAATAGTGTTGATTGATTCAGGAAGCACCCACAATTTTATTCATTGTAGGGTAGCAAAAGAATTGAATTGCTTCCTATATCCAGCACCAGAGTGTCAAGTGATGATTGCAAATGGAGGAACAATAAATTTCTCTGGAAAGTGCCATAATATCAAGCTATCCATGGGAGAATATGTATTGACTAGCCCAATGCTTTCCATTCCAATGGGAGGTGCTGATGTTGTACTAGGAGTCCAATGGCTACAATCCTTGGGTACAATAGCTTTTAATTTTCAAGAACTTTTCATCAAATTTTCTACGGAAGGAAAGGAAGTTGAATTAAGGGGTATTGCAGGGAAACCAGGAAAGATAATCAGCTCTAATGGTATGACAAAGCTTCTAAAAAAGGAGCAAAGAGGTGTAATTGCACAATTATGTTCGCTAGATGTTTCCACATTGGAATCATCTATTTCTCCAGATCTCCAAAAAGTCCTGGACAATCATTCCAAGGTATTTGAGACTCCCAAAGGTCTCTCGTGATCATGCTATTCATCTGATTCCAGGAAGTGTTCCTCCAAACATCAGGCCGTACAGATATCCCTATGTCCAAAAAAGTGAAATTGAACGTATGGTTGCAGAAATGCTAGAGGCTGGTATAATTCAACCAAGTCAAAGTTCTTTCTCTGCTCCAGTAGTATTGGTGCACAAGAAGGATGGATCATGGCGCATGTGTCCGGATTATAGGGAGCTCAACAAGCTCACTATTAAAGATAAGTTCCCCATTCCTGTCATTGATGAATTGCATGGATCAATTTACTTCACCAAGTTGGATCTTCGTTCGGGATATCATCAAATCAGAATGAAGATTGAAGACATTCCGAAAACGGCATTTAGAACTCATGAGGGTCATTATGAATTTTTGGTCATGCCTTTTGGCCTTACCAATGCACCTTCAACATTTCAAGGTTTGATGAATTCAATTTTCAAACCATTCCTTAGAAAATTTGTGTTAGTATTTTTTGATGATATACTAATCTACAGCAAGTCTTGGAAGGATCATGTTGAACATGTTGACAGGGTGCTACAACTATTGGAGGAGAAACAATTATATGCAAAAAGATCCAAATGTTTCTTTGGAGTCCAGGAGGTGGAATATTTGGGTCATATTGTATCTCATGAAGGAGTTAAGGTAGACCCTAGCAAAATTAAAGCCATTAAGGAATGGAAAATCCCCACATCCATAAAGCATCTGCGAGGATTTCTTGGGTTGACAGGGTATTATCGCAAGTTTGTTAAGAATTATGGGAGAATAGCAGCACCTCTAACAACATTATTGAAGAAAGATGCATTTTCATGGACTCCGGAAGCAACAAAGGCCTTTGAACATCTTAAAGAGGCAATGTGCCAAGCACCGGTCTTAGCTACACCGGACTTCACAAAAACCTTTATTGTGGAATGTGATGCTTCAGGAAATGGAATTGGTGCTGTTCTAATGCAAGATGAAAGACCCATTGCTTTTGAAAGTCGTCCAATCAAGGGAAAGTTTTTAAGCAAAGCTATTTATGAGAAGGAAATGTTGGCAATACTCCATGCACTTAAGAAATGGCGACCCTACCTAATGGGAAGACACTTCAAGGTAAAAACGGATCATGATAGCCTTAAATACTTTTTAGAACAAAGATTATCCTCTGAAGAGCAACAAAAGTGGGTCACAAAGATGTTGGGTTATGACTTTGAAATCATCTACAAAAAAGGGAAGCAAAATGTGGTGGCAGATGCACTCTCAAGAAAGGATGAGGATGTGGAAGCATTGTTGTGCGCCATTTCTATTATCCAACCAGATTGGATAAACGAAGCAAGGGAGGAATGGAAGAATGACGAAGAAGTGTGGGCACTTATTCGAAAGCTACAACAAGATTCCAGTACGTCTGATACATTTAGCTGGCAAAATGATTCGTTATGGTACAAAGATCGCTTATACCTCTGTAAGAATTCCCAGCTAAAACAAAAGATTCTTATGGAATTGCACACTTCTCCCTTAGGAGGGCACTCAGGATTTTTAAAAACTTACCACAGGGTTAAGAAGGAATTTTTTTGGGATGGCCTTAAATCAGATATTCAAAAGTTTGTGGTGAAATGTTTGGTTTGCCAACAAAATAAAGTTGAAACAATTAAGACACCGGGTCTATTACAACCTTTATCCATTCCAAGCCAACGTTGGGAGGAGGTTTCAATGGATTTTATCACAGGTTTACCCAAGTCTGAGGGAAAGAGTGTCATCATGGTGGTAGTTGACAGACTTACCAAGTATGCACACTTTTGTGCATTATCACATCCATTTAAAGCCAGTACAGTTTCTACTGCATTTATGGAAACAATTCAAAAGCTACATGGAAACCCAAAGATTATTGTAAGTGACAGAGATCCCATTTTCACTGGAAATTTTTGGACAGAATTATTTTCTTGTCTTGGTACTCAGTTAGCTCATAGCTCATCTTATCATCCTCAATCTGATGGGAAAACTGAGATAGTAAACAAATGTTTGGAAGGATATCTTCGTTGCTTTGTATCTGATAAACAGACACAATGGGTCAAATGGTTGCCTCTGGCTGAATGGTGGTATAACACTTCCTTCCATACAGCAACAAAAATGACCCCATTTATGGCACTTTATGGGTATCAACCACCATCCATCACATCATATTTAAGAGAAAATTCTAAGGTTCAGGCAGTGGAACATCACATCGAACATCAACAACAAGTCCTCCAACTCTTAAAGGATAACCTCGTGTTGGCACAAAATAGAATGAAACAACAGGCAGATCAACATCGCAGTGAAAGAAGTTTTGATGTAGGTGATTGGGTATTCCTACGGCTACAACCATATAAGCAAATGTCCCTAAAGCAAGCTAAGAAGGATAATAAATTATCACCAAAGTATTATGGTCTGTACAAGGTGTTGCAAAAGATTGGTACTATGGCATACAAATTGGAGCTTCCTGCAGCTTCTCGATTGCACCCAGTTTTCCATGTTTCATGTTTAAAGAAGGTTATAGGCGACAAGCTCCCAGTTCAAACAATATTGCCAGAACTTGACGAGGAAGGAAAAATTATATTGGAACCGGAAGCAGTCACAGAAACAAGAACTCGACAGCTACGAAATCGATCAATTTCAGAGTATCTTATCAAGTGGAAGAACTTATCCGCTGAAGATTCCACATGGGAGGATGAGAATTTTATGCAGAAGTATCCAGAACTACTCAAGCGTTGAGGACAACACTTTTTTGAAGGAGAGGGGCATGTTGGGTCCCTATAATACTAGTGATTACCCCATTACTATTGTAGTTATACCCCTTATTTATATTGTTGTGCCCCTATTACCCCCATATTTTTATTTCTGTGCCCCATAGAATCCCTATATTGTTATTTTTGTGGCTTTATATTATTATTGTTAGGTCGGTTGGATTATATTGTGACTCCTTAGACTCCTATATATAGAAAGGAGGTTTTGTCATTTGAATCATCCAAGAATTGTTCATTTATGTAATGTAAAGGAGGTTGCCCCCTCGAAGAGGCTGAATTATAAGGCGTTGATCTATCTTTTCTATCTTTTCTTGAGATGGTTTCATAACAGACATGATGCAAAGAGGAGTATTAGAGATCCAGTACATATCCACAAACAAGCAGATTGTTGACATTCTCACCAAGAATTTGTCTAGAGTGAGGTTTGTATACTTCACAAGCAAGCTTGGTGTAATGCAAAATGTCTCCCTCAATGAGAGAGAGGGTTGATGTCTTTGCAGGATCGGGTAGACCATCTCCTAAGATGCCAGAAGGACTTGGTTGGGTCATGTTGATTTCACCAGGGGTGAATGGCCCAACGCAATTGCAATATTGGACATAATTTCTCTTGAGAAACCAGAAGGACCTGGTTGGGTCATGTTGATTGACTAGATGAGATAGATGAAATTCTCCTAATAAGCCATAAAGGACTTTGGCTGGAACATGTTGATTTGGCCAGGGTGAATTGTCCAAGGGCAGATATCCTCATGAGAAGTCAGAAGGACTTTGTTTAGGTAATGTTGATTTGAATAGAGAAGATTGATACATTTACCTGAGAAGTCATAAAAGAGTTTGGTTGGGCCATGCTAATTTGACCTAGGGTAAATGGCTCAAGAGTCACATTGCCTACTCCATGATTAAGTGATCTATAGACATGCATGTGAGGAGCCACATTGCCTACTCCAGAATGGACTGATAAATAAACATGCATCAACATAGCAAGCTCATGAACTTTTTTGTGGAGGAGAAATTTCAGTAAGGGAAAATTTGTTGCAACCAAGGAGAATACCTTCCTTTCTAAGAGGGAGTCTTGATTTTTTGTGTAAGCATTGGGAGGTATTCCTGCATGCCAAGAGGTCTCCTAAGTTTGCTTAAAAAAATTATAAAATATTAAATTAAAATTTATTTTCTTTGGAGCATCAAGTCAACCCAAGAAGACAAGTCGGCCCAACAAGGTGAAGGGAAGTGTCCCTTGGGCTAATCCACCCCCATTCGACTATTGTGTATACATGATGTGAAATTTCATTTTGGTCATCATCACATCATCTCTTATCTCTCTTAGATTCAGTCGCACATGTAACAAAAGGAGGATGAGTTGACTAAATTTTGAACGAGTTTATATGATGTTTGACCAAGCCATTTGACTAGGTAATGAACCCATAATTAGGCCATAGTTGACCACAGAATTAGTCTTGAGTTGATTGTAGAATTATGCTGCAGTTGACCACAGGATTAGGTCATATTTTGACCACATAATTAAGCCACAATTAACCATAATTTGATTGCAGAATTAGGCTTCATTTGATCATAGTTTTACCATAGGGTTGAGTTGACCACAGACCTCATTTTGACCAGACCATAGTTTGACCAAAGTTGATTGATTTGACTAGTTTTGACAAAGACCATCTTGTCGTTGATTTTGACCAGCTTTGAATGGTATTTTGACTTGGATATTGGCACAAATTTCTAGATAAATTAGATTTGTAAACCTTGTTAAAGAATAATTTATCCTATAGAATAAAATTTGTTGGGTTTTCTCCCAAGTTTGGGTTTCCCAGGTTAAAATTGTTCTTTATTGTGCATGGTTGTTTTCTCTGATCTTTATTGTTTCCATTGCATTTACTTTTGATATTTTTTAAAGTGTAATTTCTCAATGATATTAATGGCATAAGAATACTATGTGAAAATCATTAGGATTAATTATCTAGCAAAACATTGTATTCAACTATGAATCTTGCAGAAAATTCAACGTGGTTCTCCACAAGAGCTTTGAACTCCTAAAACTGATCAAAGACCTCATCCTTGGTCTTCAGGAAGTATATCCAAGTTTTCCTGGAAGAATCATCTATGGATGTCGCAAAGTATAAGTACCTTGTGATTGATGTCATGAATATAGGACCACAAATGTCTGAATGCACCAATTCAAGCACTCCCTTAGACTTGGTCTCGCTGTGAGGACCTGAAGCCTTGGCCTTCCTACCAAGCATGCGCCTTTTACACACTCCATCATGCTCAACCCTGATCTCTGGAAAACCTGTAACCATTCTCTACAACATAGGGAGAGTTATGTAGTGTAGGTGTCCCATCCTCTTATGCCATATCTCACTCTGGTTGTCACTCTCATGTATGAGAGTCTTCATCAGTTGTCCTCTCAATAGATAGAGATCCCTCTCCCTTCTCCCAATTACACATTTCTTGCTAGGATCAACTCCTTTCATCCCAATAGCCACTTCACCTCCAGTAATGTTGACTTCTAGTCCTTTGTCTTCTATGGTCGAAATTGAAAGAAGGTTCTTCTCCAACCCAATACATACAATACTTTGTTCACCTCCATGATACCACATGGGTCCATCTGAAACTCAATATTATAAGTGCCTTCTACACATACTTGGCCTTATCACCAAGCTCCACATGTACATCCCTAGGCCCACTGGTCATGTTGGTCAAGTCGTCTCATGATTTCATCATATGATGAGATACTCCATTGTCCACAATCTTTGTGACATTTCCAGAAAGGCAAGGTACCAAGGCAGAGTTTTTCTCAAACTTTCAACCATCTATTCAATCTATGCAATGGTTGTTGTAGCTATCTTTCCCTTGCCCTTCTTCTTGTTTGGACATTAATTGGAAAAATTCTCTAACTTGTGACAAGCAAAGCACTTGAATTTGGTCATGTCCTTATCCCTTTTTGTAACACCCTCCTCCCACATTTACCCAAGAAACCAACCAGTCGGGGTGAACATGCAACAACAGGCCACTATGATACGATTCGGCCTCCCAAGTCATGTTAATGAAGTGGAATTGATGGAAACACACCATACATACATTAATTATCAACTACAGGACCCTCAGGAACCAATCCAATACTTTAGACAGCTCGCCCTAGCGTTCCACTGAGATTTTGGAAAATTTGAGGCACAGTGGCTCCCATGCTATAGGCATGAGTGCGACCAACAACTCAAAGTCACTCTCACAGGCTTGCTTTCCAATGACCAAAGACTAAAAAAGTCAATGTTATTTCAGAGACTCCAAGATTTGAGCCACTTTTTCAAGCCCAGAACCCAGTTCACTACCCAAAATTGAACCATCTCTTCATATCAATAAATTAACATGGAAATGACAGTACTAAAGCAAATACTTGTTCAAGACCTTGACTGGACCCCTACTAGCCACGACAGGAATTTCGTCAAACATATTGCAAATGTGTAATCTACAAGTGTAATTAACATTTATGAGCATAGGGGTCTCATACTTAGCTAAGAATCGCAAAGAACCATTGATGCCTCAACACATCAATTTCCATTCCCTCCATTAGGTCATAGATACATTGATCATTCAATTACAAGTAAAAACATGAGGAAAGCCATATATGGCTGCTATCATAAAACACATACATAACCAGCATAATAGGGACAAAAATACTCATGAAAGTACAGCCATATAGACCACGTACAATCCATCAAAATGATCATAGAAATAAAAGGAGAAATAACCTTTCATTGATGATGCAAAATCCAAACCCGAGATCGGACTTCCACGTTCCCTACAACTGTAGAATAGCTGAGCCAAATCTCTCTTTAGTCATTCACCCCCATGAATGACTAAAGCAAGCATGAATGTGGGATCTCATAGAACACATCAATCAAAACTCATCTCGGGCTTCTAGAGGCCATCCACCTCAACCCATATAAGTATTCCACCTAACGTTCGTACATCAAAAAACCATCATCAGATTGGTCTCCATCCAAGCCTTCTAGGGCTTCTAGAGTATTTGTCCAACAAATACTTCCAAAACTAGTAACTCAACCCACAGCTTATACAGGGCTTCCAGAACGTTTGTCCAACCAAGGCTTCCAAGACTAGTAACTCAACCCAAGTTGTTACAGGGCTTCCAGAGTGTTTGTTCAACCAGGGCTTCCAAGACTAATAACTCAACCCAAGCTAAGGAAACATGAGAACCAACCAAAACAAACAAGGAAAGTAAACCCACAATCACCATGGCTATCCAAGAAATGGAAAGGCTAGGCAATCAACTGTCAATCTTGGTCTTCTTCCATGCCAATGACAAAACAAAACCAAGAAAACACATGCATATGCCATGCATGTCAAAACTAGTGATGAAATCATAAATGCAACTTAGTACCTACAAGAAAATATGATGTAGTTGCTGATGTCGATGCCTTCTTGCACTTTCCTTATCTTCCTTTGCATTCTTTCTCCAAGAATCCAAGTATGCTACACCCTCCAAGGGTGCTCCACGAAAAATCTAATTATCCAAGAGTATGAGAGAGAGAGAATAATGAGAGAGCTCCAAAACTGAACTAACAAAAGGTTACCAACTGATCCTCATAATCCTTTTTATAGATGAGGTCTCTATTTTCTTCATTTTCGTCCTTACATGAAACATGTGACCTTTCACCTCTTTTTTCTCTTAATTTCCATTATTTTCATAAATAAATGTGCCAAAAATGTTTTTTTGCATTTTAATGCCTTTTCCAATTTCCTTAGTCATAAATGACCAAATCAACACCCCCTAGGATGTCTTTCCCAACATTCAGCTTGGAATAAGTGTCAGATTCACCCGTGGTTATTGTTTTTAACTTTTATTAGATGGAATTTTCACCAGGCTTGTTATAGAACCCTCCCCCTTCAGGACCACCATCCTTGGTGTTCAATCACACATATATCTCAACAATCTGCTGAAAGAAGACATGTTGCTCCTAGAGCTTTATAGCACATCTCGATGCAGTATTTACAATGAAAGATCTGCTCAAGATTAAAAAAATAAAATAAAAACATCATGACAACACGACAACATACCACATAGTGGAGCTTTATAGCACGGCTCATTACGGTATTTACAATGATCATCCTGCTGAGTGCCAACTCATATAACATCATAACATCATGATAACATAATCACATGATAGCATAATAACATGACACCCATACCGCATAGTGGAGCTTTATAACATAGCTCATTACAGTATTTACATCCATACACAGGTGTACATATAGCAACATCATCAAAATATAGATACCAAAACATATGCCAAATCATATACCAAAACATATATCAAAACATATACTAAACACAATTTCTAAGCATATATCAAAACATCATATAGCATATATCAAACCATCATAAAGCATATATCAACCACCATAAAGCAAATACCAAACCATCATAAAGCATATACCAAACCACCATAAAGAAAATACCAAACCACCATATCAAGTTGCTTTGTCTCAACCAGAAAACAAGGTAGGATACATGGCCCGCATTTGATCTACCATCTCCCATATAGCTTCATCAGGCCCAAAGTTCTTCCATTGCACTTTAGCTTCCTCGATTGCTTGGTTTCAGAGCATGAGCACCTTTTTCTACAATATACACTGAGGATCTGGCTGGAATTCTCCATCTGGTTCCACCTATAATACATACCAATCAATCACATGATCAACATCCTTAACATACTTCTTAAGAAAAGATAAATGGAAAACATCATGGAATTTCACTTTCGGAGGAAGTGCAAGTCGATAGGATACTGGCCCAATCCTCTCAATGATACTGAAGGGTTTGCAAAAACGTGGTGCCAGCTTGGCACATGATCCAATCCGCAAGGAGTTCTTCTTCGGTTTGATGCCCAAGTACACCTGTTCCCAAACCTAGAACTCCTTGAACAACCTAGTCCTATTTGCATAACTCTTCTGCCTATCCTGTGCTACCTTCAGATTCTTCTAGATCACCTGCATTTCTTGTTCCATGTTTGTAAACATATCTAGTCCAATCAATACTCTGCTAACCGAATCACTTAAACTGATGGGAGTGTTACAACTCTACCCATACAATGCCTCAAAAGGACTCATCCTGAGTGACTCCTAATAACTGTTGTTGTATGCGAACTCTACCAAAGGGAGATACTCTTCCCACTTCTATTCTTGATGCATCACATACATCCTCAACATGTCCTCTAATATCCTATTGACCCTCTCTATCTGTCCATCCGTCTGTGGATGATAAGATGTCTTGAAGGCCAAATTTTTGCCCAAACCTACAAATAACTCCTTCCAAAACTGGGAAGTGAACTTCGCATCCTTGTCTGATACAATCTTCTTTGAAACGCCATGTAGTCTAATCACAACTTTGATGAACACCTGTGCCACATCGCTAGCTGAGAATGTGGACTTCATAAGAATGAAATGTGAAACCTTTGTCAACCTGTCCACAATGACCATGATGGAATCATGCTGCTTCACTGTCTTTGGAAACCCTATAATGAAGTCCATAGAAATGACCTCCCATTTCCATTATGGAATCGCAATCGGATGTAACAATCCACCTGGATGTTTACGCTCTGCCTTCACTCATTGAAAATCAAAGCATCTAGCCACAAACTCTGCTACATCCCTCTTCAAATTCAGCCAATAGTAATATCTCTTCACTATTGTCAATGTCTTTTGATAACCCGGGTGACCTGAATATGGTTTCACATGAAATTCCCTCAAGATCACCTTCTTGAGCTCACTGTTATTTGGTACATATATCTTGTCTCGGAACCTAACCAATCCATTTGATGTAAGATGATAGTCCATGCCCTATGCACCTCCACCTGTACCTGTACTGTCACATGTACCTATACCACTACATGTACATGTACCTACACCTGTACATGTACTTATACTATCACCCTGCTGCAACCTGTGCACAATCTCCATATACCTGACATCCTGTTGTCCTGCCTGCAAGATCTTATCCTATAAATTTGTCCCATAGGAGCTCATAGCTGCCAAGTGATGTACCTGTATACGTCTACTTAGAGCATCTACCACTATGTTCTCTTTACCCTTGATGTACCTGATCTCGCAATCAAACTCACTGATCGTGGACAACCATCTAGCATGTCTGGCATTTAGATTCGACTGTTCAAACAAATACCTCAACCCAATGTGATCACTCATAAGCACAAACCATATGCCAAGAATATAGTGCCTCCACACCTTTAGTGCATGTATAATCGTTGCTAACTCAAGATCATATGTCGGGTAGTTTTTCTCATGCTAGTTTAGTTTTTGAGACTCATAACATATCACCTATCCATATTGCATAAGGACTCCACCAAGCCCTCTCTTGTAAGCATTTGTGCATACCACAAACTCTTTGTCCAGATTTACAATCTATATTATTGGTGCACGTGTCAAAAATTGCTTAAGCTACTCAAAGTTAACCTCACACTCCTTAGTCCTTTCAAACTTCTTACCTTTCCTCTGCAAGGATGTAATGGGATAAGAAACCTGCGAGAAGTTCCTTATGAACCTCCTATAGTAGCCTGCCAAACCCATAAAAGATCTCACCTCATCCACACTCTTAGGAGCTACCCACTCCATGATGGCCCTTATCTTCTCTAGATCTACTGCAATGCCTTCCTTGGAGACAACATGTCCCAAGTAGTGCACCTTAGTCTGAAAGAAACTACACTTGTTGAGCTTAGCATATAACTGATGCTCCCTCAACAACCTCAATATTGTTGCTAAGTGCTCAACGTGCTCTTCCTCATTTTTAGAATATACCAATATATCATCAATGAACACAATAACAAACTTATCCAAATATGGACACAAGACACTATTCATCAAACACATGAATGTAACTGAAGAATTAGTTAAGCCAAATGGAACAACAACAAACTCATAATGCCCATATATGGTCCTGAACACAGTCTTGTAAATGTCCTATTTGATGCGTACCTGATGATATCTAGATCTCAAGTCAATCTTCAAGAACATTGTTGCTCCCTTCAGCTGATCGAACAAGTCATAAATCATCGGCAAAGGGTACATGTTCTTGATAGTCACTTTGTTCAACTGCATGTAATGAATGCATAATCTGAGAGTACCATATTTCTTCTTCACAAACAAGACAGGTGTGCCTCAAGGTCATACACTTGGCCTAATGTATCCCTTGTCCAACATTTCCTTCAGATGCAATTTGTACTCAACCAACTCAGGTGTGCTCATCTTGTAAGGTGCTTTTGATGCTAGAGTTTCCCCTAGCACTAACACAATAGAAAAGTATACCTCCCTATGAGGTGGCAACTCTATAATGTCCTCAGGAAATACATCCTGAAACTACTACAAAACTGGGTACTTATTCAACACATCCACATTCTTAGCCTCCTTACTCTTGTCACTAGAAATGTGTACAACAAATATCTTGCATCCCTTCCTGCGGCTACGCTTTTCTTACATAGCTATCACCATCCTAATTGATGTGGCTTTCTTATCTTGCAATACTCTTGTTTCTTCATTGTCATCAACACACTCAATAGCTTTATCATAGAAGTCTACCTTGGTTCTATGTAGATACAATCAATCCATGGCCAATAACATATTGTATGAACCCAATGGTAATACATTTAAATGTTTTGTTGTAGGCATACCATTTAAGTCAAATGTGGAAGCTGTTACCCAATGATGCACTCTCTTATTTGTACCTGTAGCCAACTACACTAACCAAGACTCTATATGCAACTCCTTATTCAAACCACACTTATCCACCAAGTCAGGACTAACATAGCTATAATCATATCCAGGGTTAATCAAAATAGAAATAGATTAATCACAAAGCTTATCATCCATCTCAATGATAGATGCATGGTGTTATGTTGGCCTGTTGTCCATGACTCCACAGATATGAAGAATACTCTGGCCTACATCTCCAATAGTCTGCGTCTCTTGTGCAGTGTATATATGAGGTCTACCACCCTGATTCTACGGAAAATCTCTCCTGTGATGATCTTTGCCACAATTCCAACACTCTATAGGCTTCCAACCTCCATTATTATTCCTTTCTTCAGATCGATGTCCCTGTCCTCTATCTATTGCATTGAACCTCTTAGGTGGTGCAACATTCTCCTTGTTAATTGTACCATGTGGCCTTGCTTACTTTTTATCCCATTTTCCTTTGTTCTTACATTACCTCTCCAGCTTAGCTTAGTTTCAATGTTGCACTTTTATTGTTCATAGCAATGCTTTAGCTTTCGAATGGCCTCATCCAATGATCTAGGCTCATCGAATTCAATCCTATATTTGAATGAAATGAGTAGTCCAATAATGAATCTCTGAATCTTAGCCTTCTCCTCCTTCAGGTAAGGCACTTACCTCAACAGTTCCAAGAACTTACTGGTGTGCTCATCATTTGTCATGAATCCCATCTTGAGTTCATAGAACTCTTTTTCCCTGTCATCGAAGTATCTCTCTGAAAGATACTTTTTTTTGAATAGCCACTCAAATTCACTCCAATTTAGATCTTCCTCATTTATGTCCCTGACATTCTTCACATCTTCCCACCAAATGTCTTCTTTACCTTTAAGACTGAAAGTAGCCACTCTAGCTTTCATGTTCTCTGAGTAGTCATGCAACCTGAAGAAATTCTTCATACCGAGTAACCAAGCCTCTGCATCCTGTGATCTCTTTACCTCTCCATAAAAAGTAGGTGGATTTTCTTTCTTAAACTCATCTAGAAAGTATCCCCTATCACTCCTCTTGTAAGGATGATAACGGTGATGATCATAGTGCCTATCTGAATCAGAACTAGAATCATACCTATGTCTATCCCTTCTCCTCTTTAGAGTTTCCAACAATCTGCCATCCCAGATTATGTCCTCTCTATCTGATCATTGACCGCCATGCGATCTACTGCCATATGCCCCATTAGTTTTGTTCTCCTGCTCATGACTGATCCGAAGTGGTCCTTTCCGCTCCAAATCTGACAAGCTCTGAAGTATGACTACATTCACCTCTGCTAAATTTTCATGTGATTGTATGATTCTGTCATTATCTACCTTACAACTCCTTATCTCTTCCTTTCAACTTCTCAGTGTTACTACCAAATCGGAAGAGTTCCCAACACCAAACTGTGTTGGAAATACTAAGAGGGGGGAGGGGGTGAATCATTATTCCTTTCAATTAGTATTATTATTAATCTTTCATAGCATTAGTTAATCTTCAATTATTATCAGTGTTTGTACAATGATAGCAGTAAACAAAAGAACACAAATGCACACAGTTTTTAAGGTGGAAACCCCCTCCGGGACAAAAACAACCTGAACACTTTGCTAATAATTCTTTAATCTTCCACTCTAATTGAAAAAGAAGCTCCAACTTCCTAGAATCTAGAAAAGCATTCTTCTCTAGCTCCCGCTGGATGGATGCTCCAACACCCGAGATTCTTCAGTAGTCAACTGAACGGATGCCCCAACAACTAATGAGCTACAATTCACCCTAGCACCACCCTACCACCCTGAAGCTTCCAAAAGCTTGAACCTATTGGTGACTTCATGCACCATCCTAGCACCGCCCTACCACCCTATACAATAATAAAAGAAGAATGGACTCCCGTACCAGGGAAAATGGTCCACTTTACAATGATATAGAATGATGTAGAAGATGAAGACACACTATACCATAACCCCAACTATGACACAACCATCTAATGATGATCCCAGACCTCCCGACATTGTCTCTTCAACTCTTGGTAGATAGACACTTGTACAACTTTTACAATGATGCTTTTATAATGACTTTGTACAATGATACTTTTGCAATGACTGTATGTAGTGCTTCCCACTTGAAGACTTCATGTGGTGAACTTCTTGATGTTGTTTTGCACCTTGATTGTTGCTCTTTCCATGCTACCCTTTCTCACTCTTTGGAACATCAGATTATGTATTGAGTCTTCTCTTGATGAATATATAATACCTGCAAAAAGTCTTCAAGGAAATTCCCATGACATGATAATAGCAAAACTTACCTCATCATGCAGAGCATATGTCAGTGCTAAGCAAAAACAACAAATTAGAATACAAAGAACCTAATGCAATTAAGAGATGAACATGCATATACAGAAGATACTTACCTGGAGCTTACCTCTGTTGCAGCATTTTGCTGCACCTTGCTCTTTGCTTCCCTAGAAAGTCTGGTCCTTTGTAGCCCTTGACAGCGCTTGATCTAGTTTTTTTCTTGCCTTCTAGGAGCACAATATAGAATCTAATGCATCACTATGATTTCATATCCCCAATATGTGATCTTTGGTCCTATAGTAGCCCTCTAAGTCTTGTTTCCAATGCCATAGGTCTGACCCGATTTGGATTCTTCAAGACAAAGTTATGCCCAATCTCTCACAATGACCTAATTATGGTCTAATTCAATAGAGAAAACTTGTATTACGTTCCACATGTCATTGTTTCCTCCTTCAGCTATGAAATTGACACGCAGAAAACTAAAGTCCGTGCACTATCCACCACTTTTTACAAAATTCCAATCCGCTTCTCAGAGAGAGAGTTATGATGATTTTCCCAAGGTCACCTCTTTGAGATGAAATTTGGGAGCCTGCAAAAACCCTAACTTCCACAGATCATATCTCCGAACATATAGCGAGCTAAGATCTGAACTCCAGCTAGGACGTTCATCAGGATTTTGACTCAAATGGGTTTTAATTTCAGCATCTAAGACTTCGCAGAAATAAAGTTATAGCGAAAATTCCACGATCGCTACTTTTCGAGGATATATGAGATTTATTTTTATAGAGTTGAGAGAGGCTTCTATAGAGAATGTTGGAGGGATTTTAGGAGCTTAAAAAATTATTAATTATTGACTATTCAATGACAAAAATCAATGATAAATGCCATGCCACAACCCCATAGGGTTTTAGCCCACTAATTGGGGTTACTAACTTCAATCTTGAATAGCTTACAAACCGTGAGGAATTACGAGGAGAGCTATATACCGAGAAAAATATATTTTTGAGTAGAGTATTCCTATAATGGTTATAAGACGAGAAACCATGAATGATGATGCCCAAAGTGCCATGGAAGTTTAGGGTCATCCTTGGTGCTTCTTGGGCTGACATCAATGACAACCTCAAATTATCTTTAGATCAACAATCTCCCCCTTTGGCATTGATGGCAACACAAGTACTCACCCTGCGAACAGGGCACCTCTTCCTACTTCCTTCTCTCCCCCTTTGACATCAATGGAAAAGGGTAACTCCCACTGACACACAACCATCCTGCAGACTTGTACACACTTCCACTCCTCCTTTATTTTCTGAATAAGGAAAATCTAATGAGAACTTGGGAGAATCCCAAGCTTCTGGCGAAGATATTGTTGTTGGGAAAAGTATCCAATTCGGAATGCCCCTATCCCACTCTAAGAGGTTATAGTGCCTTAGCAACAAACAAGGAAAGCTATCTGAGTATTCTTCTTTATGAGATGAAAATAGAGAAAGAAGGATGTAACTAATCGGTGTCTTCCGCTAGTTTGTCGATCCAATCACTCTCTCTTTCGTTCGTTTCCCACTGCCTGCTCTTTCACTGGTCCAGCTTCACCCAGTTCCTGCAAGATCACAAGAGAGGAAAACTACACAAAAGATATAGATTCACATTCATAACTAGTTTAGGATCAGATATAAACTAAATATGCAAATATAACAAAACATCATTGAAATACAAGCATATAGGAGAAACTCAAGTAGCTTTATTGATATGATAACAAGGTTCAAGAGGAGATACAACCAAATGAGTCCCGATCCAGCATCTACCTCCCAGCAAAAGAATCCCTTCCTCTCCTCCAACAAAGCATAAATCACCCAATGTACTAATCTCAATCTCAAACCAACAGCAATTCTCTGCAAAATACAAAATTCCAGCCTCCTGAACCTCTGGGTGAGAGATCCATATATAGATGTGAGCAGAGAGGATGAGTCAGCTCATGTTTTGACTTGTGGCTTCTCTCTGTCAGTTCTTGTTTCCACTTGGAGGTTGAGAACCTCTTACTCATCACTTGGTCGAATTCACTGAGGCAAGTGTCATTGAGGAAGATTCTGGAAGCTTCCAGGGTCTTTACACCTCGTTGAATGAACTTGCCATTTGTCAATTCCCTCTCAGCGCACCCTGGTAGTGCTTCTACCTGCGTTGCAGTGCACCTAGCCAGTGCAGACTTTGCATTTCAGCGCAGACAGCTAGTGGAGCTATTGAATTGATCTTGATTTGACCATTTCTGAGTGGTTTTTGGTGGAGAACTTCTGGGAGAAGCTGTCATTGGTTGACCTTGTTCTTTTAGGGGTAGGAACAACTCATTTAGGGACTTTGGATCCCTTGGATTATTGACATTTCATGCTCAATGCTGTAAGGCACAAAAATGTCTATAACAGTTGCCCCCTAAAGTATGAGGTCATTTATCGGGTGAAATGCTTTATTAGGAGGATCTGAAGTTCTTCTGATGCTGGGAGGAGACCTGTAATAAGATACAATACAATACATTATTTTTCATACTGCTTTCATGATCTAGCTGAGGCGGGCATTCCCATGCTCAGCTTTATAAATTCATTTTTCTGTACATAGAACGGACAATCGTCTGATGGTAGACTAATGATTTTGATGAAATCATCATCCTTTTTGGTAGGATGATTATCTGCTGCAATGTTGTACATGTCAATGTCTTTATTTTTCCTGAATATATATCGCAGCCCGGATGGATGAAACTAGATCTGGGGTCTTCAATCTCGTTCGATCTTCACTCTAAGTACAAGTCGATCCATGTGAGAAATGTTCTGAAGTCGAACATGGAAAGACATCGCTTGATTACCAGTCAATGATGTAAACTGTTAACAAGCGCGAGAGGAATCACCGATAATGATAATGACCCTCAAGGTACTGCAGTACAATTCACGTGGTGTGAATAAAGGACTTGGCGTCGAACACCACGAAAAATCTCCTGGTCGAAGGTCATTGATGTATACCTGTCGCCGGAAGTGAGAAACTTGCCATTGAGGCATGCAAGCTTCAAAGTACTGAAGGGGGTGTTCCTAGATCAACTTCTTGGATAATGAGCTGATGTCGACAAGAAGCGATCCGTCAAAGGAGGGCCTTAATGTATCCCACATCAGTGACATGGAATGGATCAAATGATTTTGATGGAGGTGAAAACGATCTGATGATATATGGTTCAGGGTGGCGGTCATGAAAGGATGAAGGATAATGTATGGTAGTGGATGGGACACGGTTGACTTCTCTGAATGACTTCTCTTGAACATATCGGCGACACTTGTGTGATGGATCGGTAGCATTTACCCCAAAGATGGATGGTATGGCGAGACCATGGCGATGTGACCGGTGAATGAAACAACCCAACCCGAGTCAGGCACGGAGTGGAAGTGTCATGTTCAAGAGCGACTTGCTACCAATAAAAGTTCCTTGAGTTTCTTCCCAATTTTCCCCAGTCATTTCTGACCAGTACCTCTTTATTTTTTTCAAGCTTGAGGAGGATAACATATGCTTGTTCTATAATTTGCCCTTCGGGCAAACCCATCGCTATGTTTTAACGAGCCTAGCGATAGTGAAACTCGTTCTTGTCTAAAGACAAGTTTGTCGCTATTAATGCTTTTAACGAGTCTAACGACAAGGATAACTCGGTCCTTTTCAATTTTAGAGAGTCTGAAAAGGTACGTAAAGTTAACTCCAAAGTTCCTTTTTTGTCATCTAATCCCTTAAGTCCGAAAAAGTATAAAACAATACAGAAGGGATGAGTTTTTGATAGTTTTAACGAGCCGAACAAAACAAGCGCTCGATCTTTTTGTGCAATAATCCCTCAGGTCCAAAAAGATTAAAATCTAGAGGAGGGATAGCACTTCCGGTCGCTTTAACGAGCTGGAAGGCCAAAACTCGACAATCTTTTCATATTTTACGAGTCAGATGAAAAGAGCTTAAAGAAGACTCATCTTTTGAGGAACGAGTGATAAAACGGGTTAGCAGCTGATTCCAGGTAAGGCTTGGAATTTTCCAATCACGGCAGTGTCACAAGGATGGCTAGTGAAATCACTCTTCGCAGCTGTTCCTCAAAATGGGTAAACAATCAAATGGAGGTGAATGATCGGCCAAATGAAAAGTGGAGGTGACGGTGCAAACATGACCAAGGCTTTAATGGCTGATAAATTTACATTCGCAATGGTTATTTACCGGAGGATAGTTCATTTTTTAACAAGCTTAAACGCGGAAAAACACTGCTCGGTCTTATGTTTATTTTTTAACGAGCATGAACTATGTGCTAAAACTGCTCGATCTTATGTTTATTTTTTAACGAGCATGAACTATGTGCTAAAACTGCTCGATTAATCCAGTCATATGATAAGAATGTCTCATGTAAGATTCCATTTTTTATGGAGCTTGCGCCTTACAAAGCTTTGCTCCTGGAATCCTTTCTTTATGCAAGTTAGGAAACGGCTAACCCCAAAAATAGATAAATAACCGCTCTTTGCTTGCACTCCAAAAGGTTTGCATGCCCCCAGGTATAAAGTACGATTTCAAGGTTACCCCTCAATTTGCAGATAAAACATTTGTTCTACCAGGAAAGGCCTACCTCTTTCAGGTTACCAAAGATTGTCTCATCTGCGCAGCAAACAAAACACTTCCTCGGCGATGTCTACCGAGATAGACAAAGGTGAGTGACAACGAGCGCCAAACACATAACTTTGACAAGAGAATCTTATTCTAGAATAACCCCTCTTCCAAGACGGACGGGGTACAGACTAGTCATATTCTCCCGCGGAAATCTACCCTATACCCAAAGTTTTCCTGCCGAAGCAGACCAGGACGCATGCCCCCTGGGTTCCAGTCATATCCCTCCGAATTACTCGCGCTCATCGGGAGGACGGACCGTGGGTTGAGACATTTCTTGCGTGAAGAGACCATTTAGGGATGGTATATGACTATTTGCGATGCGTGATCCGGGAAATGAAAGCTGGTCCACGAGCTTGACCACTCTTCCTTCGTGCGGAAAACACATTACTCTAAAGAGTGAGGAGATGATGGCTCCCATGCAATATATATAGTCTCGTCCAAGGAGTAGGTTATAATCCAAGGGTCCTTGAACGACCATCACGTTCATTTGAACGGTCTTCCCTCTCAATGTTATGGGCACATTGGGGAGGATCCCTAAAGGTCGACTGGTTCCTTTATCAAAGCCTGTCAGATTTCTCGTTTCAGGCAAAAGCGTTGGCGAACCAAGCGCTTTCCAAGCAATAGAGGAAAGGATACTCATAGATGCCCCCTCATCAATTATGGTGCCAGCCATGACCATTCTGTATATTTGGACGATAATTCTGAACGGTATGCTTGCTGGCAAACGGGGTCTGCCTAGTTGGTTCCAGTCGAAGGAGACAACTAGGTTGCTTGGTGGTGGGACCGAGTAGACGGCCGGATATTGCTCTGACGAACTTCCTTCCTGCGATAAAGGAATGGGGGGATTGCCCCCATGCTCGTCGGAGTCTGTGTTGATGAAAAGAATCTGGATGGTGTCATCCTTATCCTCTTCAGTGACTGTATCATTCGAAGATAATACCTCTGAAGGCAAGACCGGGTCAACTGCCGCCTCGACCTTTTGACTTTCGTCGGGTATGGATTCAGCTGGTTCATCTTCAATGACCGGCGCTTCAGCTGACCACTTGAGCGGGCTAGCTGGATTTTCAACTAACGAAGGACTTGGCAAGAGTTTTTTATATCCAGGAGGAAGTCGTAACGGTGAAACCAGACGATCATCCAAAACTCTTTTCGCTTCGTCTAAGAAGGGACAACGGTGGATGGCGTGGTTGCCTTCGCACAGTCTACAGGGGGATTTAGCTCTCCCTTTTTGTCCAAGGACTTCACTTTCGCTAGTTGACGGTATGCATTTAACATGGCTATCAGAGGTTGATGCCACCGGATTGTGCAAACGGGGAGACCAGTCCCTTAGTATCCGAGCGATGTAGGGACAATCTCTGTGGAAGTGGTCTCCCTTGCATATGACACATGGCGATTTAGGCCTAGTCAGTGCTGTGTGTGGATTTTTGTCAGACGACACTTGTTTGCCCCCAGTCGCTTTTGGCTCCTTCTTCTTCTTCTCTTTCTTCTTCTTTTCCTTTTTCTCCTTAGGAACTTGGTTTTTTGTTTTACCAGTTCCGTCAAGCGAAGAGGAAGGAGGAGAGGAAGAATTAGAGGAAGTAGAAGGCTGGTGGGCAACTCTGGACTGGTCTAACTGTTGATTCGACTGTTCAGGAATAGTGGTGTTCTGAACGACATTGGTTGAGAAAAGCCAGACCGGCAAGCCAATTGTCAGTCCTGGAAGCGACAATGTGGCCATATGGGGTGCACCAACATCTCCCCAAGAGGAGAAGGGACTAGGATTTCCACCAAGGGGAATTCCTTGGTTGGTGGGCTCCATTTTCTCAACCTAAAGATCAGCGCAGGAAAAGGGGGTGATTGTTCCGTTTAAAATAAATTTTAACGACGCTTAGACACAACTTGCTTTTTCAATTTTAAAGAGTCGAGAAAAAGCTAAAGATGACTCTAGTCGCCTTCGATGTTTTAACGAGCCCGAAGTGACAAATGCTCGGATGGACTGTTTCTGTTATAGAGTCTGAAAAAGGCCAAAAGGAACTGCTCTGGAGTTCTAGGTAGAGGGTGTGCCAAACTTTTCGCAAAACCGCAGAATACTTTTTAAGGTACGGGCGATCAATCTTCCTGAATGTTGTGTTCAGTGCATTGCGATCAGTAGGGCGGCCGACACGGCTTCCTAAGGATAAGGGTTATATTCCTATAGGGGTCTCCCAATATATACGCGACGGTACGTGGGAGCACAATCCGTACTGGCGCTATCGTCCCTCGGGAGGAATCACCCAACCATCAGCGAGATCGACAGTCAC
This sequence comes from Pinus tabuliformis, assembly GCA_031772625.1. Classification (NCBI taxonomy): domain Eukaryota; kingdom Viridiplantae; phylum Streptophyta; class Pinopsida; order Pinales; family Pinaceae; genus Pinus; species Pinus tabuliformis. The sequence continues at coordinate 330,874,145 of CM062805.1, read as the reverse complement.
CAGGTTTTACGACGCCGGAACACGTCTCTAGCCTAGACCTCTATGTTGTGCGTTAAGTTACAAAGCGTTGTTAAGTTCATTCAATTTATTTTAGGTTGATCTTTCTTAGAAGTTTGCCTTTTTGGATCACCACGAGATGTATGATACAATTCCTAAATGCAGTCTAAAGATGATAAGCAAGCTTTTATATCTTTTCAACAAAGAAAATCCTAGCTACAAGGGGAAAAGAAAGACACCATCTTTTCTCAAAGAGCATAGAGCACACAGTAATGCACTTTTCTCTAAATCAACATGCAAACTGTCAAAATGCAAATGCACAAATGCATGTATTTCTTTTCGCTTTCTTAATATTGATGCCTAAAAAGAAAGCTGTTGTACAAATTTGAATTTGATTTCAAGTGAAAACATAAACAAGTTCCTTTTTCAAAATCAAAAAGACGATTACGACACTTTATGATTTACTTGTTTCGACACTAGAAATGCATAAATTCAAACCAAACGACAAAAGTAAAAGCTCAATCAACTGTGAACAGCAAACAAACTCACTCCTAAGATCAAAACGACACTTACGACAGGTCTAGATCTAAGGGCGACAGTATGACTAGTTTACTTTTGTAATGGGAAACTGCAAATGATGTAACAAATACACAAAGAACAAATACAGTTTCTTTATAAAACTGAGGCGGAATTGAGGCAAAGAAAAGGGGTTTCAGATAGGTACACTGACTGATAACAGGCTGCAAAAAACAAAGATAAAACTGAGCAAAAGGAATCAGGGAACCACAGCTGCACAAGGCAAAGACTGTTCAGCGCACTCTCAACATAGAGGTTTTGACATTCAGCACAGGTAGCCTTCACGGGACCTGCGTTGAAATGCAGAACCTCTTCATAGAGTCTGCGCTGAAGCAGAAACGAGAGTTGTTTCTGGGTTCTGGGTTACGGTTTGCAGTTAAATCAACAGTTTTTGGCCAAATCAAAGCTATCAATTAGGTACAATTAGGAGGATGATTTATAGGAGGACTAAGATCTATCACAAAGGGCTGTTAGAGCACTTGTGGATCAGCTTCTCAGATCATAAACAGGCCCAGTGAGAGGACTAGAGTAGCTGATCTCTACTTTGCATTTGTAAATAACAAATGCAGTTCGATTCGGCACTCTTGAGTTTATGAAATGAATAGCAATAGAAACACAAATAAACTAACAAGATACTCTCCCCAGTGGAGTCGCCAATTTGTTGTTGGGAAAAGTATCCAATTCGGAATGCCCCTATCCCACTCTAAGAGGTGATAGTGCCTTAGCAAAAAACAAGGAAAGCTATCTGAGTATTCTTCTTTATGAGATGCAAATAGAGAAAGAAGGATGTAACTAACCGGTGTCTTCCGCTAGTTTGTCGATCCAATCACTCTCTCTTTCGTTCGTTTCCCACTACCTGCTCTTTCACTGGTCCAGCTTCACCCAGTTCCTGCAAGATCACAAGAGAGGAAAACTACACAAAAGATATAGATTCACATTCATAACTAGTTTAGGATCAGATATAAACTAAATATGCAAATATAACAAAACATCATTGAAATACAAGCATATAGGAGAAACTCAAGTAGCTTTATTGATATGATAACAAGGTTCAAGAGGAGATACAACCAAATGAGTCCCGATCCAGCATCTACCTCCCAGCAAAAGAATCCCTTCCTCTCCTCCAACAAAGCATAAATCACCCAATGTACTAATCTCAATCTCAAACCAACAGCAATTCTCTGCAAAATACAAAATTCCAGCCTCCTGAACCTCTGGGTGAGAGATCCATATATAGATGTGAGCAGAGAGGATGAGTCAGCTCATGTTTTGACTTGTGGCTTCTCTCTGTCAGTTCTTGTTTCCACTTGGAGGTTGAGAACCTCTTACTCATCACTTGGTCGAATTCACTAAGGCAAGTGTCATTGAGGAAGATTCTGGAAGCTTCCAGGGTCTTTACACCTCGTTGAATGAACTTGCCATTTGTCAATTCCCGCTCAGCGCACCCTGGTAGTGCTTCTACCTGCGTTGCAGTGCACCTAGCCAGTGCAGACTTTGCATTTCAGCGCAGACAGCTAGTGGAGCTATTGAATTGATCTTGATTTGACCATTTCTGAGTGGTTTTTGGTGGAGAACTTCTGGGAGAAGCTATCATTGGTTGACCTTGTTCTTTTAGGGGTAGGAACAACTCATTTAGGGACTTTGGATCCCTTGGATTATTGACATTTCATGCTCAATGTTGTAAGGCACAAAAATGTCTATAACAGATATTCAAATGCTTCACGAGGTAAAGGTTTAGTGAATATATCAGCAATTTGTTCTTTTGTACCAACATATTCAAGTTTGATATTCTTTTCAGCGAGTTGTTCTTTACCAAAATGATATTTGATCGGAATGTGTTTTGTTTTTGAATGCATGACAGGATTCTTGGAGATGCTACTGACACTGGTGTTATCACAGAATATGGGAATAGGCTCACTGAATTGTACTGGAATAACTTGCAAAGTTTGTTTCATCCAAAGGACTTGAGTACAACAAGTTTCTGTTGCAATGTATTCTTTTGTTGTAGATAACAAGATTGAGGTTTGCTTTTTGCTCAACCATGATACGAGACAACCACCTAAATAGAATGTTGCTCCACTAGTACTCTTACGATCATCAACGCTTCCTGCCCAATCTGAATCTGTAAAGGCTTGAATAATGAGATTGTTTCCCTTGGGATACCACAAGCCATATTCTATTGTGCCCTTTAGATATCGAAGAATTCTTTTGACGGCAATAATATGTGATTCTTTTGGCGTTGCTTGGAATCTTGCTACTTGTCCAACTGCTTGCATAACATCTAGTCGGGAGGTTGTTACATATAGAACACTACCAATCATAGATCTATACAACCACTGATCCACATCCTTATATGAGTCGTTTATGCTCAATTTGCAACCTGTTACCATCGGAGTAAGGACGGGTTTGCAATCTTCCATTTTGAATTTCTTGAGCATTTCCTTGTTGCACTTGGCTTTACATATAAATATTCCTTTCTCTTGCTGAGATATTTGAAGCCCTAAGAAGTATGTCAACTCACCAAATAAAGACATCTCGAACTCACTTTGCATCTTTTAGCAAATTTCTTACTTAGTCGATCATCATTGCTACCAAAGATTATATCATCCACATATACCTCAACGATTGTTAAATTATCTTTATCTATTTGTACGTAAAGATTTCTATTAGCAATACCTTTCTTGAACCCTTGTTGACATAGATATCCATCAAGACAAGCATACCATGCTCTGGGAGCCTGCTTGAGACCATACAAAGCCTTATTTAACCTGCAAACATAGTCTTTTTTTCTAATAGTAGAAAACCTTCAGGTTGTTTGATGTAAACTTCTTCTTTTAATTCACCGTTCAGAAATGTTGAATTAACATCCATTTGGTGGACTTTTATTTTTCTTGAACATGCATAGGTGAGAAACATCCAGATGGCTTCCATTCTGGTAATTGGTGCAAATGTTTCATCGAAATCAATTCCTTCCACTTGTGCATAGCCTTTACAAACCAATCTTGCTTTGTTTCTAGTAACTTGTCCATCTTCATTCAATTTGTTCCTGAACACCCATTTAGTCCCAATGACATTTTTATCTTTTGGTCATGGAACTAATTCCCAGGTGTTATTCTTCTCGATTTGATCCAATTCTTCATTCATAGCTGCTACCCAATGTTCATTATGGTTGGCTTCCTCAAAACTACTAGGCTCAAAGGTTGCTAGAAAAGCAATGTGAGCTTGTTGTGATGAACGAAGTTGTCGACCTTTTCTTGTTCCAATTCCTTCATTTATGTCACCAATGATTTGATTTGATGGATGGTTCTTTTGAATCCATTCTTTTGTTCTCTTTGGAGGAGCTTCTTGTTGTTGTTCCTGTATATCTTGTTGATCATTATTTACTTCTTCCTAGTTGACAGTTGCTTCTTGTTCTAGAATTTTCTCTGTACCTTTTTCAGTCTTTGTCTCAAGTTTCAAAGATTCTAGATCCTCATCATTATTCATTAGAACACCATCTTCGTCAAATGTAACATTTATGCTCTCCACTATCTGTTTTCATCTTAGATTATAGCATTTATAGGCCTTTCTTTTGCGTGAGTAACCAACAAAGATACCTTCGTCAACACATGATTCAAACTTACCCAACTTTTGATCTTCTCTTTTGATATAACATTTGCTTCCGAAGATTCTGAAATATTTTACATTAGCCAATTTTCCTTTCCATAATTCATATGGGGTCTTGTTGCAATTATTTCTTAGAAGACTTCTGTTGATGATGAAGATTGTCGTATAAATTGCTTGAACCCAGAATTTTTCATCCAATTTTGAGTAATTCAGCATTGTTCTACCCATTTCCTGTATGGTTTTGTCCTTTCTTTCATCAACTCCATTTTGTTGAGGTGTTTGTGCTGTTGAAAATTGTTTTTTTATTCCATTTTCATCACAGTATTGCTAAAATAATTTGGAAGTGAATTCTCCGCCATTATCTGATCTTAGACACTTTATTTTTAAATCAGCTTCATTTTTTACCAACTCCTTGTTGATCTTAAAGCACTCAAATGCTTCATATTTTTTCTTTAGGAAACTAACAGTTATCATCCTGGTATAGTCATCTATCATTAACATGAAATATAATTCTCCATCTAAGCCTTTTGTTCTCATAGGACCACATAGATCAATATGTATCAATTCTAATGGAGGTGATGAAAAGTGTTCTTTTATTTTATATCCAAATTTTGTCTGCTTGCCATGCCGACAGGGCACACATAGTGTGTTGGAATGTTTTGAGGTATTCGGCATTTCTCGTACTGCTTCCTTTTTGCTTATCCTGACAAGATTGTCAAAGTTTATGTGACCCATTCGTTTGTGCCATAACCAGCGTTCATATTCTTTAGCTAGTAGACATGCTTTAGTTGCTTCATCCAGAACATATATGTCATTTGGAGCTCGACTTGCTGTAGCCACAATTTTACCATACCTGCCTTTCCTGATTTCACATTTTGTGGAGTTGAATAGCATTGTGTGTCCTTGATCAGACATTTGTCCAAAACAAAGTAGATTGTGATTCATGTTTCCAACCAATAGAGCATCCTTGGCTAGAGCATCTTTGCTTCCGAGACTGACGGTACATGATTCTATAACATTTGAAGATCCATCATTTCCAAAGGCCACGGTTCCATCCTTCTTCTCTTTCAGAGATACAAATTTCTTTCTATCTCCAGTCATATGCGTTGAGCAACCGCTATCAACATACCACACATCTTTGTTGTTTTGAGCCTTGAGAGTGAGAGCACAATTATCATTCTTCTTCTTCTTCCATGTTCGTTCGTTCTGTGGCTTCGAAGATTCTTCTGGAGGATTTTCAAGTCTGTAGTCTTTGGCTATGTGTCCAAAGTTTCGACATTTGTAACATTCACTATTATTTCTTAAATGTTCAAATCTATTGATGTTTCGTTGAGCCCTGGGAGGTTCATATTTGACAGATCTCTTGGAATTGTATTGTTTCCTAGGGTACGTGCGACATTCTACAGCTTTATGACCAAATTTTCCACATGAATAACAATAGCCATGACAAATATGTTGGTACCTGGATGGAAAACTTCGTCGGGGAATTGTCTTCCAAGGTTATTCTTGCGAATCTTGTCCAATGAAGTCTACATCCCTGTCAGATCTCATAGGTTCATCGTATTTTGTTGTAGAAGGTCCTGCTTCTTCTTCTTTATAACCGAGGCCAATTTTTTTGTTGTAAGATCGTTGATTGTTGATGAGTTCTTCCAACGCCCTTGAGCTATTGGCATAGTTTTGGACAGTGTCTCCCTTCTTCACTTCCTTACGCAGCGAGACTACTTCGGCTTCTAATGCTTCCCTTTCTCGGTTGCTTTCTTCCAACTTCTTTTGGAGTGACTCTTCAATACATTTGTGTTCTTCAACTTCACTTTTGAGACCTTGAACTTGTTCTTCAAGAGTATTGGAACGGATCTTCTCAGCCTTGAGCTCTTTTATAAGCTTGATTGCCTCCTTAGAAAATTCTTCTATGGTCAACCCTTCGTCTTCGTTGTTTGATACCTCTTGTTTATTGCACTTGGCCATAAGTAGTACTCTCTCATTGCCTTCTTCTTCACTATCACTGTCTTCATTGGATGATGAGCTATCTTCTTTAGAGAGAAAGTTCCTTTTGAATCCTTTCTTCTTGTCTTGCTTGTTGAATTTCTTAAAGCCTTTCTTTCCTTTTGAGTTTCCGTCACTTTTGTTCAGACATTTTGCCACGAAATGCCCAACCTCACCACAACTGAAACATATCAATGGAAGTTTACCTTTGAATTTTCCCTTACCAATTTTTAGTTTTCTCGTAAAGTAAGCATATTATCCATCTGAAAAACCTTCTTCATCATCTTCCTTTTCTTCACACTTGCAGGTGCAAGTCTTTGCCTTTGAAGGTTGTTTGTCCTTATTGGTTTTCTTAGATGCAGCGAACACAATTTCTAGATGTGAAGTACCCTCTTCTTCATTAAGTCTCATTTCATATGCTATGAGAACTCCATGTAATTCCTCTTTGCTGAGTTTGGTCATATTTTCACTATATTCTAAGACCAATACCTTTGGGTTGAATCTTCTTGGTAATGTTCTAAGAATATTTTGTATAATAGTCTTCTCGTCAACAGGCTCTCCCAATCCTTCCAGAGTGTTGCTTATTTCATCAACGTGTTGGAAGTATGCAGCAATGTTGTCATCTTCTTTCATTCTGAGTTGCTCAAATTTTGCTCTATAGATTTGAAGCTTTGCTTCTTTGACATTTGAGTCACCTGCATATATATTCTCAAGCTTGTCCCATATATTTTTGGCAGTTTTACAACCCAACACCTTATGATAAGCAGATTCAATAAGTCCACTGATAATAATATTCTTTGCTTTTGCATCATTTACCAAATTCTTCTTACCTTGTTGATTCAGGGTTGGTGTAAACCATTTTGAACAGTGTCCCATACTTTGTTACCTTACACCAAGTGATAGACCTCCATTCTTCCTTTCCAGAGTGCATAATTATTTTCATTAAACAGAGGTACACCATTCTTGGTATGCTCCATGATCTCCTTCCAGTTGTTAAACTGTTATTAAAGGAACCAAGCTCTGATACCAATTGTTGGAAATACTGAGAGGGGGGGAGGGGTGAATCATGATTCCTTTCAATTAGTATTATTACTAATCTTTCAAAGCATTAGTTAATCTTCAATTATTATCAATGTTTGTACAATGATAACAGTAAACAAAAGGAACACAAATGCACATAGTTTTTAATGTGGAAACCCCCTCCAGGACAAAAACCACCTGAACACTTTTCTAGTAATTCTTTAATCTTCAACTCCAATTGAAAATAAATCTCCAACTTCCTAGAATCTAGAAAAGCATTCTTCTCCAGCTTCCACTAGATGGACGCTCCAACACCCAAGATTCTTCAGTAGTCAACTGAATGGATGGCCCAACACCCAATGAGCTACAATTCACCCTAGCACCACCCTACCACCCTAAAGTTTTCACAGGCTTGAACCGGTTGGTGACTTCATGCACCAGTCTAGCACCACCCTACCACCCTATAGAATAATAAAAGAAGAATGGACTCTCGTACCAGGGAAAATGGTCCACTTTACAATGATATAGAATGATGTAGAAGAAGAAGACACACTATACCATAACCTCAACTATGACACGACCACCTAATGATGATCCTAGACCTCCCGACATTTCCTCTTCAACTCCTAGAAGATAGACACTTGTACAACTTTTACAAGTTGCTTTTACAATGACTCTGTACAATGATACTTTTACAATGACTATATGCAGTGCTGCCCACTTGAAGACTTCATGTGGTGAACTTCTTGTTGTTGTTCTACACCTTGATCATTGCTCTTGTCATGCCACCCTTTCTCACTCTTCAGAACATTAGATTATGCATTGAGTCTTCTCTTTATGAATATATAAGACATGCAAAAAGTCTTCAATGAAATACCCATGACATGATAATAGCAAAACTTACCTCATCCTGCAGAGCATATGTCAGTGCTAAAAAAACAACAAATTAGAATACAAAGAACCTAATGCAATTAAGAGAAGAACATGCATATACATAAGATACTTACCTGGATCTTACCTCTGTTGCACCATTTTGCTGCACCTTGCTCTTTGTTGCCCTAGAAAGTCTGGTCCTTTGCAACCCTTGACAACACTTGATCTAGTTTTTTTTTCTTGCCTTCTAGGAACACGATATTGAATCTGATGTATCTAAGTGATTTTAGATCCCTAATATGTGATCTTTGGTTCTGTAGTAGCCCTCTGAGTCTTGTTTCCAATGCCATAGGTCTGACCTGATTTGGATTCTTCAAGGCAAAGTTATGCCCAATCTCTCACAATGACCTAATTATGGACTAGTTCAGTAGAGCGAACTTGTACAGTGTGCCACGTGTCATTGTTTCCTCCTTTGTCTCTGAAATTGATACACAGAAAACTATATTCCGTGCACTATTCGCCACGTTTTACATAATTCCAATCCACTTCTTAGAGAGAGAGTTATGACAATTTTCCCAAGGTCACCTCTTTGAGATGAAATTCGAGAGCCTGCAAAAACCCTAACTTCCACAGATCATATCTCTGAAAATATAGTGAACCAAGATCTAAAATTCAATCACAAAGTGCATTAGGAGTTTGGCTCAAATGGGTTTTAATTTTAGCATCTAATACTTCACATAAATAAAGTTATAGCAAAAATTCCACAATCGCTACTTTTGGAGGTTATATGAGATTTCTTTTTATAGAGTTGAGAGAGGCTTCTATAGAGAATGTTGGAGGGATTTTAGGAGCTTAAAAAATTATTAATTATTGACTATTAAATGACAAAAATCAATGATAAATTCCATGCCACAACCCCATGGGGCTTTAACCCACTAACTGGGGTTACTAACTTCAATCTTGAATAACTTACAAACCGTGAGGAATTACGAGGAGAGCTATATACCGACAGAAATATATCTTTGAGTAGAGTATTCCTATAATGGTTATAAGATGATAGACCATGAATGATGATGCCCAATGTGCCATGGAAGTTCAGGGTCATCCTTGGTGCTTCTTGGGTTGACATCAATGAAAACCTCAGATCATCTTTAGGTCAACATACTGCTCCTTGAATTCGTAGCGAGAATCTCTATAGTCAACCATCTTGTTAACCATTTGATATTTCTTCCTGCAAGGTATATCATGTCATCTAATCCAAATCACAATAAACCAACGTACCTTAGTATAACTTCGAGGAGGATACCTTGTCTGCAAAATAAACAAATCAACGTGATACATGTATAACATAATCATGACAGCATATAGAAGCATAAAACATAAGCATATAACCACGCAACCGTCATTTTAATTAGGGTCTAGTCATCAATCCATGACCTCAACAACAACACACACCACGACCTCACACATGCCAACCACCATCAATATGTCACTATAGACTTGACCACATGCAAATATGAACATGCATCAGTGATGCATAATCATCCACACATATGCATAAACACGTATGATCAAGCGGGAATGAACAATTCTTGAAATCAAACCTATAAGAATGATACATGTAACCAAGCATACAAGAATGTAACCAAACATGCAAGTATATAACCAAGGATACTACAATGATACATGTGAGCGACATAAATCAACATGTAACTAGTCATACACTCACAATGATGCATTCCACAATAACACCTCAAATCTCACATGAAAACATCACTGCAATCATGAACAACATCATGAAAATACCACAAGCACATGGAATGTAAGGGCCAAAGACACACATGCAACCAACATGCATGCATGACCAACACATAGCCCATCCAGTTCGAGGGGTGAACCATGCTCTAATACCACTCTGTAACACCCTCCTCCCACATCTACCCAAGCAACTAGCAAGCTGGGGTAAACATGCAAAGAGAGGCCACTGTGATATGATTCGACCTCCCAAGTCATATTAATGAAGTGGAATCGACGGAAACACACAATACATACATTAATTATCAGCTACAGAACCCTCGAGAACCAATCCAATACTTTAGACAGTTTTCCATGAGGTCCCATTGAGCTTTTTGGCAATTTTGTTAGGTGATCCAAAAATACAATTTATCACAAGTTATAAAATTAAAATAAAATAATTATTAATTTAAGATATTAAATTAATAATTATTATTCTAGAATGTTTAATCATTTAGAATTAGTATATTGTTGTAACTAGATATGACTCTCCAAATGTGTCGTATCTTAGGCTCTATTTTAGGAGATTTGTTAGCTAGTTGGTTTGAATAGCATTTAATGTAAATGAACACTTGTTATTTAACAAGTGATCCATAATTAGAGGTAGTTAGGACATGGAGCTTATAAATAGCTCATTGCAAGAGTGTTTGGATGTTCGGGTGTAAACTCTTGCAAAATCAATTATGTAATTATCTTTTTTCTGATTAATAAAATACGTGTCTGAAGACACTTCTGCCATTATTGTGGTATCAGAGCTCCAGTAATGCTGCAGTTGATTTGAGGAGATTCCAGCTCTATCAAATCATGGAAAACTCAACTTCGTTGAAGTGATCAGCAAAAGATTGGTATGAAATTTGCAAATTTTTTATTGATTTTAGATCTACAAATTCTAAAATCATTTTTTAAAGCAGCAAATGCAAATCTGTCTGACTTTTTCAAATTGTTTAAGTGAATTAAAAAAAAAAAAAAGACAGCACTGTATATTTTAATTGTTTTTAAAGTCCTTTCAAAACATTGAAATCTATTCTGCATTTTATGAGAGTGGTTTACATCAATTTATGCTCAAATCCCCTGCGTTGAGCATTCTAGCATCGATTTTACATTCCAAACAGCGCTCCATTTCAAACAGCGTCCTCCAGCAATAAGAACCAGCGTTATATTCGAGCGTTTTCATTGGCATTGACTTCTGATTTTGTTGAAACGTTTTAATTGGCATCGAATTTCATTGTCTACATTTTAAAAACAACATTTTACAATATTTAATTGCCCTCAAATTATTGTCTGCTTGAAGACATCGTATGCAGAGAATCTGTCAAATGGAGAAACGCCATCATTGCCTTTCTTCTTAGCATCACCCATGGCCGCTGAAAATAGCGCCGGGGTCTTCTGGGAATTGTTTAACGCTTGCAGGAAGTGTAAAAATCTTAACTTACAGCCCAAAGATTATCAATACCAAATATTTCACTGACAAACTTAATATGATCTTTGTTTAAGATGACATACCTTGATTAACAGCGGAAGAAGTAATGGCTGCCATCTTCTGTCTTCTGTCTTCTTCTCAGAATTCGGTTTCTCTCCTCTTGCCCTCACTTCCTTTATGCGTTTCTTGATGGAGAAGAATACAACTCTTGTGTGTGGGAGAGAGAGGACCCAATCCTTTATATATTATTTAACTCTAATCTGGTACGTCCATCATATACCAATTCAACGCTTAAGATCTAATGCTTTAATGCTTTAATGCTTTAATGCTTTTAACGCTTTAATGCTTTAATCGGGTCACATTAAGATTTAGAAACTGCAGATTTCTAACATTCTCCCACTTGACCCGAGTATTCATAATATTAAGTGTTGAACATCATACTATGATAAATTGCTGAGAGTTATGGCGGTTGTGCACTATTAATTCAATGCATTCCCTTCCATATACTACAATACCAGCAATCCATCAATTCATACTCATAATTTATATAAAACAGCATAATGGTCCACATAATGTCTTATATCATAATGATTAAACATAATATCTTTATAAGACTCTTTCTTGTTTTAAAATTACATAAAATACGTACTACTACATTGAAACAAGAAACACATGATTGTATATCAGAAACACATAAAAGAGCTCAGAATGTCACACATCAATTATTATTAATACAACCAAGACCCATTCTTTGAACATGTTCCTTAAATTGTCTTGGTTGTAACCCTTTCGTCAAAGGGTCTGTAATCATAAGTTCTGTCCTGATGTGCATGATTGACACTCTTTGTTTCTGAACCTCATCTTTCACAACAAGATACTTCAGTTCTATATGTTTGGCACCTTTAGAGTACTTGTCGTTCTTTGAGAAAAATACTGCTGCAGAGTTATCACAATAAATTTTCAGCGGCTTGCTAATGGTGTCGACAACCGCAAGTCCTGAAATAAAGTTCCGCAACCATAATGCATGAATTGTGGCTTCATAACATGCCACAAATTCTGCCTCCATAGTGGATGAAGCAATGATAGTCTGTTTCGCACTTTTCCATGATATGGCACCTTGAGCAAACATAAACAGGTAACCAAAAGTCGATTTTCTAGTATCGATGCATCCAGCAAAATCTGAATCGCTATATCCAATCACATAGGATGCCTCTCCCATATCTTTCATTTCAAAGTTCGTCGAGAGAAATTCCTTAGTCTCATGCAATATACTTAAATTATTTGCAGCAAGCAAGATGTCATCAACATAAAGGACCAGAAAAATAAACTTGTTCCCACTGATCTTTTGGTATATACAGTGATCAACCGTATTTTCCTTAAAACCAAAAGATGTAATAATGGTATTGAACTTAATATACCATTGCCGGGATGCTTGTTTAAGCCCATATATTGACTTCTTAAGTTTACACACCAATTGTTCTTTACCTTCTACAGAAAAACCCTCAGGTTGATCCATATAAACATCCTCATCAAGATCTCCATTCAGAAACTCCTTGTAATCAACAATTCCAATATCATAATCTGATTCTTGCATATAAACCACATAATCATTAGAAATAGCTGACCTACAATTTCTTTGAGGTCTTCTTAATGCTACTTGTTGTGGTTCATGCATATCAGCATTATGTAAGTCATTTCCTTCAGGAAGTACTTCTTCATTTATATGTTGTTCATTATCATCATGTTGTTCTACAACAGCTGGAACAACATTTGGAGTAATAGTAGATGGAGGAACTATTCTAGGCAATGTAACATTTACCCTTGTTTCCTTTATTTCTACTATTTCTCTTCTAGTACTCCCACTGACTTCACCATTCTCAATGAATCTTGCATTACCAGTTTCTAATTGCCTCTCAACTTCCTTTACAAACGTCTCAAGGATATTCACAGTTTGAGATTTTTTCATGAAGCAAATAGACATAACCATAATGGGAAAAATCGTCAATAAAAGTGATGAAATACTTTTCTCCATTAAAGGTTGGAGTGTCCATAGGTCCGCAAATATCAGTGTGTATTAGTTCAAGAAGCTGGCTGCTTCTAGTGGCTCCTTTCTTATTATGTTTGGTTTGTTTACCTTTAATACAATCCACACATAATTCTAGATCACTAAAGTCCAAATTTGACAAAATTTCATTACTTACTAATCTCATCATTCTTTCTTTGGATATATGACCTAGTCGTTTATGCCACAAGAAAGCAGAATTTTCATTCAACATGCTACGTTTACATCCAACATTATTTACTACATTCAACAAGGAATTCGCATAAGTGTCATTCAGTTTCAATTTATATAAACCATCAATTAGAATACCAGAACCAACATTATCAGTATTCTTATATAAATCAAAACAACCAGATCCAATCATACATCTAAAACCAGAAATATCCAATTTACTTGCGGAAATAAGGTTTCTAGATAATGAAGGTACATAAAGGGTATTGTATAAGTTTAATACATATCCACTTTCTAGAATTAGACAATAAGTCCCAATGCCTTCAATTGAAGATTTCATTCCGTTTCCCATAAAGAGAAAACGATCTTCATTTGGATTTATGGTTCAGATCGTAAGAAATCCCTGCACATTGTTGGAAACATGAGTTGTAGCACCAGTATCAAGCCACCATGTATTAATAGGAATTTCAACTAAATTTGATTCAAAACATACAAAAGATAGATAATCACCTCTCTTTTCGAACCAAGCTTTCCTTTTCGGACAGTCACTTTGATAATGTCCTTTCTTTTTACAGAAATGACATTGAACATCCTTTAGTTCCTTCTTTTCCTCATCCTGCCCATTCTTAGCAGGTGCCTTTTTCTTCTTGAAATGACTTGATTTTCCTTTCTTTTCTTTACCAGCTTTATTACTCACAAAACTTACTGAGTGATTCACTTGATTTTTCAAACGTCCTTCTTTCTGAACAAGTCTACTGGCCAATTCATTAACATTCCACTTATCCTTTATAGTGTTATAGTTAATCTGAAAGGGTCCATATTTAGAAGGTAGCGAGTTTAGGATGAACTGGACAAGAAAAGAATCCTCTACTGTAAGTCCCAGGGAGTTTAACCTTGCTGCAATATTAGTCATCTCTATAATGTGCTCTTGCATAGTTCGCGACCCATCAAACTTCATGGTCGTGAGTTCTGCCATAAGAGTACCAGCGAGTGACTTATCAGCTGAACGAAAACGCTCTTCCACAGACTGCATATATTCCTTAGCACTTTCTGTTTGTGGAATTGTTGACTTGATGTTGTTAGCAACAGTCATCTTAATAAACATAAGGCTCAATCTGTTACTGCGTTCCCATGCTTTATGGTGTGATTTTTCTGCCTCAGTACTATCTCTTGTAAGAGCAGCAGGCTTATCCACAAGGAGTGCCAAGTCAAGATCCTGAATACCTAAATGGAAATTGACTTGTTCTTTCCATTCAGAAAAATTAACACCATTGAACAATGTAACAGATGAAGCATGTGTATTCATGGTAACTCCTGCAAATTAAAAATGAAATAACTATAAGCTCATAACTAATGCGATTCAGATGTAGACATAATAGTATAATATAGCACTCCTTTGGGTAGATACTATCTTATACTTAACATAATTAAATACCAAAACATAAGCAGGTAATAAATATATTCAATCAAATAGAACTGACATCTTTGGATGATCAATATTTATTTAATCAAAATATCTATTAAACCTCATCATGTCAACTAGTTATAGAACAAGACTTTCCTTTGGGTAAGTTCTCAGGTTCTATCATTAGTGACGCCAGTTTTAATTGGTATTTTTATAACTGGCAATTTCTATCATTAATCATTATGTCACTTATGCACTAAATGATCATTCTGATTTTGACCACTTTGGTGATTAACAAAATCATAAATCTCATGTGCATAAATGATTTATAACACATACTTGATGCGAAACAATCAGTCACGGAACAATTACTATATAGATCCATCATTATATGGATCCATCATTATATGGCAAAACAATCAAACGTCAATAACTTCTATTATCAACGCAATTACTCTGTGGAAAAAAATAAATTTCCAACACATTATTCTATAGAGCATGTTCTTGTACAAAATATATAATGGATTATATCAAGATATTTATATGCTGTTATTGATTCCACTATGGGCCAAAATCTTACGCCTCAAGCTAGCAGCAACCAAAACCTTGATTTTTACCACTCAACCACCACGGAACAACTTAGAGTTTCGCAGATTCCATTACAGCAAATACAAAATGATGAAAAAATCACAATACGGCGGTTGAGACAGGACGGCAAGTAATAACGATGGTCACGATGAATTTATTCACCATATCGGCCCCATATCGCATTACTTTAGCTTTAGTATTATTGTTTGGGTGGGCATAAAATTCAATACAAGCCCAAATTTCAAACAATGCCAAAAGTGCATAAATCTTGCCCTAAAATCCAAAAAAACGTTCTAAGAATTCACTCTTGGGTTATACAAATACTGATATTAACTTTTAAATATCATACAATATGACGCATTCAAAACAGAATTAATCCAATAAGGAAAGACGTCACTCTAAACTATATGCCCAGGCACAGAATGTATGATTCGAAGCTGGCAATGCGATGAACTTTTGACAGCGCTGGAAAATTCAGTGGTAGCCTGAGTTTCTCATGAGCATACCTATCATTCTCAGGAGCTGTCAAAACAGGAGGGGTCGGATTTGATTCTTAGTACAGAGGCCGAGCATATTTTTCAGAATTAAAATCCGGTGGCTGCAGAAGGACGTATTCAAAAGGGCCGACTACTATTTTTCTTCTCAAGTCGAATAGCCAGTGTGGGAATTCGATCCTTCAGTTTGAGGGTATTCTTCAGATCAACGATTTCATGTTGTCACAGTACCCACCAGCAAGGAAATCGATCTTTCCAAGGGAGGATGGACTCGTCATTGCCATTTTCATAAATGATATTTGGGAATGTTAAACCTCCAGGATTTCCCAAAACTTAATGGATGATCACAGGGCATATAAAACGCTTGAAATATTCATAGGAAATATTCAGTTATTGATTTGGCTTTGATACCAAATGTAAAAATCTTAACTTACAGCCCAAAGATTATCAATACCAAATATTTCACTGACAAACTTAATATGATCTTTGTTTAAGATGACATACCTTGATTAACAGCGGAAGAAGTAATGGCTGCCATCTTTTGTCTTCTGTCTTCTGTCTTCTTCTCAGAATTCGGTTTCTCTCCTCTTGCCCTCACTTCCTTTATGCGTTTCTTGATGGAGAAGAATACAACTCTTGTGTGTGGGAGAGAGAGGACCCAATCCTTTATATATTATTTAACTCTAATCTGGTACGTCCATCATATACCAATTCAACGCTTAAGATCTAATGCTTTAATGCTTTAATGCTTTAATGCTTTTAACGCTTTAATGCTTTAATCGGGTCACATTAAGATTTAGAAACTGCAGATTTCTAACAGGAAGAATCCAAACCAGGTTTGGAGAGAGCTGCCTGCATATTCTACAGCAAGATTGCGCAGTTCTGTGTGTTTTGTTCTGAGGACAGCGTGGAATACTACGAAACAAGCTTGGATTTCAATTTCGATTTGAGCTTTGATTGCAGTAAGTGCAGGTCATACCATTGCTTCTGATCAGCGAGTTAATGTGGATCTGCGTTTTTTTTTTTGTTTTGAAAGATGTTGTCCAAGACATTCAAAATGTTAGCATAAAGTCTACCAGCAAGAAACCAGCAATAAGCCAGCATTGCCAGCCAGCCAGCCAGCGAAGCCAGCACTCTGTATTACCGATGTGGAGGACAGCCTAAAAACGATTCAGGGGTTTAAAATTTTTATTTGAAAGTTTAAAATTGAATTCTTGAAATTACCTGTGGATAAAATAAGACTGTTTCAGCAAAATGATGTGGATATGGTTATTTTAAAGAAAGGATGTCGTTTTTTAAAAAAAAGCATGATATATGATTTAAAGCCCACGTAAAACTTATTTTTTTTTAATGGGAGTTTGAAATAAAAGATGGAGGGATAAGGTGAATCATAAGTTTATTTTTATATTTTGTAATTTGGAGAAATAAGGTTTTTTTTATATTTTGTAATTTGGAGAGATAAGGATATTTCTATTATTTGTAAAATAATATTTTTGGAGAAATAAGGTGTGAGGGGTTATTTGTAAATATTTATGGCAGTGAACTTTTTTGGAGTAATAAGGAGATTTTATTTGTAATTTGTTTTTGGAGAGATAAGGTGTATTGGGTAATTTGTTTTTAAGTTCTTTTTATTTTTCAATTGGCATCATCACATTGTAACTCAAAATAATTTCACTTTGAGGGGGTAACTTTGTTTTGCAAGAGCATCATTGTAAAAGTCAAATTTTGAAAGTTGCCCTGTAATTTTTTAGAAATTGACTAGAGCCAAGTGCAAAGCTCAGTGATTTTTCTCCTGCTTCAAACGACTATACGAGGGTCAAGGCCAAGCCCCGATAGATCATGTTTTTTGCGTGGTGTGTTGTGTTGTCCATCTTGTCATTTCTGTTCTGATTCTTGGTGCGAAGCTTCAACGCTACAATGTCTAAGTTGATTAATTTGTTTTCTGATTCCGACAAACTTGAAGGCACAAAATCTTACAAAACATGGCACCGTCTCATCGAAAGCACTCTCATTTACAATGAATTATGGCAGGGTATATGTGATGGAGATGTTAAGCCGAATAAACCCACAGATGCAGCTACTCTAGAAAAATGGGAAGTTAAGAATGCAAAAGCCTTAGCTCTTATTAAATCTTCTGTGAATGATGAAATGTATGTCCATATAGAAAATGCTACAGATGCATGGTCTGCTTTGAAAACTTTTAAAGACCTCTTTGATACTCAGCCTGAATCAAAGAAAGTTGATCTACAATTAAAATTGTTGCAACAAAAATTAACTGAAGGAGGTGATGTTCTTGAATATATCTCAAGACTTAAGAATATTAGGCAGGAAATCATTAATGTTGGTTTTCTAGCAATAGATGATAGTTTTATGGTAACAATTGTAATTGCTGGACTTCCTTCTTCCTACACGCATTTTTTGGAGACTCTACAATTAACTGGGAAATTAGAGAAACTAAAGTTTGATGAGCTTTGTGAAATGTTGACACAACATGATAAAACCTTTGGGAAGAAGACGAAAGTTGGTGAAGATGTTTTTCTCACAGAGGCCAGCACTAGTAAATCATCAGCAGACAGTTCTCGAGGCAGAGGCAGAGGCAATCAGAATCAAGCAACACATAATGTACAAAGTCGAGGTCGAAGCCGAAGCAGAGGAAACAACTTTAACAGAGGCAACAACTCAGGAAGGAGTAATTTTCAAGGTAGAGGAAACAACCAAGGAAGAGATAATTTTCAAGGACAAGGAGATAATAATCAAGGTAGAGGAAAATCTCAACATAGAAGTCAAAGCAGAGGCAGAGGACAATCTTTAGGAAGAGGAAGAGACTTAAGTCAAATTGTGTGTCGAAGATGTAACAAAGTTGGCCATTATGCTGAAGATTGTCAAACTTCACTTAATAAAATTCCCAAGTTTCAGCAGCATTAAGCGCAATTTGCAAATGATCAAGATGACGATAACTCAGAATATGTTTTTACTTCCTCGCCAGCATCACAACTTTCATCCCATCTTAGAAGTGACTATGAAGATCCCTGGATCTTCGATTCAGGGGAAACTTAACACATGACTTGTCGACGTGATGTTTTTTGGACTTTCAAGATTGCCAACTTAATTCCATTTTTCTTGCTGATGATACAAAACATACTCCTTATGGAAAAGGAGCAGTTAAAATTTTTCTCCCTAGCATTGGAGAAAAAATGATTTCCAATGTATGGTATGTACCAAGTTTTAAGAAAAATTTTCTCTCTTTAATCACGATTCGACAAGCAGGGCATCAGGTGATTATGGAAGATGGTTTAGTCAAGATTAATTCAGTCAAACAGAACTTGAAAACAGTGATGACAGGTTATGATGGAAAACTGTTATGGATGAAAGGGACAGTTATTCCAAGGCATTCTGATTTTGCAGGGGCAGTGAGTACAAGTATTTCACCTGTAAGACTATGGCATGTAAGATATGGACATTTAAATTTTGAGAGTCTTTCTCAATTGCAGAAACAAGGAATAGTTAAAGGACTTCCCACATTCAAAAGGGACAATGCAAAATGTGAAGCTTGCATTTATGGCAAACAAAGTCGAGAAAGTTTTCCAACACGTTCATGGCGTGCAAACAAGCGGCTACAACTAGTTCACAGTGATGTTTGTGGGCTACTACAAACTTCATTTGGTGGTTGCAAATATTTCTTACTATTCATTGATGATTTCAGTAGAATGACTTGGGTTTACTTCTTAAAAAACAAGTCAGAAGCATTTGATAAGTTTAAACTTTTTCGCTAACTTGTTGAAAATGAAGTCAAAGAAAAGATAAGTACTCTCAGAACAGATAATGGGGGAGAATTCACTTCAAATGAATTCAAAACTTATTGCAGTGAAAATGGCATAAGACGACAACTTACTAATGTTTACACTCCACAGCAAAATGGAGTAGTTGAAAGAATGAATCGCACCTTGCTAGGAATGGCAAGATCCATGTTAACTTTCAAGAGGTTAAGTCCAACATATTGGACAGAAGCAATACATACAGCTGTCTACTTAAGGAACAGATCTCCAACTGCTTCTTTATACGGAATCACACCTTATGAAGCTTGGTTTGGTTTCAAACCTCGAGTTAAACATCTTAGAGTTTTTGGATCAATATGTTATGCCTTAGTTCCGAAAGAAAAACGAACTAAGCTTGACTCAAGAAGTTTAAAATGCACAATGATTGGCTATTCTGATGAGAAGAAAGGATATCGTCTTTTGACCAATGGAAAATTCATTGTGAGCAGGGATGTCATTTTTGATGAAACTGAGAGTAAGAGTGCTGAAGAAATTGAAAATCTTCTTCAAAAGTTAGAAACTAAGGGAAGTAAACGAAATGGAAAAATGAAAAGTCAACCAACTTCACCAAATTGGTATGAACTTGATTTTCCTTCCTCTGAAGATGAGTCATCCAGTCCATCTACATCAACAACATCATCTGGGTCTTCTAGCAGTTCATCCGCATCTCCAAGCAGCAGTAGTTCTTCTGACAGTGATTCTCCACATTCTTCACCTGAACGAAGAACATCAGTTTATATTAATCCTCTCTACAATGATGGAGATTTTACAGAAGCGCAAACAAGTGAGCACCAACTACCGAAATGGGCAGTTCAACTTTTGAAAGATGTAAAGCCTAATGAGCAAAATAAAACAGGCACCAGAAGGGCACATAGAAGTGAAGGCAATTTTGCCTTGATAGCAAATGATTTTACTGAACCTTCCACATACAAAGAAGCAGTAAAACATAAAGAATGGCAACAGGCTATGGTTGAAGAATATCAAGCAGTGATTGATAACAACACTTGGAAACTTGTTGATTGTCCACAAAATGTTAAACCCATAGGATGCAAATGGGTTTACAGAATTAAGTATAATCAAAAGGGAGAACTTGAAAAGTATAAAGCACGACTTGTCGCAAAAGGTTTTGCGCAGCAGGAAGGCATTGATTATGAGGAAACTTTTACTCCTACAACTAAATGGAACACCATCCATTTAACACTTGCATTGGTCGCTCAGAAAGGATGGAAAGTTCATCAAATGGATGTGAAAAGTGCTTTTCTCAACGGGGATTTACAGGAGGAAGTGTATATGACCCAACCGCTAGGTTTTGAAATTGAAGGACAAGAACATAAAGTTTGCAAATTGATTAAGGCGTTATATGGATTAAAACAAGCTCCCCGAGCTTGGTATGCAAAGATGGATGAATACCTTAAGAAAGTTGGTTTTCACCGAAGTGAGTCTGATGATACTTTGTATGTGCGACAACAAGGAAAATATCTGGTAATTCTTGTTATGTATGTAGATGATTTGATCGTTATTGGCAACCATGATTATATTGCACAGGTGAAAAAGGAGTTACATGCAGGTTTTAAGATGACAGATTTGGGATTACTTCACTACTATCTTGGAGTTGAAGTCTTCCAATGTCCGCATCATATTTTCATTTCTCAGAGTAAGTATGCAGCAGAGGTTCTTCAGCGATTTGGCATGCAGGATTGCAAGCCCGTTCTCACCCCCATGGAGCAAAACTTAGAAACTTCCAAAATTTGAAGGGGGGGAAAAGGTGGATAGTACAACTTACAGAAAGTTGATTGGCAGCTTGATTTATTTTACAAATACTCGTCCTGATCTATCTTATGCAGTCAGTATTCTTTCACGTTTTATGCAGGAACCACGAGACAGCCACTGGAATGCAGCCAAAAGAGTTCTTCGATATATCCAAGGAACAAAATATTTTGGTCTTCTTTACATGAAGACTAAAAATTTTGTACTTGGTGGATATTCTGATGTCGACTTTGCTGGGAGTATTGATGATTGAGCATCAACATCAGGTTATTTAATGAACATGGGGTCAACAGCAGTATCTTGGAGTTGTAAGAAACAAGCTACAGTGGCCACTTCTTCAGCAGAAGCAGAGTACATTTCAGCATGGAAAGCAGCATGTGGAATTGTTTGGTTGCGTAGAATTTTGCAGGACTTGGGCATTTCTCAAGCAGAAGCTACATCATTATTCATTGACAGCCAGTCAGCCATCAAACTTGCCAAGAACCTAGTTTTTCATTCAAAGACAAAGCATGTGGACACCAAGTATCATCATATCAGATATCTCATTGCCAAAGATGTCCTCAAGCCAGTTTATTGTCCTTCCGAAGATCAGATCTCCGACATTTTCACGAAACCGCTTGGCAGAATAAAATTTACTAAGTTCAGGGATGGACTTGGTATCTGTTGTAATGTATCTTTGGATCACAAGGGGGAATGTTAGGTGATCCAAAAATACAATTTATCATAGGTTATAAAATTAAAATAAAATAATTATTAATTTAAGATATTAAATTAATAATTATTATTCTAGAATGTTTAATCATTTAGAATTAGTATATTATTGTAACTAGATATGGCTCTCCAAATGTGTCGTATCTTAGGCTCTATTTTAGGAGATTTGTTAGCTAGTTGGTTTGAATAGCATTTAATGTAAATGGACACTTGTTATTTAACAAGTGATCCATAATTAGAGGTAGTTAGGACATGGAGCTTATAAATAGCTCATTGCAAGAGTGTTTGGATGTTCAGGTGTAAACTCTTGCAAAATCAATTATGTAATTATCTTTTTTCTGATTAATAAAATTACGTGTCTGAGGACACTTCTGCCATTAAATTTGAGGCTCAACCACTCCCACGGTATAGGCATGAGTGCGACCAGCAACTCAAAGTCACTCTCACAAGCTTGCCTGCTAGAAACCAGAGACCAAAACAGTCAGTGCTATGCCAGCGACTCTGGGATTTGAGCCACTTTTTCAGGCCCAAAACCCAGGCCACTACCCAGAATTGAACTATCTCTTCATATCAGTAAATTAACATGGAAATGACATTACTAAAGCAATTACTTGTTCAAGACCTTGACTAGACCCCTACTAGCCATGACAAGCATTTCGTCAAACATATTGCAAATGTGTAATCTACATGTGTAATTAACAGTTCTGAGCATAGGGCTCTTATACTTAGCTAAGAATCGCAAAAAACAATTGATGCCTCAACACATCAACTTCCCTTCCATCCATTAGGTCATAGATACATTGATCATTCAATTACAAGTAAAAACGTGAGGAAATACATACATGGTTGCTGTCATAAAACACATACATAACCAACATAATAGGGACAAAAATACTCATGAAAGTATAGCTATATAGACCACGTACAACCCATCAAAATGCTCATAGAAATAAAAGGAGAAATAACCTTTCATTGATGATGCAAAATCCAAACCCGGGATGGGACTTCCACGTTCCACCTGACCGTAGAATGGCTGAGTGAAATATCTCTTCATCCATTCACCCCCGTGCCATATTCCAAGCATAAATTGGGATCTCATAGAACACGTCAATCAAAACTCATCCAAGGCTTCCAGAGGTCATCCACCTCAACCCATCAAACAGCCATTCCACCTCACGGTCGGACATCATAAAACCATCATCATATTGGTCTCCATCCAAGTCTTCCAGAGATTCCAAAGAGTTTTTCCAACCAAGGCTTCCAGAACTAGTAACTCAACCCATAGCTTATACAAGGCTTCTAGAGTGTTTGTCCAACCAAAGCTTCCAGGACTAGTAACTCAACCCACCAAGGGCTTCCAGAGTGTATTTCCAACCAAGGCTTCTAGGACTAGTAACTCAACCCAAGATGTTATAGTGCTTCCAGAGTGTTTGTTCAACCAGGGCTTCCAGGACTAATAACTCAACCCAAGCTAAGGAAACATGAGAACCCACCAAAACAAACAATGAAAGTAAACCCATACTCACTATGGTTATCTAGGAAATGGCAAGGTTAGGCAATCCACTATCAATACCAGTCATCCTCCATGCCAATGACAGATCACAACTAAGAAACCACATGCATATGCCATGCATGCCAAAACTAGTGAAGAAATCATACATGAAACTCGGTACCTGCAAGCAAATATAATGTAGTTTCTAATGTCGATGCCTTCATGTGCTTTCCTGCTCTTCCTTTGCCTTCTTTCTCCAAGAATCAAAGTATGCCACACCCCCTAAGAGTGCTCCAAGAAAACTCTAAGTATGAGTATGAGAGAGAAAGAGAATAATGAGAGAGCTCCAAAACTGAACTGACAAAAGGTTAGCAATTGATCCTCATAAGCCTTTTTATGGATGAGGCCTTTATTTTCTTCATTTCCTATTATTTTCCTTCATTTTCCTCCTCACATGCAACCTGTGACCTTTCACCTCCTTTTTCTCCTAATTTCTATTATTTTCATAAATAAATTTGTCAAAAATGTCTTTTTCCCTTTAATGACTTAGCCATTGTCTTTGTCAATTTCCTTAGCCATAAACAACCAAATGAACACCCCCCTAGGATGTCTTCCCAGCATTCAGCTTGGAATAAGTGTCCATTCATTCATGGTTATTGTTTTTAACTTTTATTATATGGAATTTTCGCTAGGGTTGTTACACTTTTATTCTGTGAAGGTCCTCCTCCACTTTGGTTCTACTTAGCCTTCCCTTTTCCATTTTCGCTTATATAGCAAGAGCAGTCTCATATTTCTCCTTTGTTCCCTTTCGTTGTCCTCCAGTCAATGAGTTCTCCCAGGTCTCTTTCTTGATGAAGTCATCCCACATACAGCTCTAATCAAGAAGTAAGGATCCGATCTATAAAAGTGGTTCAATGCTTAACGCAACCCTTCATAGCAACTTTTACTAGCTCTGAATCACTCAGTTTCCCTAACAATTGCAAGTTCATCACAAGCCTACTAGATCCTCATGAGGTAAGATGTCACAATTTCAGATCTGCTCATTTTGATGTT
Source organism: Pinus tabuliformis (assembly GCA_031772625.1). Lineage (NCBI taxonomy): Eukaryota > Viridiplantae > Streptophyta > Pinopsida > Pinales > Pinaceae > Pinus > Pinus tabuliformis. The sequence continues at coordinate 330,849,318 of CM062805.1, read as the reverse complement.
GTTTACTTTCTCTTGCATCACCATTTTCATGTTCTCATTTGAACTCTAGTAAAGACCAATCAGAGCTACCCACATCTGGCATCCAATGTCCTTACCTGATATGTGATGAATTATGTGGTCCCTCACACCATCCAAAATTGTACACCTTGCTTCCATATCTTTAAGATTGTGCTCTGCTGCAAGGTTTGGATCTTAAGGAACTTGAATGTCTCTATTTACGAGATTCCACAAACCGTTCATCTTTAGAATCATGGTAATTCACTCCTTCTAGGGACTGAAATTAGCGACCCCATCGAACTTGTCTTCATATTGCACACTGCTCAAAGATGTCATCTTCACAAATCGACCACAACCACAAAACCCAACTACAAAATTTTAATAAAATAGTTTTGTTTTCATAAAAAGGAAACTCGGTGCTGCAAAACCTGGTGATTTCACATCTCTCTCTTAGAGTCTTCTAGATAGCTTTGATACCAAGTTAAATTTTTGAATACAAGACAGATTAATTTTCTCACATAAATTAATTTTAATCCCAACAATTTATTTATTTAGCTAAATAAATATTGAATTGCTGAAAAATAAATTCACTAGTATTTTTAGCTTCTATAAATGAATATATGTAGCAGAATTTATATCGGAGAGATCTATCACATATTGCAAAAATAATCCACCCACAAAAATTCTCTATCATGTATTAATCTGCAAAATCTGGGTTTTCAACCCGCAGAGATACAAGGAAAAATGTAATATCTAGAACCTGTAAATCGGTTCCCATGAGATGAATTTGACCCCTGCATATCGGCCTTAAACGTAATTTGGTCTAAAGGAATTCAGCCCCACTGATCACCATAAAATTAGCCTCTACACCTTGCAACTTGGCCTGACAATTCGGCCTCCCCAACAACTATGCGTCACTTCAGTGACTCAACCTTTTAATCTCCAAAACTCATCCTCATATATTTTCCCTCGTACCTCTCCTCCTTTGTGCTCTAGTCAATGAGCCACTCAGACTAGAGAAAATCGCTCTCTCTGTGATGACTCGCTCACTTGAGTTCTTGTGTGTATGTACCTCTTTGCTAAGCTTCTTTTATAATCTTTATTAAGTCCAAATCTCTAACGCTAATCTCCCTTCTAGAAGATCTTAGAGATCAATGGTTGAGATTATTTCTAAATCACTTAAATAATTAAATTATGTATCATTAGAAACTGACTTAATAGTCCACAATAATTGATTGACTATAATTATTGTACTTTTCCTAAATTAGACTTAGGAAAGAAGACAAATCACTTACTCCACCAAGCAAGCACCTAAAGAGACAATAAACCATCCCCCACATGCTAAGACACCAAGTCTATGCATAAGGCCTTCCAAAGCTACTATTAGCTTCAACATACCTCGGGGACACAATATCAATCAACGCCTCCTATTCATGCCCCTCCTTAATAGAGGAAAGGAAAAGGCATCGAGGAAGATTACATTGAACTAGGGGCAAAGAGGATAACCTCCCAAGTGAAGTACGAGAACAAGGATACAATCAAGGGCGATCAATCATCCAGCGAAACTTGTGATTCCTATTAGAATGCCCTCAACATTAAATGAAAGCACATGATTATAGAAATGGTTAATACCTTCCTTCAAGAAGTATGCTAGATGAGGAAGAAAACAATGACCAGACATGCATGGACAACTCTGAGGCATAACTATTTGCAGATCATCAATAGGGTTGTTGGCTGGCAGGCTGATCAATTAGGAGAAATATTTTCTCCTAGGGGTTTACCCACTTGGGTGGGTAACAAGGACTATCGACTTGGCATAGCCACTAACAAGAATTTGGAAATGCTCTCAAACTTGAGTAGTTGGGTAGTCTCATGCATTCTTTCACAAAATGTGTAATAAAACTATTTTAGCATTTGAATTTAGTATTACAAACTTACAATGGCTTTTTCCTTTTTTTAACTATTTTCTTTTACTTTTTCATTTATGTTGTTTCCTTGAACATGGACTACATTTCTCAAGAAACACCAATGATTTTTTGAAGGAATGGTCAGGTTTTCCTAGGAACAAAGGCATTTCTCAAGAAACATGTTATTCATCAAGGAACCAGAAACGACACTAGATACAGCTTTTCACACAAGTTTATGACAAGTAACAAGTTTCACCCAAATATGATGCCTCACAGTCAGGTTACACTTTAATCATCCTCTAAAGCAAATTGATACTAGAACTCAATTATTTGTTTTACTCTCAGAGCCACTTGTGTTCTTATAGCAACTTTAAAGGCCAAATTATCAAATAGGTTTTTCTTGTAGGCCAACATACAATTATAGAACTTGATAAATCTCCAGGGTAACCCTATTGCTTCCAAACCAAGGGATCCTTCACCATTTCAGGAAAAAAATATTGATAAAAAACATAAATGCAAAAGCAATAAGAACTATTTCGATGAAAATTGAGAGTATTTTACTATATTGTAAAACCATGACTACCTAATTCCTGGCATAACCAACCTTTTCAGGAAGAAGATATTGAAGAATGTAACTAGTGTTGATCTTCATAATTGTATTTGAATCATAATGTAATATATTTGTCAAAAGAAAGAAAAAAATATTATTATGAAAGAAAAAAATATTTATTAGCATGGGTTGCATGATTTATTATTATATTTCTAGGTCAAAGCCTCCATTGTAGGCTTCTAGGGTTTTTGTCTTGAAACCTAGTCATTGTCATCATGTAATAGACCATTTTTGGGCTTTGTATATCAAGAAAGAAAAATTATTTTAATGTAAATTGAGTCAATTAGGCCTCTCCACCAAGTCAACCTCAAAGGGAGCTAGAAACCACTATATATAGGCAACAACTCAACCTCATTTGGAGCACAAGACAAGCAAGTTCGATATGTAGTAGCTAGAGAAGAAAAGGAAGAGTGAAATAACTAAGGAGAAGGACAAAACCCTAGCGAAGAATGCGACTTTTCTCAAAAAATAAGAACACAAATTTCTCTATTGTCTACCACACGTGCAAGTTTTGAGTTGTTGTAGGAGGGCCAAAATTTCAGATTTGCAGTAGGGCAGAAATTCTGAAAGCTGGAGGGCCGAAATTTTATGTTGTAGCTTGATAAAGTTGTTTGACTACAAGAGACTACTGAAGTTTGGTTAATCATCTTGGAAGGTTGACTTGGTGGAGTGAGGGAAGTCTTTTGGTCTGGTCTAAGGTCTTGGATTGTCTCAATTTTATTTGAATCTACTAGTGGAAGAGTTTGACTGGGGTTTCCCCTTCATAGAGGTTTTAGCCCTAGCTGAGTGCTTACTTTTAGTGTCATTGATCTTCATGTTTTTATTTGAAAATTGCTTGATGAGAAGAACATAAAGGAAGCTAATAAGAATATAATAATATCACAAGTAATTGTCAATATAAGAAAATATTTCTGTCTTTCTATTTTTCTAACATGGTATCAGAGCTAAGGTGAAGGAGGAAAGAAAAAGGCAACTTGAAGGTCTATTGAAAGAAGGAAGGATCAAAGAAAGGTTTCAAGACAAGATCATAAGTAGAAGGCTTATTAAAGGGAAGAATCTACATCTAGAAAATCTATGGCAACTTCAATGAAGACAAAAAATAAGCTAGAAGGGGCCACCAACTATAGAGCATGGAAGAAGAGGATGGATCTCATCCTTGCAAAACACAAAGTATTGGATTTTGTTCAAGGAAAGGTGAAGGAACCCACAGATGATGCAAGAAAGGAAAATATAAGGAGACAAACATCTTAGCTATGAATCTAATTGTAGATGGAGTAAAAGACAACCTAATCCCCTATATATCCAATATAGAAATTGCAAAAGGGATGTATGAAGCTCTCTCCAAACTATTCACTATCAAGAACATTGGACAAATTGTTAGTCTCAAGAATGAACTAAGAACAATAAAGATGACAAAAGATGACATTGTATCTTCATATTTTGTGAGAATCTCCCAAATAAGAGATGAGCTCCAAGCTATTGATGAAATCATACCAGATAAAGAACTTGTGATTGTTGCTCTACTAGGTCTACCAAAATCATGGAGCTCCTTTGCATCAGGCATTAGTAGTTGGAAAGAGACACCATCATTTGAAGAAATGTGGAATGCATGCAGTCAAGAAGAAGCCTGCATCTCATTAGCAAGTAATAAGAAGGAAGAAGATGAGGACAACACTTCAAATGCATATTCTGCTCACTACAAGAAAAAGGGAGGAAATAAGTTTAAAGGGCCAAAGAAGAAGATTGACCTATCTAAAGTAGAATGTTATCATTGTCATAAGATGGGACATTATAAGAATCAATGTCCTGAAAATCCTAGGAACAAGAACAAGAAAAGAGAAAGGGAACATGCAACAGTTGTTGAAGAAGCTCCACCTAAGAAGAACAATATTGAAGAATCTGAAGTCAAAGACTTATACTATTAAGGATTTCCTTGCATATCCTTCTAGATTATTGTGTTAAGATTTATAAAAATTTATTTATGTTTTGATTTCTAGAGTTCATAAATCTAATGTCTTATTAGAAACTCTTAAATTGTTTTTAATAAGTTGTAGGTATCCCTCAGAAAGATTGGATTAAAAGGGAGCCTTTACCATTTTATCAAAAGATAAATATATTGTTCTTTGTTTCCTCTTTCATGTTTGATTTCTTCCTCATATCGAGATTTGTTTGTATTGCATATTCATAATATTTTCTTTGTATTTTCCTTGAGAGGAAAGTTTGTAGAATACACTAAGGTCATGGAGGAAACTTCAAAGGAAAGCCCTGAATCATGAAAGAAGATCGTCGAAGAAAATGATGTCCTATAAGGTTTGTTAAAAGAACAACTCAAGGTATGTCTTAGAGTACAAGATTTGTTGGAAAATCTTCTTCATACAAAACGGTATGATTATTCTCATTTGAAATTTGTTTTATATTACTAACTCTCTTATGTCTAGGGTCTTGAATCATAAATATTCTTGTTAAGGTGATTAATCACTAGATTGAATCTACCCTTATCATATTATCTCTTGTCATTTTGTTTTGATAAAACCCTAACCTTAGGGTTCACTATAAAACCCTAACCTTTTGGTGCTTAGGGTATGTTAACAATAATGATGAAACCCTAGTCCTCTTAGGGTTTGAACCTATGATGAAATCCTACTCTCTTGATGTTTAGTGTTTGTTGATGTTATGAAACCCTAACATTTTTAGGGTTTGTTGCTGATGTCTAGGCTATATGATAAAACCCTAGATTTTTAGGGTTTGGTGAATTAGGGTTTATGACAAAACCTTTGTAATAGTCAATATAAGAGCCTAGAAATGGAACTTCAAGTGTATGTGCTTTTGTATAATTGAATCCCTAGCCTAGTCAAAATTTGATGTATATCTAATTTTGGAGTTTGATGTTTTCATCTGGGGTTTATGATAAAATCTTTGTAAGAAATTGATACAAGAAAATAATAATGAAACCCTAGATATGAAATCCTAGAATGTTAACTTGATTGTTGATATCCATGATTGATGAAATCTAGAGTTTGTGAAAAACCCCTAATACAGTTTGACATAAAATTCAGGGCATAATATTGAATCACTAGATGTAATGATCACTGACTTGATCTAGTTGTTGATATCTAAGACTTTAAAAGTCTCATTGATGGAATCTAGGGTTTGTAACAAAACCCTAGCAAATTGTTGAAATCTAATATGTAAAAGATGTAACCCTTGTTGACTATGAACCTAACTAGGTTTAGGTATTTGATGTCTAAATCTTGATTGTTTTGATGCTTCCTTTATAATGACATGATTTTGATATAGTTAACTTCATGTTTCTATATACTTGTACTTTATTGTACTTCTTGTTGAAGATTTGCAGGTACATAATCTTCAAGATGTTGAAGATGTTCATAATTGAAGATAACTTGATAATAATAATGATGATGATATAAAGGAAGTTGCAAGAATAATGTATCGATGACCTTGTTGCCATAGAAAAGAATGATGTTCCTGAAAGAATGAAACTTTGAAAGGTTGAAGTTTATCTGATGATATGATGATACAAATAAAAGAGCATGTGTGGTTGAAAGAAAGAACTTTTTGTAATCTCCCCAATTAAGAGGGAGGGCATATTGTGTCAACTATAGTAAAAGAACTTGAAGAAAGAATGAAATCAGCGAATAGCTAAAAGCACTACAGATGGTTGATCGATGAAGTCATAAACAGAGACTTGATTGTGTTGAGACGTGCTAAGGTTGCTTTTGGTGTTGCTAAAGAAGTTAAAGAAGAAATTTTCCAACGAGATGTGTTTAATATGATGATGATCTAAGCAACATTAGAATGATTAAGGACCCCAAAGGCTTGTGTTAAATATGTATATATAGCGAAAGTTTATTACTAATTGGGGTTATGTTTGTGCAGTTTTCTCCATAAGAAGGTTGAACATTTGAAGCATACTTGGAATGGTGGATATATCTGGTTTAATTAATAAGGAGAGATGAAGCATCTTGGGGCGACAAGATGCTTGGGAGGACATCTGGTCGGACTGTGATGATGTCTAGATCCCAAAGTAGGGAGGGTGGTATTGGTCTTGGAGCTTTGACCTTGGATACGCACCTAGATCCATAGGTTGGTGTTAGAACTAAACTCTGATGGTACCTAGAGTGGCTAAAGCTTGGAACACACATTAGTCCCACTCAGTTAGATACCCTGGTCAAGTATCTAATATGTAGCATTGTGTGTGTTGTGACTCTTCATAGATCATATCATTTTGAGATCTTCCATGTACCTATGTATATATGTAATTATGAATACCTCCCTAGTTAAGAGGGAGTGTTGAAGAATGTAACTAGTGTCGGTTTTCATAATTGTATTTGAGTCATAATGTAATATATTTGCCAAAAGAAAAAAATATATTTATTAGCATGGGTTTCATGCTTTATTATTATATTTCTAGGTCAAAGCCTCCATTGTAGGCTTCTAGGGCTTCTATCTTGAGTCCTATTCATTGTCATCATGTAATAGACCCTTCTTGGGCTTTGTATATCAAGAAAGAAAATTTATTTTAATATAAATTGAGTCAATTAAGCCACCTCCACCAAGTTGGCCTCATTAAGGACAAGTCGGCCTCAAAGGGAGCCAAAAACACTATATATAGGCAGGAACTCAACCTCATTTGGAGCACAAGACAAGCAATTTTGATCTGCAGCAGCTGGAGAAGAAAAGGAAGAGTGAAATACCATAGCGAAGAAGAAGGAGACTTTTGTCAAACAAGAAGCAACCGAATTTCTCTATTTTCTACCACACGTGCAAGTTTCTAGGTTGCTACAGGAGGGCTGAAATTTCATATTTGCAGCAGGATTGAAATTTTGGAAGTTGGACGGCCTAAATTTTGTGTTGTAGTTGGGATGATGTTGTTTGACTAGAAGAGATTGTTGAAGTTTGGTTAGTCATCTTGGAAGGCTGACTTGGTGGAGTGAAGGAAGTCTTTTCGTCTAGTCTAAGGTCTTGGATTGTCTCAATTTGATTTGAATCTACTAGTGGAAGAGTTTGACTGGGTTTTCCCCTTCATAAGGGTTTTAGCCCTAGCTGAGTGCCTACTTCTGGTGTCATTGATCTTCATCCTTTTGATTTGATAATTGCTTGATGAGAAGAACATAAAGAAAGCTAATAAGAATATAAGAATATCACGAGTAATTGTCAATATAAGAAAATCTTTCTACCTTTCTGGTTTTCTAACAAAAGATTCAACACTGAAGAAAAGTTGAAAATCCCATAGATGCTCAAAAAGGAAACAAATCTAAATATTCTTACTCCATGTTAGTTTTCATTAGAGTGAAATGAATATGACGATCGATGGACACTAGATTTAAAAGCATATGATCTATTACTATTATTATTTTTTAAACAGCAGAAATTTATGCATTTAAGTGGCCCTATGCTGTCCACCAAGTGTTGTCATTAGCATATAGAACTCAATGAGGGCCATATGCTGCAACAATTATAATAAGGTTCTCCCTGCATATCATCCTTGGCCACCATAAAAAAGTCAATATCAATATGCATTAAATTCTGGTTCAAATACAATATCCATCTCAGCCTAATAGAAAGATACATACGTACATGTTTGTCATCTGCCAACAAGATGATAAAATTTCCAATTTCTCCATATCTGTATCATTGTGATACGATACTTTTATTAATGTCTAAAAAATTATCAAAGGTAGGTCAATGGTACTAAAAGAGTACCTTCAGTGTAGATATAAAGTGGGAGTGCAAACACTATCATTTTGTCAGCTTTGTGATTTACATGTGTTCCTATCAATGTGAGAATGATGAAATTACTAATTATTTACAATCAATAGGCATATTTGTAGGCCAGCCAAACTCTTCAAGCAGAGCCAGGACCACACCATTTGACCAGCCAAAACCCGTCTGCAGCAACATCATTAGGTACAAAAATGAGAATGGCAAATAAAAACATATGGAATAAAAATATACGACAAGGAACTCAATTCATTCAATTTATAGGAATGGGACCATTAGCAATATACCTGGGTTGTATATTCCCCACCACCTCCAATTTTCCCACAAGCTTCTACATCATATTTTTCATGCATCTGTCCTGTAATTTTGAAGGTTTCATAATTGGTCCTAAGCCACCTACGGGCTATGTCTTCTGCTAGTAGTTTTCCTTCTCTAGATTCATGTTTTGCTATGCCCTCACTAATAATATGCTGTGATGGAGCCCATCCATTCGGGAAGTCCCTGTAGATAAATAATTAAAAAGCTAAAGTGAGGTATTTATGACTGATGACATTTATTAATATGCAGTGAAATCTGGACAAAATACTAACCATTGTTGCCCTGTATTCAACAATGACGTTGAGATTCCTGCTGGCTGAAGAAGCCCTGAGCTTCGAAATTTATGAATCACCTTTTCCACTCTAGTAGCATCTTCAAAATTATGACTTCTAAATATCAGAAGACATGCCTCAAACCAATCAAGAAAATTACTAAAATAAAGAGTAAAATTTAAAAGTAAAGAATTTTGGACAGCTGCAACTCTGTATAGCAAACAAATTGGTAGACTACAATTGGTTTTCCGTGGAAACACTGGAGTAACGCTGATTTTAACGAGATATCATCCCCCTAGCCTAGGGGAATCAAGGCTTTCTAAGTAGCAGTTGGCTTTGCTTGTCAAAGTCAAGTTAGTGTCTTCCCTCGAGACGTTTTGTCCATTCCTCTTGGAGCACAAGCCCATATGCATACATTTTTTTCCTTTTTATGGCAGATATTTCCTCGTTCTCCAGTTGTTTGTACGTTGTAAGTCTCCCAGCCCTATCATGCAACTATTTGTTCTATGCTCCTTGATGTAATTATTTGTTCCACGACGTAATATATGATGCATTTCTCCCCTAAAAAAAATGGTGAACTTAACCACCACTTTCTTAAGAACCTATCCTAGTAATTGCTTATGACAAGTTAAAATTCCACTGTTGGACTAACAGATATTCGACGTGACAAATTCTACCTGTGTAATCATAGTCATATTTAGCAAATGCACAAAAGGTGTAAGATCATTTGAATGTCAAATGTTGGACCCGATATACCATATAGCCAACAGTAGTGTAGGTTGAGTGGCATCCAATATGCTGATGTCAGAATCTTTTGTGAAAGATTTAAAAAAAAATTACTTCGAAATTAAAAACTAAAAAAAATTGTTAGTTATTTTATTTCTTCTTGACATTGCGCAAAGGAAAGAATCAAATTTGACATATAATAGAGAACCTGGAATCAGAAGTATCTCGTAAATTCTTACGTAAATGACTATGAAAAGCAGCTATGTTTGAAATTTATATACGCCATTGAGAACTTGAGTAAATTCATGTTCCTGAAAGGGGTGAACACGAGTCTATATGTGATATGGACTACCAGTGTATAAGTTTTGCAGACAAAATTGGACTGATTTGTGCATGTTCATACAAGTAACAGAGACAGACAGAAGGAGAACCTGAATGAAAAGCTTCTACCCATAATGGGAAAAAGTTGGAAGAATAAATGTTCTTGTTTTGATTGCTTGCATCCCAAAGGTAAATTTCCTGCAAGTATAAGTTTGTGAAACTTGAGCAATGCAAATTGCAAAACATAAAACATAAAACAATACACTAAAATCATCCACGTAGCCCTCCATGATCTTAACATATTCACCATACAAACCTCTTCCTGCTGATCATTTACTTGAATGTGTTCGCACTTGAGTGGATCCAGCCAATAATCAAGCCACTGGCCCATCTCATCATTCCATAGGATTGTGTCAATTGCAATATGCCTAGCATTAGAAGCTTTAATGAAAGTTTTGGCAATAGAACTTTCACCAAGAGTTTTTGCAAAGAACTCTATATTCAGTTCCATCTACAAGAGAAAAAAGGTGATGAGTAACTATGACAGGCCGATCTTCAACACATGAATCTCAAATAAGAATTCTATACACCACCTGAGCATGTAAATCCAAAATATCCTGTAGAGAGGACTAAAGCTATGAAGAAGTTGGAGCACGAAATTAGAAAGGTAATGATGAAGATTCTCTTTGCCTTCAAGCTAAATATTTCTTATCATTGTCATAAATGAATAAAATGTCTGCTATTCTACCTTCTGTTTGTTTGCCATAAATCTTTTTCATAATAGCTTCAAAATGGAAAGCCTTGTGCTGGAGAAAGCTTACCTGTAATAAAAAAACATTCAGATCTACAGGTATAATAGAAGTTGTATGCAATGTTGTAAGATTCTTCCTATCACTGCCAAACAAAAAGATTAATATCACCAAGTTGAGATCATATTCAATGATAATTTAACAAGCTTAGCATAAAGCCAATATGAAGTCTTCATATATAAATTCAAAAACATGGAAAAAATGCGAGAGGTATAGTTTTGAATCTTTGGAAAACATAATCTTTCCAATACAACCAATCAAACAATATTTCTAGAGACAATAAAATATAGCAGTTTTTATAGCATAACCTTTATATGCAAAAAAAAATTGATTTAAACAGTTGTTATTGGTTGGAATGACTATTAGGCAATGTTGCATCCATGTGCCTCTTTTATATCACTAGATTAGCTTCCATTCTAAGTTACAAGAATGCAGATATGGGAACAAATACAAATACAATATCAAGAAATTTTTCGAAAAAATCAAGAGACAATATGGCTAAGATATGTCTCTCTCTCAGATACACACACACATATGAAAAAGAAACCAGGGGGCATAACACTTTCAGAATACCATTCATAAATTTCAAATTTGGAAATAAAGCCAAAAAAGACAGTTAACATTAAAAGAGTCCTAACTCTCAATTTATAAATTGATTTGTAAGAAATTAGCGTTAGCATCCTTTTTAAGTCTTTTCTAATGCTTTTTTTTCAATTTTAGTGACCAAAACCTCAGCAGAAATAACCACAATGGTTGAAAAACCAGTTGATAACAGTTGAGATGCCTGGCGAAAAGACCGATACATTGTTTCAAAAGTCTGAAATGCCACTGAAACATTTCAGTTATGTTTCAGAGGTGTTTGTACAAGGAAATGCTTAAAAAATACAGAGACGTGTTTCCAACTACTTGGAGTGGAATTTCTAAATTCTAATAGCGTAGCTTCCATGAAATTCAGATTGCTTTCTGTCTGCCAACTTATTTTAGTCATGGTTAGACAAGGTTTTGTATATCTTTAAGCGGCTTTCTGCCATGGTAAGTGTGTACCCTGCTTATCAAATTGTCATGTAGATATGTTTTGAGACTCAAAATTAAGTCCATCACAGTACAATCTTCAATTAATTCAGATATTGGCCTCATACCATTATACTGAGAACGTTCAAAACTTTAAATATTGTCCTGGGAATGTTCCAAGTTGGTTATCTTTTTCACTTTTATTGTTTCTATTATATTCACTCACACAAATTGCTAACTAGGAACAATTCCCCATTAGAGAAATTGCAAAGGCTTCCAGCTCCATATTTTTTTGGCTAAAATAGGTCTCTTAGGCATTAATATAAACAGATGTATATATGCATTTGTTTTAAAAAGGTGCACCACAAAAGCAAGAATAGTATCATTTGTGGAGGTATGTTACCAAAGTCAAGCAAATGGGTTCTCGTGGTACATGGGAATGGAAGTGCAATTTATGCAAAATTGATAGCACCTTCAAGGGCCCTTACAAAAGAGTGAAGGCTCACAGTTTGCATGAAGAGATAAAGCATATTGAAGTGTGAACACATAGCAGAAATCCAGAGGTGAGGGGTACATTCAAGAGAGAGCAAGATGATGCTCAAAGGTTGAAGGATCAATGAAGCAAAATCGGCATAGGTGGCACTAGCAATCCTCAGTTGGGTCACAGGTGCTAGCATTGTGCCAAGGATTGTTCACGAAGCAAGAAAGAGCAGGGCACTAGCAGTAGAAGAAGAGTTATCCAAGTCATCAAATCTAGTTAAAGACAATAGATTGTTAACAATACTTGATAATCAAGGTAGAGAAGAGGCTGACTCGAGAGTGGCAAGGGTCATCTTTGCTTGTGGCATCCTTTTTAATGTAGTTCGATCCCCATATTGTCAGAATTTGGTGAGAGTGATTAACACAGCCCCTCAAGGTTACAAGGGGCCAAACTATGAAAAAAGCAGAACAATTTTGCTAAAGAAAGAGAGGCATCTTCTTGATGATGTTTTATAACCAATTCGTAACTCATGGGATAGCACAAAGCTTTCCATATCTCAGATGGTTGGACTGATACAAGGCATAAGTCATTGATTAATGTCATTGCATCATCACCAAAAGTAATCGTGTTCATCAAAGCAAATGATTGTTCGGGTGAGGTAAAGGATAGTAAATTCATTGCTGAAATTTTAATTGTTGCTATTGAACAAATAGGGCCAAAAAATAGGGTGCAAGATATCATAGATAATGTACCTGTTTGCAAAGTTGCAGACTTAATTGTTAAGAATAGATATAATCACATATTTTGGACTACTTGCATTGTCCACAATCTGAATCTGATTTTAGAAGAGATTGAGGCAACAACAGAATGGATTACGGAGGTCATAGGGCAGGCTAGGGAGATTATAAAATTCACCACCAATCTCAAGCAATAAATCGGAAATACTCCAAAATGGAGTTGCTCAAAGTTGCTGACACAAGTTATGCCTCAAACTTCATCATGTTGTGTCACCTTGTTGAAGTTAAAACTACATTAATGAGTATGGTGGTGGGTCCAACTTGGGCTGATTGGAGACAGGTAGATTCATGTTGGCATTGTTAGATTTGCAGTCAAGATTCATGTTCCCATTGATGTCAACCTGATGGTAGTGTGTTGGCAACTTGGCATTGATGATAGCATGTCGGTGATGTGCATGGGAAGATGATCGTGCCAAGGGAAATGATCAGAGATCTGGTAGTTGGAGTCTTCAATAGAGAACCATCATAGTAGCAGATTAAGTGAAGAACCTATAAAGCCTTATAACTATGGTGATTAGATGGCCCAAGCTTTGAGGGAATTTCTGCCTTGGCATATTATCTCAGATGTTCCTGGAAGTAGCACAGTTGGATAATGCTCGGAAAGACCTTTCAAACTGTGTGTGGAACTCTGATAAAGGCCTCCAGGATTAAAAGTTATTGAAGGTCAAAGTTGCAGGATGAGAGGTCAAGGTTCAGGGCCAAATTTGGTGATACCTTTAATGTTATCCAAACTTGGCAGTATTGTGGCATTTCCCCAAATTTGGTGGATGGTAGTGGGACAACAGAAAATGCCCCTGACCCCTGACCTAGTCAAGCCACCGACCTATCGGTCATCGCTGCAGGAAGCAATGGTTTGATCGATGCCCTAACCTCTTACTCTCGACCTGTGTGGGACCCAGCACCGGCGACAAAGACATGTGACAGCATAGACAAGTAGAGAGAGGACACATGGCAGTGTCTGATTGGCCGAATAGTGACATCAGCATGATGATGTGGCACTCCGTCGTAGACTATGCCAATTTGTTTGGTGGTGTTTTCCCGTTAAAGTGTTTTTGGGCCCAAAACAAATAAATGGCCCAAAGTCAGGTATCTTGGGCTACTCCAACCTCCAGGTTAGTTGGAGGGCAAGTGAAAGCACACAGCAAAAAGGTGGGCCAACCCCCGACTCTTGACCTCTGTTGTCAAGTTAAGCCCTTTTGTGGTTAAGTTGTTGGTTCTAGCCTGTGGACATATATATATATATATATATGAAAAAGTGCCAAAGTGCTAAGGGTGTGCAAGTCCTGAGCAGAAGAAGATTTAAGCACCTCTACCTTTGGCCCGTGGTCTCAACACTTGGTCACCTACACTAAAGAGCTGTGTATTGAAGGAGCCAGGGCGGCCAAGTAATATAAGTGTCGACAATTGTTGCCCTGTGATTACATCACCTGATCACATGCATAAAGGGGGCTAGATTAAAGGGGTCGACGTTGTTCTGAATATGGCAAAACTACAATTAATGGCTTCGACAAGGAGACAAGGCCGTGAGGACCACGATTTGCAGAACACATAATGAAGCTCTATCCACAGAATGATGAACCATCTCAGAGCACAACATTTGTACAGTGAAAGAGTTACAAGCAAGGAGAGTCATACAAGAATTTATGATCTCTAATGGCGTGCTGCAGAAGCTCATTCCCTTAAATTAATTCTATTATAGTGATGGTGAGACAGAATAGAGAATTAAGGCTGAGAGGGCCACAATTTACATAGAGAATTAATGAATTGCCAAGGCCGAAAAGAACAAGTCATACCTGAGTGTTCCTCACGCCACGAAGAATTCAATGAGAAAAATGGCCTTAGGAGTTTGAAGTACAAACCAAGCTCGGAGAGCCATGTTGAAGTACATCTTGAGCCCTATGAGCCTTAAAGAGCTACAATGGAGAGTCTTACTAGTGTTCCGTGATTGAACAGCGGAATTTAATTAAGGGGTTCTTTGAGTGTAGAATTTGTTTCCAGATCCATCGCATAAGTATTGGTTGTATCAACATTTCAAACCAACATATGTGGTTCAATTCTCAGCATGGCAAAACACAACAAATCCCATTCTCTGATTAATGCAACTACAGTAATTGAGTAAAAGGACACAACAGCAAAATGGCAATCCATATTTAGGTATACTCTTGGGCAGATTGTAGAGTGATGCATAGAAGTTCCAGTATCGATCCCTCTGTATCAGTTGAACAAAACACAAGATTGCAATAGTGCAAATGAGGGGTCTGCAACATTATTGAGAGATGAATGGACATTGCTCAGTGAGCAAGGAGTGCTCTGTGTGAGTATGTGTTGCAAAGAAACGCTAAGAGAGCATGAGGAGCATGAAGGTCGAGAGTTGTTGATTGTGTAGACTGTATGCAGGATGAGAGAAGAGAAGTCGATGGAGAGTGGTCAAAATGAGCAGAAGACAAGTGTTGCATGGGCTGAGTGAAGTGAAGGTTGTTGAGGAGAACAGAGAGCTGAAATTAGGTTGAGTGTATTGAAAATTGGCAGCTCAGAGATGAATTTCCTTAAATAAAATCTCATTTCTGACAATTTTGGAGTGACTTTCTAAAAATAGAAAGTCATAACTCGCATATCAAGTATGACTTTCCAAAAATAGTAAATCACCTTGCATCAATTGGTAATCAAGTATAGTTGAATGAAAATCACTTAACTTATCATTAATCAATCCTAATAGTTCAATCTCAACTTAATCATCAATATTATTATTATCCTTTATGATATTGTTGGGTCCCTCATTTTGAGAACCAAGTTTGACAGATTTGGAGGCTGACCATATTTTGCCCAGAGATAACCGTTGGAAAGTAGCGAAGGAGACAGTTGGAGAAGAAGAAGGGACCCGACAAAGACCAGCAGTTGCAGAAGGATGGCCAGAGAAACCCAGACATAGGCAGTCATAGCTGAGTTGGGAGGAACATCGACAACCGAGGAAGCAGATGCAACTGAGCAACAGAGGCATTCGAAAGAGGAAAAGGGCAAAGCATCCGAGGGAGATGTAGCAGTCCAAGCGAGCACAGGGTTTAAGAAGGTCAAGGGGAAAGTCAAGAGAGGAGGGAAACGGAGAGTATATTGAAATGTTGTTGCGGAGCTGTTCGAGCCCACTCTATTCCTTATTATCTTGTTTATGTATTGCTCTATCATGTTAGTTTTCTTGTTATGTCTATGAGGCCTTCGAGCCAGATGAAATGTTGTAATGTTGTGGGATTTAATAGAAGAAGAGATTACAGGGATACATGAGTACCTTTGTGTATGGTCTTATGTGGCTTTTTCAAAATTTTAATATGCTTGTACCTGTGTGATATTACTTCTCTATGTGCACTTGATCTATTATGGTTGGGTCTCTAACTGTTATAGTTCAGAGTTTATTGGGTATTGATAACCTCCATGTGGTTCATTCCGACACTGGATTCCAGCCCCTTAACTAACTAAGGTCACGACACGCCTCAGGTGAGACGCCTTATTCATCCTGAATAAGGTGAAAATGTCAGCGTTGTGCTAGACTACGACAGAGCCTTTGTTGGCCCCTATGCCTGAACTCGAGGTCTCAATTATTTTTCTGCCAACAAATGGTTCCGTTGTCGGGACTTGAAAATTTCAAAAGGGGTTTGGAATATGGTGTCGAGGATCTTTAAGGAGCTGCAAGATTAGTGGCATGAACAAGTAGATCAGTTTGCTTCTCAACAAGCTCAACTCCATTCTCAAAGTGTGAAGCGGCTGAATGAAGAAATCCTATACACAAAACCTACAAGCGATCAATACGAGATCTTCTGGTGCAATTTCCCAGAATAGCTCTACAATTAGTTGCAAAGATTGCAAATAAAGGAAAAGACCAACGGGCAGAACCGATCTCACCGTACCTAGACTTAAGAAGATCTTGTTGAGCTACATCGGCTTGACACGAATCTTATGCAAGTTGTATATTTATGGGTGCAGACCACATTAGAGGGATATACTATTGAGTTTGCTACAGAAATCATTGATCCTTCTCTAAGGTTGAGGTCGTGTTCAAGTCGGGGTTACGGGGAAGACTACTAAGGGAAATTTCGATGTGGGTTAAGGTTTTGATGGTGGAAGAAAACTTGTTGGTGTCCTAGAACCAACCCATGGCAGCGTAAAAGCCTGGTACTAGGGGAAGGACCTAAAGGGAGGGATGCTACCTAGCAGGGAGCTATGAAAACATTGAAGCAAGGTTGCACGAAACGGGGAAACGGGTACGAGTTTCTGAAACGGGAATCGATGCGAAACGCGACCTCCCCAAATTTTGGAAACGGGGAAATGCGAATATATATATATTAGGACATTTAATAAATATGTGCAATCATAAAGCATATATGATACATTCTAATTTATTACATTATGATAAAATTGTCAATTGTCAATGCATAATCTATAAGTCTCTAAATTTACATAACATTTAATCATGAATGATCACATAATGAAAATAGAAATATCCAAAATCAGCCACGAGAAATTTCTAATTTCTTGTCTTGTGCTTGATTGGGAGTCTCCTCCTACATAGTCGAACGACCTTAGTGCTCTTGATTAAATACAAGTTTCATACCCTAGTACCCTACATGCTCTTGATTATTGGGAGTCTCCCCTGCATAGAGGGCTTGGTTCTCTTGATTAAATACAAGTTCCATACCCTAGTACATGATAAAATCCAATGGAAACATTGCAATCCCCCCAATCCTGAAATCCTGAAAAACAGATAAGTCTGCTAGATTTTGAGTGAGATCTAAAATTCTACTTTCTCCATATGAAATCCAATGAGGGCAAAACCACTCTCAAACATCCTGAGTCATTTCATGGTAATGTTAAAAATTTAAGTAAAAGGATGAAAATTAAGAATTTAACATTACCATGAACTGCATATGCCTCAAACTTCCTGATGAACTGCATATCAACACTAGGGCAAAAGTTCACTTTTATAACTTTAGACAGGCATCTAGAAGCAACTAGAAGTCATTAGGAAAACCTAATAATAAATTAGAAAACAAAAAAAAAAAAAAAAAAAAAAAAAAAAACACAAGTTACAAGTGGAAACGTGCGTCGTACGGCCATGAAACACATTTCCAGCCATACTGGCCACGTTTCCGCATCGAGAAATGTGCCAGTACGGCCGAAAACGCGTTTCACGGCCGTACCACACGCGTTTCAGGGTTTCGTTTCTGTTTCCGTACGGAAACGGCCTCCTACCCTGCGTTTCCTGCAACTTAGCATTGAAGAAATGGATGCAAATGACTTCTGGAGGGCCATAGATTTGAGGGCACAAAGGAGAACGCAGATAGCTGAAAAATAGCGGGAGAGAGCTCTAAGGGAGATCGATATAAGACAGAAAGAGCTATACCAAGCAGGAACAGTGTTAGGAAATCCAGGAGAGAGAAAGAGAAGGAAGTCAGTTGAAGTTGTGGAGCAGTGGGGATAGAGATAGAGTGGAGGTTGGCCCATCAGGAAGAGTAGAGACAACCATAGCAGTAGTGAGTCAGAGAAGTCACAGGGACCCCACTCTGCCAGCAGAGATGGGAACATTAGATGGAATGGGCTTCATAGGCCCCAAGGAAGGCCCGGATGATGACATGCACTTCACCATGAGAAGATTGTTTTCTGAAAATGATGTGTCCCCAATGAGTAATGATTTGCCTCCCCGCAGCTCAAGTAGTATCTTCCCCAACCTTCCCCTGGTACTTTATCACAACCCTGATCAATTTTTGTCTAAGTTAATCAAATTCATAAAGGTTCACAATGTGCACACTACCTACAAGGCTGGTACCAATAGCAGTAAAAATAGTAATAGTAGTACAGGTCTCCAAGGTTCATCACAACCTAGTTCTCAGGGATTTATATTCCTCCCACAAAGTCAATCAAGCATGGCGAGATCCTTTACTCGATATCCCAAGTTCTCTGGAAGAGGGAATGAGGATGTAGAGCAATACTAGTACTTATGCGAAGCCATCTGGAGGGCTCGCCAGACCCCGGATACTACAAAGTTGATTGAATTCCAAACCACTCTTCGGGAGAGGGCATTGAGATGGTTCATCAAATGGTCTACATTACAACAAAATCCAATGGTAGATGAAGTCAAACAGGAGTTTGTTCAAGAATTTAAGCTTCCCTAGACCAAACCAGCAGGGATTGCCTGAGTTATGGAAAATCAAGCAGCGGGAAGGGTTAACTATCTGGGAACTAATGTAGAGGTTTAAGGATGCGATTGGCAAGCTGAGCTACCCAATTGACTCCAATCATCAATAGGATTGGTTCATTAAAACATTATTACCCTTACTCTCAAGTCGTTGACTCAGTAGAAAATTGATACTCTGCAAGACGCCCTAGAGCAGGCGACTCGAATCGAGGCTATGGCTGGATACCCACATGAATACTGGGGCAGAGCAGCCTCACATGACCCCTCTATATTAGGTCTGCAGCATCAAATTGCAGATCTGACAAAGAAGCTAAGGGAATTGCAACCGGCACGACCTGCACGACCGCATGTATGGTGTACCAACTGCCTTGTCAAGGGGCACCATGCTGCGGAGTGTGTAAGGTTGCGAGGCCCGAGCAATCCCTATGCACTGGCGGGGCCATCCACATCTTTACCCACCGCAGGGGTTCCGCATATCAGAATGCAAGGTCTATACACAGGGCACAATCAGTTTCATGCATTTCCAAACCAACAAAATGCAGCACCAACCGAGTATTGCGAAATATGCAAAACATATGGGCATCTCCCTCATCTCTGTCCAATGTTGCAGAAGTATTCCAATGTTCCAAACAACACTTTTTGTGAATTTTGTGTTTCGCCAACTCACCATATTGATCAGTGTAGAGCGTTGGACGCCTTAGCTGATCGATTGGATCTAACGGCTTATCGAATCAATGAGACTCCTTGAGGACGAGGAGACAGAGGAACAAGGGGGGGAAGAACAAGACGCAGAGGTCTGGTTCATTGCTACAACTGTGATCAGGAGGGGCATGTTGCAAGAGACTGCCCGCTACCCAGAAGACCTTGGTGCTCTCAGTGAAGGGTTAACACATGCAATGGAAGATTGTCTAGAGCTGATCACTAGATGGGAAGAGCGCAACTGCCAAAGGGGAGCAAATTTAATCAATGCTAAACCAAGGTTATCGGAGACAGCTCCCCTCTCAAACATCAACATAGTCACCCGTGGAGGGAAGAAGACTGGAGCTGACGTTGGAGCCACTGAACAACCCAGAATCATAAAACTGGCCTCCCCAAAATGCTCATATGATTCTGAACAGCAAAAGCGGTACTACAAAGAAGTCGCAGAGACTTTTAACAAATTGACTTTAAGCGGTGAACCCCAAGGAGAACAGCCAGGATTTTCAAAAGCTAGGAGCCCGAACCTACCACAATCCAATGCTCAACCCATAGCAGAATGGTTCAGACTATTTTTGTAAATTTTGAATGATGATCAAATGCTCGGATAGTTGCAGGAAAGTCTTAAATCTGCTTTCAAGGATGGAGTGGCCGAGGAAGGAGTCATTTTTGCCAACTTACCTGAGAGACACTCTCGGAGGGTGCAAAGGAACAAGAAGAGAACGGGGAAGGGAGTTATGGATTGATGCTCAGATTGTGGGCTTCCAGATCAAGGATACAATGTTGGATCTGGGCTCAGATGTGAATATCCTACCAAGAAAAACTTGGGAAGCCCTGGGAAGGCCGAAGTTGGTGTTTTCTCCAATTCAACTACGTATGGAAAATCAATATTGTATCCTTCTGGTTGGAAGGTTGGAGGACGTAGAAGTTGACATAGCAGGGGTGAAAACTTATGTTGACTTTGAAGTAATAGACATTATGGGGGACAAAGACCCCTATCCGACATTGCTTGGAATAGACTGGGCCTTTGAGAATTACATGATAATTGATCTAAAGGAGTTGATGACATTTGAAGTGGAGGGAGTTAGAGTGATCCAACCCCTAGACCCATACCAAGGACCAAGGTTCACTGAGTCGGCAGATAACAGGGAAGAACCTGAGTTGTTGGATCAGCTGTACCGACTGAGAGCAAGAAGAAGAGAAGACTATATCAATCTGACGGCAAAGGGATCGATCAGATGGAGGAGCATTCAGAGCAGAGGTCGGCTCTGAGGCCACTTGGGATGACTAGCAACAAGGAGGGTATGAGATCAAAATCAGGAGTTGCGCCACGATCCATCGTATCAATTGGGTTGGTACTGAGGTACGAGAATTCCCTATTTTCAATGGCATGGACTTGGTTAATGATTTTCTTAATATAGTTGATGCAACTATCTCTGAAGAACACAAAGTGCCCTTACTGGATGTCACCTTACAAGCGACACCAACAAGGTGGTGGGGATCTCACCGCAACCATCTCAAGGAATGGCAGGAGATTAAGATAACAATGAGAGTCAGATTTGGGCATTCAGAGGATTACCCACAAAACTTCATTAAGTACAGGGGGAGCTCCGACCCTCGGCAACACCTACAAGATTGTAAGGCCAACTGGATCAGGGAAGGGCTTCCAAAGGACTTATGGGTGCATAGATTTATACACACCCTAGGGACATTTCCGAAGGCATGGTACGTAAAGGAAGAGATAAGGAGACAGACTGATGATTGGGATTGTATGGCAACTCAATTTATCAGAGATTTTTCCTTTACCAATAGTGATGAATGAATCGCGACTACTTTGCAACCCATTAAACAAGTTCTGCTCACAGCAGGATAGTTGACAGAGGGATGTATAGACCAGGACACCCTTGAGCATCTATATGAATCCAGATTCCATGAAGTTGTAGCTTGTGGAAAGATCGAACAGGAGCCGGATGAGGATGACTTGGAGGAATTGAGACATCTAACATTCAAGGAAACTGAGGGGGAACAGAGTGTTGAAGATGGGCCTGTAACCAATGGTCCGCAATTACTACCTTTGAAGTTGTGGAAATATAACATCGACACTAATGAGAACTCGAAGCTAGCCTCAATAGGAGATTATTGGGATGTGAAAAGTACCAAGGAAATCTTTGATCTCCTGAAGCTTAAGGGGATCAAGGGAGAGTTAGGGGAGATGAAGATTGTGCTTAAACCTGATGCAAAGCCAGTGAAACATCAACCATATAGGCTAAATCTAAGAGTCAAAGAGAAAGTGAAGAAGGAGATAGATAAAATGTTGGCGGCAGGGCTTATATTCCCAATCGACGAGGCTGAGTGGGTCAGTCCAATTGTTATACAGGGAAAAAGGACACTGAAGAAATTCGGGTCTGCATGGATTTCCGCAGTCTGAACAATGTCTGTGTTCATGACCCCTTCCCTACCCCATTCAGTGACGAAGTTCTAGACAATGTGGCAGGAAACGAAGCTTACTCGTTTACAGATGGATTCTTTGGTTACCATCAAGTCTGGATTGCGGAGGAAGACAAGAAGAAAACCACATTCACCACTAAATGGGGATCCTATGCATACCATGTTATGCCTTTTGGACTCAAGAATGCACCAGCAGTATTCTCAAGAATTGTAATTGCTGCTTTCAGGGATTATATTCACAGGTTTCTAGAAGTTTACATGGATGACTGGACCATCTACAGTTTGCTAAAGAAGCATTCCAATTTGCTCTGAGTGATGTTTGACCATTGTAGACAGCTGCAAATTTCCCTAAACCTGAAAAAGTGCATATTCGTTGTCCCTTTCGGGACACTTCTGGGCCATATAGTCTGCAAAGATGGAGTATGTGTTGATCCTACTAAGGTCGCAGTGATTTTGAATATGGGGCCGCCAACAACTGTTAAACAACTGAGATCCACCCTTGGTCACACAGGATATTATAGGAGGTTCATCTGCAACTATGCTTCAATTACTGCGCCACTGGAGAAGTTATTGAAGAAAACTAAAAGGTTTACATGGTCAAATGAATGTGAAGTTGTTTTTAATGTGCTGAAGGAAAAACTAGCAAGTGCACCAATCCTAGTTTATCTAGATTGGAACAAGCAATTCCATGTCCACATCGAGTATCGCCTTGGGGGTTGTCCTGGCTTAGCCCGGAGATGGAAATCTTGATCACCCCTACTTTGCTAGCAGAAAATTATCCACGACAAAAAAGAATTATACCACCACTGAGCGCAAAGTGCTTGCGATGGTATATTCACTACAAAATTTTTGGCACTATCTCCTGGGGGATCCGTTCAAATTCTTCATTGATCATTCTACCCTGAAATACTTGGTGAATAAGTCCATACTCGAAGGAAGGATTTGAAGATGGCTTCTGTTGTTCCAAGAGTTCACATTTGAAGTAATTATCAAGCCAGGCAGACTGAACGTAGGCCCCGATCACCCTTCTCGGTTAGAGTCAAGCGAAATTGGAGGATCAATAAATGATCAACTACCAGATGTTGACCTGTTTCGAGTCGAAGCCATACCAGACTACTTGGAGGATATTGCAGTATTTCTAGCCACAGGTAAATGCCCAAAGTGCTACACAACGACACAGCGAAGGCGCATGGTGGTTCGCACTACAGATTACCAGTTGATCACAGGACAGTTGTACAAGTTGGAACTTGATCAGATATTGCAAAGATGTGTTCTTGATCATGAGAAACAGGATGTATTGTGGGAGTGTCATTCAGGAGTTGCATGTAGGCATGTTGGGGGGAAGGCCACCGCAAGGAAAGTGTTGCAGGTGGGAGTTTGGTGGCCCACAGTTTTCCAAGATGCAAAGGAATGCGCCAAGAGGTGTGACATTTGCCAAAGGGTTGGAAAGTCATCACACTGGGATGAACTGCCTTTGCAAATATTACGAGCACTACAGGCTTTTGAGAAATGGCCAATCAACTTTGTAGGACCTATTAACCCATCGGCACACCACTCCCACACCAGATATATTATCACCGCCACAAAGTACCTTACCAGATGACCTAAGGCAGCAACATTCAAAGATTGCACTGCAGACATTGCCACCAGAATCATTTTTGAGAATATCAACACCCAATTTGGGTGCCCCCAAAGCCTCACCAGTGACCAGGGGACCCATTTCATTAATGAAACAGTGGCCTCATTATTACAGAATTTTATGATATAGCACAATAAGAGCAGCCCCACCCTCAAGTAAACGGTACTGTGGAAGCTTTTAACCAAATCTTAGAGAGGGGACTCACCAAGATATGCTTGGCCAACAGAGACGATTGGATGAGCAGGTGTCAGCTACACTATGGGTCTATCGTACAACTGTCAAGTGCTTACACAAGTATACGCCCTTCCAGTTAGTATATGGATGAGAAGTTGTAGTACCTACCAAGTTTACCATCTCCAACCTCTTCATTGTGCACTGCCAACCTCTTCAATGCTTTGGGAACTAGACGAGGCTAGGTTTTTGGCAGATTTCCACCAAATTGTCGAAAAGCAGAGGCAGAAGGCATGGCATGACAGGCATATCAAGCAGAAATCCTTTACAGTTGGAGGACATGTTTTGCTATACAACAGTAAATTCTTAAAGTTTCCTGGGAAGCTACAAATGCATTGGTTGGGACCCTTCATTGTTGCAGAAGTGAAAGAACTAGGAGTTGTCAAGCTTGCACAATTGGATGGTGTTTTACTGTTGAGATGGGTGAATGGTGCACACCTGAAACCTTTCCATGGCTCGAACAATTCTGCACCAAATTGATTGAATCTCCGAAAGGGGATCGTAGGTAGGTTTAGGTAGAGTTAGTCAGTCCTTTGTAGTATATCAGTTGCGTCAGTTAACTTAGTTGGTCAGTTGTTCCAGTCAAATTCGGTCAAGAATAAACTTTCGTCAGTTCTTTTAGTTGCGGAAGTATTTTCACCCCGCTGCAATTGCTTGTGGTCAGGGAGTC
This sequence comes from Pinus tabuliformis, assembly GCA_031772625.1. Lineage (NCBI taxonomy): Eukaryota > Viridiplantae > Streptophyta > Pinopsida > Pinales > Pinaceae > Pinus > Pinus tabuliformis. The sequence goes on along the minus strand of CM062805.1, from coordinate 330,824,462 downwards.
ACATGTGTCAGTTGTCGTATCCATAATAATTAAGCAATAATTCCCTGTGTTAGTTCGAATGTGTTAGTTCGAATTTGGGCTAAATCATTCTCGTAATATCCCTGGGACAATTTGTCATCAACTTCTAAGGTTTTGCCATCATAGCACCATAATTACCCATAAATTCCACCCTCCTTTTACAGTTTTGCATCATCTGAGTCAGGTCCAGCTCAGTCGTCTTCATTGTTGCCATGGTTGGGACCGAGTGGTGAAAGTTACTATATTAATTAGTTAAATGGTCTAATCACAAACATTGTGTCGGTCTTTTCTATTTAATTTGCATGGCAACGATAATTTTCTCAGAACCAAAAACTAAGGTGGTCAAATTGCCCAGTCTGGAGTCTGTATCTAACTTCCCTTGTTCCCAACCCAAGTTCAAGCCCCCCATGTTCTTTGTGTATCACCATCGCTCTGCAGCAATGATAAAGACTGTAATTTATGTTCCAGAAGTTGAGCCAGATTCAAGAATTACGAAGAAAGAGCATCTCTATGGCAAGTACGATAAAGTTGTGCTTGTAGACAATGACCTCTCGGATTCATTCCAGTTTGCAACACTCAAGTCTACACAGAACCTGTAATCAAAGCTGACGGAAGCCAGTCAATAAAAGTTACAGAAGACTTCAAGGGACTACAGAGGTCGATGCTATTGAATTTAAGGAGTCTTCCAGTATTCGACATGACAAGAGCAGCTATGCAATGCACGAAATTCCTCATCAGTAGGATGCATGGAGGGTCGTTATGGCTAGACAAGGAATACCGATCCATGTTGTTGACATTCAAAGACTCACAAGCCTGTCTGTTGTTGGCGTCGTCGTATCAACTGCTTTTCAAAATGCTTCCAAGCGAGGGAAGAAAACAGGCGATGACAACTATTATAACAGGTATGGTACCCAACGAGGAGGCAAGGGTGCTATGATAGAGCCAATTAATAAACCCAACATCAAATTCGCCTGTTACACAATTGTTGGGAAACTCATGCGGCATTTTTCAAGAGGCGAGTGCATGTTAGACACCATTTTAGTTGCAGAAGCTTATGTGCAGGGCAATTGAATTGGTGTAGCTTTCTGCTACATGAACTTTTTGATGCTTGTGAAGATGTGTATAAAAGGGCTACTCACTTTATTTATGGATATCTCATTGTCACATTGGCCATGTGGAAATGGTTCCCGCGAGACAGCCGAGAGATGGCAACGGTTACTAAAGACCAGCCACTTGCTCTCAAGTATGTACCATGACAGACCTCTGGGGATCCTAGTAGCAAAGAAATCAATGAGGCCTCCTTTGTCGAATGGTATAAGAAGATGTTGGAAGTCACCAGGGCCACACCAAGAATCCCGAAGTCGCTCCTTGATGACTACTCACAAGATATTTGGTTCGACACCAGCCATGGCAGTACCTAGATATGGCCGAAATGTGTCCACCACAACACATTTTAGATGCGGGGCCAAAAGTTTATGCTCATAGAGGAAGCCTTCCATTTCGAAGTCTCTTCCTGACCAGGGATTGTTGGAGAAGTTCGGGACAGGAGGCATATATACTTGTTTGGAGGAATGGTGCCCCAACCACTACTGGAAGAAACCCCTAGCGGATCAAGGAAGCGGTTGGTCAAGGAGACACTGAACCCAATCATCAAGAGGTTTGAGAAACAGATGCAGTCCTTATGGAAACTATGGTGAATCTCGGTGCCTCAGTAAGTCCATTTCCCACTTTTTCTGAATTTCACAGTTCAAGGTTGCCTATTTCTTTGACTTGTAGCCCTCTTGTTGCTTTGATTCCTGTAGTGGGCCCCCACTCTCAATCGGAACCTACAATTTTGAATCCTCGACCTATTACCACCAAGCCAGCATCTAGGCCTAAGAAAAAGATTAAAACCACCTTTGCCCAAGTTGTTGACCTTACCAAAGAAGAACCCCAATCACACACCACCACACCCATCGTTGAGGAAAATCTACCTTCCACTTCCGCCGCATCCCCAAGGTCGTGAAATCCCTCACCTCGAACAACCTCGACCTCCGCCACCATTTCCGACATACTTCCATTCGAAACTCTGCTCAATACTAAAGCGGAAATGGAGGTAGACTCCATTATCCAATCAGTTACTGAAAATACAAATGGGACACTTACAACCCACATTGCAGGCACAGAGACCGTTCAAATGTCTATGTTGTCTTTGTTACTTGAATTAGGTCTGCTCATGTCATTGGGTAAATTACTGCCCCTCCCCTTCCAACAACATACCACGCATTGCCCCTACCCTTTGATCCCATCTCATCACCACCACCGCACCCCACCCCGATCTGCATTGATCCACATACAACCGAACCCTCGCATAGAGAGACATTTCCTCAAGGGCAATATGAGAAATCCATTGCCAGTGGACAACCGTTGCAGAGTCGGTTCCCTGGACCTTCCACAATGAACCTTGATGACCTCCAAGGCTGGTCCTCAGCCCAATTGTTTACTTTCATTCAACCAATTGCACACCAAACAGAGGCGTTGCATAGCGTTCTAGCTATTGAACACAAGCAGCAGCAGCAGCAGATTCTTGCCCTTACGGCAAAACGAGACCATCTCCTGCAGGAGAAACAAACTCTCCAGAGTCAACTCAACCAAATTACTGAAAAATTTCAGGATCTATGGCCCTCAGTCGTAGAGATAGTCGTAGATGCCCCGGAACATTTCTTGACCTGCACTCTTCTTCAATGTTGCGTCCACATCAAAGAAACCTATGTTGACCTTGTCTCGACCAACCGAAAGCTTAAGAGAAGTATTGTTGCCACTTAGAGGGCACTATCGGATCCTGCCACCTAGTATGCTGGCAAAATTGAGCAGAAAATAGCAGAAGTGGCTGGTCTAAAAGCCTCTATCATCCAAGCTGCAGAGGAAGCTCAGGGACTCTTGGAGAAAGTGCACGACTGGTAAGGTTGCCTGGCCAAGAAAAATCAACCTATTTACCCTTTGCGCCACCACACTAATCATTTGTTCAACCAAGCTATGGGTACCAAAGACGAGACATAGCAAAAGGAGCTTCTAGCACAGGTGGATGCCCTCGAGGCCCAGATCCAGCAAATTGAAGATGAGTCAAGCAAGGCCCAGCAGATCCTTCATGACCTTAAGCCGCCAGCACAGGCTCACTTAGAGAGATCAGCGAGGAAACTGAAACGTAGTGGAATACTCTCCTGAGGACACACCCTACCAATCCTACTGTCGAACTCATGACGCAATTCCTCGACCAAGCACGCACTCTCACAAGCTCATGGCAAACAACCCTCGATGCATACACGCAATTCAGAAATGCAGCCATTGAGTCTGTCCCAGAGTTGGGTCCTTCGTCAGAAGGAGCCAGCCGAGGAGAAGCAGCACAGGAAGGAACGCCACAGCAGCAGGAAGCATCAATAACATCCGCAGCACCACCACCATATATCAGTCAAAGACAGAGGTGAAGGCAAGCCATATGACTCAGAAAATAGCAGCTCCCAACTAATTCAAATCGTGCACTTGTTTGCTGAAGGAATAGGCTCCACGAATCAGCTATTATACACTCCTTTCAATTGTTAAATCTCCTCGTGAAATCATCTCCTTAAGAGAGGACGATTCAGCTACAAATTCAGAGCTTCAATTTGCGTCATATATAGTCTCGTGTCCTTATAATAATTACACCCTCTTGAATGGAAGGGGGACCATAACATAAATAGAGCCAACCTGATTAAAGGAATTCGACCCATCTATAAACTTAGGAATTCGGCCTCTAGCAATAGAGAAATCCGAGCTACCAACTCCAAAACTCTTCCTGCTTGTGTCTAGAGGATTCGACCATTTTGAAACTATCAAAGAAACGCCGGAATTAGACAAACTTCAACCAACAATCCACTCGGCCTGGACTAAGAATGCGGGCACTTGTCCTCATGCGACAATATTGCTTTTCTTCTTGCGGCTTACTCCCTGAATAATGATTCATATTTTGGCACTAGAAACCAATTTTGAAGGATCCATCCCTTAATGACGGAGATGATTTCTGGAAAGTGCACCCAATGTTTGGTCTTCAAATTAATGAACCTGCTTGGCCTCTAAGGGATAATAATGTTGGTTTCTCATTGCAAATCCAGCCTCCAAATGGATCAACAAGCTTGACACAAGACAATGTTAGAGGTTCTCAATCCTCAAAAACGAAATTATTTAGCTTATAATGAAACCCCTTTTTCTCAATGGCCGCCTGGTGCAAAACCCTCAGCAACTCGTTCTTGGGCAAATAGATTAATTCGGCTTTTGCACACTTGAATTCCTCAGTGCAACTCGAATCTCTAAAATTAATGATTCATTGCTTGGCTCTCGATCTTTAACAAGCTATCGACCCCACCAAAATTCTCAAGTCCTCTCATTCGTTAGCGAGACATGTCATAGACTTCTCCCCTGCCACATGAAGCAATCGATTTTAGAGCATGTTGACCACTGGAGTGGCACCTGAGGATTATCTGAAAACTCCATACCCAAGGATGTAACAAAGGATGCTTGTACCATCAATCATCATCATTTTACCAGAGTTTTTCAACTCTACTCCTAATCATCTTCTGTTGTACCCAGATTCCACAAGCCCTACAGGGAAATGTAATAAGTGATGCTAGTATGATGAGTTTCAAGTCATGTAAAAGGCCTAGGTAGATTGGGACCTTGTCATCAAGTGAGTATTACTCTGGGAGGTTTTTTTTACTTGGTTAATTATCAACTCCCTACTAGGGCTTAATAATTAATTGAGTTTTTTCCTCCAAATATACCCCAAAGCCGAAATACGGTTGGATGGTGAAGCCTTGGGTGAGTCTTAGTGTCTAGGGTGAATGTATATTACCATACTAGATCACACAAAAAAATTGTGGAATTTGGTTAGGTCTAGGGAGTCATTTTTAAATTTTTAAAATTTCCTGCAGGGCGGAAATTGCAATAAAATTTGTATATGAAATGTAACAAGTGTTGCTTAGAAAAGTTGTATGGGGTATGAGTAATAAAAATTGCACCTCTCACCCTCAACTTTTGTTAATTTTTGGTATGTTCTATGCTTAAGAGCAATTTACTTCAATTTTCTTGTTAGCCCAATATCAATGTCCAATTTAGCAATCACATTAGCATGATAGTAAAATGCAAATAGAACATAAACATAAACAGTAGAAGACAAGCCAAGACAAGAGGACACAAGATGTGGCACCAGCCAGGGACAAACCCAAATGTGGGGAAACCCTTGATCAATTCTTCTTATATTCTTCAATAGTTCAGAAGAGAGAGAGATAATACAAATATACAAAACTGATGTTTTATGACAGCAGCAGTAAGGCCTTGACCAGAGAAGACAATGTTGGTCAAACATGGCAGAATTCTACCTCTAGGTAGCTTGATCAAACCTAGGCAACTTTGGCTTGCAACTGTAAATACAATCAGCCCAAACACTACTCATAAATCTGATTTCATTCTGCAGTAGATAGCTGATCTGATTTGGGCACTTGCAGCAGCCCTAAGCTTCCTTGACTGTATAGATTCTGGTTAGGGCACTTGAATAAGTCCTCCCTATGAAACTGTGGCACATCCTTGACTGCCCTTAGCATCCCTTGCTATGGTGCTAACAAACGTATCCTACATAGTGTCCATTCATCATTAACGCAGCAGCATTTAGCCTATAGAAATGTCAACACTTGAACTTGTTGCAATGCTGCAATTCTGGGACTGGTTAGGGTACTAACCACAGTCCCTAACAGCCCATCAAACTGGCCCAGAATTGCTCCTAATGGCTGTGGTTGTCCTCCAATGGGATGCTGCCCTCCACGCTGCCCCTTTGGGGCAGTTTCAAGCCCAACGCTTTTACTTATCTCCCTAACACAGCTGCTGCACCCAAACAGTCCCAAACAGCAGTGTTGTCTTCTTCATAAACTCAGCCTAGCTAACAGCATTTGCCAGCACCCAAACACATTCATATTTAGCCATGTCTTCAATGATTACTAACCTTGTGACTGCGGCTTCCAAGCACACCTAAACCATGCCCTAGAACAACATTATTTACCATGCTGTCACAGAGATTTCCACGCTGCTCTTTCTAGGCTCCTTCACGCTGTCATAGAGCTCCTTCTTGCTGCAGCTAGGGCTCTTCTTCCTGCGGCTAGGTTTCTCCATGTCTTGCTGCGACTAGGGCTTCACAAACTGCGGCTAGGGCTTCACAAACTGCAGCTAGGCCTTTATTATGACAGCGGCTAGGTGACAGCATCTAGGTCTCTCTTTGAGTTGCGTATTAGGCCTCCCTTGTTGTGTCTTAGGCCTCTCTCTAGACTGCGTATAAGGCCTCCTTGCTACGAATTAGGCCTCTCTTAACTGTAGTTTAGGGCCTCCTTTAGATAGCGGATTAGGGCTTCTTTAGACCTGCGGCTAGGGCTAGATCTCCTTTCAAGGATTGCGGCTAGATCTCCCACTTGACCTCTCTTGTTACCAAACCCAAACGAGTGGAGAGAGATCATGAAAGATGTGTGTCACAAATGACTTGAGACCTCCTCTATTTAAATGCAACGTTGAGGTTGAGCTGGGGGGTATTTGCTCGCTGGCCAACCTTGACAAATTGTCAAATAATATAAACAAATTCATATCTCCATAAATACATGTCGAAATCGGATGATCTTTAGATCAATCCTACCCCTCTCGAAGAGAGAAATTCAAGAAAAATTTCAGTTGCCATAAATAAGATGACCCATATGGAGTTTGTCCCTAGTTGCCAATTTTAACACTCCCTCTCAACTAGGGAGAACTCCATCTGCTAATCCATCTGTCAGTCGATACTATCTTTGTCGTCAATGCACTGCTCTGCTCTGCTCTGTTGAACTATGAAGAAGAAGAAGTGATCGAGAATGTATCATACCATTCTCTAATGAGCTGAAGTCAGTCCTAGATGAAAAGAGAGTGCTTCATAGCACCTTTACTGATCTAAAATCAGTTCCAAATAAAGAGAATGTCTCATACCACTCTTACTGATCCGAAATCAATTCCAAATAGAGAGAGTGTCTCATACCACTCTTATTGATCCGAAATCAGTTCCAAACAGAGAGAGTGCCTCATACCACTCTTACTGATCTGAAATCAGTTCCAAATAGAGAGAGTGTCTCATATCATTCTTACTGACCTGAAGTCAGTTCCAATTGATCCTAGATCAATATCATCCTAGCATAGAGTATGGTAGTACACGATGCGTCCATCGGTAGTACTATGGTCCCTATCCTCATTTCCCTACTCATTGGCCTGATGAGAGGTACTTCCCATGAGTCCTAGACTGCATGGGTAGGATGTCTCAACAGGAGAAGGATGAACCACCCATCCTGCCTACATGTTGCCATGGGGTATTCCAGGGGAAGGTTGAACCACTCACCCTGTACACAACAAATCACTAGGGGAAGCTTGAACCACTCACCCTATTATTGTGTCTCAGCAGGAGAAGGTTGAACCACTCATCTTGCCTACATAGCAAACCACTAGGGGAAGGTTGAACCACTCACCCTATGGTTGCTCATCACTCCAAGAAGTACCCCATGCCCCCCGAAGCTCCCAGAGCTCAATATCCATATCATACAAGACCCTCAGGAGAGGGTCTCTCCACGACTCCTAGTCGTTCTCGGAAAGTCAAGAATTTGACCTTTCCCAGGGGCTTCGTCAAAATATCGGCGACCTGCACATCAGTCCCAATGTGATGGAACCTTATTGCTCCTCGTTGTACCATATCCTGGATAAAGTGGTACCTGATGTCTATGTGCTAGGAGCGATCATGAAATACGGGATTCTCTGATAATTGGATCCCACTCTGGTTGTCACAGAGGATAACAGTGGTATCCAGCACATGTCCAAACAACTCACTGAAGAGCTTCCACAACCAGACAGCTTCACAGGAGGCCATACTCGTAGCTATGTATTCGGCCTCAGCAGTGCTCAAAGCAACCGACTTTTGTTTCTTGCTCATCCAGGATATCGAAGCACAACCCAAAGAGAAACAGCACCTAGAAGTGCTCTTGCGATTCAACATACTGCTTGCCTAATCATCATCAGAATAACCATGCAACCTCATATCTCCGACAGTGTATCTCAGTCCAAGAGTGATTATGCCCCGAAGATATCTCAGAAGATTCTTGGCACCAATCCAATGTGAGTGATGAGGCTCAACCATATGTTGGCTCAACTTACTAACTGCAAAACATATATCTGGGCGGGAGTTCACCAAGAACATCAATGCTCCTATGAGTTGACAAAACTCAAAGGCATTTCCCAATTCAGGTCCGGCAACACTACCGCATAACTTCTTAAAGTTAAGCTCCATCGTGGTAGTCACAGGCTTGCAATTCACCATTCCAAATTCGGAATCCAACTCGCTCTTACATTTGTAAATGAGAGAGTCTGCACCTGTTAGAAAGAGGTCGTCCACATAAAGTACCAGAATGAGAAGCCTATCATCCACAATCTTAAAGCAAAGGTTTGGATCGACTTCACTCCTAGAGAATCTCAGCTTCATCAGATAGTTGTCAATCCTCTAAAACCAAGCCCGGGATGCTAGCTTCAAACCATAGAGAGCTTTCTTCAACCTGTATACATGAGATTCTCAGTCATGAGCCTCAAAACCCTCGGGTTGTTCCACATTTGTAGTCTTGCTATTACTTGAGGGGAATAGTCCCCTTGTAAGCTTTCCCTCGGTACATCCCGGACATATACCTTCATGCTCTTCTTTGAACTCAAACATCCCTATCACGATTTGACTCATATCGGGAAGGGCCTTGTAATAAAGATGAGAAAACCTCCGGTGCCATAGATCGTATTGAAGAGATGTGTCACAAGACATGGTCCCCAATGGACTTCCTACAACTTGATACAAAGTGCCAACCCTGAACCCAAGAGTAATAGCATCTTTTAAATTTCTTTTCCAAACACGTACCTTTCCATCGATGAATGCCACTTTGTAACCTTTGTCTTCCATTGTCGAAATGGACACTAGGTTCTTCTTGAGATCAGGTACATAAAGAACTTCTTGTAAATGAATCGAGTTACCCTAATCCAATTGAAGAGTAACATTTCCTACACCCTTTACGGGATAGGTGGCATCGTCTCCAAGAATAATCTCCAAGTTTGTTTCCTTCTCTATCAGATTAGAGAGAGTTTCCTTGTATCCAGTGAAGTGCCTTGAAGCACCAATGTCAATAAGCCAATTCCCAAATTGTCCGAAGGAGAGGTAGTGGAGAGTGCCAAAATAAGATAATACTCCTTTTTCTTATCAGAAACAACATTTGATTCTTCATACCTGGAGTTCCTTACTTTCTTGGAGGGTCGACCATTTCCTTGATGTCCTGCATTCCTTTTTCCTTTGCCATTGTACCTATCATTCCTTCGATCATTGTTGTTGAAGTTGCCCCTGGAATGATTGTGATCATCATCATGTGATGTGTCCCTTCTATTTGGACACTCCCTTGCATAGTGGCCAAACTTATTGCAAACAAAGCACCTGCCCTTCCTTCCACCCTTAGATCCAGGCTTTCCATTGAAGTGACCTTTAGACCCTGCATTATTTCTCCTTTTGGCATGAGCGGAGAAAGCAATGGGGTTGCCTCTATTAGAAGGCATTTCTAGATCCATCATTCTTGTTTCTTCCAATGTCAGATCAAGAGACATCTTCCATCCGTGATAGTCAAACTTTTCATGGAGCTTGTCTTCAGCGGGGAAGTGGAATGAGGAACCCATTGAGCCTTTGACCTTGTCCAATTGTTTTCGGTGATTTCTCTTTCACTCTTGCTTGGGCTTTGTCTTCACCTCTGCTCTGGTACCATGTTAATTTTTGGTATGTTCTATGCTTAAGAGCAATTTACTTCAATTTTCTTGTTAGCCCAATATCAATGTCCAGTTTAGCAATCACATTAGCATGATAGTAAAATGCAGACAGAACATAAACATAAACAGTAGCAGACAAGCCATGACAAGAGGACACAAGATGTGGCACCAGCCAGGGACAAACCCCAATGTGGGGAAACCCTTGATCAATTCTTCTTATATTCTTCAATAGTTCAGAAGAGAGAGAGATAGTACAAATATACAAAACTGATATTTTATGAGAGCAACAATAAGGCCTTGACCAGAGAAGACAATGTTGGTCAAACATGGCAGAATTCTACCTCTAGGTAGCTTGATCAAACCTAGGCAACTTTCTCTTGCAACTATAAATACAATCAGCCCAAACACTACTCATAAATCTGATTTCATTCTGCAGTAGATAGCTGATCTAATTTGGGCACTTGCAGCAGCCCTAAGCTTCCTTGATTGTATAGATTCTGGTTAGGGCACTTGAATAAGTCCTCCCTATGAAATTGTGGCACATCCTTGACTGCCCTTAGCAACCCTTGCTATGGTGCTATGGCCTACGGCCTAGCACATAGCAACCCCTGTAACAAACGTATCCCAAATAGTGTCCATTCATCATTAATGCAACGGCATTTAGCCTATAGAAATGTCAACACTTGAACTTGTTGTAACGCTGCAATTCTGGGACTGGTTACGGTACTAATTACAGTCCCTAACAGCCCATCAAACTGGCCCAAAATTGCTCCTAATGGTTGCAGTCGTCCGCCAGTGGGATGTTGCCCTCCACGTTGCCCCTTTGGGGCAATTTCAAGCCCAACGCTTTTACTTATCTCCCTAACACAACTACTGCACCCAAACAGTCCCAAACAACAGTGTTGTCTTCTTCATAAACTCGGCCTATCTAACAGCACTTGCCTGTTGAAAATAGCAACAAAAAATGCTAAAAACAGCATTGCTATAAATAGCATTTCAAGATATACTCCAACTCTGTTGGAAATAGCAAAAAATAGAAATGCTAAAAATAGTATTTCGAGATATATTCCAATTTTGACTTGTCCTTGAATCAAAATTAAGAATTAAAATTCGAATTTCGTGTCACTAGCTGTTTGAAAAATAATTAATTAATTCATCTTGAGTTAATTAGTTGGAGAAAATCAAACATGAAGTCTTTGTGAAGACATGCAAAAGTTATCCCTTTGATTGAGGAAGTTATCCCTCAATTAAGGAGATAGGGATGAGTTGTATTTGAGTTGTAATTAGTTAGCTCAGTTCACTGAGTTAAGTCCAGTTAAATTAGTTCCAAACAGTTGGAGGAACTAATTGTGAGTTCAGTCAGTTAATGCATGCATGCATGCAACTAGTGTACTCCATATAACTGAGGATTTTCTCATAAGTAATTCATGCATGTCAATTCAAACAGAGACCCAGTTGAGATAGATGCAGGGACAGCGTATTATCAGTTGGAGGAATTTTCCTATAAAAGAAACTCATCCATGCAGAAGGAATTAAGGTTCTTGGAGGATTGCGTAGTTTTGCAGGGTGTGAGATCAGTGTGAGTGATCAGTGTTACACTTGGTAACAACTGGATCACCCAAGAGAAACTACGCAAGGAAATAGGAGGCTTGGAGGGCAGAGGAGAAGGCTTGTGAGAAGCTTTGTTTGCCTGTGAGCATCTAGGAGGATTGTACTGAGAGCTGGCTAGCTGTGAGAGCTAAGGCTTTATGTAATCTTGATGTATTTCCACCTTGTATGATAATACAGATAGCGGGGTTTTTAGCTGAGGCTTTCCCCAGAGTAATCTTCTGTGTTTCATGTGTATTGATTCTTCTTCTCTGTTATATGTGTTCTGCTTCATCTTGCTCAAATTGATTCAGCTTTGCAAGTTTGATTGTAGAAGTAGATTAAGTATTTTGCTTTAGTTATATTGCATAATCAGGTTAATCTACAGTTTCTCTACAAGATGTGTAGAGAGCAGAATTTCTACATGGTATCAGAGCGAGGTTTTGTAGAAAAAGTTCTACATGGTATTGGAGCAAAGGTTATCATAACTGTGAATAGTATACTGAGAAGAATTCGAAGTTTGAAGCTCGGGGTTGCAGGTGCAAATCGAATTCACAAGATGGGACATTATGCAACTAATTGCCCATCGAAGAAGTCCAAGAAGGGATCCTCGAAAGGATCGGAAGGTGAGGCATTAGCCTCTCAGTCCAAATTGGATTTTACCCTCATTGCATGCATGGTTTCATCGATGATGGGTTGTGTTTGGTATATTGACAATGGAGCCTCATTCCACATGACCGGTGATAAAAGTTTATTTAGTACCTTGGAGGAGAAGGACCTCCAGATGCGCATAGAGATGGGCGATGATGGAAAGTACCGTGTTTCAGGTGAAGGTACGGTTGTGTTTCAAAGGGAGCATGGAGCTCCTCTCACCCTGACTGATGTGAAGTATGTGCTAGGACTGAAAAAGAACTTGGTATCGGTCGCGATGTTGGAGGACAAAGGCTACGATGTTGTCTTCAGTAAAGGAAAGGCATTCCTGAGACACATAGCCACGGGTCAGACCAAGAGGATTGGGATTCGAGTGAAGAATCTCTACAAGCTAGAGGTAGATGACTGTGCTGCATTGAGTTCCAAAGCAAAATTGGTGCAAAGCCAAGATATTGGCGAGTTATGGCATAGAAGGTTGGGCCACTTGCATCATGGGGCCTTGAAGATAATGCAGTAGATTTCTACCGGACTTCCCAAAGGTAAACTTGAGCAAGTGGACACGTGCAAAGGTTGTACCTTGGGTAAGTATGCAAAATCTTCCTTTCAGGATCGAGACAGTCAAGCTGAAGCAATCTTGGAGCGAGTTCATACAGATGTGTGTGGACCATTCTCAACAGCCTCCACTGCTAAACAAAGGTACTATGTTATTTTCATTGATGATTTTTCTCATAGATGCTGGATCTATTTCATGCAGAAGAAGGATCAAACCTTCTCAAGCTTTTGTGAGTTCAAAGCCTTGGTTGAGAAAGAATCAAGAAAGAAGATTAGGGCCTTACGAAGCGACAATGGTGGAGAGTATGTCTCTCAAGAGTTTAAGGACTTCTGTGCTGCAGAAGGAATTAAACGGGAGTTGACGGCACCCCATAACCCACAGCAGAATGGGGTGGCTGAAAGGAAGAATAGAACGATTGTGGGAGCAACTCGGGCGATGCTGCATGACCAAGGCCTACCACTTCATTTGTGGGCTGAGGCATGCAACACAACGGTTTACTTGCAGAATAGAAGCCCGCATCACATACTTGGGATGAAGACACCAGAGGAAGCTTTCTCCAGGAAGAGACCAGATGTGAGTCACTTCAGGATCTTTGGCTCATCGGTTTATTGCCATGTGACCAAGGATGCCCGGAAGAAGCTAGAGCCGACAGCAGAGTTGGGGATACTTGTGGGGTACACTGATACACCCCACAACTATCAGGTGTACTTGCCTACCAGTCAGAGGACAGTGGTTTGTAGAGATCTCAAGTTTGATGAGCAAAAGGCCATGCGAGTTTCCCTTGAGAGGGAGCTCAAACTACAGGCTCTGGAGGAACTGTTGGTTCCTAAGGAGGAGGAGCCTCAGACTGATGCGGAGCAGCCACATGCAGAGGTTCTAGGAGTGGAGACATCCACTCATTCAGAGTCTTCCAGAGATGGGCGAAAGCGCACGAGAGAAGCTGACAAATTGTTGTCGGATGCAAGAGAGAATGTGGGAGAACCATCTTCTCAGCGCAGACAGAGGAGGTCACCTGAGAGGTACACTGGATACATAGCCTTTGTTGGGGAATGTGTTGAGACCGAGCCATCCTCCTTTGAGGAAGCAGTGCAGCAGCCGATTTGGGTTGATGCTATGGTGGAGGAGTATGACTCCATAGTTCGAAACAGTGTTTGGGATGTGGTTCCAAGACCAAAGAACAAGTCAATTGCGAGTTCCCGTTGGCTTTACAAGGTAAAGCATGCTGCTGATGGTATTGTGGAGAAACATAAGGCAAGGTTTGTTGCCCGTGGTTTCTCACAAGTCGAGGGGATTGACTATGATAAGACTTTTGCTCCTGTAGTAAGGTACTCATCTATCAGATCGATGTTGGCACTACCAACACAGATGGGTTGGAAGATCCATCAGATGGATGTGAAGATTGCATTCCTCAATGGCAAGATTGAGGAAGAGGTGTACATAGAGCAGCCAGAAGGATTTGAAACCTTTGATTGTGAGTCGCATGCGTGCCGACTCAAGAGAGCTTTGTACGGGCTGAAGCAAGCATCCCATGCTTGGTACACTAGGATCGACAACTACTTCATCAGGTTGGGCTTCACAAAGAGTGAAGCGGATGCGAACTTGTACCACATCATGGTGGAAGGTAAGCAATTGATCATTGTTCTTTATGTTAATGATCTAATATTGACAAGTGATGATCAATTGATCATGTCTTGCAAGCAGGACCTTGTAAGAGAGTTCGAGATGAAAGACATGGGTCTCATGCACTACTTTCTAGGCATGGAAGTGTGGCAGAAGGATGGAGAAGTGTTTGTGTCTCAAGGTAAGTATGCCAAAGAGATACTCAGGAAATTCCACATGGAGAAGTGCAAACCCATGCAGACTCCTCTAGCAGGTAACTAGAGGAAGGAGGATGCTACTTCAGGTGAGGTAGTAGAGGCTACTCTGTATCGGCAGCTTGTGGGTTCACTGATGTACTTAGTGAACACACGACCAAATTTATGCCTTGCGGTGAACCAGCTGAGTCAAGCTATGGTTCAGCCTACCAAGTTGTTTTGGAAGGCAACGAAGAATGTTTTGAGATACCTCAGAGGCACATCTCAGTTTGGATTATGGTACAGACGGTCAGAGGGAGTGAAGCTACAGGGCTTCACAGATGCAGATTGGGCAGGGAGTCCATCAAATCAGAAGAGCACATCAGGAGGATTTTTCAACCTTGGTTCAGCTGCAGTTTCTTGGTACAGTAGGAAACAGAGGTCAGTTGCACTTAGCTCAGCAAAGGCTAAATACATGGCTGCAAGTCAAGCAGCATGTGAGGCCATTTAGATGCAGAAAATTCTAGTTGGTTTGTTTGATCAGACGATGGATCCAACTGTGATCTATTGTGATAATCAGAGTTGTATCAAACTCCCTAAGAATCCAGTATTTCATGACAGGTCCAAGCACATAGACATTTGGTATCATCATCTCAGAGACTGTGTAGTGAGGACGATCATGTTGTTGCAGTATGTTTTGACCGAGGAGCAAGATGCTGACATTTTGACTAAGGCATTGTCAAAGTGTAAATTCAAGTTCCACAGAGACAGGATTGGGGTGACGGATAATCCCTTTCTTGTTGAGAGGGAGTGTTGAAAATGGCAACAAGAAATGCTAAAAATAGCATTGCTATAAATAGCATTTCAGGATATACTCCAACTCTGTTGGAAATAGCAAAAAATAGAAATGCTAAAAATAGCATTGCTATAAATAGCATTTTGGGATATATTCCAATTTTGATTTGTCCTTGAATCAAAATTGAGAATTAAAATTCGAATTTAGTCTCACTAGCTGTTTGAAAAATAATTAATTAATTCATCTTGAGTTAATTAGTTGGAGAAAATCAAACATGAAGTCTTTGTGAAGACATGCAACAGTTATCCCTTTGATTGAGGAAGTTATCCCTTAATTAAGGAGATAAGGATGAGTTGTATTTGAGTTGTAATTAGTTAGCTCAGTTAACTGAGTTAAGTCCAGTTAAATTAGTTCCAAACAGTTGGAGGAACTAATTGAGTGTTCAGTCAGTTAATGCATGCATGCATGCAACTAGTGTACTCCGGATAACTAAGGATTCTCTCATAAATAACTCATGCATGTCAGTTCAGAAAGAGACCCAATTGAGATTAGATATAGGGACAGTGTACTATCAGTTGGAGGAATTTTCCTATAAAGGAAAGTCATCCATGCAGAAGGAATTAAGGTTCCTTGAGGATTGCGCAGTTTTACAGGGTGTGAGATCAGTGTGAGTGATCAGTGTTACACTTGGTAACAACTGGATCACCCAAGAAAAATTGCACAAGGAAATAGGAGGCTTGGAGGGTAGAGGAGAAGGCTTGTGAGAAGCTTTGTTTGCCTGTGAGCATCTAGGAGGATTGTACTGAGAGTTGGCTAGTTGTGATAGCGAAGGCTTTGTGTAATCTTGATGTATTTCCACCTTGTATGATAATACACATAGCGGAGTTTTTAGCTGAGGCTTTCCCTAGAGTATTCTTCTGTGTTTCATGTGTATTGATTCTTCTTCTCTATTATATGTGTTCTGCTTGATCTTGCTCAAATTAATTCAGCTTCCACAAGTTTGATTATAGAAGTAGATTAAGTATTTTGCTTTAGTTATATTGCATAATTAGGTTAATCTAAATGAGAATTTCTACATTGCCAACACCCAAACACATTCATATTTAGCCATGTCTTCAACGATTACTAACCTTGTGACTATGGCTTCCAAACACACCTAAACCATGCCCTAGAGCAACATTATTTACCATGCTGTCACAGAGATTTCCATGTTGCTCTTTCTAGGCTCCTTCACGTTGTCATAGAGCTCCTTCTTCCTACAGCTAGGGTTCTTCTTGTTTCGGCTAGGTTTCTCCTTGTCTTGCTGCAGCTAGGGCTTCACAAACTGCAGCTAGGGCTTCACAAACTGTAGCTAGGGCTTCATTGACTGCAGCTAGGGCTTTATGATGACAGCGGCTAGGTGACAACATCTAGGTCTCTCTTTGACTTGCATATTAGGCCTCCTTTGCTGCGTCTTAGGCCTCTCTCTAGACTGCGTATAAGGCCTCCTTCTTGCTACGAATTAGGCCTCTATTAATTGTAGTTTAGGGCCTCTTTTAGATAGCGGATTAAGGCTTCTTTAGACCTGTGGCTAGGGCTAGATCTCCTTTCAAGGACTACAGCTAGATCTCCCACTTGACCTCTCTTGCCACCAAACCCAAACGAGTGGAGAGAGATCATGTGAGATGTGTGTCACAAATGACTTGAGACCTCCTCTATTTAAATGCAACGTTGACGTTGAGTTGGGGGTATTTGCTTGCTGACTGACCTTGACAAATTGTCAAATAATATAAATAAATTCATATCTCCATAAATACATGTCGGAATCAGATGATCTTTAGATCAATCCTACACCTCTCGAAGATAGGAATCAAAGAAAAATATCAGCTGCCATAAATAAGATGACCCACATGGAGTTTGGCCCTAGCTGCCAATTTTAACAACTTTCTACTATGACACGCTTTGAGGGGTTAAAAATGTGTTCTAGACCTCAAAACCCACTTTTCCTAAGTTTAGTGGAAAAAGTGGCAATAAATTAAACCAGAAATAAATTAAATGGAGAGAAATAAATTGCTCCATGTGACAAAATGACATGGAAATGACTTGGAAATTATCCCAAGTCAAAGAGTTGAGTCAAGGGACATGTGGAGGATGATTGAGCACCTTACATCATAAATGCACCACTCCCACAAGAAAATCGAATTTCTGGCATTTAATTGTGAAGTTGCTTATGTGGAAAATCGAACTTTTGGAGGAGTTAATGCACACAAAGGAATATTTGATGGATATTTTGATGGAGGATTTCATGGAGGCTTGTCTCACCTTAGCTCCACTTCTTCTACACTTGGCACATCCACTTGGGAATTTCGAGTTGCTCTTGGAGGCCCCACGCAGTTCATGAGGAGGATATACGTTGGGCACATTGGGATCATCATTTGAGGTGGCACTTCGTGGCTAGTTGGATGGGGAGTTAACTCCCTCTCATTGCACACTTGGAGAATTCGATTTGCTTGGTAAGGATTGCTCATGCCACATATGGAATTCGATTTGGTGGAGGCTCTACACTTGTGCTCTCTCATCCCCACTTGTAACTCGACTTTCTCTCCTTGGGATTTCCTCCATAGCCATTTGTCATGTGGACTCTTCATTGGGATTTGCTCCCACTCTCTTATATAATGGAGCCTTGGGCTCTCATATTGTAATATGGAATACGAGTTATTGTGCTTAAGGATACCCTGTTGGATTGTACACTCTTTGCAAATTAATACAAAAGACTTCAGGGTTACATTTGAAGTGTTCTTCTCCTTGTGTATGGTAACTTCTTGATATTCTTGCTCTTATATTTCTACTTGTTTCATTATGTTATTATTTCCATTATGTTTTTCAAGTTATGTTGATGTGTAGCTATCTCACATTAGCATAAGGATTATTTACTTGCTCTAGATAGAGAAATGTTTTAGTTGATGTCAAATATATCTCTAAATTTTTTTCTTCATTGCATTTGATTAAGCCCATGTGGATCTAATTTGTTCATGTGAAGTTGTGTAGAAAATCTTTCTTTGATCAAGCTTCAAGCATGAGGGGAAGTTCTCGAGCAAACCAACCCACTCTTGAAAGTACTCAAGGAGAACCCACATTTGTCAATTGCCAAAGTCTTATCATTCGAATTTGTCTTGCAGGGATTTCTTTTGAGCTTTGGTCTCATATCTCTTGCTTCATAATTCAATATTTATTTCTCAAATATTGTGCTTCATTTGCTAATATCTTGTTATTTTAGAGCTAAATCATGGCTAGGCAAAGAGGAGAGTTTACTCATACTCTTTAGCTTAGCCTTTGTAGATTATATTGTACACATACATTTGTAATTTTATTGAGTAATTTCATAGCTAACACTTGGTTTGTTTTGCAGCCCTCTCTAACTTGTTTCTTGTGACAGCTTGTGGGATTTATCATTTGAAACTATTAACAAGTTGTGTGCAGGACCTTGGGCTCTCAATTCAAGACTAATTTTTCTCTTGGTCGTGGGCATTTGAGGCTCTCTTTGGCAAGACCGAGTTCCATTTTGGGGTTGCATTTCTCTCTCTTGGTCGTGGGCTTAAGGAGGCTTAGCCTCTCTTGCTTTGGTGCAAATTCCTCTTTTTCTTGAATCTAATTTTTGTATCTAAAGCGACCTTTTCAAATTTCAGATTTCAAGGCCCTTCTTTGGCCTCATTTGCAGCAGTAACTCATCAAGGAAAAGTCTATGGTCTAAGGCTTCATTGTAAAAGATTTTCCTTGAGTTTGGAGGAGGCTTTCATGAGCCCTTGCCTCTTGTAATTTAATTAATAAAATTTCTGATTTTTGGGAGCGTGGGTTTTACCCATTGGCATCCCTATCTCTCCACTTTGGGGAGAGAACTTGTGGTTGGTTTGATTTGTTGACTCTAACTTTTCTTCTCACTTACATGCATGCTTTAATTTGCTAATTAACACAACCATACATCTCATTTAGTTTGTTAAAGTTCACTACAATTTGCTTGCACCATTTACATTAATTGCTACAAGTCACAAGTTACATTTCTATCTCATAGCAATTTATTTTCATGCAAAGCATCTCTTTAACTTGATACATTTAGCTTGGGTATTGTCTAAAGTTCACTTATGCTTCATTATTTTGCAACAATTTCACATCTTGAGTTTTGATGCATTGTGTATTTGGGCAATTTCACTTTCCAAAGCAACCATTTATTTTATGTCAAGCTAATCTCTCAAGTTAAAATTTCTAATCTATTTTGAGTACAATCTTGAATTTATTTTTCACAAGCATTGCCATTTATTTTACATGCAAATCAATTGCTCATAAGTTTCAAGTTTGCTTTTGGTGGATCATTAATTTATCATAAGTCAAAGCAAATACTTTCACTTCACAATTTTACATGTTATAAAGCTTATGCAATCTTGTGTTTAAAGCATCTCTATCTTTTACATAGCACTTGCAAATTTACTTGCATATCATAGTAGGCATCTTAACTTAGTTGCACATTTAAAATCAACCTCCAAGCATAAGCTTTGTTGATAGAAATCATAGGGAAAAAAACTTTCTTGGAAAATTCTTCCATTTTGTATGAAGGTAAAAGCATTGTGACCCTGCAGTTATGAAGGTGGCTTGTTCCCTTGTAGAAACGAAGGCACATGCTGGCTTGTAAGACTCAGGGGACAGGTATCGTTAATGACACCACCATGTCCTCGCCCCATCTTTCTTATAGTCACCCCAATTTTTACCCTTTGGTAAGAGCTCAAAAGGAGGACTTCTCACCTAGATTAGGCATTTTAGATTAAAAGTAATCAAAATAATTGCATCCAAATCTAGTGTAGATGCATTTCATATTAACACATATCATGGTTTTACTTGCAATTGGTCATTTTACTTGTCATTATTGAATTGAATACTTTGTTTTGGCAAGCATTATTTCATCTATATTTCGCAAATAGAATACTAATTGTTTTCTTTTTTGCAGGATATCCTTGTATGCTTTGATTTAGCAATTTATCATATATCTTGGAAGCATCATTATATCTTGTATTGATTATTTTATTGTGCTAACATTTTCTTGTTTTAATTTCAGGATTACTTGTGCTTTAATTTGAAAGCATTTCATTTATATTAAGAAAATATCTTTCATTTTTGAGCAATACTTTAAAAGGAATTGGTTTTTCATATGCTTATGCTTATCTCATGTGTTGATGGTTGTTAATGGTTATTTCATTTCATATTGCTCACATCATATTTGTTTGTAATCTTAAAAAAGTAATCCACTTCTCCTAGAAACCTCACATCTTTAACTTACTTTTCCTTTACGGACCACCCCCCATAGTTAGCTTAGGAGATAGCTTAAATGGAGAGAGTTGGGAATAGGTGACAGCCCCTTCTCTTAGTTCCTTGCCACCAACCACACCTTGTCGGGTTAAAGGCTTTTCACACTAAATGTAGGTAGGTGTAGGCGGCAGGGTCAATAGCGCTCACCCAGAACTTGGCATTTGGGTAACTCGGCCTTCAAAGATTTCGTCCCACGACCCCTGAATCTTTTAAATTTACTATGGCCCTATTGTACTCAATTTGTCAAAGTTCCAAGGAAGCAGAAGTACACCTTTTTTTTTCAACAAGATCAGATCATCTATCAGCAGTCTTATGTGTCATTGTAAACCCATTCTGCAGGTTATATAATGTAAATGCTCCTAGTAAGACTTTGAATGTAGGTAACAACCTAGGTAAGCCTATTATTTTGGCGAAAAGTTTCATCCTAGGAGGTTTTTTCCTCTCATTAACTCATGGGGGGAAATGATGTGACAGTTAATGCACACAGTGTCCGGCAGCTGATCAAGGTCAATCGAGGAGTGGGAGCAGTGCGGGCTTGCGTGTAGCCAAGCAATAGAAAAGTTTACAAAACAAGGTTATGTGATAAAGGCTCCAATGGCTGGTAATGTAAATACGTACAAAATCGTTGCAATACAACATATGAACTGAGAATGTTGTTAACCCTTCGATTCACAGTCAGATTCTCTATCCTTGTAGAGTGGAAATGTGCAAATGTGAGTAGAGAAAGGGATAGTAGCTGGTGGTTTGCAATATGCAGTGGACAGGGCTCGCACAAGCAGGTGCGGACACTGCGAAATAGGGGCCTACGCCAGAAAGAAATGGCAGCTGGCGACTGGCGTTTTTTTTTTATTTATATATATATATATATACTCTTTTTTTATATATTAATACATATTTGACTCTTTTTTTATTTTATATATATATATATATATATAACGTCTTTGAATTTTTTTAATTTAATATATATATATATATATACTTTTTCTTGTTTTCCTTTATATTATATAATTTGTTTATGGCTAGAGGCTTGAATGAGAAAACCAACAAAATGGAGAAACTCCAAAAGTTGTGTAGCAAAATGCTTCAATTGTGATGGCAACAAAGTTGACAAAAACTCAATGGCCAAAGGTTAGTATCGGAGAACCTGGCTCTGATACTGGATATTGTGAACAAAGTTCATTTGCGCAACGAAATATTCAAAATATCTGGAATATAAAAGTATCCATCGTAGGGTAACAAATATATATATATATATGAATGTTTGAATGCAAGTAATCTAAGATTGTTACAACTAACGATCCCATATATATACCTAGGTGGGTACCCCTTCATGAATGGTCATGTCTTTTAAGACATACCTCTTCGGTAAACTAATCATTGTTAACTATTTAATTATTAATTATTTACATTCATAACAGAAACACAAGCTATGGTGCCCATAGGCTAAAGAATCAATCACTAAACTATGAATCAATATGATGAGATGATACAAATGAGAACTTGAGTTGTGTATTTACACAACTCCAATGAGGTGTCCAGTGAAGAGGGTGTTATGGGCTTAAATGACAAGTGCACACACCTCAAGAGGTAACTAGGGTGCTTAGCCATAGCTAAACACACATGAAGATTACCATCATTCCAACACACCCCCTTAATATTAGCATGAGGACATCAAGGATGATAAAGTACAAAAGGAATGGCCATACCCAACTCAACAAAGATAAAACCATAGCTAAAAATATAAAGGATGTTGGAAAATTGGGAGGCTTTATAATTAAAATAGATCTTCCTTCCCTTGATAATTGTTTGTGAAATTTGTTGGCTTCTTATTTATTTAATTTTCTTCTTCATCAAACAATTATCAAAATGTAAACATGAAGATCACAATAAAAACAATGCGAGATATGGACTCCGAGCTAGGGCAAAACCCCTCCAAGGGGAAATTCCAAAAAATTCTCTTCTTATAGAATCAGATCAAATGAAATATCCAAGACCCATAACCACATAAAACTTCCACCTCTAGATTCCAACTCAAGTCTTCCTTCCTTCCCGCAGATCCATCAGCAAGATACCAACAACAAAAGATGTACCACAGCAGATCTTCCACAAATTCTAGCTCAAGAAGAAATCCTCCCTTTCAGACTTCAGCGTGTTGCCACCTCGCTTGCACGCCTAGGTTAGTGTGGGAAAAATATTCAACCCCGCAAGGTGTGATCTTGGTGATCCAAGTGGATGTTGGTGGCCACCCGCCTATCCCACTTGGATCCCCACAACTGTCTCTTTCAGTTTTTCAATTTCCTTATTTGTAGCACAATTTACTATTTTTGGCAATTTTTCGGGTCTTGAATTTCCAAAGCCGTTTTGAGGCCCTAAATGACGTTTTTTGGGAGCAACATGGGTCTATAGACCGATGTTGCTCATCCAAAGTTGTAGCCCTCAGATAGATCTTTCTAACGAGGTATTGTGTGTGTCAAACGAAGATCGTATGCCAAAGTTATGACCCTGGGAAGTTGATGTACCAATTTACCCAAAACGAGGCCCATAGTTTGGCACTTCATCTCCTAGGGTTAGGTTTTTGGATGTTCAAGGTTTTCCATTGTTTCTGAACAATAAATAGGCCTTCGAGCCTCATTGTAAGATAGTTCAGAGGCATGTAGCCGCCACATCTCTCCACAGAGATAAGCTACCATCACCCGAGCTAGTTTATTTCCATTTCTGTTTGTAAGCATATTTCAATATTTTACATTAATGAAATGAAGTATTATTTCTGTTGCATCTCTGTATGTATGGTTATCTCTGTAATTTGTTGCGTTTCTGTTTAAATCCGTATCAATGGTATCAGAGGGGTTTGCTCTTTTTCTATTTTTCTTTGCATGTCCCCAACGAGGTTGGGATATAAGGAGTTAGGGCTTGAACTGGTCGAACCCTTGCAAGACCAGCCTCGCAAATCCCAACAGCCTCCCATGGCAAATGAAAAGAAAGACGAGTGGGGAGAAGATCCTATCAAAATCTTGCTTGAAAAAGCCCTCGAGCGACAAAGGAACGCGATGATGGAAAACTTTGCCCAAATCCTTCAGCGGCTACCCAAGGGCGACGCATCTGCTTCCAACAGCTATGTTGGAAACACACCCTTTAAGGTACAAGTTAACTTTGAAATCCCCATATTTGAGGGTCAGATAGACGCATATGTCATAGATAAATGGTTAAATCTACTAGAAGGTTATTTTTCTGTTCATGATTTTTCCAGCCAAGAAAAGATCACTTTTGCACTTCTCAAAGCAGCCCCCCACATCAAGGATTGGTGGGAAACCTACTGCGAGCAGAAGGATGAAAGTACGGGCTCACTGTTTTCAGTCACACCCACTTGGAATTCATTCTGGGATGCCATCAAGGAGCAATACTACCTTGTCAAAAGCTATGAGGATAAATACATAAAGTGGACCACACTGCAGCAGGGAAGGGACCAAGATGTGCCAGAGTTCACAAATATTTTTCATACCCTTCGCACAAAGTTGGGTATCAAGGATTCTAAGCTGCATTTGGTACTCAAATACCGCGGCTGCCTACATAAATACATCCAAGACGAGATGGAGTTCCTGAACATCTCCTCGCTCAGCACGGCATACCGATATGCTATCAAGATCAAGCAAAAGTTTAAACAAAAGAAGCGAGACTTTGGATCTGCGAATTCGAAGAACAAAGGACAAAGCCAAGGCAGGGTGACCCAAGACAACCCGTCGAAGCCGCAAGAAAAGAACAACACCACGAAGTCAAAGAAGGACACAGGAAAGTGGTGTGAGTTCCATAAGAGCCCCACTCATAACACAAGTGAGTGTCGAACCAAGCAGTTGCTAGTGGCTGAGTTGAAGGCTTCAGAATCAGATGCATGTTCTGACCCTGAATCAGAACCTGACAAAGGGAAGCAAATCATTGATGCAGAGCCCAGCGCCACTGTTGCCATCGCCAAGGTCTAGAAGAATGAGCCCGAAGATCCAAAGGAGGGGGAGCGTCTTTTCCACTCACAGATGTGGGTGAAGGGTTCGCCGCTGCAATTCATTGTTGACAGTGGGAGCCAAAAGAACCTCATTTCAGCAGAGGTCGTGAAGCGGCTGGGACTACCAACCATACCACACCTGCAACCGTACAACATCGGGTGGCTTCACCAAGGACAAGATCTCCAAGTCCGCCAGCAGTGTCGCCTTCCCTACAGCATCAAGCCCTTCACAAATGAGGTATTATGTGATGTTGCACCGCTTGATGTTTGTGATGTATTATTAGGCCAACCATACTTGTGGAAGCGACATGCTGTGTATGAGTCAAGGCCTCGCGCTGTTATTATTTCTTTGTGTAATACATTATACAAGATACCAGAGGTAGCCCCACCTACCACCACTTCTTTGATCTCTGCTAAGAAAGGCAGTAAGATCATCTCCCATACTAGGAAATTTATTTTGTCTAGTTCGCTCTCAAAGTAAGGGGAAGATCATAGCCACATCCATGGCCCCTGAGAAGGGTTCCTCCACGCAGCAAAAGCAAGTGGATACGGTCATGAAAGAAGACAGGGACATCTTCTCCTCACCCACAGGGGTATCGTTGCACTGTCAGGTCAAGCATTCGTCCGATCTGACTTCCAAAGCACCTCTACCCAACGGGCCGATCTATCGCCACTCCATTCTGGAAAATGCCAAGTACAAGCAGCGACATGATCAGCATCGGGTACCACACAAGTTTCAAGTGGGCAACAAAGTCTGGTTGCATCTGCAGAAAGAACACCTTACAAGAGCCCATCAGAAGCTCAAACCACTCCAATATGGTCCTTACACCATTACCAAGGTTGTGGGAAACAATTCTTTGGAGCACAACATTCCCCCATTCCTTCTCTTGCACCAATTGTTCAATGTGGACCGCCCTCGACCATGCTTCCCACCATTACTGGACACATCAGAGGTTGCAAAACAGCTCACCAGGGACTAAGTTCAACAAAAAAAATTTCATCTCATGGAGGAACTCAACGCAATGGGGACCATTGCTTCCTAAGGGGGCGGAATGATCCAGGTGGATGTTGGTGGCCACCCACCTATCCCACTTGGACCCCCACAACTGTCTCTTTCAATTTTTTAGTTTCCTTATTTGTAGCACAATTTACTATTTTTCGCAGTTTTTTGGGTCCTGAACTTCCGGAACCGTTTTGAGGCCCTAAACGACGTTTTTTGGGAAAATTGAGAGCAACATGGGTCCATGAACCAATGTTTCTCATCTGAAAGTTATAACCCTTGGATAGATCTTTTTAACGAGGTATTGTGCGCGTCAAACGAAGATCATATGCCAAAGTTACGACCCTAGGAAGTTGATGTACCAATTACCCAAAACGGGGCCCATAATTTAGCGCTTCATCTCCTAGGGTTAGATTTTTGGATGTTTAGGGTTTTCCATTGTTTCTCAACAATAAATAGGCCTTCGAGCCTCATTGTAAGACAGTTCAGAGGCATGTAGCCGCCACATCTCTCCTCAGAGATAAGCTACTATCGCCCGAGCCAGTTTATTTCCATTTCTGTTTGTAAGCATATTTCAGTATTTTACATTAATGAAATGATGTATTATTTCTACTGCATCTCTGTATTTATGGTTATCTCTATAATTTGTTGTGTTCCTATTTAAACCCAGATCACTTGGTGGCAAACTAAGAGATGGGGTTGTCACATAATCCCAACTCTCTCTGTTAAATCTCTCTCCTAGTTAAGCTAAGGGGATGGTCCCTAAAGAAGGTTAATGAAAGTTTCTAGGAGACTAAAGTTAGGAGTTACATATCAAAGATGACTCAATTCCAAGATGTAAACAAGCACATAAATATATGAGCAATATTAAATGATATATTCAAAGTATAGACTAATGCTTCAAAGTAAATGACAAGTGCTTGCTCAAAATGAAATTCAAGATACAATGATGAATAATCCTGCAAAACAAATGTTAGACCAAGATAAGCATATAAACATCACTTGCAATTATAAAGAAAATAGTACTTGTAAAGAGAGTGCTCAAGTAACACAAGATAATGACATTAAATAATCATGAGCTAAATAACCACCAAAGTAACAAGTACATGAGATAGCGAAATTGCAAGTAAAGTAAAGATTGCAAAAGTAAAGATCCACAATACTTGCAAAATAAAGAAAATGCTACTTGAGAAAATGATGATGCTTGCAAATAAGATTCAATAAACTCAAGATAGCTTATGCATGAGAATTGTATTGCAAGTAAAGTAAAATTGTGATGTGGAGGTGCTCTTGGTTTATTTTATTAATAGCATCCTAAAGCAAGTTTCAATTTAACTCTTATCCCCAGACCTCACCCTCGCCCAAAAACCAAATCTCATAGTGAAGAATCAATAGGGGTGGAGGGTCCCTAATGTCTATACAACCAACTTAAGTTGGAGGTTAATTTTAGAAATACAAATTAGCATAAAAACGTGCCTAAGTGAGATGCTTGAGTGAATATTGTTGCTTCCAAAAAGTATTGGTGCTTGAGAATAATAGACAATGCTTAAGTAAAAAATACCAATATCTTCAAATGGAAGTGAAAGTGAAACAATTAACCCAATGTAGTTCCACAAGTTCCAAATAGATTGCTTGCAAGTAAAATAGATGCCAAATCGCTCCAAATGAAATGGCACAAGGGATGTTTCAAGAGGTAATCATCAATAATCAAAATGCCACATAAACATGAGTTGACAAAATGTATTGAAGCAATGTATTCAAGAAACTTATAGAACCAAGTAGATAAAATAGTCTAATCTTGCCAAATAAATATAAAATACTTGTTTGCTCAAAAATAAATATTGCATGTGTTGTAAATGGATTGCACAATACAAATACTTAAGACATCGACATGGAAAAACATAAACCAATCTCAAATTTATGCTAAAACGAAAATGGATATGAGTGTTATGTGAAGACTAATCATGCATGAGTGAGTTTAGCAAGTGAGATTAGCAAAGAAAAGTAGAGAACCTAAACTAAAGAGATTAGAGATTAGTCCGCCCACAAGCAAAGATCCTCCCTCCAAATGGGGAGAAGGGATACCATGGGAAAAATCCCAAGCTCCCTCACAAGAAAAGTCAATCCTTATATTAGTGATTGGTTACAAGAGAAAAAAGAAAGCCCTTTGAGAAGACTTCCCAAAGAAAACAAGGGAGTCTTTTACAACATGCCACTTCCAAGGGCTAGATCTCTTCAAGTAACAACTACAAGAGAGTCTTTGAGCAAATCTGAAAATACAAGAGACAAATTTGCAGCAATCGAATCAGCCACAAAGAGAGTTATATTTAGTGCTAAGGAGAAAGGCTAGGCCTCCTTTAGCCCACGGCCCAGTGGGAGAAGGATGCTCTCCCCTTTTTCCACCCGACTCTTTGGTCCTAAGAATGATTGCCCTTCTCCGACCCTTCCTATCCAACTGGAGCGGACAGCTAATGCATTCCACTCCTTGAATCAGGGCAGGTATATGGTTGGTCTGTGACCTTTGGCATCCTTGGGGCGATCTCATAGTTCCTATGGGGTTGAGGCGATGGGGTCGGTCCATGGCATGGCTTTTCCTTTTACCACATTTTTCTCAAAGGGTTGAAGGGAGATAGTACATCAAGTTGTTCAGCAGCATACTGCAAGTGAGCATGTCATGCAAGCGAGGATGGAATGCTGATTTTTGTACTCAAAAGGACTCGGAATTTTTTCTCCAGATTTAATGTTTGAGGGGGAGTGTTAAAAATATGTTGAAATTGGCAACTAGGGCCAATTTCCACTTTGGACAGCTCTTATAGGGAAGATTATTGCAGCATTGAATTCCTCTCTTCGAGAGGACCAAAATCGATATAAAGATCGTCTCATTTGGTTAAGCGAAAGTATATGGTCAATTAAGGCCAGTCTCGGCAATGTTTACCTTCATGTGCCAATTGCATAGGTTGCAGGGCTTGAACCTATATTTGATGGAGATTGTAAAGTAGTTCATTCTAAGCCGCTATCTCTACAAGAAAGTGCGAACTCTTTTGAGGGTTTATCTCACATCTATGCTGCTATATGTTAGGTCTGATGCATGCCCTAACCAGACCTGCTATCTTCTCAAGATCTGAATTATTTGGGTTCAGTCATCAGCAAGAAGTTCACTTTTGTTGATTCAGTATTAAGCTTCTTCGGGTGACTGACTTGGAGCCACTTTGTCTATCGTTAACCTTTGTATAGGACAGAGTATGTCTTTCACTATTTGAAGGTTGAATGGAAGTATTTATCTGGGCTGCTTCTTGATCATCCGGACAGAGGTATTGATCATCTTATTGGCAAGTCATGCTTGACTCTAACTGTACTCTCATACTCTGCTGAACATTTGATATTTGATAATAAGATGAATTGACCAAGGGTTTTCCCCATCTTGGGGTTTTTCCCTGGCTTGAGCCATATCTTTGTGTTCCCTTATCTTGGCTTGTCTTTTGCACTTTCATTCAATGTTCTTTCATTGGTTACTGTCATAAGGTGATGATAAATATGATTGCTAATGGTCTAAAAGAATTGATAATCGGCTAATGAAGTAACTATCTCAAGCAAAGAACATGTTAACTCAAAATTGACATGGTATCGGGGCACAGGTGAGGATAAGCCCAAACAAGAGAGAGGAAGAAAGCAATCATCTTATGAAGTTATCTTCTGAGGCCAGTCACAGGATGACTGCTCTTATGAGGATGAGTTTGTATCGTTGAAGGTGCCTATCGTTCGATTTACTCTTTGGAAGGGTAGCTCAAATAACCAGTCAAGGCTATGAGCATAGCAAGTTTTCCTTTCTTCATGAGCTGCGTATCAGTTGATGGCTTGTGCGTGTGGGGGTGAAGAACTACTACAGGCAGAACATTTTACATATGTTGGGCATGAAACTAATTTCTTAGAGGCAAGTGTTCTATTCCTGTACATGACAACAATTTCTGGAACTTTGAAGTTATGCTAAGATGGACGAAGATCATTCCTGTACACTCCAATGTTGTTGTAGCTTCTCTGTTGGGACTGTGTGCTATCTCAGGAACGAACTTTATGTGGTTTGATGGTGATACAAGCACCGTTATGAAGTGTTGTGTCTGTATATCAATTTTTGGGCAGACTCTAAGACTTTACTTATAGTGGACTATAAAACAATCAGGTTCCATCTTTCTAATTCCCCTCACCGAGTTTTCAATTTTTGAATGAAGAAACAACTTTTTGTAGGTATTATTGGTCTTCTGGATCAACAGAAATCGCAATGAATATTCTATTGGGTTTGAAGAGATTTGTTGGGCTCATTCTCATTGGAGATGATAGACTTGAGCACTATGGACCGGACTGCCATGTAATACTTATTTTTGCCTATCCTGAGGATCTATAATTGCAATTTACAATAGTGCTTTTGATACTATGTTTTGTCATCCCCGTGCTTGACATTATCCCTAAGATCTGATGACAGTGGCATCATAGTAATATCGACCTGTAGTATTGATGTGTGTATCACAATACCTCAGCATATCGGCATCTCAGTGAAGCAGTTATTACAATGGCATGGCAACTCAGAAACCTTGTTGAAAGTGTCATCACCGTTAGGTTTGGTCTCTGATAAGTTGGCATTGCATATAGTCTCACTGCACTTGGATTTACATCTCTCCTATGTAATTATGTGTAGATCAGTTTGGATACTTGTCAAATCTATATAGTTCCAGTTCTGAACCAGTGATGATAGCTATGTTACAGCTCATATGACCATGACTGTGTTATGCAATAGTCTTGTTCACAAACAAAGTTGTGAACAAGACTGATTCACATCTTGGATAGCTTAATTCATGAGAGATTGTACTTTGTATCTTTCTGATGGACTTTCAGTGACAACTAATTGAAGAAGAGCAAAGATCAGGTGCAAGAAAGATCATTTGAACTCGAGCTCTATTCTTTGCGGATCCTTCTCTCAGTACAATTCTACTTAGCATATATACCTTCAGTAGACCGACCAATATTGGCACTAACAAAAGAAGAATTCATTGTTCTCTCTCTGAAATCACGTATGGCCTTAAGGAACTTTAAAAGATTTTTGGGCAGACAAATTTTGAAAGGGCTTATGGGCTTGTAGCTTACTTCATTCTTTTAAGGATTTCGTTGAGCACATTTTCAGGTGGTTCTGAGGTAATAAGGTAATCCATATGCCGTAAAAGTGTTAATTCCATCCATAAGTAGTCAAAGGTTATACTCCATATGTAACTTTTCGACTTTCTAAGACAGTTTAAAATTCCTGGTAATGCATCAAGATTGAAAGAAAAGGCTCGACCCTCCTCTCACTGTTCTACATATGGCCATGGTCATCGCTCTCATGCTTTTGGCATCACTATGTTATTCCTCTTTCACTTGGTATCACTATGATTATAGCATCTCAGTGGCAGAGATATTGGCATCACAGTGGTATACCATCTCAGTGGTATAATTGATCTTTGCCATTCTCATATTGGCTTACAATAACATGGTTGACCTCTTATGTAAGATGGCATCACAACTGTGTATGAAAGCTCAGTCACTTCATTTCAGTTCAACGATCTATATTACTTCATTACTTTTCATCAGCAGTGATAATATTCAGAAACTCTAACATCAAGCATGGAAGGTCATCAATGACAGAAGCATTAACAATGGATCTTGTTCACAATCGAAGTTGTGAACAAGATGTGTAAGTTCTAGACAGTCTGATGAATTTAAGGACAGATCTATTTCAGCACTTTGTCCTTGACATCTTGCACAAAGGACTTTTGATGAAGTACAGAAGTAGTCGTGTGACAAGTTTTTGGAGGAATAAAACATAAAGGAATATCTGTTATGAAACCAGCTCACAAAAAGATAGAAAAGAGAGATCCACGCCTTAGAATTCAGCCTCTTCGAGGGGGCAACCTCCTTTACATTACATAAATGAACAATTCTTGGATGATTCAAAAGACAAAACCTCCTTTCTATATATAGGAGTCTATGGAGTCATAATATAATCCAGCCGACCTAACAATAATAATATAAAGCCACAAAAATAACAATAGAGGGATTCTATGGGCACATTAATAACAATATGGGGGTAATGGGGGCACAACAATATAAATAAGGGGTATAACTACAATAGTAATGGGGTAATCACTAGTATTATAGGGACCCAACATGCCCCTCTCCTTCAAAAAAGTGTTGTCCTCAACGCTTGAGTAGTTCTGGATACTTCTGCATAAAATTCTCATCCTCCCATGTGGAATCTTCAGCGGATAAGTTCTTCCACTTGATAAGATACTCTGAAATTGATCGATTTCGTAGCTGTCGAGTTCTTGTTTCTGTGACTGCTTCCGGTTCCAATATAATTTTTCCTTCCTCGTCAAGTTCTGGCAATATTGTTTGAACTGGGAGCTTGTCGCCTATAACCTTCTTTAAACATGAAACATGGAAAACTGGGTGCAATCGAGAAGCTGCAGGAAGCTCCAATTTGTATGCCATAGTACCAATCTTTTGCAACACCTTGTACGGACCATAATACTTTGGTGATAATTTATTATCCTTCTTAGCTTGCTTGAGGGACATTTGCTTATATGGTTGTAGCCGTAGGAATACCCAATCACCTACATCAAAACTTCTTTCACTGCGATGTTGATCTGCCTGTTGTTTCATTCTATTCTGTGCCAACACGAGGTTATCCTTTAAGAGTTGGAGGACTTGTTGTTGATGTTCGATGTGATGTTCCACTGCCTGAACCTTAGAATTTTCTCTTAAATATGATGTGATGGATGGTGGTTGATACCCATAAAGTGCCATAAATGGGGTCATTTTTGTTGCTGTATGGAAGGAAGTGTTATACCACCATTCAGCCAGAGGCAACCATTTGACCCATTGTGTCTGTTTATCAGATACAAAGCAACGAAGATATCCTTCCAAACATTTGTTTACTATCTCAGTTTGCCCATCAGATTGAGGATGATAAGATGAGCTATGAGCTAACTGAGTACCAAGACAAGAAAATAATTCTGTCCAAAAATTTCCAGTGAAAATGGGATCTCTGTCACTTACAATAATCTTTGGGTTTCCATGTAGCTTTTGAATTGTTTCCATAAATGCAGTAGAAACTGTACTGGCTTTAAATGGATGTGATAATGCACAAAAGTGTGCATACTTGGTAAGTCTGTCAACTACCACCATGATGACACTCTTTCCCTCAGACTTGGGTAAACCTGTGATAAAATCCATTGAAACCTCCTCCCAACGTTGGCTTGGAATGGATAAAGGTTGTAATAGACCCGGTGTCTTAATTGTTTCAACTTTATTTTGTTGGCAAACCAAACATTCTGCCACAAACTTTTGAATATCTGATTTAAGGCCATCCCAAAAAAATTCCTTCTTAACCCTGTGGTAAGTTTT
Source organism: Pinus tabuliformis (assembly GCA_031772625.1). NCBI lineage: Eukaryota > Viridiplantae > Streptophyta > Pinopsida > Pinales > Pinaceae > Pinus > Pinus tabuliformis. The sequence continues at coordinate 330,791,459 of CM062805.1, read as the reverse complement.
TAAAAATCCTGAGTGCCCTCCTAAGGGAGAAGTGTGCAATTCCATAAGAATCTTTTGTTTTAGCTGGGAATTCTTACAGAGGTATAAGCGATCTTTGTACCATAACGAATCATTTTTCCAGCTAAATGTATCAGACGTACTGGAATCTTGTTGTAGCTTTCGAATAAGTGCCCACACTTCTTCGTCATTCTTCCATTCCTCCCTTGCTTCGTTTATCCAATCTGGTTGGATAATAGAAATGGCGCACAACAATGCTTCCACATCCTCATCCTTTCTTGAGAGTGCATCTGCCACCACATTTTGCTTCCCTTTTTTGTAGATGATTTCAAAGTCATAACCCAACATCTTTGTGACCCACTTTTGTTGCTCTTCAGAGGATAATCTTTGTTCTAAAAAGTATTTAAGGCTATCATGATCCGTTTTTACCTTGAAGTGTCTTCCCATTAGGTAGGGTCGCCATTTCTTAAGTGCATGGAGTATTGCCAACATTTCCTTCTCATAAATAGCTTTGCTTAAAAACTTTCCCTTGATTGGACGACTTTCAAAAGCAATGGGTCTTTCATCTTGCATTAGAACAGCACCAATTCCATTTCCTGAAGCATCACATTCCACAATAAAGGTTTTTGTGAAGTCCGGTGTAGCTAAGACCGGTGCTTGGCACATTGCCTCTTTAAGATGTTCAAAGGCCTTTGTTGCTTCCGGAGTCCATGAAAATGCATCTTTCTTCAATAATGTTGTTAGAGGTGCTGCTATTCTCCCATAATTCTTAACAAACTTGCGATAATACCCTGTCAACCCAAGAAATCCTCGCAGATGCTTTATGGATGTGGGGATTTTCCATTCCTTAATGGCTTTAATTTTGCTAGGGTCTACCTTAACTCCTTCATGAGATACAATATGACCCAAATATTCCACCTCCTGGACTCCAAAGAAACATTTGGATCTTTTTGCATATAATTGTTTCTCCTCCAATAGTTGTAGCACCCTGTCAACATGTTCAACATGATCCTTCCAAGACTTGTTGTAGATTAGTATATCATCAAAAAATACTAACACAAATTTTCTAAGGAATGGTTTGAAAATTGAATTCATCAAACCTTGAAATGTTGAAGGTGCATTGGTAAGGCCAAAAGGCATGACCAAAAATTCATAATGACCCTCATGAGTTCTAAATGCCGTTTTCGGAATGTCTTCAATCTTCATTCTGATTTGATGATATCCTGAACGAAGATCCAACTTGGTGAAGTAAATTGATCCATGCAATTCATCCAGTAATTCATCAATGACAGGAATGGGGAACTTATCTTTAATAGTGAGCTTGTTGAGCTCCCTATAATCCGGACACATGCGCCATGATCCATCCTTCTTGTGCACCAATACTACTGGAGCAGAGAAAGAACTTTGACTCGGTTGAATTATACCAGCCTCTAGCATTTCTGCAACCATACGTTCAATTTCACTTTTTTGGACATAGGGATATCTGTACGGCCTGATGTTTGGAGGAACACTTCCTGGAATCAGATGAATAGCATGATCATGATCACGCATAGGTGGGAGACCTTTGGGAGTCTCAAATACCTTGGAATGATTGTCCAAGACTTTTTGGAGATCTGGAGAAATAGATGATTCCAATGTGGAAACATCTAGCGAACATAATTGTGCAATTACACCTCTTTGCTCCTTTTTTAGAAGCTTTGTCATACCATTAGAGCTGATTATCTTTCCTGGTTTCCCTGCAATACCCCTTAATTCAACTTCCTTTCCTTCCACAGAAAATTTGATGAAAAGTTCTTGAAAATTAAAAGCTATTGTACCCAAGGATTGTAGCCATTGGACTCCTAGTACAACATCAGCACCTCCCATTGGAATGGAAAGCATTGGGCTAGTCAATACATATTCTCCCATGGATAGCTTGATATTATGGCACTTTCCAGAGCAATTTATTGTTCCTCCATTTGCAATCATCACTTGACACTCTGGTGCTGGATATAGGAAGCAATTCAATTCTTTTGCTACCCTACAATGAATAAAATTGTGGGTGCTTCCTGAATCAATCAACACTATTACCTTTTTCTTCTTGATTTGTCCTTCTATCTTGATGGTTTGAGGAGTGGTAATTCCCGCCAATGCATTACAAGATATGGTCGGATTTATTTGTTCTTCATCTAGGCTTTGTTCCTGGAGTATATCTTCTTCTTTTGACCTTTCTTGCTCCTTTTCTTCTTCCTCTTCACAATCTATGTAGAATAATTTCTTCTCAGCACACTTATGACCTTTAGTGTATTTGCTATCACAACTGTAACAAAGCCCTTTTGCTCTTTTTTCTTCCAATTGTTGTGGTGTCAACCTTATAGGTTGTGGAAGACTAGGGCAACAACACTTCCGTCTTTATAGTTGTGAGTGGTATGCTTCCTGGTTGCCATAATTTTGCTTTCCATTTTTCTTGCTAACCTGAATGCCTTCTCTAATGAATCAGGTTCCCAAAGGCGAACATCATGTTGGATATTATCCTTTAAAGACCCTATGAACACATCAATCCTATGCTCCTCTGGAATATCTTTTACCCTTATGTTCAATTTTTGGAACTCCTCAATGTGCTCCATTATTGAACCCTTTTGTTTGAGACTTATCAATTGGCTAAAAAAAGTGTTGCTTTTTGTATCCTCATAATGTGCTATCAATTCTTCCGTAAAAATTGCCCAAGTGATAAATTGTTTACGAGAGCAAAGCCATTGATACCATACAAACTGATTTGGTTCCAAATATAAAGTTGCCATACGTACCTTTTGTGTGTTTTGCACATTATTGAGATCGAAGAACTGCTCCATCTGTAATATCCATGTGGCGGGATCCTTGCCATCAAACTTCCTCATATCGATTTTTGGAATATGGTGGGTCTTCGATCCAACATTAGAGTCTATGGAATCATGATTAACATTTCTTTTGTTCTCATCATGAGTTTCCTTTACTACCTTTTCACCATTAGTAAGTATTTCTTGTAGAAAATTTGTCAAATCTGTCTTCAAATCTGCCATGTCTGTCTTCAAATCTGTCTTCAAATTTGCCATGTCTTTCTTCAAATATGTCTTCAAATCTATCTTCAAATCATCCATCTTAGCTTCCATGCCCTTTATCTTAGATTCCACGCCATTTATCTTAGCATCTGTTAGCTTTTGTGAGCGTGACATTTGTTGCACTTGTTCTTGTAATTTTGATATATCATGTAGCATTTCTTCCTCTTCTTCATGAGTCATGCTAGAGCTTTCAGGTTCCTTACTAGGTGTTTGCATTTTCTTTCCTCGGGGCATCAGTTACCGATAATAATTCTTTACTATGCCCTTTGAATTCCTTCAAACCAAGCTTATGCAAAAATAAAAAAAAAAACTACACACCTTTTTTTACTTTGTAGAAGCCTGATATTGAATCTGATGTATCTCTGTAATTTCGAATCATCTAGTTCTGAAATTGTGACCTGTAGTAGCCTTCTGTGTCCTCTTTCCAATGCCACTAGTCTGAACCAAATTGGATTCTCCAAGAAAGAGTTATGCACAATCTCCCACAGTGACCTGATTATAGACTAGTTCAGTAGAGCGAAATTGTATGAAGTGCCACGTGTCACTGTTTCAACCTTTGACTCTGAAAAATATATAAAAGAAAACTACAGTCCGTCCTCTTTCTGTACCTTCTTACGAAATTTCAATCTGATGTTCAGAAAGAAAGTTATGAAGATTTTCCCCAAGTCACCTGTTTTGAGTGTAATTCAGGAGTCTGCAAAAAGACCAACTTCCTCAGATCATATCTCCGCAAATATCGCGCGAAAAGCTCTGAAATTCAGACCCAAGGTTCAGCACGATTTCTTCTCAAATGGGTTTTTTTTGCGACTTCTGAAACGTCACAGAAAAAAAGTTATAGCGAAAATGCCACGATGACCTGTTTGGAGCAGCAAAACCCTAGAATCCAAAGCTCTGATACCAAATGTTATGAAACCAGCTCACAAAAAGATAGAAAAGAGAGATCCACGCCTTAGAATTCAGCCTCTTCGAGGGGGCAACCTCCTTTACATTACATAAATGAACAATTCTTGGATGATTCAAATGACAAAACCTCCTTTCTATATATAGGAGTCTAAGGAGTCACAATATAATCCAGCCGACCTAACAATAATAATATAAAGCCACAAAAATAACAATAGAGGGATTCTATGGGCACATTAATAACAATATGGGGGTAATGGGGGCACAACAATATAAATAAGGGGTATAACTACAATAGTAATGGGTTAATCACTAGTATTATAGGGACCCAACAATATCCTGGTTAGGAATGGTTTCGGCAAATCGTTCATCTCAGCAGAGGATTTGAAATTGGATATCCTTGATATAGCAGCACTATTTATTCCTCGTCCAGCAGTTGATGTTATACTTCCTCAATTCAAAGGAAGATGATGAAATTCAGAAAGAAGAGAAAAGTCACATGTCATGGTCATATGGAATCTGGATACAAATGTCTGGATGAGAAAATCATCCTGCAGGAATCGCCCCCCCCCCCCCGGATCCAAAGGCAGAATCGTGAATCGTACGGAATCGATCCGGAATCCCCACAGGAAGCGCGATTCCGTTTTTGAGGTGGCGCGATTCCGGGTTAAAAAAACGATTCCTGCCATTTGAGGTTGCGGCCCCCCGGAATCGCGGTTCGGGAGGCGATTCGGGCAAGGGGTGGCGCCACGCAACCTGCCCGGAAGCGCACGCCACCCGCACGCCACCCAGGCGCAACCCGCACGCAACCCGCGGAGGCAGCGAATTAAACGTATTTTTTTTTTAATTTCTTTTAAAATTTAACTTAACTAGCATGAGGGGGTGGGTTAGGGTGAGTTTAGGGTGACTTTAGAAAAGAATAAAGCCCCCATTCTCTTCTCATTTTCTCACTTTGAGTTTATGAGAGTTGGAGAAGAGAAGAGAGGAGAGGAGAAGAGAACAGAGGAAAGGAGAGGAGAAGAGAGGAGAGCTTGGAGGAGTGAAGAAGGAGGAGCTAGGAGAAGGAGGAGGAGCTTGGAGCAAGAGCTTGGAGGACTTCATCTACAAGAGCTAAAGAGGTAAGTTCAAACCCCAAACTCCCTTGTTTTTTTGAAAAAAAAATTGTATTTTTCTCCTCCCTCTCCTACTCTTTCCCATTGTTTCTACTTGCTCCTTTATTTACAGGTTGTCCACCACCTATATCCATATTCCAAGATGGTGTTCTTTTGGCTTCTATGTATCATTCCACTCTTGGTTTTAATGATGGCAAGGGTGAGGAATAGAGGGGAAGAGGAAGGGGATGAACTTGGTCCTAATAGTAGTGACCCAATGTATGATGAGGAGGAAGGGTTTGAAGAGGAAGGGGATGAACTTGAAGAGGACACTGAAGCACAAGATGGGAAAGGTACATCAAATCCCTTGTGGAACTATGTGACCAAACTTGAAGGGGGAAAGGGTGGTGGATCTTACAAATGGATGTGCCCTCATGGTTGTCATGGAGGAAAACCATATACGGGTTCATATACCCGTTTGAGGAGGCATCTTTGTGGGGTGCTAGACAGTGATGAAAAAAAGGGTTCTGTGGGGGTAACCATTTGCCCAAACATTTCAAGTGAACAAAGACAAAAATACATCAAAATAGAGATGGCTGCACAACGAAAAAACAAGAAACAAAAAACTCATTCTGAATCAAGTGCAACCTCTAAATTTGGTAGTTGTCCATCTCCTCATGGTACTTTTGCAACCTCTGGAGGTAGAAAAACAATAGGGGATTTCCTTAATGTTGCTGGGAGGGATGATGTGGATGGAAAGATAGTCCGTTTTCTTTGTGCTTGCGGTGTACCATTCAATGTGCTTCGCTCTCCCTATTGGCATGAAATGGTAAAGGCCATCAATGAAGCCCCAAAAGGATACAAGGCCCCCAACTATGAGAAAGCTAGAACAGTGTTATTAGAAAGAGAAAAAGCTAAGGTTCAAAGAGCTTTGACACGTTTTACACATGAGTGGGTGGATTCTGGGGTATCCATTGTATCAGATGGGTGGACAAATATTAGAAACCAACATTTGATAAATGTTCTTGGTGTTTCTTCTAGTGGTGCAGTATTTATTGCATCTCATGACTCCTCCTCCATCAGTGCAACTGCACCAAACATTGCAGATCTCCTATTGAAATCAATCAAAGATGTTGGTCCGAATAATGTGGTTCAAGTGATCACAGATAATGCAGCAAATTGTAAGTTAGCAGGAAAAATTATTGAGCGTACTCATCCACACATCTTTTGGTCTGGGTGCCTGGTTCACACATTGAACCTTTTGATGCATGATATTGTGAAACACAAAGATTGTGGGTGGATTGCTGAGGTTTACAGGAAAGGGAAGCAGCTCATTAAATTCATCACAGGGCATACAAGGGTAAACTACTTCTATGGCACTTACTCCAAGTTGAAATTGCTTAAAATTGCAAAGACAAGATTTGCTAGTTATTACCTCACCTTTAGGCGGCTAGTGAGGGTGAGACAAGCTTTAACTAATCTGGTGTGTGCTGAAACATGGGATGAAATTAACACTGACACAGATGGTGCTAATGAAGTCAAGGACACTGTTCTTGACAGTTACTTTTGGTCACAGGTTAAATATGTTTTGCAATTCACCAAACCAATTTATTACATGATCAAGTTTGCAGATTCAGATCGACCAGTAATTGGGGAGGTGTATGAGCAAATGGATAGCATGTTGGGGCAAATTAAAGACATTGTTGAGCCTAGAGATACCACCTTGTACAATTATATTCGTGAAGAGGTGGAAAAACGATGGGATATGCTAAATGTTCCATTGCATGCATTAGCATATGTTTTGACACCTAAATACTATCATCCATCATGGCTTTCAAAACCAGCACCTGGGGGGGGAGTCAGGAAAAAACCACACCAAGATAAAGAGGTTCACGAAAAATATATGGCTGCATTGAGTAGATTAATCCCTGATAATGAGGAGGCTGCATTGGTACGGAGACAGGTGAGCAACTATACGAGCAACACTGGTCCATTTGGGAGCATGCATGCAATTCAAGATCGAGAGCATTTTTCTGCTCTTGAGTGGTGGAACATGCATGGAGGGCCTACTCCACTTCTACAGAGTTTGGCATTGCGGGTGCTATCACAGGTGGTAAACACTTCTTCTGCAGAGAGGTGTTGGAGCTCTTATTCTTTCATCCACAGTGTTAAAAGGAACAGGTTGAATTTAGACCGGGCAGAGAGCTTGGTTTATGTTCATTACAACTTGCGATTGTTGTCCCATTACTGTGAAGATGCAAAGTCTAATAAAGACTTGTTGACTTGGGACAAGAATCCAGAGGAGCCCAATTTGGAGGATGGAGTGTTGCGACTAGAGCAATTAGAGGATTCTCTTATCCAGGTATGTCCATTGTGGTATGATATGAATTTTCCAATTTTCCCTTATAAAGCATTTCTCTAATTCATGTTTTTAATTTTTTTGTTAACTAGTGTTTTTTTTTTGCATGAATTTTTTGAGCGATTCTAGGATGATGACACGGGTGTTGATATGCCACCACCCCCACCCCCATCTGGTCCCTTGGTTTCTAGGTTCCATGGTTCAACACCAACGGCAGGGGGTTCTTCTTCATCAGTTCTAGTGCCACGACTTACACAGGGACCATCTTCTTCATTGCCACCACGTGGAGGCCCGCCATCACGTTCTATTCGTGGTGGAAGGAGGAGAGATTAGTAGATATATTCACAATCTACTTCTTTTTGTCATAGATTACTCATTAGACTTGTAGACTTGTGAATTTGAATTTTGAACCTTTTTGGCTTGGCGGTGACCAAGTGACATATTTTGTAAACATTATTATTTGAATTTTGGACATGACAAATGTTGACAGTTGCTCACTTGCTAGATAAATCATAATATGCTCTATGTTTTATGTTTTATAATATGCTTAAATGTTTTATGTTTTATAATATGCTTAAAAATTTGATGTATGTTTGTAATAGCTAGAATATAGATGATTGTTGTACATACTAGTAACTACAATGGAATCATGGATGCCATATCTATCTTGATTTATGCAAAAATATGCATGTTTTCATGTCTTCTACAATTAATTTGGTATTTGGGATGTTTGGTTTGAGTATAAATGCAAAAAAATATATAAAAATATATATATATAGCAGACGCTTCCGCGGACGCTTCGCTTCCTAGATTTTTGGAAAATGACGCTTCCGCTTCGCTCCCGCTTCGTGCAACATTGGTTTCATGCACATCGCAGAAATCATTTAGCAAGCTCATTGTTGAAAGCTAAATGACCATCTGACGTATGGCCTCATAGGGATCCATAGATTATTTCAAGAAAGATAACCATGTCAAAGGGTTTTGATTCATGATAGTTGATTATAATATGATATCTGATGACTCTAAAAATGATATTATTGTTACTTAAGAGGCAGCATGATTCGCTGACTTTGGTGTATAGACCGAAGTGTTAATTTGGGGTAGCATCGTATGTGCTCTAGCCACGAAAATTGGTGGAGAGGCTAAAGCACATGAGATCTCCAATACCCAAGAATGGTTTGGGCAGATTCTAAACAGTTTGGGAGATATTAAAATAATTAATATTTTTAATGGAGTCCCTAAGTCTAAACTTAGGGAAAATAAAATATTAATGTGAATTTATATAAAACTCTGTTAGAAGGGTCCAAAAGTCATGGATCAAGCCAGAGTTAATCTTAGTTGTTGATTAGAGACTTAATCTCAGCCGTTGAATTGTCAACGAGAAAAGTATAAGAGGAGGCTTGAAGGTCACTTGGAAAGCACACCGAGTTGATCAAGAATTCGATTTTTTGGGGTAGGGCTTGCTGAGGAAATCGAAGGAGTGATCAGAGTTGCAGCTGAGGGGTAGTGAATACAGAAGCAGAGGGGAAGAGAGGGTACCAGGAGCATCAACGCAGAATCCGGGAGAGAAGGATGCAGAGCCAGCTAGAGGCCACGCAAAGCCAGTCAGGGCCCATGCAGAGGCAGCCAGGAGCTGCACAGTGCTAGAGAGAGCCAACGTGGATGACGCAGAGGCTCTAGAGGCTGACACAATGCCTCCAGAGGTTGACACAGGGCAAGTTGGGGTGATGCTGGGCCAGAGAGGTTGACGTAGTCCCTAGAGGCAGACGCTGGAGACTTCGTGGGGCAGACTGGAGCTGAGAGTTGTGGGATTGTTCATCCGGTGTTTTAGCCAGAATATCTGTCTCCAACTGAGAGGTACTACTGCCAAGATCATTCTTTGTTGGGTGAGCCGGTTTGGCACCCAGATTGTGTTCTGAAACTGCTTAATGATAAAACCCTCAAATAGCTGCACCGGTTTTCCCGCTTTGGGTTTTTCCGGGGACATTAGTCCAAAAACAACAATGTCACTTGTGTGCTTGTTTTTCCTTCAGTTGATGATTTGTAATGTGTTGAACATGTACTTATATTTATTTTCAGTATTTACATGGTAAATAACTCGTTAATTAAACAGAACAAGTAGGCAGAAATAAATCAGAAAGTACATGAAGGATTTCTAACAGTCAAACTTAGAAATTCCAACACGAAGGATGGATAGCAGGGTGTAGATGGCTTAATGGATATGCTCCAAACAAGCATACTTTTTCGATGTTTACAACTTTAAAGGGAGCCATGATGTTTATTGAGATCCTCTCATATAAGAGGAAGTTGATATCTTCCTTTAAAGAAAGAGTGGAAGTCAAAGATCTATTTTTTTTAATTCAGTACATTGGAGAGCCACCTAGACTCATCATTATCGATTGAGTGAGCAGATCCCTATTATCTGGATAAGATCAAGATTATCTTTCTTCAAAAAGGAGATTGGGAGTCATAGATAGACCCTACTATACATTGAGCTCTGAAAGACCAGTAAGGAGGAATATCAGCATGTGCAAGAAGCTGAGGATTGCTTAATATATACATCTGTAATGTTGTTGAATGAAGCTATGAGGCTCCTATTGATCTAAGTTTGATTTTTCAGAAAGCAGCTTGGTGCTATTCCTTATATTCTTGACTCAGGATTGAGCTCTAGGAGCTCTCGGGAGGCTTGGGGTACTTATTGAGCTATGAGCGACCATAAGATAAGTGGTTCACCTTCTCCTAGTGGTGCGTTGTGTACAGAGTGAGTGATTCACCTTCCCCTGTGATACCCCATGATGGTTGACATGTGTGTAGGTGTTGATTTTTGGTAGCACCGGATGTGCTCTAGCCTTGAGATTTGGAGGAGAGGCTAAGGCACATGAGATCTCCAAGACCCAGAAATCGTTTTGAGAAATTCCACTTGGATGAGGAGTTATTAAAATAATTAATATTTTTAATGGGTTCATAAGTCTAAACTTAGGAAAATAAAAATATTAATGGGTATTAATAAAGATAAGGGTGAGAAGCTTCTAAAAGACGAGGATCAAGTCTGTTTTAATCTTAGTCGTTGATTAGGGACTTAATCTCGGCCGTTGATTCGTCAAAAGGAAAAGTATAAGAGAAGACTTGAGGATCATTTGGAGACACACCAACAGATACTCAGTATCTCAAGGAAAATCGATTCTCAAGTAGAGGAGATCGATTTCAAAGGGAGAGTTGCAGGGTGGAGGAAGAGGAGGGCATCAACAGCAGGCAGTGACAGAGGAGGAGGTGACACAGGGACAGTGGGAGACAGTGCAAAGAGAGATACAGTCCAGAGGAGAGATGCAAAGCCTATGTAGGTTGACGCAAAGTCACTCAAAGCCACGCTGGGCCACACAGAGTGACGCAGGGGTGACGCAAAAGTGGGAGCAGGGTCTCCAAAGTGTCAGAAGGTCTCAAAGGGAAAGTCTCAGGTGTTTTCTTTCAGTTTCTCTATAAAATCATTCCTTGTAAAAGCAATTGTTGTTGAAGATTAATAAAGCCCTCATCTACTGCACTGATTTTCCCACATTGGGTTTTTCCGGGGACAATTGTCCAAAAATCACTGTGTTGATGTGATTGGTCCTTTTGCATGTATTTTTTCTCTGGGTAATTATGTGATAACTGCATTAGAATATTTTACTAAAGGGATTTCGTAAATAACTTATTGTGAATAATAAGTAGGTGAAATAAATCAGTTGTTGCAGTAGTAGAATTTCAATTTAGAAATTTTCACATGGTATCAGAGCAGAGATCCAACAACAGGAGAGGAAAATCGATTATGGGTCAAGAGCATGATGCAAAGGCATCCACTCAAGGGGACTCGCATAGATTTCCAGAAGAATGCACAAGGGACATAAATTACGACTATTCTATGTTAGCTTCCAGATTGGAAGAAGTAGCTTGCTTTGCAAGCTCTGCCTCCTCGGAGGTTTGGTATATAGACAGTGGAGCTTCCTGGCATATGACAAGCTGAGAATGTTTTTCAGATTATTAGGAAGAAAGAATGAATTTTCAGATCACCATGGGAAATAAGGCAAAGTGTACTCCAGTAGGAAGAGGTACTATAGTTTTTCAAACCAAAGCAGGAGAGCGGCTTCGAGCAACCAATGTGCTGCATGTGCCAAGATTGGGGATGAACTTACTTTTCGTATCTCAACTTCAAAACAAGGGCTATGACATTTTCTTCATTAAGGAGAAAGTATATGTCAAACACTCGAGTTGGAAAAAGAAGGCCCAGATTGGAATCAAAAGTAATAGGTTGTACAAGTTGCAGCTAGAATCACTAATGGCACTGATTTGAATGAACTATGGCACAGGAGGATGGGACACTTACACCATGGGGCTCTGAGAATTCTCAGGAAAACAGTATCAAGAGTTCCAGAACTAAGTACTGAACGAGATGATGTATGCAGAGGGTGCGCTCTAGGCAAGTATGTCAAAGCAATGTTTTCCAGAAGTAACAATAGGGCTAAGAGTGCGCTAGGATTGATACACTCTGATATCTGCGGACTGATGTCCACAAAAGCTCTTAGTGGTGCTGAATACTTCGTCACCTTCATCGATGACCATTCCAGGAAGACTTGGATCTACTTTATGAAAACCAAGGATGAGGTTTTCAGTCGATTCAAAGAGTTCAAGGCTCTAGTGGAGAATCTGGCAGGAAAGAAGATAAAAGTGTTGCGCTCAGACAATGGTGAAGAGTATGTTGACAAGGACTTCACCGATTTTTGCGCTAAGGAAAGTATCATAAGAGAGTGGACAACTCTCTACAATCTGAAACAGAATGGAGTAGCAGAAAGGAAAAACAGGACTATTGTGGAAGCAGCTAGGGCAATGTTGTATGATCAAGATATGCCTAAATTCCTATGGGCAGAAGCATGCAGCACGGCAGTTTATGTCCAGAACAGGACTCCTCACAGGACATTGGGCAAAATCACTCCGAAGAAGGTCTTCACCAGGAAGACACCTGAAGTCAATCATTTTAGGATATTTGGGAGTTTAGCGTATTTCCGTATACCCGAAGAGAAGAGAAAGAAATTAGATCAAACTGCTGAGAAAGGATATCTTGTGGGATATAGAGAGAATGTTAAGGCATATAGAGTCTATCTTCCAGGGAGTAGGAAGGTAGTAGTTCGGCGGGATGTAAAGTTCATGGAGGATAGAGCTTTCAGGAAATCCTGAGAAATGCCTTCCGAGGAGCAGTCGAAAGACGAGTCGTTGGTCAAACCACTTCAACCAACGGAAACTAGTACCAGAAATTCTCTTGAAGACAAAGCTTCAAAATAGGAGGAATCTCAGGAAGAGGAAGAGCTAATAGATGTACCTACTACCAGTGGAAGAATGAGCCAGGAACTCCGACAGATTCTACGAGATGCAAAAGACTTCATTGGTGCACCCAGGAATAGTAAAAGGGAGCGAAGATAGCCAGACAGATACCAGGCCTTAGTAGCTCAGGTTGGGGAACCTTCTAGTTTTCAGGAGGTTGTTCAGCATCAAGTATGGGTGGATGCTATGGTGGAGGAATACAGCTCTATAATGGTCAATGATGTCTGGGAAGTGGTACCTAGGCCTCAAGACAGATCAGTGGTAGGTTCGAGATGGATCTACAAGGTCAAATATGCTGCAGACGGCAGTGTGGAGAAATACAAAGTCAGGTTTGTGGCTAAGGGGTATGCTCAAAAGGAAGGGATAGACTATGAAGAAACCTTCGCCCCAGCAGCCAGGTATACTTCTATTAGAACTGTGATATCTCTTGCAGCACAAATGGGGTAGGAGATTCATCAGATGGATGTCAAGACAGCGTTCTTAAATGGGGTAATAGAAGAAGAAGTATACATTGAACAGCGAGAAGGTTTTGAGACACATGAGAAGAAATCTCATGTATGCAGATTAGAGAAAGCCTTGTATGGGCTTAAGCAAGCACCTAGTACATGGTATGGTCGAATTGATGGCTACTTGCAGAAGATGGGGTTCGTCACGAGTGACGCAGACCCTAATCTCTATTATCTGGTTGTAGAGAAGGAACCTCTAATCCTAGTGTTATATGTAGATGATCTCTTCCTAACAGGATCATCCAGGCTCATCAAACACTGCAAGAATAACCTAGCCACAGAATTCGACATGAAGGATTTGGGGCAGATGCATTATTTCCTGGGGTTGGAAGTTTGGCAGCAGAAGGGTGAGATCTTCTTTGCACAAGGGAGATATGCTACAGAAATCTTGAAAAGATTCAGGATGCAAGACTGTAGACCTATGGCTACTCTAATGATCACCAACTGGAAAAAGATTGATGCATCAGAAGATAAAGACGTTGATCCCACCTTTTACAGACAGCGTATAGGATCCCTGATGTATCTAGTCAATACTAGGTCAGACATTTGTTACGCTATCAACACCCTCAGTCAGTTCATGGTGGAACCTAAGAGGGCGCACTGGGCAGCAGCCAAACATGTTCTTAGGTATATACAAGGAACAGTCAAGCATGGACTATTGTACACCAGAGGCAATGACATCAAGCTGAGTGGGTTCACTGACGCAGATTGGGCTAGAAGTTCAATAGATCGGAAAAGTACAACTAGGTATTGTTTCAACATTGGATCAGGAATGACCTCCTGGTGCAATAGGAAACAGAAATCTGTGGCTTTGAGCTCAGTTGAAGCAGAATATATGGCAGCTAGCACAACTTCGTGTGAAGCCATATGGCTTAGGAAATTGCTTGTGAATCTATTCAGGAGAAGGATGGAAGCGACCAGGATCATGTGTGATAATCAAAGTTGCATCAAGCTCTCTGAGAATCCAGTATTTCATGATCAGTCGAAGCACATTGATATCAGGTGTCACTTTGTCAGAGACTGTGTCCAACGAGGGGCAGTACAGTTGAGATACACTCCTACAGGAGAACAAGTGGCAGACATCCTCACCAAGGCTCTAGGAAGAACAAAGTTTGTTTATTTCAAGGAGAAGATGGGGATGGTAAAGAATCCATTTCAGTAGCAGAAATGGATAAGTGTCAAGAGTTGCAATGCAGCAATTAGCAGTGGCAGTGCTATGAGCAGCTGCAGTATAGGTGCGGCAGTGGCAGTGTCATGGGTAGCAGTACAGGAAGCAGCAGTGCAGGGGATGTGAGGCAGCAGGCCAAGCATCAGCACAGGTACCGATGCGGAAGATCAGTGTGATGTTTCTATAGTGAAACATTGTTAGAGCACATTCCTCGCTAAGAGGGAGTGTTGATTTTTGGTAGCATCGGATGTGCTCTAGCCTTGAAATTTGGAGGAGAGACTAAGGCACATGAAATCTCCAAGACCCAAAAATCATTTTGAGAAATTCCACCCGGATGAGGAGTTATTAAAATAATTAATATTTTTAATGGGTTCCTAAGTCTAAACTTAGAAAAATAAAAATATTAATGGGTATTAATAAAGATAAGGGTGAGAAGCTTCTAAGAGACGAGGACGAAGTCTATTTTAATCTTAGCCATTGATTAGGGACTTAATCTCGGTCATTGATTTGTCAACATGAAAAGTATAAGAGAAGACTTGAAGATCATTTGGAGACACCTCGGCAGATACTCAGTATCTCAAGGAAAACCAATTGTCAAGTAGAGGAGATCGATTTCAGAGGGAGAGTTGCAGGGTTGAGGAAGAGGAGGGCATCAGCAGTAGGCAGTTACAGAGGATGAGGTGACACAGGGACAGTGGGAGACAGCGTAGAGAGAGATGTAGTCCAGAGGAGAGACGCAGAGCTACGCAGGCTGACGCAGAGGGACGCAAAGTCACTCAGAGCCATGTTGGGCCACGCAGAGTGACGCGGGGATGACGCAGAAGTGGGAGCGGGGTCTCCAAAGTGTCAGAAGGTCTCAAAAAGAAAGTCTCGGGTGTTTTCTATCAGTTTCTCTATAAAACCATTCCTTTTAAAAGAAATTGTTGCTGAAGATTAATAAAGCCCTCATCTACTGCACCAATTTTCCCACATTGGGTTTTTCCAGGGACAATTGTCCAAAAATAACTGTGTTGATGTGACTGGTTCTTGTGCATGTATTTTTTCTCTTGGTAATTGTATGATAACTACAGTAGAATTTATTTTAATATTTACTGAAGGGATTTCGTAAATAACTTATTGTGAATAATAAGTAGGTGATATAAATCAGTTGTTGCAGTAGTAGAATTTCAATTTAGAAATTTTCACAGTAAGGTGAGTGGTTCACCTTCTCCTACGATTGCAGACACATGTGTGTAGGGTGAGTGGTTCACCTTTCCCTCCTGTTGATGATATATGCATAGGATGAGTGGTTCACCTTCTCCCATGGCATATGAGGGGATGAGTGGTTCACCTTCTCTTGCGGATACCCAATGAGAGATGCATATAGGCATTTGTTGACATGTCAGTGGGACGTGGTTCATCCTTTCCCCACATGTAGGATGCTCATTCCCTATGATTATTGGTTGACATGTCGGTGGGACGTGGTTCATCCTTTCCCCATGTGTAGGATCCTTCCTACAATTGATTATTGTGATGTGTGTTTGTAGGATTGGGTTCGTCCTTTCCCTACGTGTGATTGTGATGTGTGATTGTAGGATGTGGTTCGTCCTTTCCCTATGTGTGATTGTGATGTGCGATTGTAGGATGTGGTTCGTCCTTTCCCTACGTGTGGTTGTGAGCAGGATGTGATACATTCTTTCCCTACTATTGATTCAGTATCATCCTACCCATGTAGTCCGGGACACATGGGAAGTACCTCTCATCTGGCCAATGAGTTGGGAAAAGTGGTTAGGGACCATAGCACTACCGATGGACGCATCGGGTACTACCGTACTCCCTATGACTAGGATGCATGGTGTTTAACAACTTGATCTGGGATCAAGTCTGATTGAGGTTTTACCTCTGGACTGACTTTTGTCAATGGAGAGTGGTAAGGTCTTGTGACTCACTCTCAATCGATCTTCTTCATTATTCATATCAGTATTCAGCAGAGCAAAGCATAGCAAAGATGATAGAGATGGTTCATATCGACTGGATGGCATGATTATGGATGGATTTTCAGGTGGAAATTCTCCCTAGTTGAGAGGGAGAGTTAAAATTGGCAACTAGGGCCAAATTCCACTTTGGACAGCTCCTATGGGGAAGATTATTGCAGCATTGAATTCCTCTCTTCTAGAGGACCAAAATCGATATAAAGATTGTCTTATTTGGTCAAGCGAAAGTATGATTTTGAATTTTTTATTTCTCACATACAAATTATCAAGGTCGGCCTCTCCTCTATGTCGGCTCATCAAGCCCAACCGACGTGTCTATTCACCCTCTCCATCTTATATAAATAGAGGCGTCCTCCTACCTCATTTGATCATCCAACGCTTGGAGAAATGTCTGAGGCAGCCGAGTACTTAGAAGAAGAGGACGAAGGGTGGTTTGTCTCTGGGTCTACTTCTGCATGAATGCCGTGATACTTTTGGACAGCCGCAGGTCTTGAGGGAAGCTTTGGTCGGTTCAGAGAATGTATTGGGACTGTTTGTTTGGAACCTTCCCACTTCAGATAAGCCGCTGCACTTGGAAGGCTTCTCTAGTTAGGCTGCTGGCCTGTATTTACTTGTTGGATGGACCGTGTTCCACAGGAAGGGTGGCCGAGGCCATTAAAGTATGTCTGGCCTCTTTTTATGGTCAATTAAGGCCAGTCTCAGCAGTGTTTACCTTCACATGCCAACTGCATAGGTTGCAGGGCTTGAACCTATATTTGATGGAGATTGTAAAGAAGTTCATTCTAAGCTGCTATCTCTACAAGAAAGTGCGAACTCTTTTGAGGGTTTATCTCACATCTTTGCTGCTATATGTTAGGTCTGATGCATGCCCTAACCAGACCTGCTATCTTCTCAAGATCTGAATTATTTGGGTTCACAGTCATCAGCAAGAAGTTCACTTTTGTTGATTCAGTATTAACCTTCTTCAGGAGACTGACTTGGAGCCACTTTGTCTATCGTTGACCTCTGTATAGGACAGAGTATGTCTTTCACTGTTTGAAGGCTGAGTGGAAGTATTTATCTGTGCTGCTTCTTGATTATTAGGACAGAGGTATTGATCATCTTATTGGCAAGTCATGCTTGACTCTAATTGTACTTTCATACTCTGCTGAACATTTGATATTTGATAATAAGATGAATTGACCAAGGGTTTTCCCCATCTTGGGGTTTTTCCCTGGCTTGAGCCATATCTGTGTTCCCTTGTCTTGGCTTGTCTTCTAAACTTTCATTCAATGTTCTTTCATTAGTTACTGTCATGGTGATGATTAATATGATTGTTAATGGTCTAAAAGAATTGATAATGGGCTAATGAAGTAACTATCTCAAGCAAAGAACATGTTAACTCAAAATTAACAAAATAGTAGTATCGTTAAATCTTCTTTAAATGAGATAAATTATAATATTATGTATTTTAGCAGTGTTTGTAACAAATGGTTTTATGTACTGTCAGTTAGTAAGTTGGAAAGTTTCTTGTAAGGTATTTGGAAAAAAATTCTTGTAATGTAACTGACATAGTAGACAAGACAAATTTTATTGTAATGTAGCTGACATAGAAGTAAAGAGAATATGTAAATGAAAGACAGATGCATTGTAGCAAATGGGAGTTTGAGCGATGCTGGAGCCCCTCAGTGGGAATAGTTATTCTTTGTACCCACTGCAGAGATAATTAATTCCGCTGTAGTAGAATTTGTCTTAGTTATTCTCCTCATTTCTGTGTTCACTATCTGGTGTAATGCATGTTCCTTTCAAGTTGATTATTTTTGGCCTCTGGCTTATTACATATGTATTTTGTTTGGGAACTCTCTTCTAATTTTTTTACAACAAATGTGAGTCTACAGACCACAGATGCAAAAATATTTTAAATAAAACTATCTTATAAACATTCAGATAAAAAATAGACTGACCACCTCTATGCCTTGCTGCTTGGTCATGAACTTCAGATGCAAATTACAGTTCACTGCAAAGTTCATATCCCTGTTGTGGGTCCCTGTTGACTAGCTACTATATGTTATCCTGGCACAGAACTTGCAATCCCAGAGGACATAGTGTGCCTCCCTGCCCAATCAACCTCCATGCGAGGGATGGAAGCGGGATTATCATGCCTATCACAACACCCATGGTTGTACATCTCTTCTTGCCAGCCTATTGTGAGATTCGATGATCTGCATCAGATCTACCTGCTACAGCAGACTTTGTCGACCCCCTGTGGGGTCAGACAACAGGTTCCTGGACCCACCACTTCTGATCTGGAAAGTTGAAAGCACTCAGTATCCCACATACCCACCCCATGAAATTTTTTATTGTCCCTTGAACCAAAAGAAACATGAGAAAAGTGAAGGTAGACAAGGAAGGGCAGAAGCAACCATATGCACTCTACGATAGATATATGCAAACTGAAATATTTTTTAGTCAACCTCCAAATATTCCTCTGATGTTACAGCAGTCATAGTCCCTTTCTGGAAGATATGTCAATCTAGTGAATACAAGGAATATAACAAATGATGCTAAATCAGTAGTATTCATATAAGCATAACATTGCAGTAATAGTGATTTCCCTTCAACATATAGTGCACTTGCAAGTATTGTGATTGATCTGATTATTATCAGTTATAAGCTGCAAGTGGTCCCTTTGAGGTCAAGTTAAGAAATTTGGACTAGTGCAGACATAAAGCAAGGTTCAAAACAAGGAATGGCAAATCCAAACATGTTTAAGTTAAACATTGTGCATTCATATTCTTAGCACTTTTAGGGTTCCAAAATTAAGACGCTATGTGAAAAGAAGTGAAAAACGATGTTTCCTGACCATTTTGGTATCCAATGTCTCATAAACATTTTTTAGCAAGGACAAAAAGCATTAGGAAAGCTCAGTTAAGAAATATTCTAGTTTGAAAATTTTCTATAGTAATAAACATTACCGCATCCATCGTGAACTGAAGTCCCATCCACTTTCAGCAGCAGTAGCAATCTCACGATAGAGAAGCTTTTTTTCGCTTTCTGTCAACCCTGCTGCTGTTTCCATGTCCTGTATATAAGAGTAAGTTGGCATACTTTAATTTTGAAAGCCTTAAAATTTTATTGAAAATAGATAAAGAATTTATTGTTAAATCATCGTGGAAAATTAATAAATTCTACACAACATGAGGCAACTCATCATATGTTGTCCCTTTTTAGAGATTGACTAGCCTGACAAATGATGGGAAATATACTGGGATGTATGTCTTACCGTCGTTGCAGATTCTGGTCTGGGAGCATCCCATCTTGCATAGTATCTGCTTAAAGAGTGTTCAGCACCATGCGCATCCCGTACTATAACTTTATGGATTCCTGTTTCAAACCAAATCCATTCATACCCTCAGAAACCACCAATAACTTCCAAAAGATACTGCAATGAACTTCGGAAAATGATAGAAAACCAGAATCCATTTTCAAGAGTCTTCATTTGAGCTCATGATTGGCATAGATTGTATAATTTCTATCATACTTGATCATGATGTCAAGTGTGAAAATTTAATCAGTTGTTCGGAAAGAAATATTAAATGAATAAAACTTTCTGGTGCTCATATAATATTTCCAGCATGCTAATACAAACCCATCAGATTATATCTAGATTACCTGAGTTCCAAAATCTGTGTTCCTGTAACAAAGTTGGGAATGCCATTTTTAATAGATCAATATCCCCTGTTTTCATGTAAATGGCCCGTACCATGGCACTTAGGAGAGGAGGTTGACTACAACATAAATATCAACATACAGGAGGTTAGTGAGAATGTAAACTGCATTGCATACAAATTGTACGAGTTAAATACTATATACTAATTTATCAAAACTGGACTGGTTCCGGCAAAACTGGCCAGTCCGAATGGTTCCAGCCTCCAGATCAGTACCAGTCCACTGAATGTTTCAAACTAGAAAAGGCTAGTTTTGTACTGAACCAGCCCATTCCGTACCGGAAACAGTCACAAATATCAACATCAGCCAGTTCCATACAAAAGCATACAGCGGGAGATTGGGATCACTTGAACTTAAATTTACAAAAAAATTATAGTAAGGTTTTCAACGAACAAAAAAAACAGTTAAACACTAAACCTGACCCGAGCCCCCCTAATGCTATTTAAAGAGGTCCCCACCCACCATTTAACTCACAATTCATTTGAGCAAATTTTGAATTTTTTTAGCTGAGTTTTTTGGCCCATTTAGAGCCTCTTTGTTCATGTATTTTTATTCAGATATAGATTTCACTCAATATGATTTGGGTTATATGCATAATGCATCCCTGCTATATACATGAGAAACTTCACATAGTGGTGTATAACAGTTTGGATTCACATGGATGTACATTAATATATTTATTTTTTCAAAATTTATATATTTTATATATTTTCTGGTTAACCAGTTTTGTGGTCCTATTTTGTTTCCAATTTTTGTCTGGTTCCAGTTTCTCAGATAAACCAATTCAATGACCAGTCCAGTTCTGATAACACTACTTTATACATGGCATAGACAATAAGGATAATACTATGTATTAAAGAGGTTGATGGAAATGTTATTTAGAATAAAATACAATTCTTAATGAGTATGAAAGAGAATACAAATATAAAACGGAAAATATCTGACAAAATAAAGTGGACCGGTTACAAAACCTCCACTGACACAAACACACAATCTTTTGCGAAGACAAATATAATCAGCAGGTGCTCTCTAAAGTTTTAACAAGTAGCTTGTGACACAAGCAAATTGTCTTCTTCAATTTAATGAGTTATAAACCTCTTTCCCAGTGGCAAATACTTGAACAAAATTAAGCACACGTGAGCTTTTACAATTATAAGACATCAATAAAAAAATTATATTTTTCATAAATCGTAATATTGGCAAGGTTACGTCTGACTAAGGAAAAGCTAGAAAAGCTAATATAATGGGATAATCACGGTTTTTTATTACTAACTAGATTACATGAGCTTGTGAATCTATAGGATTTTCTACGTACGTCAAGTACAAAAAAATAAAATATAATAATATTTTTTTAATTTAAAAAAACACTTTAGAGTTCAAAAATCAAATACTCCCTGAAACCATCAAACACTTTTAGAACTAAAACCATTAGATATATTATAGATATGAACACTGAAACACTGAAATGATGCATCCTCCCTCATACAAAGTAACAAAAAAGATTATAATATCATAAATGATAATAGTAAATACATGTACATATCCTCAAATGGATCTACATTATCTTCTGCATATTGCAATTCTACATCATGAATAGATGATGGGGGTCCTGGAATGTAGGAAGTTGTATCAATAGGCTAGACTGGTGGTGGAACAATATCCTCAAGTAGGTTGAGGTGAGTCATTTCATTCAGTGTTACGTTCAAGTCAAAGATCTCAAGCTCCACATACCACATCCTGCTCGAACCTTTTTTATACTCTGGTTCAACATGTGATACCCTACGTAGGATTTTACTCCTCTTGGCCAACACTTAGCCAATTCTCCTGCTCTCCAAGTCCCTATTTCCTTGCGCCCTTGGTCAAAGAATTTGGATAAATACAATATGCTCTGCTCAACCTTGAGCTTAACCTGCACAAGTATTTTCTATCCTCCGCCTGAGACTTCCTTTGGCCAATACTTAGCCAAATTTCCAAGCCTCTAAGCTTCTAATTCTTTGCACAATTCCTGAGAGAATTAGCCTGTATTTAAACGGAAATTCCTCAGTTTCTGAATGCATGCACTATCAATGTAACTCAGAAAAATCTAAAACAAATAGTACATTGTCCCTGCACTCTAATCTCAACTGGGCCTTTCTCAAAATCGACATGCATGAGTTTCTGATGAGGGAATATTCAGTTAACTGAAGTAGCACTAGTTGAGTGCACTAATGCATCAACTGACTGTTAACTCACTATTAGTTCCTCAAACAGTTTGGAACTAGTTTAACTGGACCTAACTCAATAAACTGAGTTAACTAATTACCACTCATACTTAACTCATCATGGACCCCTATAACATAGGGAGAACATATACATGACTTCAAAAAGATTTCCAATTAGAAGAAATTCCTAAGTTAATTAAGTTAATTAAATTTAATTAACTATTTACAAGTTTCTATGAGAAAAGAATTACAATTTAATTCAAGGACAAATTAAATTGGAATTTCTGGATTCTATTTTTAACATTTCTTGGTGCTATTTTCATCAATGTATCCTTGCTGTATTCGGATCCTGGATTTTCAAAAAGCTAGCGGATCCTGGATTTTCAAAAAACTAGCAGATCAAGGATTTTCAAAAAACTAGTGGATCCGGATCCGGATCCGTATTCGTATCTGAATCCTGGTAACTTAGGAAATAACTTCACTCCACAATTTTGAAGTAACTTCACTCCACAATTTTGAAGTAACTTCATTCCATAGTTTCAAAGTAACTTTAACCCTCCACGGTTTTGAAATCACTTCACTTTACCACACTTTTGAAATCACGCGGGTACTCCATCAAGCTAGCTCATCACACCCTTGTAAGGGTAGAATACCCGTATTCCCATATTCTTTGAATTCTCGAGTTGCCAACATTCTTGAATTCTTAAACTTCCAAATCAATAAAATTACAAATTCTAAAATTTCCTAGACAACAATCCATGCTACATTAAACCCTTTTTGATTTTGTTTTGTTTTCAACTACTCAAAGAAAAATATTCACAATCAACTTTTGTTACCATCATCTAAAATAGTAATGAGCTTTGGCATCAAAGGGATGGGCATTTGAATTTGAGATCTCCTTCTCATTTGGTTAAAGAAAGTTTGGTTGATGGCCTTTTAGAGATACAGAATCAATAAAGAACTTTTCCAGCATGTCAAGTTGATAAGCAGCACAAGAATCAATTTGAAGAAGGGCAATCTTCGAGAGATGAGGAAGTTCTTCACTTGATCCATGCTAACATTTGTGGACCTATGAAGACAACTTCATTTGCTGGTGCCAAGTATTTTTGTTCTGTAGATGATTTTTCCAAGAAAATGTAAGTGGATTTCTGAAATTGAAATTAGATGTGTTTAATGAGTTCATGATATTTAGGGCTTTGTTGAAAAACCAATCCAAGAAGAGCATTAATGTCCTCCAGTCCAAGAATGGTTGAGAATTTTTATCTAAGGACTTTCTATATTTTTGTTCTCAAGCAAGCATAAAAGGAGAATACACCACACCTTACTCTTCACAACAAAATGGAGTGGTGGAAAGGCACAATCACACTGTGATGGAGATGGCTAGGTGAATGTCAAAGAACAATTATGTTCCTTACAAGTATCGATCATGAGCAATACACACATTAGTGTATCTTCTTAATCAACCCCCATTAAAAGTAATACACAAAAAGACTAGAAGATGCAAGATCTGCACAAAAACCCCAAATAAATTATCTCAAAATTGTTAGTTCAGCTATATATGCATTGTTTCCTAGAGAAAAATGGACCAAACTTGATGCAAAAGGACAAAAAATGACGTCATATGGAATCATAACCATGCTCCATGCTACAAGTAACCTCTCGACAAGTGAATATCATTCATAAGAGCTAGGGCATTGGAGAAAAGGAGCCCCAACCATTCCCATATCCATCCATCCAAGTAACAAAGCATGCGGAAGAAAGTGAATGTATGCCAAAGCACTTTATGCCATGATGAAGCCAACCAAATGGAGAAGCCAATATCATGTTTACTTAGCTCAAAGTTCTAAGGCATTCCACCAACATATTCATGTACCATCATACCCAATCACTTAGCAAAGATTTGTGACTAGAACATCAAATGATCAGGTGTGTTGTTATCTCTCCATGATAAGCAAGTATACCAAGCAAAATACCATCAAAATCTCTACCACATCATCATTCATGTCAATGATAATCCAAGGAACCAAGACAAAACCCTAGCCATCCAAAGCTCTTTGTGACGAAAATCACAAGGGTAGTGAAAAAATTCACTACTATAGGCATCATGCAAACTAAGGTGTAAGACACACTATTACCAAGTTTGAAAAACAAGTAAACAAGGTTGAACACTTTGAAGACATTCAATCTCACACAAATCAAACATAGTGACACCAATATGTACATGGTTAAAAACTCTCAAAGAGGGAAAACATTGTACGACACTAAAGGCAATCTATTAATGCGCAAGTAATTTCGATAAAATCTCTCACATCGACCATTAGAAAGTGATCCTCTACGCTCTTCAAATAGAGATCATGGACCAATCAAGTGACAAACCATGGATCAAGTGTTATAATCGAGGAGATGTTGAACCCTTGGATCTCTCATGTGTAGGACAAGATTGTGACCATCAAATTTATAATGTACAAAAGCATAACAAAGAAATACACTAAACATAAAAGCACACTAGCCCAAGTTGTCCTTAAACTAACTCCCAGTGTCTAGATGTCCTAACACCTCCAAGACAAAAGAACAATTGGGACATATGCAAACAGTGAGAAGGGTTTGGAGAGCAAAGGAGGAGAAGATCGATTTTGCCTAAGCCAAGAAGGAGGGTACCATTTCCCTTTGTCATCATCATGTTCATTTAGAGGATGTCAAAGTCTACCTCCTACTTCTTCTAGAGGACGTTAGAGTCCAACGCTAACCCCAGGGTCTTCTTCTCTCAGGTGCACATATTGGTATGATCTACTCTTTTCAAGTGCTTTGGTAAATCCAAAATATTTTACTTGGATGTATTATGCTTTGTTGAAGTGCTCACCACATATGTATGATCTCCTTTTGATTTCAACATTTCAAGTTGTAAAAATTATTGATCACAAACCAAATTGTTGGCCATTTGGTTTTGGAATTGTCCCTAAATGGTCAGCTTGCTTCTAGAAAAGAGTACCAAAAGAGGTCATTTTAGATGACATAGTTACGAAATATATTCTTAAAGAATATATGGTCAATGCATCGTTGACCATATATCCATATTCATGTTTGTCTATAAGATAGGCCAAAAAGTATTTGTGGATAACACTTAGATACCATTGTAGAAGAGGAGTGTTGGACGACCAGCTTGATAAAGAACACACCATTCTGGAGGAGGGGCATTGGGCACAAGGAGATTCATGCTTGGGAGGCACTTCATCTTAAGGGAAACCTTAGTATGACACTTGGAAGAGATAACTTAACCTTTAGAGCTTGGACACTTGACTTGAGGATGCTTGGGTTGAGGAGCATACTTCATGGAGTTTGGTTGTTGACCCAAACACATGTTAAGGAGCTCCGTTTGAGCTTAGTGGCCATATTGGCACACATAAGAGGAGGATTGGTCACATGAGTGGACATGTAGTGCACACTTAGAGGATGAATGCCTTGCATGAGGGCACTTGGATACCACTATAGAGGAGGACTCGCTAAGTTACCAAGATTCAGATATGGATATGGATCCGGATCCGCTAGTTTTTTGAAAATCCAGGATCCAGATATGACAAGGATATGTCAAGTACAAAAAAATAAAATACAATAATATTTTTTTAATTTTAAAAAACACTTTAAAGTTCAAAAATCAAATACTCCCTGAAACCATCAAACACTTTTAGAACTGAAACCATTAGATATATTATAAATATGAAGACTGAAACACTGAAATGATGCATCCTCCCTCATACAAAGTAACAAAAAGGATCATAATATCATAAATGATAATAGTAAATACATTTACATATCCTCAAATGGATCTACATTGTTCACACCTAATCTTCAACGGTTGGGTAAACTGGAACGTGAACAGTCATCAAGAAGATGAACTGATCCGTCCCATTTTATGTATATAAACAATAGTTATCTAATGAAATAATCAGTCAGTTTTCTGCTGCCCATTTTGGAGTTACCCTGGCCTGACATGGTATCAGAGCGCAGGTCCAAGATTCCTTGTAACTCCCTTATCTCTGTCCTGAGCGCTCCTCTGTCCTGAGCGCTGCTCTGTCATGAGCGCTGCATCTGTCCATAACGCCTCTGCCTGAAACGTTTGCCTGGCCATAACGCCTCTGCCTGAACGTTTGTCTGGCCATGCCTGAACGTTTGACTCTATGCGCATCCGTTAAAAGTCATTGATTCTCTGCGCATTGATTGCCTCTGTCCACACCTGATGCACCGGCTCTGAAATCCTTCCGTTGAGGAGATTTCAAAGGAAACGGCGTATCAGATTCAAATCTTTTCGCAAGACACCTTCTACCAATCCGCTCTGCGCCTCGGCTCTGGTCTTCACACTCGTAGGTTTTGAATAGCACAGAGTCCAATCAAGGGTGACTGTGTATGATTTGCCTTCGCATTTATGGTCATAGTCTCCGCGTCCATGAAGCATTCAAGAACCAGTTTCGATAAACTGTAACCCTGAGCTTGTGATCGACTGTATCCATGTCCGAACCACCCAAGAGCATGTTGAAATTCGTATTGGAAAGCAGAGAGTTGGAGATGGTCACATCGGTGGAGCCCTGAATTACTGTGACGAGGCCCAGTTTCCCATTGAAGGAGGTCAAGTGATCGATCCACACCTTGGTCACCCCCTTGTATATATGAACTGTATCGCTTTCTGCAACGTCGCCTACCTGGAAGTTGTGGAGAATTACGCTGTGGACCGAGCTTATCACAATGCCCCTTCATTTATGGTCATAGATCTCGCGGCGTCCGTGGAAGGTTAGGATCGAGCTAGGAGCGACCGACTGCTGGAGGGTAACATTGGTAACAATCCCGCTCCCACTGAGAATGAGAATCCCTCGTTGTGACCTGCATGCGAATGTTGCCAACCTCACCTCTATGTTATATCCATTGGTAACCTTCAGTAAGTTCTGAGGGTGTTTGCGCTTTCTGCTGTAAAAATAGTGGGGTTTAGGCTTGTTTTTGGAGCCAACGACCTGTGCTCAATGCCAAACTCTTGGAAGGCACATAGCGATTCAATCCATCGAAGGTTACAACTATTCGAAGGCCTGAAAGCTCCTGTCAGAGAACTATTGGCACCGTCCGAGTGGTATATGTTTCCATAAAGTTTGGTATTAAACCGCATGTATATGCCTTGTTGATGATTAACCAGCATATATATATTGACCAGCTGTTTGAATAAGTTTTTGAATGCGCTGTAAGCTGTTTGAATAAGTTTTTGAATGCGTTTTGGACGCTGTTTCAATAAGTTTTGGAAGCTGTTTGAATATTTTGTGGAGGATATTTTATAAAATTTTGGAGACATTTGAAGAAAACTTAGTGCATAAAGATTTTGAAATCTGTTACCCTTTTGAGTACAATTTCACTGTATATCAGCAGAAAGTTTTTTATCAGCAGAAGTTCTTTCTATCAGCAAAAGTTTTTTTTAGCAGAAGTATTTTTTACAGAATGCATTCAATCATCTCTATGGTAGGAATAGTTCTCACTGGCAAGGAGAACTATCCTGAATGGTCCCGGATGGTAAAACACACCCTCATCTACAATGAGTTGTGGAAAGGAGTGTGTGTTGGAGAAGAAGACAAAGACCCTGTGCAGCCTACATCAGATAAAGAACTTGTCATTTGGGAAAACAAGAACAGCAAAGCCTATGCATTGATCGCAGCATCTGTAAATGAAGAAGTAAGTCGTCATATTTCATCCTATTCCACTGCCTTTGAAGCTTTACAAAAGCTGAAAGAACTCTATGATTCACATTCTGCACTTGAAGTTGTTCAGCTCATGATTAAACTCTTCACTCTTGAACTGAAAAATAATGATCCTCTTGCTCTTGCATCTGAAATAAAGTCTATAATGCATGATATTAAATCCACTAAGGTTGAGCTGGATATCTCTCTTATTGCCTTTCTCAAAGCACTCTATCCTACCTACTCCAATTATCTTGAGTCATTACAAGCAAATGGAAATCTTAAAGATATAACCTTTGACTCTCTTGTGAAAAAGTTTGCTGAAAGAGAGAAAGCCTTTGGAAAGAAGACAGTCCCTGAATCTTCTGAAGAGACTGTTTGCCTTGCTCATAAAGAAAAGCATCCTGCTCAAGATTCTACAAGAGGAAGAGGTGGACGAAGAGGAAGAGGAAGATACTTCAGAGGCAGGGGGGGCAGACATTCTCAAGCAGAAAAAGCAGATCTGCATTACATTCGCTGCAAACGAAATGGATCACATGATGCTTCGACATGCAAGCTACCATGGGACAAAATTGAGCAGAGAAGAAATCAGCAGAAAGGTAAAACTGATGATACAGACAAAGGTAAAGCACCTGAATCCGCTCACTATATTGAGGCACAATGTAACATTGGAGTAAATGAAGATTTGTTTAATGCTTCACTTGCTTCTTCGAAAAATGATTGGTTGCTTGATTCAGGAGCAACCTGTCATATGACTCATAGGAAAGATTTTTTTGAAGATTACACTGACAATGTTGATGGAGCAATATAATTTGCAGATCAGTCAAAAATCAAGCCATCAGGGCTTGGCATAATCAAGCTTAAACTGCCTGGTCTTCCAGACTTTCTTCTGGATCATGTTCTATATCTCCCACAGCTCAAGAGAAACTTGCTGTCCTTGGTCCACATCCGCCAGCAAGGTCACTCCATTCATATGTTTGATGGAAAGCTTGAGGTAAGAAAGGCATCTGATCACTCACTTGTCATGAGGGGAATAGAAGAAGAAAGAATTCTTAAACTGCAAGGAACCTCTGCTCATGCACAACATTTCTCATATATTTCTCATCATGAAGAAGGTACACTTCCATAAAGTTTATTATGGCATGCTATATTTGGACATTTAAACTATGAGTCTTCGCTTATTGAAGAAAAATGGTGTTGCTGGTTTGCCTACAATTACTAGAAAACATAAGCAATGTGATGCTTGCATTCTAGGAAAGCATAGCAAACAGTCTTTTCATGATTCACATTCAAGAGCACATAGGAAGCTTGAACTCATTCATTCAGATTTATGTGGTCCAATGCCTGTTCCTTCTGCAAATGGAAATAAATATATCATGACATTTATTGATGATTACACCAGAATGTGTTGGGTTTATTTATTGAAGAACAAATCTGATGCTTTTCAAACATTCAAGAATTTTCATAAGTGGATTGAAAATGATGCACAATCTCATATTGGGTCTATTCGCACTGATAATGGAAAAGAATATACATCAAATGAATTTGAAAACTATCTTCGCCAACATGGGATCAAACATCAAACAACTGTACCTTATAATCCCCAACAGAATGGTGTAGCAGAAAGAATGAATAGAACAATCTTGAATATGGTACGATCCATGCTTTTCTTCAAAAATGTAAAGATAATGTTTTGGGCTGATGTTGTTCTATGTGCTGCATATATAAAGAATAGATGTCCATCTAGTGCTATAAGAAACAAGACTCCTTATGAATTGTGGTATGAACATGTTCCTTCGGTAAAACATCTCAGGATTTTTGGTTCCACCTATTATGCTTTAATACCAAAGGTACATAGAAACAAACTTGGTGCTAGAAGTCGTAAGTGTATCTTCCTGGGGTATTCAAACACCTCTAAAGCATACCGTCTCTATGATGAAGTAAATAAAAAGTTTGTTGTATCTAGAGATGTCATTTTTCTTGAATCATCCAAATCTGACAATGTTGTTGAGCGGCAACTTGATCGCTTGGATAGATTCACAAAAACGAAATCATTTCAAGAGTTTGATAATCAGATTCCACATCTTGAAGGGGGGATTCCTATACTAGATCAACATGTGGAATCTTCTTCTGATGAACAATCTCCCTTGCATGAAACTCCAACACCGGATGATCCTTTAAGTGATGTAATTGATAGAATTGGGAGACTCAATCTTGATTCAGTCCCAACTCAATCAACAGAGCAGCCTGGACCATCTCAGAAAGGTCCCCCAAAGTGGCTGACAAAGACACTTGAAAGTGTTCATCCTGGTGAAATCGGAAAAACAGGAACCAGAAATACAAACCGACAAGATGGAGGTGATGTAGATAACTCTAATTCACCTGTTGATATGGATGTTACTTATGATTGTGAATTGAACTTGTCTACAGATTTTGAACCAACTTCCTTCAAAGAAGCTGCTTCTCATGATGAATGGAAAGAAGCAATGCAGAAGGAGTATGATGCCCTCATAAAGAATGGCACTTGGAAATTGGTTGATCCTCCATTTGGAACCAAACCAATTGGCTGCAAGTGGGTCTACAAGAACAAGTACAAAGTTGATGGCTCACTTGACAAGCACAAAGCTAGGCTTGTGGCAAAAGGTTTTGCACAGAAGGAAGGGGTCGATTATGAGGAAACTTTTACCCCCACAGCAAAATGGGCCACCATCCGGACACTCTTTGCACTAGCTGCTCAGAACGGTTGGAAAGTCCATCAAATGGATGTAAAAACTGCATTCTTAAATAGAGATCTAAAAGAGAATGTTTTTATGTCCCAGCCTGAAGGATTTGCTGTGAAAGGACATGAACACAAAGTATGCAAACTTGTGAAGTCCTTGTATGGCCTCAAACAAGCACCACGAGCCTGGTATGAAAAACTAACTGAGCATCTTCTGAAACTCAACTTCAAACATTTTGATCTTGATGATGCAACTTTATTTGTCAAGAAAGTTGGCAAAACAGTTGTATATCTTGTGGTATATGTAGATGATCTTTTAATGACAGGGAACAATGAAAGCTATATTGCATCCATAAAGAAAGAATTAGGAAAAAGTTTTGAAATGACTGATTTGGGCTATGTTCATTACTATCTTGGCATTGAAGTAACCCAACATCCAAAATCCATATTTCTTTCTCAAAAGAAATACATTGGAGATTTGTTAAACAGATTTGGCATGACAGAGTGCAATCCTCTTTCTACTCCAATGGAACAAAACTTGAAGCTCACATCTATTGAAGGAAAGGAATTTGAGAATGCAACAAAGTATAGACAGCTTGTAGGAAGTCTCATCTACCTCACTACTACCAGACCAGACATTTCATTTGTTGTTGGAATCCTCTCCAGGTTTATGCAAAAGCCTTGTGAGGGACATTGGTCTGCTGCAAAAAGAGTTCTAAGGTACTTGAAGGGAACTCAAGACCTTGGAATCAAGTATACACAGGTGGACGACTTCAGCTTGATTGGATACTCTGATTCAGACTTCGATGGAGACAAAGAAACTGGGGTATCTACTTCAGGATATGCTATGAGTCTTGGATCAGGAGCTATCTCCTGGAGATCACGCAAACAATCAGTTCCAACAGATTCCACAACAGAAGCAGAATACGTGGCAGCAGCTGAAGCAATGAAAGAAATTGTGTGGCTCAGGAAAATTCTTGAAGATTTGCAGGTAAAACAAGTACAATCAACTCCACTCATGATTGATAACACCTCTGCAATAAAGTTGGCCAAGAACCCAAAGTTCCATGATCGTACTAAGCACATCAATACTAAATATCATCTGATCCGACATCATGTTGAGGCCAAAACAATCCATCTCCATCATTGTTCCACAAATGAGCAAATTGCAAACATCTTCACCAAAGCACTTGGAAGAGAAAAGCTTGAAAGATTCAGAACGATGCTTGGACTCACCAACATCCCTTCAGATTAAGGGGGGGAATGTTCACACCTAATCTTCAACGGTTGGGTAAACTAAAACGTGAACAGTCATCAAGAAGATGAACTGATCCGTCCCATTTTATGTATATAAACAATAGTTATCTAATGAAATAATCAGTCAGTTTTCTTCTGCCCATTTTGGAGTTACCCTGGCCTGACATACATTATCTTCTGCATATTGCAACTCTACATCATGAATAGATCGTGGGGGTCCTGGAATGTAAGAAGTTGCATCAGTAGGTTGGACTGGTGGTGGAACAATATCCTCAAGTAGGTTGAGGGGAGTCATGGCATTCAGTGTCAACATCAAGTCAGAGATCTTCGGCTCTGTTGACCACTCCATGTCAACTACCCCATAACTATACATGTTTTCGTGCATGGATTTCCATCATGTCCGAGCACTCAGATGATCCACAGATTCATCATTATCAGCTATATGTACACTGGAGTTTTGTAAACTCATTCTGCATTTTATAATGTAAATGATCCTAGTAAGACAAATGTATGTAACAACCTAGGTAAATTTATATTTCTGATAATGATTTTTATCCTAGGAGGGTTTTAGTCTCACCGATTCATGTGTCTTTCTAAACACAGATGATCAGTAGAGTTTTTACCTCCAGCCTCACTCCAAAGCTAAGGTGGATTTTGTCATCAGGATTTTAAATTAGTCCTATTGTTATTTATCGAGTCTCTGTAAAAGTGATTTGGGAATAATTTTAACTATTTTGTTAGATTATTTTATTACAAGTCACTTAGTCTACTAGATCATATTGTGTCGAAGAAATGGGTAATTATTGAGGGTCTATAACGAACTGGTGTTACCCCTTCATGGATTAGAAATGTAATATTTCATGTAAAGAAATATTTAGTGCATGATCCCTCATAGTTAGACACCATGGCTAAATATTAGAGGGTTGGAAAAATTAATAATCCCCTCATGAGTCAATTTATTAAAATTTCAGGCTAAAATAAATTAAAATGTTAAAGTTAGAAATTTAATTAATTTAGGTCCTAGGAAAAATTAAATTCTCCAACATTTTAAATTCGTGGGTTTTAAAGTTTTTAATTTTTAGAGGTCCCCAGCCAAGGGAATATTGAAAATTTCAAAATATTTTGAACCCTTGAGCCATAGTAGTTAAGTCAAAGTCACATTTTTGTGGCAGTTAACTCAAAATAAAATTATCATTTTTTAGTTAATTAAAAGTGAAATTCGAATTTCCTCAAAAAGTAACTTTATTTCAACGGTGATGATTAAAAGATCATTTGATATTCATCAACAATTGAGATTGCTTTGACGGGGATCAAGCCAACTAGCCGTTGGAGAATTTTTCTATAAATGAGAAGCCTCTCTCCATTATTTGGATCCGATTTTTGAATCGTGTACTTGCTCTAAGAAAGCTCTTGTAACTTTTTCTGGTTAATAAAATGCAAAGACTTTGGGGTTTCAGATCGTGGTGTTCCTCTTTCAGATTTATGTGCTAATATTGTTCTTAATACTTTGTTGCTTTTATTTGCATTTGTTAATTTGTAGCCTTTGAAGATTGATCTGTGTACAGGTATCTTGCATAGATTTCTGGGTTTTTAGAATATCATTTTGATTTAATAGAAGTAGCAAGTATCTCTATTTCTTGATGATTTTATGATCATTTTTAAATCTCTATTAATCTAACAATCAGATCTAAGTGTGCAGAAGTTATCATTCAAGATTTGGGCATTTGGGGAAGTCCTCAGCTGGACCGACTCTCAGTTTGTAGAATCTAAAAGAGTCCACTGTCGTTTTAATTTTTGAAGTCATTTTATAGAATATCTTACTTACAGATTTTTTTTGGGCTTGCGCCTCTTTAAAATTTCAAATTTATTTCTAAATATTGTGCAAAATCATGTTTAAATCTGGCTAATAGAGGGATTTGATCTACAGATCGGTTAGATCTGTAGAATATTATTGTACATTTCTAAATATCAATTTTTTTAATTCATTGGGGTTTTGGGTATTTCATATTTTTGTATATACTTGCTTTGGGGTTTTTTTCCTATATTTTGTTTGTGCAGGAATAGATCTAAAAATTGCAGGTGATTTTTGTGGATTCCGGAGAGAGATATAAGCCCCGGAGGGTGTTGAAATTTCTAAGTCTAACCCGTTAGAAATTTTCCTGCACTATCTGGTTTATTTCGCCTACTTGTTTAATTACTGAACAAGTTATTTGACCATATAAATATTGAAATAAACACAATGCAGTCTCAACCATCTATAGATCAACAGCTGAAAGAAATAGACAAACACACAAGGGACACCGTTATTTTTGGACAATCGTCCCTGGAAAAACCCAACTTGGGAAAACTGGTGCAGCAGCTCTGAGGGTTTTATTATTAAATAGATTTTCTTTAGTACCACTGGGTGCCAAACTGGCTCACCCGACAGAGAAATCTATCTGGCAGTAATACCTCTCTTCGGAAGCAGATATTCTGAAAGTCTGTTCCACAAAACTCTCTCCAGCACCTCCCTGAGACTCGGCGTCAACCCTCTAGGCCTGTGTGTCAGCCTGAAACCCTGTGCGTCAGCCTGAAACCCTCTGCATCAGCCCTCTGAGGCTCTACACAGCCTCTCTGGCCCTCTGCATCACCTTTGCAGCCTCTCTGTCACTCACGCAGACCCTCTAGCCCTCTGCACAATCATTGTTGGTCTCTGCATGGCTTCCTCTGGCTCTGTGTCTGCCTCTCTGCCTCTGTGCTGGTCTTCCGGCACTATCTTTGCCTCTCTACTATGCACTCACTGCCCCTTGCTGCAACTCTGATCACTAGTTTGATTTCTCTTAGCAAACTCCGCTCTAGAAAATCGAACTGACTGATCACTCTGGTGTATCTGCAACTGACCATCAAGCCTCCTCTTATACTTTTTCTGTTGAGTCTTCAACGGCCGAGATTACATCTCTAATCAACGACTAAGATTAAATTTGGCTTGATCCATGTCAATTAGAACCTTCTAACCTGGTTTTATATTAATACCCATTAATATTTTTATTTTCCTAAGTTTAGACTTAGGAACCCATTAAAAATATTAATTATTTTAATATCTCTTTCACCGGCCAGAATTTCCCCAAACCATTTCTGGGTCTTGGAGATATCATGTGCTTTAGCCTTTCCACCAATTTTCATGGCTAGAGCACATCTGATGCTACCCCAAATCAACACTCCCTCTTAGTGAAGAATGTGCTCTAGTAATACTCCACCACTGAGCATCGCCCTGATCATCCAACACCGGTACCTATGTTGATGCTTGGCCTCCCTGCCCAATATCCTCTGCACTATTGCGTCTTGTACTGCTATCCATGGCTCTAC
This sequence comes from Pinus tabuliformis, assembly GCA_031772625.1. Lineage (NCBI taxonomy): Eukaryota > Viridiplantae > Streptophyta > Pinopsida > Pinales > Pinaceae > Pinus > Pinus tabuliformis. Next base: position 330,756,101 of record CM062805.1, on the reverse strand, counting down.
CACTGCCACTTCTACATCTGTACGGCAGCTCCCTCTGCATCCGTGTTGTTACTGGTCCTTTCTCCCAACACTGCATCTGCACTGCAACCCTCTCTCCTCATGTTGCATCGTGTTGCCCATAGCACTACCACTGCTACTGCTACACTGCAACTCAGTTACTGAGACGATGGTAACTGATCTACCCAACTACTAACATCCTTGTCAGGCTAGAAACCCTCCTGATGCTGAAGCTCTCTCTGTCGCTATCTTGTGCTCCCTCTGCTGCCTCTATGCTGCTGCAACACCTCTATGCCTCTCGCACTGCTGCAAACACCTTTGTGCCTTCCTGCACTATTGCAATCTCCTTTGTGCCTCTCCCACTACTGTAGCCCTCTCTACGCTGCCAGGGACTACTACACTCTAGCATTCTCTGTCACTCCATCTGCATCCACTTCTACCGACATCCGCCATCCTGCTACTGTCACTTCGGGGCTCCTATAGCCGGATATGATCCAAGAGTTTGGGTACCTCAAGGATCCTGCCCCTCATCTCCTGTAGTCCTCCTTACTTCAGCTCGATGTCTCCCCACCTCTTCTCTAGAGATACATAACCACTCATGGCACAATCATCATCATCCTCTACCTCCTTTTCCGCCTTCACTGGCGTTGCCTTGGAGTCAGACGCCTCTCCCTTATTCTTCTTCCTAGGACACTGGGTTGCATAATGGCCCAGCTCCCCACAGTTGAAGCACTTAATCTTGGAGAGGTCATTTTTCTTCCTCTTCCCTTATTGCCCCGCAAATGCCAGAGCCGCATCCTCTTCCTCCTCTTTCTTGACCTAGGCTCCTTTACCACTACTTCCCGCCTTGGTCAGTCGTCTGATCTCTTCTTGGTGAAGAGCTGCCCACAGTTCTTAACAATTTGGAATATTCTCTCTGCCCAAAATGCTTTGGACGAATGTCTCCCACTCCTCCGAGACTGCGTTCAGGGCGGTCCTCACCATTAACTCTTGATCTGGCATAGCCCCTATGGAAGTCAGTTGGTCCCGGATCTCCTACAACCTGTTGAGGAAGTGATCTATTTGCTCCCCCTTCTGCATCTGATAAAACCACAGTTGATTCTCTAGTAGCATCTTCCTCTGCGCAGAAGTGCCCTGATACGATGTCGTCAAGGTGTCCCACATTTTCTTTGTCGTATTCTTCTCGACAATATGTTGAACTACATGATCCTTGACTCCATCAAGGATTATGCATTTTTCTTTAGCCATCACATCTGTTATAGCTCTGATACCACTTGTTATAGATCTGATCCAAAAATATATGATAACACAAATATACCTAAGAAATAACAAAATAGAAATAGATAGAAATGCTTCTTTATTCATCAAACCTTTAAGGTAGGGAAACACCATACATTCACTCCTTAAGGAAGGAGAACACTCCACAAGCCATATGCTTGTTCATACAATATTCCTTGACATCTCTCAATGGGGAGTCTCTAGCCTCTATATAGGCCTCATACATACAACACCATGGGTCATTACCATGGTTCCTTCAATACCATCTATCTAATACATGGGATTATTACATTATTGCTAACTACTTGTAGTCTGTTACATGATATGGGTTAACCACCTTATTTATTACTATGGCCCATCCTATTATTACATTATTCCCTTGGGTTTAATGTAGTATACCTAGGGGGGATAATATGGGGTACAAAGGGAGGTATCCAAGGGAATAATGTAATAATGGGATGGGCCATAGTAATAAATAAGGTAGTTAAACCGTATGTAGTATACCTAGGGGGATAATATGGGATACAGAGGGAAGTGCCCAAGGGAATAATGTAATAATGGGATGGGCCATAGAAATAAATAAGGTGGTTAACCCGTATCATGTAAGGAACCACAAATAGTTAGCAATAATGTAATAAGCCCATGGTATTAGATAGATGATATTAAGGGAACCATGGTAATGACCCATGGTATTGTATGTATGAGGCCTATATAGAGGCTAAAGACTCCCCATTGAGAGATGTCAAGGAATATTGTATGAACAGGCATATGGCTTTTGGAGTGTTCTCCTTCCTTAAAGAGTGAATGTATGGTGTTGCCCTACCTTAAGAGTTTGATCAATAAAGAAGCATTTCTATCTATTTCTATCTTGTTATTTCTTGGGTATATTTGTATTATCATATATCTTTGGATCAGATCTATAACAAGCGGTATCAGAGCACTTTCTTGGGCAAAGTGGAGAATTTTTTCTTTTTCAGGAAGTTTTTGGGGCGGCAAGTTTGCAGATCAGATCTGTACATTCTGGTACAAAATCTGCAGAATCTAATTGCAGATCTGAATTCTTTGTAAAAAAATATCCAATTTTCAAAAAAAAAATGGCCGAATCGGAGTCTGGATGAGAGAGATATCGCTAATTTAAAAATCAGCTTTGTTGCAGAAATTTTTCCGGCCGACGAGTTTTCAGATCAAATATGTACGTTCTAGTGCAAAATTTTAAGAATCTAATTACAAATCTGGGTTCTTTGCAAAAAAATACCCAATTTCAAAAAAAAATCAGTTGAATCAGAGTCCGGATGAGGGAGATATCGCTGATTTAAAATCAACGCTTTTTTCAGAAATTTTTGTGATGGCAGAAAAATTGCAACGCGAATCTGAAATTCCAGTGCCTAGATCAGGATTTCTATCACATAGGAAGATGCAGAATGGTCATGCCATTTCCAAAAACAGGTCATAATAAAGATTCTGAGCAATATTGACTAAACTGTGGCCATTTTAAATTTTCGCCAAGTAAGTGATTTTTTTCGTGTCGTCTAGCAAGATTTTTTTTACAGGAAAAGATGATAGCCCTACTATTGAAAAATTCATACAGAGTCAAAAGTTCACATATGGGAAACAATGAAAACTTTTATTATCGCTTGGTTTCCAAGGTGAGGCTTACAAATGGTAGAACTCAATTCACAACAAGCAGTTGTCCGAACTTTCAAATAAAGAATTTGAAAAACTCCTCTTGGACAAATGGTCTCATGCTATAAAACAAGGGAATGAGACATGTAAGGGGTTATTTTCTACTGGTATCTCCTTATTGCAGGTTCATGGATGTATTCAGAAGGAGAAAATCATTGTGTCTACAAATCCTAGTTGCAAGCGAAATCTTATAAATGTCAATTTGGCAAAAAAATGTAAATTCCAGCAAAACAAATGGAGCACATACAAGTTAATAATGAGCAGGTGCAAGTTTATAAAGATTTTAAGATTTCTATGGATAAGTATGTATTGCATTCCAATTTTTATACTTCAGATATGGGTAACATGGATGTTGTTTTGGGATACCCTTGGATGGAATCTGTGGGTATTATCAATATTAATGTGCAGAAGAAATTCCTGAAGCTCTGGTATAAAAAAAAGAAAATAACATTGCAGGATATTTCTAATAAGACCCAAGCAGAAATTATGGAGGCAGATGCACAAAGCTCTAATGACACTGACACATCAGATGATGAGTCCTTGATAGCCGACAACCAAACACAAACATCAAAACAGGTACCAGAAAAACAGGGAGAATCCAAGGAGGCTAAAGCAAAAAATATTACAGATTCTGATACATTAGATGAGGACTCAGTGGTTGAAGTAATATTGGAAGATAAGAAACAATAGCAAGCACCACAACATGTACCAGCTATCAATCAGGCTCCATTAGGTGGTGAATTAAAGAAAAAGACACCGTTGGTTAAAACTTCAGCATATCACCACCCACATCACCCCGCAAGAAAACAACCAACAAGATGGCAATGAATTAACCACAAGGACAACAACCCCTGCATGACAGATAGAGAGGGGCAACAATCCACTTACTACACATCAACACAGAAGAGCCGCCAGGGTCAACTTCCATCTCAAGCGAGCGAGGCACCAACTAGATCGAGGGTTCACTTTTCTCTTGGATGGCTAGATGCGCGTGCATGGTACCAGTGGACTACTCTTTTGAGTAGATCTTATTATTTGTGTTCTTCGTATGTTTTGAGGACGAAACATGTTAAGGGGGTGAAATGTAGTATACCTAGGAGGGATAATATGGGGTACAGAGGGAGGTACCCAAGAGAATAATGTAATAATGGGATGGGCCATAGTAATAAATAAGGTGGTTAACCCATATCATGTAAGGGACCACAAATAGTTAGCAATAATATAATAAGCCCATGGTATTAGATAAATAGTATTGAGGGAACCATGGTAATGACCCATGGTATTATATGTATGAGGCCTATATAGAGGTTAGAAACTCCCCATTGAAAGATGTCAAGTAATATTGTATGAACAGGCATATGGCTTGCAAAGTGTTCTCCTTCCTTAAGGAGTGAATGTATGGTGTTGCCCTACCTTAAGGGTTTGATCAATAAAGAAGCATTTCTATCTATTTCTATCTTATTATTTCTTGGGTATATTTGTATTATCATATATTTTTTAAAATATATGAAATGATACCAATATACCCAATAACTGTAAATAATCACTAGAAATTACAAGATCTAAATACAGAAATGCTTTATTTTATTGATCAAAACCCTTAAGGTAGGGCAACACAATACATTCACTCCTTAAGGAAAGAGAACACTCCACAAGCCATATGTCTGTTCATACAATAATCCTTGACATCTCTCAATGGGGAGTCTCTAGCCTCTATATAGGCCTCATACACACAATACCATGGGTCATTACCATGATTCCCTCAATACATCTTCTAATACCATGGGCTTATTACATTATTGCTAACTACTTGTGGTCCCTTACATGATACGGGTTAACTACCTTATTTATTACTATGGCCCATCTCATTATTACATTATTCCCTTGGGCACCTCCCTCTGTACCCCATATTATCCCCCCTAGGTATACTACATTTCACCCCCTTTAACATGTTTCATCCCCGAAACATACGAAGAACACAAATAATAAGATCTACTCAAAAAAGTAGTCCACTGGTACCACGCACGTGCATCTAGCCATCCAAGAAAAAGGTGAACCCTCGATCTAGCTGGTGCCTCGTGCGCTTGAGATGGAAGTTGACCCTGGCAGCTCTTCCGTGTTGATGTGTAGTAGGTGGATCATCGCCCCTCTCTATCTGTCATGCAGGGGTTGTTGTCCTTGTGGCTAATTCGTTGCCATCTTGTTGGTTGTTTTCTTGTGAGGTGATGTGGTGGTGATATGCTAAAGTTTTAACCAACGGTGTCTTTTTCTTTACTTCACCACCTAATGGAGCCTGATTGGTAGCTAGTACATGTTGCAGTGCCTGTTGTCGTTTCTTATCTTCCAATATTACTTCAACCACTGAGTCCTCACCTAATGTATCAGAACCTGTAATATTTTCTGCTTCAGCCTCCTTGGATTCTCCCTATTTTTCTGGTACCTGATTTGATGTTTGTGTTTAATTGTCGACCATCAAGGGCTCATCATCTGATGTGTCAGTGTCATTAGAGCTTTGTGCATCCGCCTCCATAGTCTCTACTTGGGTCTTAATAGAAATATCCTGCAATATTATTTTCTTCTTTTCATACCAGAGCTTCAGGAATTTTTTCTGCACATTAATATTGATAGTACCCACAGATTCCATCCAAAGGTATCCCAAAACAACATCCATGTTACCCATATCTGAAGTATAAAAACCGGAATGCAATACATACTTATTCTTAGAAATCTTCAAATCTTTATAAATTTGCACTTACTCATTATTAACCTATGTGTGCTCCATTTGTTTTGCTAGAACTTGCAATTTTTTTGTCAAATTGACATTTATAAGATTTTGCTTGCTACTAGGATTTATAGACACAATGATTTTCTCCTTCTGAATGCATCCATGAACCTGCAATAAGGAGATACCAGTAGAAAATAATCTCTTACATGTCTCATTCCCTTGTTTTCTAGCATGAAACCATTTGTCCAAAAGGAGTTTTTCAAACTCTTTATCCGAAAGTTTGGACAACTACTTGTTGTAAATTGAGTTCCACCATTTGTAAGCCTCACCTTGAAAACCAAGAGATAATAAAAGTTTCTATTGTTTCTCATATGTGAACTTTTGACTCTGTATGAATTTTTCAATAGTAGGGCTATCATCTTTTCCTGTAAAAAAACATCTTGCTAGACGGCATGAAAAAAATCACTTACTTGGCGAAAATTTAAAGTGGCCACAGTTTAGTTAATATTTCTCAAAATCTTTATTATGACCTGTTTTCGGAAATGGCATGACCATTCTGCATCTTCCTCTGTGATAGAAATCCTAATCTAGGCACTGGAATTTCAGATTCGCGCTACAACTTTTCCGCCATCACAAAAATTTCTGAAAAAAAGAATTGATTTTAAATCAGCGATATCTCCCTCATCTGAACTCTGATTCAACTGATTTTTTTTGGAAATTGGGTATTTTTTTTTAAAGAACCCAGATCTGTAATTACAAATCTGATCTGCAAACTCGCCGCCCCGAAAAATTTCTGCGACACAACTGATTTTTAAATCAGCGATATCTCCTTCATCCGGACTTCGATTCGGCTATTTTTTTTCCAAATTGGGTATTTTTTTCGCCAACAACTCAGATCTGCAATTATTTTCTGCAGATTTTGCACCAGAACGTACAGATTTGATCCGCAAACTCGCCGCCCCGAAAAAATTTCTACGAAAATAATAAAAAACAAATTTCTCCGCTTTGCCTAAAAAAGTGCTCTAATACCACTTGTTATAGATCTGACCTGAAAATATATGAAATAATACCAATATACCCAATAACTATAAATAATCAATAGAAATAACAATATCTAAATATAGAAATGTTTTATCTTATTGATCAAAACCCTTAAGGTAGGGCAACACCATACATTCACTCCTTAAGGAAGGAGAACACTCTACAAGCCATATGCCTATTCATACAATAATCCTTGACATCTCTCAAGGGGAGTCTCTAGCCTCTATATAGGCCTCATACATACAACACCATGAGTCATTACCATGGTTCCTTCAATACCATCTATCCAATACCATGGGCTTATTACATTATTGCTAACTACTTGTGGTCCCTTACATGATACGAGTTAACCACCTTATTTATTACTATGGTCCATCCCATTATTACATTATTCCCTTGGGTACCTCCCTCTGTACCCCATATTATCCCCCGTAGGTATACTACAACATCCTCATACTTTTCATTATCAGCTAGGTCGACTGGGATAGCCACGATTCTCAAGGAAAAGGCCTTGATGCGATGTCTATCTAGAACAGACAGGATCCTGGCCTTCCAGATGACAAAGTTGGACGCCCCGTCCAGCCTGTCCTGATCCCTCAGTCCGTTCATGGCCATCTGTGCTCTTCTTTTCGACTCCTCTGAGTCTCTACTTCTCTCTTGGAAGTTCTCTCTTTGACTCCCTCTGAGTCTCTACTTCCCTCCTGGAAGTTCTCTCTTCGACTCCCTCTGAGTCTCTACTTTCCTCCTGGAAGTTCTCTGCTAGACTCCCTCCGAGTCTCAATTTCCCTCCTGGAAATCCTCTTGCCAACAGTCCAATCACACCTCTTCGATCTCCTTTTGCTCATGCAACACTGATCTGGATTTCTTGGCTAAAAATTTGCCTAGGTAGCAACTCCCTTTTACCTTGGCTTTGTCCCGTTAGGCACTGTTCTGCCTCAACAACAACAACACCCCACCAGCTTCACACTCCACAATCTGCCCACAACTTCCTATGCCCCAGCAACTGAAGAACTAAGCCTCTAGGCTCTGCGTAATCTCGTAGTGGCTGAATCGCTCCACTAGCCAACTGTGTCACTCCTGCCTGGGTGAGCAGGATGACGTGGCTCTTCATGAGCCTCTTTTGCCTCTCACTGCTTCTGCACTGGCCCCTTCTCTCGCTCGAACTGATGACGCAGACCCTCTGCGTCAACCCTTCTTTGTTGCTTTCTGCTTAGCAATAGCTTTTGTCACTCGGGACAGTTGTTTCTGCTGCAAATTTTCTGATTCAGCTGGTGCCTTCAACTCTCTTGTGATCTGCAACGCTTTGATACCATGTTGAAATTTCTAAGTCTAACCCATTAGAAATTTTCCTGCACTATCTGGTTTATTTCGCCTAATTGTTTAATTACTGAACAAGTTATTTAACCATATAAATATTGAAATAAACACAATGCAGTCTCAACCATCTACAGATCAACTATTGAAAGAAATAGACAAACACACAAGGGACACTGTTATTTTTGGATAATCGTCTCCGGAAAAACCCAAGTTGGGAAAATCGGTGCAGCAGTTCTGAGGGTTTTATTATTAAGCAGATTTTCTTGAGTACAACTGGGTGCCAAACTGGTTCACTCGACAGAGAAATCTATCTAGCAGTAATACCTCTCTTCGGAAGCAGATATTCTAAAAGTCTGCTCCACGAAACTCTCTCTAGCACCTCTCTGAGGCTCAGCGTCAGCCCTCCTGGCCTTTGCGTCAACCTGAAACCCTCTGCGTCAACCCTCTGAGGCTCTGCGCAGCCTCTCTGGCCCTCTGCGTCACTTATGCAGCCTCTGTGTCACTCACACAGGCCCTCTAGCCCTCTGCGCAGTCACTGCTGGCCTCTGCATGGCTTCCTCTGGCTCTACGTCTGCCTCTCTGCCTTTACGCTGGTCTTCCGGCACTATCTTTGCCTCTCTTCTATGCACTCACTACCCTTCGCTGCAACTCTAATCACTGGTTCGATTTCTCTTAGCAAACCCCGCTCTAGAAAATCGAACTGACTGATCACTCTGGTGTATCTCCAACTAACACTCAAGCCTCTTCTTATAGCTTTTTCTATTGAGTCTTCAACAGCCGAGATTACATCTCTAATCAACGACTAAGATTAGATTTGAATTGATCCATGTTATTTAGAACCCTCTAACCCAGTTTTATATTAATACCCATCAATATTTTTATTTTCCTAAGTTTAGACTTAGGAACCCATTAAAAATATTAATTATTTTAATATCTCCTTCACCGAGCAAAATTTCCCCGAACCATTTCTGGGTCTTGGAGACCTCATGTGTTTTAGCCTTTCCACCAATTTTCATGGCTAGAGCACATCCAATGCTACCCCAAATCAATAGAGGGCATCTCCATTTTGTTTGCATGTTGAAGATAAATTTCAAAAAGATCGTGGGCAATTTTTTTTAAGGCCTTGAGGCCCTACGCTGGACATCTCTAGCCTAATTCTCGGCCTCCCTTTCAACCTTACAGCCTGATCCAAAAATGGATCCTGAATAAACCTCTAAGTCTAAAAGACTTCATATAAGAGGTAAAGGGTGCCAAATGGCACAAATCCTTTGTAAATTAGAGGAAAATGAAAGTCGCGGGCTGCTCTCAGAAATAGTCTCATTGCAGACATTTCTTCATTCTGAATCCAACGCAACTTGAATGGGCAAAAACGGACTTCAAATGAAGAAGTTATCACGGGAAGAAGTTTCCCTTTATCCTTTGAAAAAGGGGCAAATTCCAGTAAAAATGGCCTAAAAGGTATTTGAAGAAATCGCATCGCATAAGGCCAAGAAGAGGACTTAAGGTCGGGCGAAAGGGACCCCCAATCAGCGATCTCCGATGATCGAATCGGCAGATCGAGTCAGAGGCAGACAGGCAATGTTGCATAAGGACCAGGCCGAGCGATAAGCTGATCGCCGATATTGGCAGATCGCAATCGGCGATGCCATATGGAAAGACCCCGGGCTCATGCGATATGCGATTGCGACTAGTCGCATCGCAAAATCGCATCGAAGCTACACAACGGAGCGGGGCAACACACATATATATGTGCGATGCGATAGCCGGACCCGACGAGGCTATAGGCGATATTTGATATATTTTGAGATCCATCAAATGCAGATTTCTATGTATTTTCGCCTTTTCGTTAAATAAACGAAAAGCGAAGGGAAAGCGCCAATGTGATGAAACCGGACCCGAAGGGGTTTATAAATGCCACTGCATATTATTCCAAGTCCGAAACAAGCAAGATTTCAGGAGGATTGAAGGCGGTAAGAGGTTTTGGCTGTGCTCCGCCCGAGCCCATACATTCGCTGCCACTTGTCCAGGCTGAGGAGAGAGAAAACCATCCTTATAGGGCAGTTAACCCCCATACGAAAGAGTCGCCCGAAATGAACCACCACCGTTGGATATAGATCTCCCAGATCAATGGTGGGGATGCGATAAGCGATTTAAAAGGCGGACCTAATGGAATATAAGGCGGAGTTCATAATTTTTGAAGTCCGATAGACGCGTTTGGGCGGATTTCTACAAGTTTTCTATGTATTTTCCTGTGTAAGCCAAGAACGACCATTTGTGGGTTTCTGCCTATGAAACGACCCCGATCCCTTCTGTAACAGCCCCTAATCATCATTCCATGCTACAAGCAGGCGTTTTGGCCGACGATGAGGCATTTGAAAGCCACAGGGCCGCAGAGCCAGATGGTTAGTCGAACAGATAGCGCAAAGAAGCCACAGAGCCGCAGGGGAATGATTGGATCGTAGAGAAACGGCCAAGGAAGCCAAAAGCCGGGAAGATGCCTCAAAAGAGCCAGAGAGCACGATTGAAAACAGCAGGTGGAAGAAGGTAGCAGAAGGCCATTGCAAGAGAGCAGAGAGAGTCGAAGAGCTACTGCGCAGAGCAGCTGAGGGAGCCTTTGGGGTCACTTGAAGTTCAAGTGAAAAGCCAGAGAGCTGAAGGTTGCAAGGGGCCAAGAAGCCAGAGCCGAAGAGCCAGAGCCAAAGAGCCAGCGCTGAGAACTAGAAAGCTGAAAGCTTCAAGAGCCAGAGATAAAATGGTGTCTAAACCCATCATTTCTATGTAAAACAGTTGAGTTGAGCCAAGAGCTTGTAAAAAGGACCTTGCCATAATCCCAGAGAGCCTAGTTGAGTTGACTAGAGCTCACGGAGACGTAGCCTAAGAGTTTTGGGTGAACTCCAAATTAATATTGTTGTTCTGTGTTTGTTTTTACTGCTGCATTATTTACTGGTATATGTATTTATATATCAGTTCAAGCACATTTACATATCAACACAAACAGCAGATTTTAAAGCAGATAATTAGTTTAAATCAAATACCAGCGAACACTTATATTTTCAAGCATTTTTGATTCCGCGTTGGTCAATCATGAAGACTTGGGAATATTTAAAGCTTTGGAAGTGGAAGAGGTTCTTGTAAGTTAGACAAGAAGCCTAAGAGCCCCATTCCCAGATGAGGTGGTATCAGAGCTTAAGATTGATTAACCACACCTTTAAAAAAAGATTATATTAGAATGCTTGATTGACAGATCAAAGATTGCTTGTCTAGAAGGTGTTTGGGCAGTGAAGGATTGATTGTCTGATTGGTTGTATGCTTGTTGTAGACTGACTATTGTTTGAGTTTGCAGAGGTGAAGAGAAAGCTATAGATAGCTCAGTCCAGCAAGGACAAGAAGAAAGAAGAAGTCATTGGCATAATGACAACTTCTACAAGTGAGTCCTCGAATTCTGCTCTCTTCACAAGATTCTTTGATGAAGACATGAAGCAAGAATTGTCCACCATGATGGATATGGTGAGAGAAATGTATGAGGATGGAAGGAAGAGCAGCATACTTAGAGAGCAGTTGAATTCAGGAAGAGAAGTAGTTGCTTTCTGACAAATTGCAGGAAATGGAGAGGCAACTTCATATTGCAAATATGAACCTAAAAATGATGCATGAGTTGGAGACACAACTCTTTGTTGCCCAAGAAGCCTTAGTCGAGTATCAGCTTGAAGAAAAGGTGTTCAGAGGCACACACTTGAACCAGAGAGTTGGGGAGACTCTAACAGCTTTGAAGAGATTGATGGTGTTCCAAAGAGAGCCACTTCTTCATTTGCTTCACCTCCTCATGAAGGCAATAAAGGTGAAAGAGGCAGGTATAAATCTGGTTCTAAACATTTTCTTTTTGATTTTGCAAAGCATGGTAAATTTCCACATATGTATGGGAAAAAAATTGCATGTTCCTTTTGTGGTTTGGATAACCATAATGCTTCTAGATGTTGGAAGAGAATGACCACATACAGGAAACTTTTGAAGGAAAGGAAACCAGAAGCCAAAGGTCCATTGGACAAGGCAAATCATGCTGTCAAGAGGATGCACATGAAGTGCACTTACTGCCATAAGCAAGGACATCTTGTTGCAAAATGTTGGACTTTGAATCCAACAATGCTTCCACCAAAGCTGAAGAGAGTGGAAAGAGAAGATGGCAGAAAGGGAAGTGAAGATTCCATGAATGATGTGTCTCAGAATGATTCACATGATGATGCTGATGTGCAGACAAAGGTAGTACCTTTGAAAGGGATTGGTGAGGAATGGTTAGTATCCTTATCCAATTAAGATTGCATGTCTATTGATGCATCTATTTGCATTTCTTTGTTAATGAAATGCAAGTTGCAGGATTTTACCAAGTAGGTGAATGGAGAAGTTGAACAGGAGACTCACTTTGTTGCTGCAACATTATATTTCATTTCAACTTCGAAAGTACAGTGTGCTTAAGTGAAAGTTGAAGTATGAAATGCATGCATGAGCAGGAGATGCATGAACACAGGGATGTTGATGATTTCCTTGTATTTGAACATGTATGTGTAATTAACTAAAGGGTTGGTTGCTTTGGCATGCATGTAATGTTGACTTGGGAAAAGTTAACTTGGTCTCCAAGTTGGAGATAGTGATGAAGTGTTTCATCTTTTGAAAAGAGTCCTAATGGTCTTTTCTACATGCTTGACTTGAAGAGTCATTTGTTTAAAGGTATGTTTTGTGGGCTTGTTATCTAGTCCATCATTTGTATGCAGATGTAAGACATAGAGGTGTTCACAAGCTGGAAAATCTGTTTCTTTTGTTGAAGCAGGAGTTTAGGCCATTCCAATTGTTGTCTGTATTTCTGTTGTTGTTAACAGTTGTTGTTGACAGCTTGTCCAACAGGTACAAATGAAAGTTTTGTGGAGCAGATGAACTTCACATTTGTTTGAACCACCTTGGATCAATGATCAAGGCAAAGAAGTTCAAACCACCTTCTATGACCATCTCAACAAAAGTTCTGCAGAAAGGCAAGGAGGAAGACAGTTCTTCCCGGGAAGACTAGCCCATCCAAGAAGGGAAGTGGTCAGAAACTTTGGTTCAGAGGCACTATGCAAGGCAAGTGTAGGGAGGCTGAGAGAAGAGGGTGAGTCACTCTCATTTACTGTTCAGATCAGTATATTAGTCTTTTGGAGACCAAAAGTTCTTTAGTGGGAAGGCGTGATCCAAAAATGGATCTTGAATAAACCTCTAAGTCTAAAAGACTTCATATAAGAGGTAAAGGGTGCCAAATGGCACAAATCCTTTGTAAATCAAAGGAAAATGAAAGTCGCAGGCTACTCTCAGAAATAGTCTCATTGCAGAGATCTCTTCATTCTGAATCCAACGCAACTTGAATGGGCGAAAACGGACTTCAGATGAAGAAGTTATCGCGGGAAGAAGTTTCCCTTTATCCTTTGAAAAAGGGGCAAATTCCAGTAAAAATGGCCTAAAAGGCTATTTGAGGAAATCGCATCGCATAAGGCCAAGAGGAGGACTTAAGGTCGGGCGGAAGGGACCCCCGATCAGTGATCTCCGATGATCGGATCGGCGGATGGGTCAGAGGCAAACAGGCGATGTTGCATAAGGACCAAGCCGAGCGATAAGCCAATCACCGATATCCAATATCGGCGGATCACAATCAACGAAGCCATATGGAAAGACCTCGGGCTCATGCGATATGCGATTGTGACTAGTCGCATCACAAAATTGCATCGGAGCTACACAATGGAGTAGGGCAACACATATATATATGTGCGATGCGATAACCAGAGCTGACGAGGCTATAGGCGATATTTGATATATTTTGAGATTGGTCAAACGGCAGATTTCTATGTATTTTCGCCTTTTCATTAAATAAACGAAAAGCGAAGGGAAAGTGCCAATGCAATGAAACCGGACCCGAAGGGGTTTATAAATGCCACTGCATATTATTTCAAGTCCGAAACAAGCGGGATTTCGAGAGGACCGAAAGCTGTAAGAGGTTTTGGCCGGGCTCCGCCCGAGCCCATACATTGGCTGCCACGTGTCCAGGCTGAGGAGAGAGAAAACCACCCTTATCAGGCGATTAACCCCCATACGAAAGAGCCACCCGAAATGAACCACCACCGTTGGATCTAGATCTCCCAGATCAACGGTGGGGATGCAATAAGTGATTTAAATTGAAGTCCGATAGACGCATTTGGGCAGATTTCTACAGGTTTTCAGTGTATTTTCCTATGTAAGCTGAGAACGACCATTTGTGGGTTTCTGCCTATGAAACAACCCCGATCCCTTCTGTAACAGCCCCTAATCATCATTCCACGCTACAAGCAGGCGTTTTGGCCGACGATGAGGCATTTGAAAGCCACAGGGCCGCAGAGCCAGATGGTTAGTCGAACAGACAGCGCAGAGAAGCCACAGAGCCGCAGGGGAATGATTGGATCGCAGAGAAACGGCCAGGGAAGCCAAAAGCCGGGAAGATGCCTCAAAAGAGCCAGAGAGCACGATTGAGAACAACAGGAGGAAGAAGGTAGCAGAAGGCCGTTGCAAGAGAGCAGAGAGAGCCGAAGAGCTACTGCGCAGAGCAGCTGAGGGAGCCTTTGGGGTCACTTGAAGTTCAAGTGAAAAGCCAGAGAGCTGAAGGTTGTAGAGGGCCAAGAAGCCAGAGCCGAAGAGCCAAAGCCAGAGCCAAGAGCCAGAAAGCCGAGAGCTTCAAGAGCCAAGGATAAAATGGTGTCTAAACCCATCATTTCTATGTAAAACAATGGAGTTGAGCCAAGAGCTTGTAAAAAGGACTTTGCCATAATCCCAGAGAGCCTAGTTGAGTTGACTAGAGCTCACGGAGACGTAGCCCAAGAGTTTTGGGTGAACTCCAAATTAATATTATTGTTCTGTGTTTGTTTTTACCGCTGCATTATTTACTGTTATATATATTTATATATCAGTTCAAGCACATTTACATATCAGCACAAACAGCAGATTTTAAAGCAGATAATCAATTTAAATCAAATACCAGCATACACCTATATTTTCAAGCATTTTTAATTCCGCATTGGTTAATCATGAAGACTTGGGAATATTTAAAGCTTTGGAAGTGGGAGAGGTTCTTGTAAGTTAGACAAGAAGCCTAAGAGCACCATTCGCAGATCACAGCCTCCCCTCTTTCACCAAAATTCTCACTAATTTTTATAAATTTTTTTCAAAAAAATTCCCAAAAAAATTTTAAAAAAGTTTTTGGCAAAAAATCTCTAAGTTGAAGATTTTCAGTGACTTGGGCAGCCCATCTTCAAGTGTCTTCAAGCCCCTAGGGATTGACTGGGGCACATCCTCTAAACCCTTACCTCTTTCAAAGATCTAATTGAAAGCAAGATTAAAACTGGCGTTAAATTTTAATTATCTGAAATTTAGCAGCAAATTAGTTTGCATCTTTCATTGCATTACATTTCATAAATATAATTACTTTCAGAAACTTTTACATGCTATTTTCTGAATATTATTTCACTTTTTTCAGTAATTTTCTGAGTTTTTAGATCAAATACATCAATTGATCAGAAAGAATTAAACTCAGAAATTTTCTTCGTTTAGCAGTAGATTTAATTTACATTTTTACCGCTATATAATCGCAGAAATAGAAGTTAGCTTCAATAACTTTTGCAAACAAATTTCAGAAAAATTGTTTTACTGTTGTTCAGTGGTTTATTTCTAAGTTTTTTAGATCAAATACATCAATAGATCAGAAAGAATTAGACTCAGAAATTTTTTGAATTGTAGTTATCAGTGGTCGTTTAAAAATTTTTTGTTGTTATACATAGAAATTTCTGAATATTGCATGGTTACAACATTGTTGTTTTAGAATATATTGTTGGTTTTAACATTTAATATAAGATCAGAATACTACACTGATAGTTCATTAAAGTGATCTAAGTTTAAAACATTTAGTTTAATTTCTGAAGTTCATTTGTTTTTTACATGCTTATGCAAATAGGACTAATCTAGTTTTATTTATGCATCAAATGATCTTGTTTGAGTATTTCATACAAATGAATTTTTGAATTTAAAGGTGTTTTTGGTGGGCCCTAGTATTGCAACAATAATGTTGCAACTCCTGGAACTCCCTTCTTTACTTTTATCAACCCGGTCGTTCGTAACAAACTTGGAAGCGACGGTGCTATATGCACAAGTACTAGCTCTTGCCGCAGTTGTCAGTGGATCAGCTTGCACAAGTCCGCTAGGAGCTTAAGCCAACTTCTATGAGCTCTCAGAAGAAGCTTTTAATGGTGATGGACGAAAGTTAACTCAACCAGAGGCTAATCTACTTGCCGAAAGAAGTTGAAAGCTAGAAAGGAACGTAAACCCTAGCAAACCCTAGTTCTACCAACTAATCCTACTGGTGCAAGTAAAAGGATGAAAACTACAGAAATGGATGCCATTGACTTCTAACAAGGTAAAATGCATGTGATTAAGCTACTTCTGAAAAGAAATATGAAGAAAACATCTTTTTGCATTTTTGAGTACTTCGTCAAGATTATTTTGCATATGTTTTAACTGTTTTTTATTGTGGAGAGGTTAACTGGTGAAAGGAAATGGAGTAGGCGCTTGCAGGAGGTTGGGAAGGTTAGAAGAGGGCCTAAGGGGTCCCTAGCACCCTTCCAGAGAGTTTCACAGTGATCGGATTCCAAGAAACCGCTTTCGTGAGCTTCTACAGGAAGTCTGCAGGGGTTCTACAGGATGTTCTGTGGCTTCTACAGGATGTTTCTACAGGATGTTCCGAAAGGAGATTTTTGAAGGGTTGATGGTGGAAAAGAGGTGAAGAAGTGGGTATGGAGGTTGATGATGATGTGGAGTGGTCCAGGACCTGGCGAACGAAGCGGGTGAGTGATAAGGATGGTTGGATTTGTTCAAGGAGGGGTAGAGCAATGTTGCACAAAAATATGGGAATTAGGTCAAAGTGAGGGAACGTAGCAAATGTGAGGCAAGAATCAGAGTTGGAGGGCAGAGCAGGCGGTATTGATGGAGTAGGGGTAGGCAAAGAGGTTTTACAGGTGCTCTGCAAGTTATTTTCCCAAACTATTCAAACAAAGATTCGAAAAACTAAAGACCTAGCTACTTTAACCTAATCTGACCTGAATATCAACAAAGCAAATGAGCAGAAGTTTATTGCAACGAAATCATGTGAAATAGCTATGCAAACTAAGCAATCATGAACCTGAACATGTAACCTCAACTGGTATCAACTTCTACAAATGAGAATCTACACTAATAATTGCATGATGAAGCAAAGACAGTGTTTTTGGTAGCTGCAAGGACACCTTGGTATCAGCTCATGGTCCCACAGGGGGAGAGGTGAGATCAGGGATGCTTGATGGCATTTTTCTGAAGATCTTCTCTGTTATTAGCCTATCAAAACAATCTGAACCTAAAAATCCTTTTTAGTCATCAACAATGACCTATATAATCAAGCAAAACTGTAATCTACTTAACAGAAATTATTTGATGAAGACGTTCAAAACATATAATAGTACAAGAAGGAAGCCTTGGCACTTGGGTTGGGCCCAACCCCAAGAGCTACAGGCTCCTAAGAAAAGCTCAGATCTGATGCCAAATGAAACTGCTTTCCATTATTCAAAAATAACCATGTCACAAGAAAGTTGTACAGCAGAAACTACAAAAAATGAGCTGAGAAACTAGCAGCACTATGGTGCAAAATACAACTGTTCCCAAAGTAACCTACGAAGGCTGGAAGCCTTCCTATTTATGCACTACGAGGGTCTCCAATAGCCCTCCTTAACTCGAGGGGCTCGGCTGCTCAAACTGCTAGTGATCAGTCACTTTACACAAAACTGCTCGGCTGCCCTTGAGAATCCTTTTCGGTGGCCTGCTGAACTCCGAGCTGAGGGTGGAGATTTCGATGAAGAGGCCATTTAGTGCAGGAGACACCCTTCCTACGAATCCCCACCCTTGTTCCTTCATGCTTGGCTGTTATCTGGCTCATAAATGCCTTGCTTTGGTCCAAAATTTGTCCAAAAACCTGCAATAACCACGTGTTAGCCTTCTTGGTCAAGTGACTACCCTCATTCGTTCAACCAACATAAATATACTCAAAAAAACATGCATAAACTATGAAAAATGGTGGATTGATGAATAACAGTAGGCAAAATGAGCCCAATAAGTTACCCATTTTTGGGGCTCATCATCACCCCCCTACTAAATGGGTTGCTCATCCTCTGAGCAACTAATCTAGCTCATCATCCTTGATAGCTTTGATTGCCTCTCTCACATCCCAGGCCTCCGCGGTGATGTCTTCTTCCTAGTCATGAAATCCTGCTTTTCTTTCCACTTCCTCCCACTATCTGTTTTCCTCCTCTTCCTTAACTCCTTCTAGCAATCCCAAAAGCAAGGGAGGACTGAATTTCAGGCCGATCCAATTGGCCTGCAGATTTTGCATTGACTGTTTGTAGAGGGGTACCCTTGCCAAGGCCTCCCTCATCCTGGTTGGAGAGTGGTATTCTCTTATCTTCAAGCTGTGGGGCAGTGTGTTCCACCGCCTTGTGCAGGCATGAAGGCAGTTATCCCCCAACAGTCTCTCCATGTCCTCAAAGTGGGCAATAGCTTGAGCCTGTTGCTCAATGTAATCTGGTAAATCCTGAGGGCTGTTGGCCAAGTGCTAGTGGGTGCTTATCAATGCTGAGGGATCCTCCGGCTCTGCTCTGATCATTAGTGGCTCACTGAGTTCCCTGCTCATAATATTTCGGACCTCTGCTGCTCTTTTTTCCTCATGATTCATCCAAGAGGCCATGGCCATAAGTTGTACGTCTCCTACCACAGCGTTGGGATCCCACGAATTCATATTTGGAAGAGCTAAGTTGTGCAAATAAAACTCTAATAATTTAGCCTTGTCCTCTGATGAGCTGCTGGCACATAAAGTCATAAATTGATGATAGTTTTGAAATGGAGTAGTGCCCCTTCGGGCCAAGGTGTTAATCTGGAACTGCAACCATTGATCTTTAAGGTACAGAGCGTATGACTTGGTAGGTTGCCTACACTGTATGGCCTCCATTGCCCAGCTGGCCATGCAGGCCAGTTGGGCTTCCTTCTCATGTACCTGTTGCGTTAGAGGCTGCATCTCCTCTGCTGCCTGCAACCCATCCTTTCTTTGTTGTTCATCCAAGGTTTCTTTGTCTGTTGTAGGCTTTTCCCGTCGCTGCTGTTCTCCTAGAATGGAGGGCCTGTCTTCCTCATGGATTCCCTGTAGCTGTAGCTGCTGTCTCAGTAGCTCGTTCTCTTCCTGTAGCTTGGCCCTCTGACAGTTTTCCACATGCTTCACCATAGCCAATTCTTTCCTTGACTCCTTGAGTTGTTCCTCTAGGGGGCCTATATCTGCCACACCCTTGGACTTGGCGATCCTCATCCAAGTATGAGTCCTAATCCTTTCTTCCTCTAGTGCAAAAAATACTGGCACTGCAAATTTCTGGGGGATTATTTTCCCACCTTCTAACAAGTTATAGTATGTGCCCAAACTGGGCTGAGGACTTGGTTCCAATATTTCCTCTGTCCCTTCTTCTTCCTGTGGTTGTTTGGCCGCCTTTTTCTCCAACTTCTCAGTCTCCTTTAACTTAGCCCGAGTTTCCTGTAGAGCTTTCTCAGCTTCCTGTAGAACAGTCTTTGTGTCCATTGTCTTCAGTTTTTCTCTCCAGGTGGAAGTTTTTGGGCTTCCTCGCTCATAGGTGACGAAAATCTTTGAGGGAGACCCTTCCTTTGGTTTAGGGGTTGTGTCCTCAATAATAATTGGCTCCTTTGACTGCGGCTGGGGTCTGCCAACTTTGATCCGTGTGCTCCTTCTTGCCTTAAAGTACATGGAGGTCTACCTCTTCCGCTTCCTTTTTTGTTTTGGAGGTGTTTTTAAGGCGGCCAGCACCGCTACTGCCTCTCCTGCCAATATTTCCGGCAATTTTCCTCTTTGTTGTTCTGTTTCCATGCTTCCTATAGAGGCCTCTGTGTCAACTGTCTCTGCCTGTATTGTGGCTATTTTAGGATTTGTCTTTGCCTTTTGTGTTGGTGCGACTGCTGTGGCTGTGCCAATTACTTGAGATGTTTCTGCCTTCTCTGCCCTCCTCTGCAGTCTCTTTTCCCTTGGTGTTATTGTTGTTGTCCCTTGCTCTGTTTTAGGCTCAGCAATTTGGCCCCTTTCCTCTTTCTCTTTTTGTCCTGCTTGTGTTTGTTTGTCCTGTGTTTCTTTACCACTGGTTTTCTCTCCTGCTTCAGTGTGTTCCCCTTCTTCACTGCTGGATGAGGTGAGCTCCTCAGCCAGAATTCTAATATCGTCATCTTTGGTCATGTTTCGGAAAATTTCCCAAGAGAGGGGGACAGTGTAGGTGTGGAGGGCATCTTCTACTAAAAGTTTGATGAGCCCATGATGGGCTAACTAATCCGGTGTCCCTTCTTTCAATTTTGTGCCACATTCACTTAATGACTGCAGAAGAAAATAGGGGATGCTCAACTTTTGTTCTGAAGGTAAATCCACTCCATGTCTTAGTTCATTTAGCAACCTGAAGTGATAGCCGTAGACAATGCTGAATCTCCCTTCACAAGTAATGTATTTCATGATTTGGAAGCTGACTTCGCTCCAAAGAGGAGGTAAGCTGGCTCTCCGGACCCCGTTTTTGTCTTCTACAGGATGTTCTTCAGGCAAGAAGAATGCTTTCTTGGCTGCCTAGCCCAATGACCTTTCTTCTTTGTTCCAAGGGAGTCCTAATGGGAGACCAGTAACACGACTGATGAGCTCAGGGGTAACTTCTAAGGTCAAACCCCTAAAATTCACTGTGGCCTGCGTCTTTGATTCAGGTTCTAGGGACATTAAGAATTCCTCCGTTATTTCATCGTCATGACCCTGAATTTTGTCACAAAAGGACATCCAATTGGCACGGGTGAAGAGGTCTACCACCTCTGGATGCTCACGCAGCTTGCTGGGATCTGAAGGTTCTCTCCTGATAAACCCTCCTGGCATGGTGAGAGTGCCCTGTTTTATGCTCTGTTAGAAAAGGGAACGCTGTTTATGGGTTTTTCCCTGGACTCAAGGAAGAATTCCTCGGCTGTTTGATATCAATGAGCAACAATTCCTTGGTTTCAAGACTGCTGTGACTCAGCTCTCAGCTATCTGGTTATGAAAGGGAGAGTGTTGCTTCTACAATCAGAGGACAGAGACCAAGTTTTCTTCTTAGGACACGTTCAGATATGCAAATTTTAAAATTTTCATCCACAGGCTGGCTCTCACAGCCGCATATGCCTTCCTTATAGGAGAATTTTAGCAACAGGAAACGTGGAGAAGAATTTCGATGCAGAAAAACTGAGGAATATCGTTCAACACACAGGCAAACTGTTATTTCCAACTCACAGGCTAATTTTTCTCGGACTCCCCAATTTGAAACAGTTCAATTCACCACCTTTTCGAAACATACCATGCATGGAAGAGTGTTTTCGAGCCTACCTCTCTCGGAACTCCAAATTCGACGAAGAAAAGTCCAGGCTTTTCTGCTCCGGAAAGCTATGCAGAACTTCCTGTAGAGCTGCTTCCTGTAGAACTCTTGCCGGCTTCTGCAGGATGTCACTGCGCTTCTGAACGACCCCGATGCGCGAGAGATTTTTTGAACGGGCCGAAAAACTCGGCGGAGGACGACGGGTTAACAGATTTCAGACACAAAGGACAGGGACTTCAGCCAAGGACGTTGCAAGTGCAAATGAACAGCGGGTGGTGAGAGTCTTCAGCCGATTATTTTTTAACTGCGGCGCAATTCGTGGCGAGGGAGTGAGGTGGCCGGACCGAACCGTTGATCCAACGTCACGGCCATCATTCTTCTGCGTGTCTCTGACCGCCATCACCTCCCCTCTGCCATTAACCGCCGCCACCACTACCAGTCCCGCTGATTTTCCCCGACTGGATACTCCACACGTCTCGGCGGCAAATTTGAACGTAACTAGGCTTGTTCGGATCCCACGAGGCTTTGTAACTGGCTGAGGGTGGCCAGTTTGACTGGCCACCGATCCCGTTCAATCCAAACCATTTTCACAGCCATGCAGTTTTCGAAATATAGTTTATGCAATTGACGAATGAGGTTAGACACTTACCTGTGCGGCCATGGACGCGTTATGCAAACCTCGGGTCTTGAAACCACTGCTTTGCTTGCTGCTGCCTCGTGCACGGGTGTTAGAACCCATTCCTCCATTCGTTGATGCTGTATGTACAAGTTTTGGAACCCGATCCTTTGGTTGTCAACTTGTCATTGCTGCATGCACAGGCTTGGCTTCATTTCGGCTGCCGAAGATGTTTTCATGTTCAAGAGGAGCCTTCTGCATGTTCCCTTTGTTGATTCCGGCTGTCCCTGTCTTCAGAGTATGTCTTTCCAGAGGGATCAGCCGCTACAGGATTCCTGTAGGATATCCTGTAGCTACTTCTCCTCCTGGAATGCAGGCTAAACGAGCAGGGCTATATTGCGGACGAGGGATTTGATGATGAAGAGTCCAGATGGAGATTGACAGGTAGGGTGAGCTGGACATCATTGCTTAATTTGTCACTGAAAAAATTCTTGCTGGCAATCTGAGGAAAACAGGGTTTCTTGTATGACTGTGCAGGAACACATAACCAGGTGGGTGATGAGGTGTAGAGAGATGGAACAGGGTGCCATATGGTGATGGGTGGAAATAGGGGTGGTTGCAGACCTAACAAACAGATTCCCATCGTCAGATTCCCCTCCAAAATCGATTTTGGCTTGCCCGAAGGTTCTACAGGATGTTTCCTGTAGAAGACATAAACTTCCTGTAGAAGAGGCAGAGCTTCCTATAGAAGGTGGAATCTGAACCCGAATGCAATCAAATCCTAGGAAAGGCGAGTGGTCATGGAGGAAGTGTCTGTGAGGGTGTCCTGTAGCCTGGTGCAGACCCCTGTCCTTGTTTTGCGCGACCTTCCTAACCTGCAATATATTCCCTGCAACCTGCAATTATTCCACAGAGATTAGGCCTCTTTTCTTTTCTTTTTTGAGAGAGAGAGAGACAGCTGGGGCGCCTCACTACCTGCCCCAGGTGCTTCTAAGAAGTTTTCACCCAGGGATCTTTTTATTTCACTTCTCTGTTTTTTTTTTTTTATGCTCAAGGTGTGGGTGGAGTAGAGACAGGGCCCTGCTCCACTACCAACACTGATTTTTCCAAAGTTTCAATGAACTCCTGCCTCGAAAGGGGTTTCCTGTAGATTTTCAATCGATGCCCATTGACGAGCATGGGGATGGCTTCTTCATCAATGGTCCTGATAAGGACTGAACCATTGTCATTGCATTTCTCCACTGTATATGGTCCTAACCACCTTGTCCTCAGTTTCCCTTTGAAATCCTTGTATCTTGAGTCATACAGCAGCGCCCAATCTCCTGGCTGGAATTGCTTTTCATTAAGGTGTCGGTCATGCCATATCTTCTTCTGCAATTGAACTACTTCTGAGTGGAGGAGGGCCTGCATTCTTTGTTCATCTAATCCATTCAGCTGCAGTAATCTTTCCCGTTGTGCATGGCTGAGATCTAGGTCCAGCTGAGCTGCCACCCTCAATGTGTTGTACTCGAATTCTATGGACAGCAAAGCCTTCTTCCCGTAGACCAGCTCATAAGGTGTGAAACCTATTGTAGTTTTCCAAGTGGTGTTGTAGGCCCAGGTGGCCTCAACCAAGCGATCTGCCCAATCCTTCCTGCTGTTGTTCACCACTTTAGTCAAAATCTCTTCCAACGATCTATTAGTAACCTCCACCTACCCATTAGCTTACGGATGATAAGGGGTGGAAGTTCTGTGCTTGATCTTGTGATGAGCGAGCAGGTCTTCAATCAGGTTAGAGGTGAACTGACTTCCTTGATTGGTGACTAGCTCTCTTGGGTACCCAAATTTGTAGAAGATATTTTCCCTTAAAAACTCAGCCACTTTTTCTTCTATCGCTGCCTTGATTGCCTTGGTTTCTGCCCACTTTGTCAGGTAGTCTGTGCACACAATGATGTAAGACCTTTGCTTTGAAGGAGGGTTGATAGGACCCACAAAATCCATGCCCCACTTCTCAAATGGCTCGAAGGTCACTTGAGGTTGGAGGGGCATTTCATCCCTTGGAGTCGGTTTCCCCATCCTTTGACATCAGTCACATTGGCTGATGTATCTTCTGACATCTTGATGAAGAGTGGGCCAATAGTAGCCTGCCTGTAGAATTTTGAAGGCAGTCCTTTTCGCTGCAAAGTGACCTCCACAGGGTCCATCATGACAGGTCAGGAGGATGTCGAAAACTTCCTCCTCCCTAACACAACACCTCAAGATCTGATCTGGGCCAAGTTTAAACAGGTTGCCCCCGATCCAAGTGAATGGGGCACTTTTCCTCACAATTTTGCTCTTCTCTCTTGAGGATAGGTGTGGAGGGAACTGTGCTGAGACCAAGTAATTTGCTATATCAGCAAACCATGGTGAGAGTACTGAAATAGCAAACAGGTGTTCGTCTAGCATCTGGTCATCCACTGTCCCTTCTTCACCTGCAGGCAAATCCAATCTAGACAGAAAGTCAGCAACAACATTTTCCTTACCTGGCTTGTCCACAATGGTCAAATCAAATTGCTGCAACAAGAGTAACCATCTAATGATACGAGCATTCACATCAGGCTTATTCATTAAATATCTAATCGCAGCATGATCAGTGTGTACGAATGTTTGATAACCAGTGATGTAGTGTCTAAACTTGTTTAGGGAATGTACTACGGCTAGGAACTCTTTTTCGGTTACAGTATAGTTCATTTCTGCCTTGGACAGGTTTTTGCTGACAAAGTATATGGCATATGGTAGTTTCTCCTCAACTTGTCCTAAGGCTGCCCCTATGGCTTTGTTCGAGGCATCGATGTGGATGTGGATGTGGAAAGGTAGGGCCCAGTTTGGACCTCTCAAGATCGGGGCGGACACCAGCTTATCTTTCAACTCATCCAGAGCCCCTTGACAGTCGTTAGTCCAATTAAACTCAACATCTTTCCCTAAGAGGCCAAACAATGGCGAGGCTAGCTTACTGAAATCTTTAATGAATCTTCTGTAATATCCTACTAAGCCTAGAAAACTCCGAACATCTCTTACCTTTTGAGGAGATGGAACCTTTTGGATGATAGCAATTTTGTTAGGATCCACCTGTAATCCTTGCTGAGAAATGGTATGACCTAACACAGTCCGTTCGGTCATCAGGAATTCACATTTTTCAGGACTAAGGGACAGGTTCATCTCAATACACTTGTTTAAAACTTTTCCCAGGTTAGACAATGCTTCTTGGAAGTTAGACCCATAAGGAGTAAAGTCATCCATATAAATTTCCACCGAATCGTGAACCAACTCAGCAAATATGCTCAATACTGCTCTCTGGAAAGTGGCAGGAGCGTTGCATAGCCCAAAGGGAAGGACCCGGTAGGCAAAGGTTCCCCAAGGACAAGTGAAGGTGGTCTTATCTTGGTCTTCCAGGCTGATTTGGATTTGATTATACCCGTTGAACCCATCTAGGAAAGAAAAGAACTTCTTCCCTGCCAACCCATCTAGCACTTGATCTATGAAAGGCAAAGGGAAATGGTCCTTCTTGGTGGCTTTGTTAAGTTCTCGATAATCTACACAGATTCTCCACTTCCCATTTTTCTTGGGCACAAGCACCAGAGGAGAAACCCATTCGCTGTCCAAGATGGGGTAGATGAATCCTGCATCCAACAACTTTTGCAATTCTTCTTTAACGATGTCCTTAAGGGCTGGATTCATTCTCCTCTGAGGCTGCCTGACTAGTTTACAATCCTCTTTAATGTAAATGTGATGGGTACAGACCGAAGGGTGGACTCCTTTCATCTCCTTATAGCTCCAAGCAAAAGCATCTAAATGGTGGCTCAATAAGCTACAGAGCTCCTTTTCCTGGGAGGGAGATAGGGATGAGCTAATCTTTAAGGTTCTTTCAGGGCCAAATTCCACATTCTTAACTCTAGGTGAGGTCGGATTGGCCACACAGAGGTCCACTAAAGCGCTGGCTTGGGTACCTTCCACTAACTCCTCTAACAACAGTGCACTGGGAGGTGGATTTTGAATCAAATTCTCGATCAAGTCATCCTCGGTCAGAGGACCTCCCCTGGTGGCTTCTACTGTGCACAATGGTGCAGAGTAGACTTCACCCTCATCTCCCTCCTCCAACCAGAGTGGTAAGTCATGTTCTAACAGAGGTTGGGCAGGAGGGTATAAGACTAGCTGTTTGGACATAGGCCCATTCTTGATGGTCATGCTTCCAGCTCGACAACTAATGTAAGCATCCACAGTAGCTAACCAAGGCCTTCCCAAGATGAGGGGGTATCCAGTGAGTTTTGCCTTTGGTTGAAGGACCAAAAAGTCCGTAGGGTACTCCCAAGAATCAACAGAGACCAGGACATCCTCCACAATCCCTTCGGGAGTCACGGTGGAGCGGTCTGCCAACTGCAATACTGTCGAGGTCTTTCTTAAGGAACTCTGAAAATTAAGTTTAAGCATAGCGTCCATGGTCATCACATTAATGGCAGCCCCTAGATCAATCAAGGTGTGGGGAATTATGGTGCCATTGATGTGGACATCAACTATAGGACTCCCAGGTTCCAAATATTTTGGACAGATTACTTGTCCCAACATCAGATCGGACAGTTGTCCTATGACATTGATAGTCGGGGCATCTCTCTTGCGCCTGCCTGGGTGCCTGAAACACTTCTCCTTGATTAATTTGTTGTAGATTGGTACATCTTTTATGGCCTAGAGAAATGGAATTTTCACACACAACTGTTTAAGTTCTCCTAGAAGTTCAGTCTCCTCTAGGTTTGGTTGTGTGGCTACTGTTAGTCTCTCAGGAAAGGGTGGAATGGCTTTGGGTTCTCTTTCCTGTTTCTCTTCCTCTTCCTCGGGGGAGGAGGTTGGCGATCTGGAAGGACCTTTCCAGATCGTAGGTTGATCTCCTGAATCTCCACAGCATAGGTAGGGCATGTTGTCTCTCCAGTGTATACCTGTTGGGCATGTCTATTGTTGGGGTTCGGGTTCGGTTGAGCAGGCATCTGGGGTTGTCTTGGAGGAGCAGGAGGTAATGGTTGTGGTTGAGTAGGAGGTGGAGGCAAAATAGCGGGAGGAGAGTTGTATTGGGGCCTCCACCCCGGTTGAGGTGCATTCCACTGAGGTTGTGGCTGGACATGAGAGTGAAACAAATGAGCAGCAAGTTGAGTATGGTATTGAGCTGGATAAGACCAAGGAGGAGGTGTGGACCAGGACGGATGAGCAGGGGGCCCCCAAGAAGGCATGTGAGCGGATGGATTGGGGTTGTAATAAGTTTGGGATGTTCCTTGCATCCCCTGCTGATAAGGTCTGGACCCATGCGGCCTCCTTTGGTTAAGGAAGTAGAGTGGCTCAGTGGCCCCTTCAGTCCCTTGGTACATGGCTTTCAGTCCAGGTAAGGTTGGGCACTGGTTCGTGGGGTGGTCTTCCTCACAAACGAAACATACCTCCACTGAGTGCAATGGACACTCGTTCTTAGGATGCTTCCTTGTACATCTAGGACAAAAAATGGCCAAAGCCCTCTCAGCTTCCTCTTTCCTCTGCTGGATTTGGAAGGTATCCAGTTGCATGGCAACAGTCTGTCTCATCTCACTTTTGAGGTCTTCCATCTGATTAGCAAACTCATGCTTGGAGAAGGTAGCACTAGCGGAGAGTGGATTCCCTCTACCTCGTTTCCGGGTTGCCCTAGAGTGGTTTCTAAACACAGTCTTTATGTCCTCATAAGGTAGTTGGTAGATGTCTCCTCCAGCTAGCAGATGGAGGGTATCTAGCATAGTTTTTAAAACCGGAACCGGTGACCGAACCGGTCCACCTAATGAACCGGTTTACCGACCGGAACCGGTCTAACCGGGACTGGTTTGGTCTAAATGAACCGGTTTTTAAAAAATACATTAAATAATTAATTTTTAATGAAACAAAACTATTTTTAAGATGTAAAACCATGATTCCAAGCCAATAGAGACAAAATATGCAAAGTTTGCTCATTTATATACCATGCAAAGGTGAATATATCAAAATGGCACCGAGTGCAATAGATTCTACCTGCAGTGATATTGTTCCATTTGATGTCAGGGTCAATGATGAAATATTAATCCAGCACTACATGAAGACTAAACAAGTTCTACATTCAGTGACTAATACTTTGGCAATGAAAGATGAGATTATCAAAACAGTTTGAAAACAAGAGCATAATGATATACTCAATGCATGAACAATCAACCTGTTTTAAAATAGAGTAAAAGGAAATAAGTGGTTTTTTAAATACAAAATCCTTTTCTTCAATCGATACAAGGCGGGCACGATAGACAATGCAAATCTCAACCTTTTGCAGCATTTCCATCCTGCGGAGTAAACCCAACATTATAGCAATCCTTTTTCTCTACCATAATTCAGAACTGTAAATTGTGCTATGCTTGAAGATCATACTAAGAAAAATTGTAAATAAAAAAACCACTATTGATCTCTTCAAATTTAAAATACTTACCAATTATCAGTCTGAGCTTCATAGCTCTCAAGGCCGATTTTAAATGTACTGATAATCCTA
Source organism: Pinus tabuliformis (assembly GCA_031772625.1). NCBI lineage: Eukaryota > Viridiplantae > Streptophyta > Pinopsida > Pinales > Pinaceae > Pinus > Pinus tabuliformis. The sequence continues at coordinate 330,727,428 of CM062805.1, read as the reverse complement.
AACTTGTGAGAACTAACTTGTACCACGCTTTCAGCACTGTCCAGATACACCCGTAGAAGAGGAAAGAAATGAATTGCTCCAGATGACTCGTAAAGAATGGTGATAACAAACATGTTTACTGTGACTTTCACTCGTGGCACAGAAGTAGTAATCAAAGTTTCCTCCTCCAAAGGATCCAATTTTAAAGACCCATCTCTGTCAGATACATTAGTTGGTAGAGTATCAAAGGGAAGGGTCTTTCTCAAAGTCGCAGGTGAAAAAATCTTTAACTTAAGCGGGTTCCCTGGTTTTTTGACCAACTGTAGGCGCACATTCACAAAAGCAAGACTGCTGCCACGAGTGAAATTCATTTGCAGGCTTGTCCTCGCTCCCACCAATGTGCTGTCCATAAACCGGCCGGTTTAGGACGGAACCGGCCGGTTTGATACAAACCGGCCGGTTTTGACCGGTTAGGGCCAGATTTTGGGCACAGGAGGGAGCTGACCGGGTTTATTAGGCCGGTTCGGACCGGCCAGCTATCTAACCGGTCGGTTTGACCGGTAACCGGTTTTTGTGGCCGGTTTTTAAAACTATGGTATCTAGAAGGTCTTCGGGGACTCGGAGCAGAACCAGCTTCAGAGATTCAGGGTCAAGCATGCACCTGGCCCGTTTATAGCTAAGTTGGAACCTTTCCTCGTAGTCTTCTAAAGACTCATCACTTCCCATGGTCATCCGAAAGATTTCTCCCTTTGTTTCTTTTGACCTACAGTAGTCTCGGTATTTGTTGTTAAAGGCTTGCTGCATCTGAGCCCAAGTTGTGATATTGTTTCCAAGTAACCCCATGAACCAACGTAGTGCTGCATCCTTGAGGGTAGAGGGAAAGAGTTTCAACTTTTGCTCGTCTTCTGCATAGTCATAAGTTCGACAAAGGACAGCAAACTCAAACAGGAAGGTATCAGGGTCTTCAGTGGTCAATCCATGGAAATGAGGTAAAGCTGAGGGACTTATGTTTTTCATCTTCATGTCCCCGTTGGTCTCTCGGATGGGAAAGGCACCTTCTATTCTCTCATCATCCTCTCTACCGTTTCTGTTTTCAGCCATGGTCTCAAAAGGAATGTTTTCTTGCTCTTCTTCTGTTATAGGATCTTCGTATATCTCAGGAGGTTCACCTATAGGTTCTTCTGGATCACTGCCACCAAAGAAGAGAGAAGGGTGACTTAGTGATGTGGTGGGGGTGTTGGGTAGGAATTTTTCGGTATTATCTCTGTTCCTACGAGGCATGAAATGAAATATTTTTGTTTTCTTTTGTTTTTTCTGCTTGTACCTGCAAAACTGAAATAGATTGAATTGCAACTAACTAAAATCTATCTTGCGGAAACGAAAATGCGGACTTGAAATGAAAACAGGAAATGACTAATCTATTTTGCTGAAATGAAATTGCAGGAATGAAATGCTAAGCTACGCTTGCAGAATTGAAATTGCGGAATTGAAATGCTAATCTATGAAAGCAGGAAAGGTCTATTCTATTTTTGCAGAAATGAAATTGCAAAATGGAAATGAAATAAACTACTCAGCAGAAGGTTGTAGTAGAAAATAGAAGAAAAGCAGCAATCACAAATACTCTGATGCTTCCCCGGCAATGGCGCCAAAAAGAATGGTGGGCTCCAGTATTGCAACAATAATGCTGCAACTCCTGGGACTCCCTTCTTTACTTTTATCAACCCGGTCGTTCGTAACAAACTTGGAAGCGACGGTGCTATATGCACAAGTACTAGCTCTTGCTACAGCTGTCACTGGATCAGTTGGCACAAGTCCGTTAGGAGCTTAAGTCAACTTCTATGAGCTCTCAAAAGAAGCTTTTAATGGTGATGGACGAAAGCTAACTCAACCAGAGGCTAATCTACTTGCAGAAAGAAGTTGAAAGCTAGAAAGGAACGCAAACCCTAGCAAACCCTAGTTCTACCAACTAATCATACTAGTGCAAGTAAAAGGATGAAAGCTACAGAAATGGATGCCATTGACTTCTAGCAAGGTAAAATGCATGTGATTAAGCTACTTCTAAAAAGAAATATGAAGAAAACATCTTTTTGCATTTTTTAGTACTTCGTCAAGATTATTTTGCATATGCTTTAACTGTTTTTTACTGTGCAGAGGTTAACTGGCGAAAGGAAATGGAGTAGGCGCTTGCAGGAGGTTGGGAAGGTTAGAAGAGGGCCTAAGGGGTCCCTAGCACCCTTCCAGAGAGTTTCACAGTGATCGGATTCCAAGAAACCACTTTCGTGAGCTTCTACAGGAAGTCTGCAGGGGTTCTACAGGATGTTCTGTGGCTTCTACAGGATGTTCCGAAAGGAGATTTTTGAAGGGTTGATGGTGGAAAAGAGGTGAAGAAGTGGGTATGGAGGTTGATGATGATGTGGAGTGGTCCAGAACCTGGCGAACGAAGCGGGTGAGTGATGAGGATGGTTGGATTTGTTCAAGGAGGGCTAGAGCAATGTTGCACAAAAATATGGGAATTAGGTCAAAGTGAGGGAACGTAGCAAATGTGAGGCAAGAATCAAAGTTGGAGGGCGGAGCAGGCGATATTGATGGAGTAGGGGTAGGCAAAGAGGTTTTACAGGTGCTCTGCAAGTTATTTTCCCAAACTATTCAAACAAAGATTCGAAAAACTAAAGACCTAGCTACTTTAACCTAATCTGACCTGAATATCAGCAAAGCAAATGAGCAGAAGTTTACTACAACAAAATCATGTGAAATAGCTATGCAAACTAAGCAATCATGAACCTGAACATGTAACCTCAACTGGTATCAACTTCTGCAAATGAGAATCTACACTAATAATTGCATGATGAAGCAAAGACAGTGTTTTTGGTAGCTGCAAGGACACCTTGGTCTCAGCTCATGGTCCCACAGGGGGAGAGGTGAGATCAGGGGTGCTTGGTGGCCTTTTTCTCAAGATCTTCTCTGTTATTAGCCTATCAAAACAATCTGAACCTAAAAATCCTTTTTAATCATCAACAATGACCTATATAATCAAGCAAAACTGTAATCTCCTTAATAGAAATTATTTGATAAAGACGTTCAAAACATATAATAGTACAAGAAGGAAGCCTTGGCACTTGGGTTGGGCCCAACCCCAGGAGCTACAGGCTCCTAAGAAAAGCTCAGATCTGATGCCAAATGAAACTGCTTTCCATTATTCAAAAATAACCAAGTCACAAGAAAGTTGTACAGCAGAAACTACAAAAAATGAGCTGAGAAACTAGCAGCACTATGGTGCAAAATACAACTGTTCCCAAAGTAACCTACGAAGGCTGGAAGCCTTCCTATTTATGCACTACGAGGGTCTCCAACAGCCCTCCTTAACTCGAGGGGCTCGGCTGCTCAAATTGCCAGTGATCAGTCACTTTACACAAAATTGCTCGGCTGCCCTTGGGAATCCTTTTCGGTGGCCTGCTAAACTCCAAGCTAAGGGTGGAGATTTCGAGGAAGGGGCCATTTAGTGCAGGAGACACCCTTCCTACGAATCCTCACCCTTGTTCCTTCATGCTTGGCTGTTATCTGGCTCATAAATGCTTTGCTTTGGTCCAAAATTTGTCCAAAAACCTGCAATAACCACGTGTTAGCCTTCTTAGTCAAGTGACTACCCTCATTCGTTCAACCAACATAAATATACTCAAAAAAACATACATAAACTATGAAAAATGGTGGATTTATGAATAACAGTAGGCAAAATGAGCCCAATAAGTTACCCATTTTTGGGGCTCATCAGTTTTGTTCCAGCATTTTACATTTCATTCCATTATGCATTTCAGTAATTATTTGTGCAGATTTTACATTTTGCAGTGTTGGTATAAGTACCTGCGTTCACATTTAGATCGCCACCTTTCTGAGCCTTAAATTAAGTAACATTTAAGACATATTTCAAAAATAATTTTAGGCCTCCATTTAACTAAAATTAGCCAAGTCCCTGCATTTCACATAGTTTTAAATTTTGCAATTGCATATGGACAGTCGAGTCTTTTAAGCAGCAGTTTCTCATCCTTTACTTGAGCCTTATTTTCTTCGCAAGATAGTTGACTCCACAAGGCACCGGTATCACTTTCTTCAAATCATTTTGACTCCTTAAAATCTTGCGCAATCTAAAATAAGTATTGGTTGCTTAGTTGTGTCTCCCAAGTTGGTTGGTTCCCAACTAATCTTTTATTTTTCCATTTCCAGAGGGTCTACCCCCCTTAGTCTGCTATTGGAAGACAACTCAAACGGAGTGATTGGGGATCAGTGTGACGCCCTTGATCTGAGTCGTCGTCACGGTGCCTAGACATTCTGTGCGACAACAAGCTCCACATCCCACATCCTGTTGGACCCTTTTTATACTTTGGTTCAACATGTGATAGAAGATGGAGGTTGGAATGAACATACACAAAATTCTCAGCCTTTGCCACGCCTAGCCTGTTTCACTTCACTAAATGGATGAAGCCATATGTACTCCAATTCCTCTCAGCTGATGAGGAACTAGCAACCTGTGATAACAACCTAGTGGCTAGAGTGAAGAGATGAATGTTATCCCCACCATGGAAGCCCCACCAAGTAATAGGATCAAAATGTGAAATGTAACTAGGTTCAGTCTTCATAAATGTACTTTTGATATTTGTGTTTAATCAAGAAAAGAAATATTATTTTTATAATATATGTCAATGAGTTTCTTGCTCATTGAAATAGGTCTAGCACAAGTTAAAGTGCTATAGGTGAGTCAAATAGTCAAAAGAAAATGTTGAAGACCTTAAGGGCAAGTTGCACCATGTATATGTTTGTATAGAAGTCAAAGAATACTCCTCCAAGCACAATCAAGTCTCCTCCAAAGCAAAGGCACCATCAAAGGTCTCCTCCAAGCATATGACACTACCAAAGAAGCCTTCTGAAGTAAGCATAACAAGTCGGCCTGCAAACAATCTTCAAGTCGGTCTTCTAGTTGGCCTAAAAGGAGGGACAATCCTCTATATATAGAGGTTGTCCACTTCATTACAACGTCAACTAAGTAACTATGAAATCTGCAAAGAAAAGAGGCAAGAGAAAGGGTAACGAAGGACGAAGAAGAGGTCTCCTAGTGCAGCAAAGGAAGGAGGAGAAAAACCGAAGTGAAGAGGATTGTTTCTAGGGCTAGAAACAGTCACACGTGCGAAGAAAGGGTGGTGAAGTCTGTGGGTATGACAGCAGGGACAAACAGTCCATGAACTAGTGTTGTTTGGGCTTGAAACAAGGCCTACTAGGCCCCCCAAGCAAAGCAAAGAATCCTATCTCTCTAGCGAAGGAAAGTAACCCTAATTCTCTAGGGTATGTATCACACATGAGAAAACTAGGGCAGTTGTACAGTCATACACCTAAACTTCAAGAAGAGTTTTGTTGGATCAAGAGAAGGGTGTCTCCTTAAATGAAGAACATCTCCAAGGAAGGAAGAAGAATATATCATCAAGAAGCTAACATAGCCGAGGTCTATCTCTAGAAAAAGCAGTGAAGAAAAGGACGAGTTGTTGGGGAGCAAAGTGCCAAAAGGAGGAAGTCCATGTGTCGGGGAACATAGTGCAAAAAAGAGGAAAGACTTGACTTGTGCATGGGGGACATCCTAGTCAAGGGTCTAGGGTTTGGCATTGATCAATAAAAAGCTTCAATAAGAGAAACTTACTAAAGGGTTTTCCTCTCAAGAAAAGAGAAGTTTTGGCCCTGGCAGAAAGCCAACATCTTATGTTCTTGTTCTTATGCTTTTAGTAGTAGTTTGATGAAGTACACACACATGCATTAATAAGAAGAAGAAGAAGAAGAAGATTAAGCTAACAAGAAAAAATAAAAAGACTCCACACATTGTTATCAAGTCAAGAAGAATCACACTACACCTAATTGCCCTAGATTCTTCAACATGGTATTGGAGTTAAGGTAAGACATCAAGGAAAGGGCATCTCAAGAACACTCATAAGGTGACTCATCAAGGAAGGACATCTACAAAGTTGAAGCATCAAGCCAAGAAGTCTCAATCACTTCAAGGACAAGAAGGCCTACCATCTATCATTCATCAAGGAAGACTACATAGCAAGAAGAAGAGCCTTACATAAAGGCACCTACAAAGAAGAGCAGATCAAAGAGGGACCTACATCATCTACAAGTTACCAAGCAAATCTCATCATCAAGCAAGTCCACTTGGAGAAGGCAACTTGAAGAACATCAAGATCCTAGGAAGGCAAGCCATCAAGTCTTCAAGGAGAAAGCAAATCCACTACATCTAAAAATCTATCAAGTAAGTATATGTCCCCTTCTGAATATACATCAATGTCTTTTTGCAAGGAAAGCAACAAATTGGTAGGTACCAATAACTTTCTTGCATGGAAGAAGAGGATTGATTTACTTCTCAAGGAGAATGAACTTCTAGAACATGTCAAAGGGAATATCACTATCCCTACTAAGGAACAAACCCAAGCCTTAGCCAAGTACAATAAGGATGAGACAAGAGCTCAAAGGATTCTAATAGAATCTATCAAGGACTCTCTCATTCCTTATGTCTCCAAATTTGAAACATCAAAAGAAATCTATGATAAACTAGTAGAGCTATTCTCAGTAACCACTGCTGGAGAAGTGATATCTCTAAGAAATGAATTGTACAAGATGAAGATATCAAAGGAAGGAATAGCTCCCTACTTCATGAAGATCTCTGAGATGAAAGATCAACTTCAAGAGTTGGGGGAAGTCATGTCCAACAAAGAAATGACAACTGTAGTACTCAATGCTCTACTTGAGGATTGGGGCAACTTCACATCTAGCATATATGCCAAGAAGGAAGCTACCACACTAAGTGAAATGTGGTCTCTATGCAAAACAGAGGAAACCAGACTCAAAGCTAAGGAAGATGTGGGATCAAAGGAGCAAGCATTTGCTACCATGGCCAAGAGAAAGGGAAAATTTGGCAAATTTGGTCCACGAAGAACAAACAACAAAGATATGTCCAAAATCCAATGCTATGGATGCCAAGAATATGGACACTACAAAAGGAATTGTCCTAAGCTTAAGAAGGACAACAACAACAAAAGAAAAAGGGAAAAATCTCACATGACTCGAGAGGTGAAAGAAGAAGAAAAGAAGCAAAAGAAGGAAGATCCACCGGATCTCTACTATGCCTAAGTCAAACTCTTTACTTAAAGTCTTCTTTCAAAATTTTGAGTAGGATAGGAGCATGTAGGAATAGAATAAAATTGCATGGCTAGAAACATCTTCTAGAATCTAGAAGCATGAAGTACATAGGGTTCAAAATACTCATGTAGAAGAAGCATCTATAAATAGAACAAAATGCATGGGTAGAAATATCTTCTAGAATATAGGAGCATGGTAGATATAGCTCAAAATATTTATGTAGAAGGAGCATGCGTAGAATAGGACCTCATCCATAATAAAAGAAAATTGATCATGATTAGGAATCTTAGAAGACCTCCATCATCAAAAGAAAAGAAACATTTGCAGGGTAAGGGTCTTTAAGATCCTATGATGGAATCTTCAAAAGAAGATTCATAAACAAAAGCAGATGTCTCACTGAGAATCCCATTCATGGGATTCAAGAAAAGGATGATATGCAGGGAAGCTAAGATGAAGCAAGAAGGGCCACACCAAAGACAACCAAATGAAGCTAATATGATCAAAGGAGAATCAAGATGAGGCATGTATGCATCAAAATTTAGTCATGTTATTATATGTATATTATTGAGTCATGGGAATAGTTCTATGACATAATCAAGTATGAAAAAATCTCTTTCACCAATGACATGCTCGAAGGCATGTACTACAATACAATGGAGGTCAACAAAAAGAAATACTCACATAAGGAGTATAAGATTGTTGACTAAGAAGCAAGTGAAGAAGGAATGTTGACTAGTCCTAGAAGCAAGCAATGAAGAAGTGCTCCCACAAGGAGCATAAGGTGGTTGACTAATCTATCCAAGAAGAAGCAAATGAAGAAAGAGATCAAGCATGATCACAAAGAATCACTATCTAACAAAGATCCATTGAAGACATCTCCCAAAAGAAGGCAGGACAACTCTGACTAAGAAAGGAAAAGATCAAAGGACCCTTGACACCTATGAAGGCCTTGGAGATATGAAAGGTGCAGATAACTGATTCTACTCTACGAAGATGTCATGATGAAAAAAGCCATCCAGCAAAACTTAATGTTGAAACAATATCAAGATGAAGTCATGAACGGCTACTAGATCAAAGCATGGGAACAAGCAAGTACAAAGAAGAATCCATGTGAAGAGTAGTCTGAAGCATAGACAAGATGAAAAGGAATAACCAAATGACAAGAGAACCTGATATATGACAAGAAGGCCACTTTCCACGAAGGAAAGTGATTGATGGATGGTGCCCTACCAAAAGGAAGTTCAAACCAAGAGTTCATGACATCGAAGGAAAAAAGAAGATCAAGCAGCTGAAGGACCCATGAAGAAGAAGTCGTTGATACAAGTCCCTAGCTAAGAGGGAGTTCTAACAAGTTCCCAATTACAAAGGAACTTGGACAAGTACCTTGTCAGAGGATACTTGGTAAAGTCTTTCTCAATTAAGAGGAAGTGATAGACACAACATTCTTGTCTTCACTTGGGAAGAAAGAATGGAAGGATTGGGTAATCATCTGGCATCCGATACTCTTTGAGGACGTGTAGGGCATCCAAGACAAGAGTAGGCAAGAGGACCGATATTCTTTGAGGGCTGGGAACCCAAGATAAGAATAGTCCTAGAAGGTCATACTCAGTGAACGCCTGGGTGGGTATGTACCTTGAGAGACAATGACTAAGGTGTCTATAAGTCACTGGTCTCGCCAACATTGTGCTTTGATCTATTGAGAGATAGAATTGTCAGACAAGGCCTTGCTATGGAAACAATGTTGGTTACTATGATGCTATAACAGATGCACTGCCAATCCAGTTTATCTTATGTGAATTTTTTCAAGATTGAAACATAGCCAAACACCTTGTAATGTTATATGAATACCTCCCTAGTTAAGAGGAAGCGTTGAAGGAAATGTAACTAGGTTCGGTCTTCATAAATATACTTTTGATATTTGTATTTATTCAACAAAAGAAATATTATTTTTATAATATATGTCAATGAGTTTCTTGCTCATTGAAATAGGTCTAGCACAAGTTAAAGTGTTATAGGTGAGTCAAATAGTCAAAAGAAAATGTTGAAGACCTAAAGGGCAAGTTGCACCATGTATATGTTTGTATAAAAATCAAAGAATACTCCTCCAAGCAAAGTCAAGTCTCCTCCAAAGCAAAGGTACCATCAAAGAGTCTCCTCCAAGCATATGACACCACTTAAGAAGCCATCTGAAGTAAGCATACCAAGTCGGCCTTCTAGTCAGCCTAAAAGGAAGTGCAGTCCTCTATATATAGAGGTTGTCCACTCCATTACAATGTCAACTAAGTAACTCTAAAATCTGCAAAGAAAAGAGGCAAGAGAAAGGGTAACAAAGGACGAAGAAGAGGTCTCCTAGTGTAGCGAAGGAAGGAGGAGAAAAACCGAAGTGAAGAGGATTGTTTCTAGGGCTAGAAACAGTCACACGTGTGAAGAAAGGGTGGTGAAGTCTGCGGGTATGACAGCAGGGACAAACAGCTCATGAACTAGCATTGTTTGGGCTTGAAACTAGGCGTACAAGGCCTCCCAATCAACGCGAAGAAGCCTATCTCTCTAGCGAAGGAAAGTAACCCTAATTCTCTAGGGTACATATCACATGTGGGAAAACTAAGGCCGTTGTACAGTGATACACCTAGACTTCAAGAAGAGTTTTGTTGGATCAAGAGAAGGGTGTCTCCTTAAGTGAAGAACATCTCAAAGGAAGGAAGAAGAATATCTCATCAAGAAGCTAACATAGCCGAGGTCTATCTCTAAACAAAGAAGTGAAAAAAAGGACGAACTGTTGGGGAGCAAAGTGCCGGAAGGAGAAAGTCCATGTGTTAGGGAACATAGTGCAGAAAAGAGGAAAGACTTGAATTGTGCTTGGAGGACATCCTAGTCAAGGGTCTAGGGTTTGGCATTGATCAATAAGAAGCTTCAATAAGAGAAACTTACTAAAGGTTTTTCCTCTCAAGAGAAGAGAGGTTTTGGCCCCGACAGAGAGCCAACATCTTGTGTTCTTGTTCTTATGTTTTTGGTAGCAGTTTGATGAAGTACAAACACATGCATTAATAAGAAGAAGAGGAAGATTAAGCTAACAAGAAAAAGTAAAAAGACTCCACAAATTGTTATCAAGTCAAGAAGAAACACACTACACCGAATTGCCCTAGATTCTTCAACACGAGATGCCCTCGATCATCCATAGCTACTAGATCTGAAAAGCTACCAATAGATTGTACAAACCCTCCAAATTCTTGGCGTACTTCCATTGCAACTCCCATATCTCTATAAATTTTCCTCAAAGTTGTCTTGTATCCTTGTACCACTTCAGAATCCTTGTTTGGCATTGTTCTACTAGGTAAAGACAAAATTTTGGAATGATAATATTTAGGGTGCAATGCATAGGCCAAAAGGTGTAATGGTGTGGTCATTTTGTTCCACCTTTCTGTAATTATGTCCTTCACTACATTATAGAATGTTTCATAAGGGTCATTTTCACTTGCCCTAATAATTTCCCTTATCCTCTCCAACATACTATCAATGTTTTCATAAACTTCCCCCAAGCAAGGTGTATCTGTGTCAAATGCCCTGATCAAGGTCAAGATTGGTTCAGTAAACCGCAAAAGGTATTGGACCTTGTCCCACCATGCATCATCAAGAATGATGGACTTGATTTTTTGCCCTCTATCAGAAGTGGAAGTGCTCCATGATTTCCAAAGAGAGTCAATGACCATTGCTTGTAATGTTTGTCTCACCTCCACAAGCCTCTTTATGACAAGAGTGTGGAAGGAAAAATAAGTTTCAGCAACCTACAAGTTTCAAAAAGTCAAATCTCAATTGAGAAATCATATATAAATTTGTAATTAAAATTAAGAATTTCCAATATAAATAATATTGATTAAAAAAAGAGTACCTTCAATAGCTCCAACTTTGCAAAACCCCGATAAATGGCTTGGGACATTGAATGATTGGTTATGAACATTTGGATTTCTTTTGCCGCTACATTTATTTTATTAATCCATTCAATCTCACCAATCTTGGCAAGAATAAGGTTCAATGAATGTACTGCACATGGAGTCCAAAAGATGTGATCATATTGGCCCTCCACAATCAAACCTGCAGCTTTACAAACCTATGTGTTGTCTGTAATGACTTGGACAACATTATGTGGCCCCACATTTTCTATTGCATCAATAAGAATTGTGGATATGAAAGATGCATCTTTCTCCGTTCCAATGCAATCAACAGCCTTCAAAAACATTGCCCATTGGGGGCATACTGCAACAACATTAATTAATGGACGGTTTCTTTGATCTCTCAACCCATCAAAGATTATGAACACGCCTGTTTTTGCCCATGTATCCCGGATTCCCTGTAGTTGTCTATCCACGGATCGTCTCTCTGATGCCAACAAAGTAGTGCAGACCTTTTCATATCCAAGGTTCTTGTACCCTTTTGGCGCTTCATTAACAGCCTTAATCATTTGTTGCCAATAAGGGGAATGCACCAAATTGAATGCTAGCCCATTTGCATAGATGCAACGAACTACATGTTCATCGACTATGTCTCTACCTTGATTATTGAAAGTTGCTTCAAGAGGGCCTAGAGTGGGCCTTTTATTAGTTGTGGCAGCAGGCCTAGATGGCAATGGAGGCCTAGTTGTAGAGCTTTGCACAAGGTGTTTTCCCTTAGCAAGCTTTCTATCAGCAGCTTCTTACAAAGATGCATAGAATTTCATTTTTCCAAGACTCAAACCTTGGTCAGGTTTGCTATTTGCATCTTTTGGCCCAGTGCATACTTGCACCCTGTGTTAGTTTGACCAGTGAGATGGGCCTTCACTCTAGTATATGAGCCATTTTTTATATCTTGGCATTCATTGCATTTCCATTTACATGAACCACCTCCAGGATTTTTTCCAATAATCTCCACATATTGCCATAGAGGAGATTTTGGGTCTATTTTGATGATTTCCCTTTCGCTCTGCTCATGCTTTGATGGTTCCATAATGATAATGGTCTATAGGTTATCTTATTGCATATAAAATTCAAATTATGATATATTAATATTATCATCAATACACAATTAAAAATTAAAATACACTTCATGTAACACATGATATCGCTTACAAGGTCATGATATAATATACTTTCAATAAAACTTTAAAATTTAATATACCATGTTCTTAATGGATAAATTGAAAATAGAAGTAAACACATCAAAAATACAAAAAATAAAAACAAACTATTATAGAGATAAACTACAATAGAAATTTTGACTAATGAGTAGAACAAGGATGCTTATAAATTATAAATTGAAAATTATTATAAACTATCTCTTGTTTGCATTAATGTATGACCTTTTGTTTTCCAAGAAGTGGAGCAATGCTTTCTAACCTTGAATATACAGTATGTCTCAATGCTTGCATTATTGCATATTGAGGACCTTAAGGTAAACAGTAATTCACTGTGAAGGAGAGTTAAAAACTCATAATAATTTGAGTTATTTTATTATCAGCAAACAATAAAAACAAACAAATTTAGCATTGATGGTACCTTGGTCAGTCGAGCCAAATGCCTAAGGAAAAAGATGAATGTCGGCCAAATGAACGACGGTACCTTGGTCGGTCGCTGCCAAATGATGAACGCCGATTGATTATGGTGCTTGTAGCGAACACAACAAAATACGCCAAACCCAAACGCCAAGTTCACTATTCCCCCTGTCACGCCAAACGCCTGTTCACTCAACACTGTGTCCCCTGTCACGCCAAATGCCAAACCTGTTCACTGTGCTTGCTTTTGACTTTCACTCAAGAGTCAAAAACCTAATTTCCGAACCTTTTCACTTTCGCAGCGATTTCCCACTTTTGCTTTTGGCGGTTCTGGCAAGGAGTGTCATTTACGCATGGATCTGCTTCTGTGATGAGGATATGTTTCCAATCTTACTCAGATCCACCAACTGCCATATTTTTGCCATAATCCTGCGGATCCAACAATCTAGCCTCTCCCTCTGCCGGATCCAGTAACGTAGAGGAGGAGTGGGACTAGCAGCTTGTTAAAGAGCACACCATCATGGAAGAGGGGCATTGAGCACTAGGAGATTCATGCTTCTAAGTCACTTCATCTTAGGGGTTGGATAAACCTTAGTATGTATAACACTTGTACATTCTTATATTATATAGCACACCATGTGGGGTTGCCTTGTTGGTTATTTGCATGAAGACATTTCCTTGTTTTATGTTAGCATCCTTAACTATTGTATTAATAAAGAGAGAAGGGAGCTTTTTTCGAATACAGATTTTCACAGTTATAATTCATAACGAGAAGAAAATGTTTATAGAGAAACTGTGTTAACAAAATTTGAAATATCTAACGTTTCGGGTGAACCCTTCACCCATCATCAAGGACATGAATCAAGAATATAGATGAAGAGAAACAAACCAATCCTTTTTAAAGAGTTGGATATAATAGAATAAAATTATTTTTATTATATTATTATTAATCAAAATAATATAACTATTAGAATAGGACCAAAAGGTCTTATAAAGAAATATATAAAATAATAATTAATAATTAACTATTAAAGTATTAATATTAAAATAATTATAAATATTAAAATTAATAATTAATTACTAAAATATTAATAAAAATCATTATAAATATTAAAATTAAATCATTAAATAACTAATAAGACCAATTAATATTATTAATAATTGTGAATATGATAACAGATAAAAATAATTATTATTATTAATATTTTAATAATAATTATTATTATTATTAATTTAATTTTCATAATTATAATTAAAATCATTGTAATATTAATATTATAACAGTAATTATTATAATATTTTAATATTTTAATAGTTATAATTAGAACTATTATAATAATTAATTATTAATAATTTAATTATCATTTCTTTATAACACCTTATTCCCAAAAACTTGGTCTAATTATTTTAATAGTTTTAATTATTATTATAACACCTTATTTATTTATAATACCTTGTGGCAACAAAATTAAATAAATAATTATGGCAATAGAAATAATTATATTATATTATATCTTACTCTATTTTCAATCATTTCTAACATCTCTCCCAGCACCATTGCATTTTAAAAGGATTGGTTTGTTTCTCTTCATCTATGTTTTTGCTTTATGTCCCTGAAGATGAGTGAAGGTTCACGCAAAATGTCGGACGTTTCAAAGATTGTTAACACAGTTTCTCCAAAAACATTTGCTTCTCATTATGAAGAGAGCTTTGCCATATCATCTCATCATTATGTTGAGAAATTGTAGTTGTGGTCAATATTTCATCATCTAAATCAAAGGAGAATTAATTGGTTTCCAATTGTCCAAGTAGGCCCCAGTTTGATAGGTCAACCCTATTGTATCTGTTTCTCGAAGGCAGTGGTTGACTGTGAAACTATGTTAAGAAACCAACTCGACCAAACTTTAAGTTCAAGCTGGCCCTTGAACCAGAGGGGGCTCCCTCAAGTGTTACGAAGCTTTTTTTAACGTTGTTCACTGTCACTAGACAGCAGCCTATGAAGCACAATGGCCGGATCTATTATTTGTTGTAGGTGGTTGCTAATGAATATCCAATATCTGCTCAGAAATAAATCCCTCTCTTGCAGAGGCCTTATCAAAGTGTCAACGTCGAGCTTCGACAAAATAACATAACTTTAAAGAGTTTGGTAAAGGAATAGAAGAGACTATATGATAATTAAACATTCAGACTGAATACTTAATCAACCACACATAGTAGATGTGTGTAGAATAATTCCACAAACAAACAAATATACATTCAAGAGATGACAGAAGGCAACAATTAATGATGCAGAGGAGTTGTTTTAAACAAACTATTCAATTAGCTAATCTCCAAAATGGTGATAACTTTGAAGTGGCTTGTCAGGGAGGTCGATACTCAAACCTAGCCTTGCCCTAGCTCATATGTTACCTTGAACATATGTAGAAACAAATTATGAAATCACAGGGAAAGATATACATGAGAAACAAATTTTGTCATGAAACTAAAGTCAAAATACTTTAGTTTCAAAAATGGCAGGGTTTTGGCATCAAAAACCAACCCTCTTACATTCAAAATCAAACAATATATAGAACATTACACCCAACTAAGTGTGTCTAGCTTCCTGGGATAAAAATCTAAACAATTCACTAAAAATAAAAATAATCTCTAAATAATTTCAAGAAATCTGGAGCTGATTGAAAGTCTTGTGCCTCCAAATCTGGGAATAATCCTTTAGTTGTTGACATTCTGCTTTGGGATTTGAATTTGTTTCTTTGACTGTTGATATCCTGCCTAGAAATCTGGGGTTGTTGAGTAGCTGCCTCGTAAAAGTTTCCCACTGCCCTTTTACTATACTTATTGATCTTTTGCCACAAATCTTTTTACAATGTTTTGTTACAGATTGAAAATTACCGTGGTAACTTTTGTAACATTATCTGCGATTTTTTTTAATACAAAACCATAAATGATTTTGTCATTGGAGGTGAAAGTATTCTAGCTTGATGGAAGATAGGTCATTGACTTTACATAGGACGGTAGTGGCAGTAATGTTACCAATCATACTTCCTCCAAGAGCAATAAGTGTACAACATCGATCAAATTATGTCTCAATGGCTTTGTCAAAAACCTTCATAAGAGCCCCCATTTCTTATAATTTGAAATCAGTTATTAAATTTATCCAGCTCCTCATTAATAAGAGAAATGAAATCTTCCTCATCAAAAATTGTTGTCTTTCTTTCGAAATTCATTTCTGTAGGGACATGAGTGTTGGATTTACTTGACACTTGATCACTGATTCCTGTACCAATTTTTGAAGCAGGCCTTGAGCTAGTTTCTTTTCTAAAACTTGCCAAAGGACTATGATTCCCTAGATTCTGAAACAATCTAACCTGGACTTGAAAACTGGGCATTTATGCAACATTCAATTTCATCAATATTGAACAAATGCTCAACTGCTACAAGGAGTCTCACCGATTGTGTATTTTCCTGCTTATTCAGTGCTAACTGCTTGTCACTTGTGCAAATACTCTGTCTCTAGTCACTAGAGAACAATTATTTCAACTGTCTTCATCTCCTCTGTAAATATGGAATTGTCTTACTGGTAGATGCTTCAAAATAAATAACAAGCTTATTAATTTATGTCATCAAGTGGCCTCTCTAGATTTTAGATTTGGCATTCGCTCTCCCAATTTTACATACATAACCATCACTTGCGAGTGGTCCTTATCCTATTCAGTTGTCAATATCAACTACAGTTTCATTGCTTTTGGAGCCTGTTGCAGCACTAATCATTCCATTGAAGTAGCTCTGTCATATTTGCAATTGAACTTTCTTCAAGTTCCTTTGTAAAAAAGAGAAATACATGAAAAAACATGATTGCAATCTACAACGATAATAAGCAAGAAAAGCCTTTGATCTACAATAGTCACATTGGCATGGATTTGTTTAGGAGAAACCACTTTGGCACCAGAAAAATACCCTGCATAACCATTAATAATACACCTCTCACAAACTCCAGATCAATCAAGGAACATCTAATCTACGGGCTCTGCTTTATTTCCAGGTGTATAAACCCTATCCACATGTTCTTGTTGTATGTTCACACCTGTGTTGATGTCAAAACCATGAGCAGAATTGCAGGGGGGTCTAGGCAGAATCTAGTTTTGGAGTAGGGGGGTACCGCAATCCATATGATGCTGCCCCATTGACAAGGTGGTTTCATGAGACCAAAAATTGAGAACCCCTTCTCTTCGTTAAGATTCGAGCAGGCAAGGGGTCCACAATTTACATGGAGTCATTGATTAAACTTAGCCAATCTTCTCCATTGATAAAATTACAGGTCTCTATACATTGTATCCGTCGTTGATTTGTGGGTATGGGATATATATCCCACATAGGTCAAATCAAGGGATGCATTTGTGTTCATATCAGTGTTTTAAAAACCGGTTACCGGTCTAACCGGCCGGTTAGCAAGCCCGCCGGTCTAAACCGGCCAAAAAACCCTGTTTAAACGCTGATTTCTCCATTTTTTTGCCCTAACCGGTGAAAACCGGCCGGTTTGTAACAAACCGGCCGGTTCCGTCCTAAACCGACCGGTTTTAGGCACACCCACCATAAAGTTAAAAAAGCATATTTTTGACTGTGTTTGAGGGGTTTTGGGGGGGAACTAAGGGTGTTTCAACCCTAACAATGTTGGCAATTAATGGTAATGTTAAATTCTTAAAGTAAAAGTGACATTTCCTTTAATTTTCATTTTCATCCTTTTACTTAAATTTTTAACATTACCATGAAATGACTCAGGATGTCTGAGAGTGGTTTCCACCTCATTGGATTTCATATGGAGAAACTAGAATTTTAGATTTCACTCAAAATTCAGCAGACTTAATGGTTTTCAGGATTTCATGGTTTGGGGGTAAACAATAAATGCAATTAGAGCTCCAAATGATGAGAAAAACTCCTGATCTAGATCCCATTGTGTTGGACAATATTGATCCAACATCAGAATGGGTGGAGGAGACTAAAGAACCTGTGTTTGAGGCTGATTTTGATATCGACATGGCTTTGGCAAGGGATGAAGCAGATTATGTGGTGGCATCAGAACCAGGATCAATAGTGGCATCAAGGAAAGGCAAAGAACCAATGGAAGGCACTAGTCATGCAGGTCGACAAACTCGTGCTTCCATTAGGTCCACTTCTATTGTCATTGGTGGCATTGATACTGAAGTTGTAGATCAGGCTGAGGCATCCTCAGACTCTGAACCAGATGATGTCTATGTAGCTCCTGATGATGATCTTGTGTCTAGTAGTGGTGATGAACTTGATGATTGATCATGTGTACACTGTAGACTTGTAGTAGGCCAATGGCCTCGTAGCTTGCAGCATTGTTTTTGGACTTTATAGGCCATTTAGAGCCTCATTTCTTATGTATTTTGCTATTTTGTTGATGATATGTATTGCACTCGGTGCCATTTTGATATATTCACCTTTACATGGTATATAAATGAGCAAACTTTGCATATTTTGTCTCTATTGGCTTGTAATCATGGTTTTACATCTTAAAAATAGTTTTGTTTCATTAAAAATTAATTATTTAATGTATTTTTTTAAAACCGGTTCGTTTAGACCAAACCAGTTCCGGTCGGTAAACCGGTTCATTAGGTGGACCGGTCCGGTCACCGGTTCCGGTTTTAAAAACATTGGTTCATATATGCCAACCCTTTGACCTTTTATCAATGTGTAGAACTTACACCCCTCTTGGGCTCTTCCCTCGCCTTTGACATCTTACATGTTGCTTGGACTTGGCTTCGATCCTTGGATTTGTCATGTTGTAGCATTGAATGTGTAGCTTGATAGGAATATCATATAAAATAATTACCCAATATTTTGCATTTAATTTAATAATTTAAATAAAACATTTCATAAAAATATATAATTATATTTTTATAAAAATAAATTTATTAAAAATTGACCAAGTTGTTGTATAAGACCCATCTAATCATGACAGATTTGTGTTTTCCCAAGAGTTTAGCAAGGAAATAAACTGCCAATTTCAAAAAAAACTATAGCATTCTTTGGACAAGAAAAAGCTACAACAAGCCCCACCTCATGAAGGGGTTTGACCCATGGTCAAAACCCCTCCAATTGGATGTGTATATTATTAGCAAGAGGCTCACCTCATTTAGCATCCACTGGACATCAAATCATATCTATTCTCAAGACATCTATTCACACGTGCAAAGGAGAAAGAAGACAAAAGTTGACCAACAAGTTTGACCTCTCTCTCATCTACTTTGACCAGCGTTGACTTGGACTATTCTACCATTGTTTGACAAAATCTTTGACTGAGGTTTGACGCTGAATATCCCTAGAATCTTTGACCAACTATTGACCAAGTTTGTGGAGTTATTTTCAGTGCATTGACCAAGCTTTGTCTGTAGGTCAAAGTATGATATTTGGTCGAGATTTTTGAGGCTATTGCAGGACTAAATTTTAGCCCTTTGACCAAGAGCTGCAAGCCAAAACTCGGCCCCTTGACCAGAATTGACTAGCGAGCAAAATATTGACTTTTCTCTCTCCTTTGACTTGGTTTGACTGGGCATTGAAAGTGGTAAATGGTATGATATTTTGATTGGAAGAATCAAATGTACAAATTGATTGAATTGAACAATTTCTCATAAGGAAAGATTACCGAGTTTTCCTCCTTATGGGGTTTTGTCCCAAGAAAATTTGGTGTCCCTTGTATCATTGTTTCATTGTGATATTTGTTGCTCCGCTGAATTTAAATGGTTGAAATCTTCTTAAGTGTAACAACTCGATGATTTGAATGCTCTAAGAAAAATTGTATTATTGGAAGTAGTTATCTGGCAGAAAATTGTTCTAGTCTTTCTTGCAACTAGAAATTCAACATGGTATCAAAGCTATGGTTGAAGAGCAGTCTTGAAGGTGTAAGATCAAATGAAGAAGAGATGCCACCAAGTACCATGCAATCAGTGCCCTAACAAGGTTTGTCCAGGATATGAAAAGAAACAAATCTTTTGTCTTAAGTATGACCTTGTGCCAAGGACAGAAAGAGGATGAATCTTATCTCAAATCATAGATAAAGGGAATCCTAGTTTGCTAAAAGACCTTGTTGACCACTACGTATCAACGACCCATAGCAATACACCCGCTTTTTTCGCAAAAGTGATAGTGCCTGATCGATGTGTCCGTGTAGGCCAGCTATCGTCATTAGCCTGACTTCCAAGATGTTATGTAAACCCATTCTGCATGTGTATAATGTAAATAATCTCAACAAACCCGTGTCATGTATGTAACGACCTAGGTAAACCTACCTTTTTAGTGATGATCTCCATTCTAGGAGGTTTTTCATCTCATCAATCCATTTTCAGATGATCGACAGAGTTTTTCCCTCCAGTCTTACCCCAAAGTTGGAATGGATTTTGTCGCTAGGATCTTAGGCGAGTCCTAGTGTTCTAGATCAAGTCTATGTAAAAGTAATTTGGGAATAATCCTAACTATTTGGTTAAATTATTTTATTACAAATTACTTGGTCTGCTGGATTATACTTGTGTTGCAGAAATGGGTAGTCTGTGAAGGTCTATTACAAATGAGTTTTCTCCCTTACGATGTAAAAAATATGTAAATCATGATGTAAAATGTCTTGAGGGTTGGAAAAAATAATTTATCCCCTCATAGGTTAATTAATTAAATTTTCTAGCCCAAAATTAATTAAAATCCTAAGCCAGAAATTTAATTAATTCTAGGTCCTACGTAAATTTAAATTCTCCAAAGGCAAAATTCGTTGGTCCTAGAAAAATAAATTTTAAAAAGTCTCGGGACTAAGGTAAATTAATTATTTTGATAAATTTTAAAGGCTTTGATCCCTAGGAGTTAAGTCAAAGTCCAAATTTTGGGGAAATTAACTCAAAAATTCTATTTTTGAGTTAATTAAAATGCATTTAAATAAAAATTTCGAATTTCCTCAATATTTAAATATTTCGACGAATGAGATTAAAAGAATTTTAATCTTCATCAATGGTCGAGATTTCTTTGACCAGGATGACTCAAACTAGCCATTGGAGGATTTATTTTTAAATAGAAAGTCATTTGTCAGTCGATCCATCCAACCTTTGAGTCGTGTCCTTAGCAAAAAGCTCTGGTGCAATCTCTTTTGGATAATAAAGAAAGACTTTGGGGTTAATTTCTGCTGGTGTTACTCTTCATGAGAATGTTGTAAGATGTTTTTTATTTCATGCATGATTTTTTCTAAAGCCATTGATGATAGCTTCTAAATAGTGATTTGAGTACAGGTATCTTACTCAATTGCAGGGATTTGAATAATAATTTAAATTTTGAACGTAATAGCAAGTATCTCTATTTGTCTAAGTTTTATTATTACTTTCTCACTCTATTTTTAATGGCTGGATCGAGTTTTGCAGGGAAATCTTGAGTTAGATCATCGGTCGTTAGGAGAAGTTTTTAGTTGGACCAGCCAACTCCCGATCTGTGTTTTCTGAAGAGCCCAACTAAATAAGCTTCAGGCTTATCATAAGATTTTCGTTTTGTGATGCATGAAGGTTTCAAGCTAGCAACTCTTTTTAAAATTTAAATTTTTTTAATCATTGTGCTTATCTGAAAAATCTGCTAATTAGAGCTATTAAACACTAGATCAAGGAAACAAAGTTGTACTCATATTCTTCTTGATCTATTCCATTGTAAATATTGTAGTTTATTTGTATGTAGTTCATTTTCACTATCCTTTGTATAGATCTAATAGTTTGTAAAAAAATAAAAACTAAAAATAAATTAAATAACTTTAGGATTTCAAAATTGTAAATATTTATTTAAGTTTAAATTTCTTTCAATTAGCTTTAACTTTTAGTTTTTAAAGTTCCCTTTTTTTTATCCCACATTCAAAACTTTAAAGAAGTTTTTCTAATTTGTATCCATACATTCTTACCCACTCCTTTTTGTTTATATACAATTTTTTGGGTTTTTTTTCATTTTATTTTAAACTTGTAAACATTTTATTTTGATATTTTGTAAATATTTTAATTGTCTCTTTCGAACTTTGTAAATATAAATTTTGTATCTTAAATTTTAATAATTGTAAATATTTTAGATTTTTCCTTTTGGCCGCGGGGGTTTTCTGAGATATTCTATTCGCTTTAATACATATTTGCAATTTTGCAGTGGGTCTGAGTTTGTATTTGAAAGGATTTTGGCATTACAATTTTTCTCGCTCAGGTGAGAGGATAAGGAGAACTATTTCAAGCATTTTCCAGACTTTAAATTCTAAAACCCAGCAAATTCTCTTTTAGTATTTCACAAGATTTAAAGCTAAATAGAGAGCTAACCAAGAAGATTGAAGCACTGTTCCTGCTCCAAACTGAGTACATTTGCGTCTCTGGACTGAAAATTATTAAAGAAGCTAAATTTGTGGGAAATATATTCACTGAAGCTTCAGGTCCTTCCTATATATTTTTACATCTTCTAGGGCTTGAAATTCAGAAAATTTCAGTGGAACTTTTGTCATCACATTTATCCTTTAAAGGCAGAAAAAATTCCACTATCTGGTGCAAATTTTTTGCAGAAAAGTTTTTTGTCAAGTTTCAATCTGTTACCTTAAAGTTTGAACTCAAAATCTAAAATTTTTAGAGAATCCTTCTCTGAAGTTTCAATCATTTTATAGCAGATATTGATCATTATTTTCTGGGGAAGCTTGCAGCCTCTCGATCACAAAACCCCTGAGCACTACTCCAAGAGGATTACTCATTTACTCAAGGGTGCATTCGTTCATACTCTTGATAGTTGTCTTTCAGAGGAAGGTTTATCATTGAATTATCAAGTTGACCCTGTAGTAGAGATCTGGCAGATTTGTGGGCCATTACAATAAGCAAGTTTCAGACTTTTTAAGCCTCCCAAGCGCTGTCACTTGAAGAGAGAACTTGTTATTCAGTTTTCTTATCATTATAAGCTCCTTAAAGAAGAACGTTCTCTTTACCTAAAGGGCATTTCCTATTGTAAAGCATCATAAATAAAATCAATCTTTTTCTCGTGAGGGAGCTTCGAATTTCATTCCAATGCATCCTTGCTCCTTATTTAAAAGGGAGCAATCACTAACTTACTAACTTACTTTTCCTTACTTGCATTTGCATTGCATAGTTAGAAATTGCATGAGCTTTCGTTGCATTTTATCATTTTAAGATCACTGTTAGCAACCTCTGGTCTTTTAGTTAATTGTGTTTGAAATTTCACTTGCTTCCAATCTCTAAATCCTATAAGTAAAGAACATTTTTATAAACGCTATAACTAAAGACTTTGATTGTTATCATTGTTTCATTAAGAGATCTTAAATTTGCTTCACTGATTTGCTATTGGAAGTCTTTGTGATCTAAGTGGATATATCAATTAAGCTTGGTCATAAATGGTTTACATCTTTACATTGAAGCATATGAGCATATTGTCATCTCTTTGAAACTACCTAATTTTGTCATCATTTGCATTTCACCTTGCATTCATTTCTTATTGATCATTGGTAATTGGACTTGTGCACTAAATTTTCAAGTTTATTTTATTTGGAAATATCATATTTCCGTGCAACTGTTTTTCTTTAAAAGCTCATTGCTCATATATTTGGTTATCTTGGTCTTCAATTTTTTTCGTGCTAACATCTCTTAGCAAGTACATCAGTTTATCATTGAGTATTGTTCTCTAAAGGCCAATGTTTTAAAACTCCAACTTGGCTGAGGGTCAACTCCGACTCCGACTCCGACTCGGTATCGACTCGGCCAGCTTGATTTCAGTGACTCGGTCGTTGTAAAAAATACATTAAATATTTATTTTTTATAAAAACATATAATTTTAAAGATTTTCATTCATGTTTCCAAACACACAGCATTAGAATATAGATAGAAGACAACATATGATCAAAGTAGGCTCATGAATATATCCATTATATCAAAATGGCACCCAGTGCACTGTCCAATACATACATGATGATGATATAGAGATCAAAACAAAAACACATAACCAAGAAGGCTATAAATGGCCTCTACAACAAAAGTCTGTGACCAGTACTACTGGCTACTGCTAGAGTTGCCAACATCATCTGGCTCAGTGTTACTTGGGAGCAGGAGCGAAAGTGGGCAGCGAGAGCGAAAATGGGAGCGGAAGCGACATTTTCAGAAGCTCCTGGTTTGGGAGCGAATCCCAGAGGAGTTCGACAACCAATGTCACTAACATCAAGGTACATAGAGGGATTGGTGCTCTTGATTAAATACGAGTTCCATACCCTAATACATGACAAAATTCAATGGAAACATTGCAATCCTAAAATCTTGAAATCCTGAAAAACTGATAAGTCTGCTGGATTTTGAATGAAATCTAAAATTCTACTTTCTCCATATGAAATCTAATGAGGCCGGAACTAGTCTCAAACATCCTAAGTCATTTCAAAGTAATGTTAAAAATTTAAGTAAAAGTGACATTCTCCTTAATCTTCATTTTCATCCTTTTACTTTAAGAATTTAACATTACCATGAAATTTGAATAGCCTATCAATACGAGGAGAGGGGAATGGACTCCAAATAGCACTTAACCAATTTAGAAAACACCTTGGAGTCCCCAACAATCAGCTAAATGTTAAAATTTAAAAAAAAATAGAAAAATCGTTGTTTTTTTGGGTGACTGGCTGGATTTAATGACTCGGGCGAGTAGATGTGGAAACGGCCGGGTTGACCGAGTCATGACTGACTCGGCCGAGTCATGCAATAACTCGGCCAAGTCAGTCATGGCTCGGCCTCCCGAACTGGTTTTTCTGCCGGGTCATAAAATTCTTCGATGACTCGGATCAACTCGGCCGTTTCGGATTCGATTCGGCCGAATTTTAAAATAGTGCTAAAGGCACTGGTCTATCATTTCTATCCTGTGGTTTGCCTATTCATGTTTAATTTAATATATCTTAACATTGCTCATATCGTTAATACTTGCCTCAAGTAATAACCAAGTTACATCATTAACAAATTTCCTTGCCATAAATCTCCTAGGCCCTGTGGTTCCACAGGTCTCCCATCATCCATCCACCTACAGGGACTACCCCCTTTACTTAGCTAGGAGAGAGTCTAAACAGATTGAGTAGGAATCGGAGTGACAGCCCCTACTCTGAGCGTTGTCGCGGTGCCTAGACACTTTGTGCGACAACATACCTAATTGAAATCTTTGTAGAAGGGTCAAAGTTTCATTTCGTTGGTAGAAGATAACCATGCTTTGCTAAGAAGGTCGAAGTTTTGATCTTGAAGGAAGACCGAGATGCCTCAGTCCACATATTAAAGACAAAAATACTCAAGACCTAAAGAAGGCCAAAACCTCAGTGAACAAATCTCAAAAGGTTGAAACTTCAATGAAAGCCGAAACCTCTATAAAGGTCAAAAATCTTTGTCATGTTGCAGGAGGCCGAAAGGCCACAGAATTAGACTCATAAGGTCAAAAGTAACAATCTCAAGCCGAGTTTAAAAGACCTATGCATTAGTGATAAAAGATGGCTTTAATTTCGTAATAGCACAGACAACTAGAAGATGAGAGAGTTAGTCTGCATTTTGTTTTAATACACTACTCATTAGAAAGAAGTCATAAAGCATGAGCATCATATGAGCCATTGTTATTAAGGTCAAGTAGCCTCAGCCAGTTTGAAGAAGTCTTCATGTTTGAAGGAATTTTTGGTTGATGCAGTCTTAAGCGATACCTTATTAAGAAGTCGAGCTTGTGTTATTTGGAAAGGAATAGTCAAAAGGGAGTTTGACATCCTCCCTGTCCAAAGAATTGAAGCAAAGCCGAAGTCAAGCATTAACATTACATAATTGACAAGATTGAAACATATTGTTTGGCTCTTAGCTCCAGGAATTTTTCATACAAATGCATACTACATAATAGATGTTTGAGAAATGCCTCCTTGAACTCTTTGGATGTGAGGTATCATCATTGTAATTCTTAGATGATCTCTTGTTGTTATAAGAGGAGCTATGTTAGTGAAAAATTAAGTATGGGTCTAAGTACTTGTATCATAATATGCTTTGGAACTAATGATATATTAGTATGCCTTATTGCTCCTTAACTAGAAGATTGTATCAATGTCCTACCTTACAAAATTATATGCATTATGTGAAGGACAGTTGTGCATATATCTAATGATGTGTGGTATGATGTATTCAAGTATGATATGGGTTGATTTCAATAGCCTATGTATAAAGTGTTGAAAGTGCAAAGTCGGTTATGTCTTGTATTACTCCATTAAAACATGTGTAGCTAAGTCACCTGACACAGGGATTCGGGATTCGTAGGATTCAGGATTCGTGGTGTCGGATTCGGACACGTTGACCGCCCGGAACAGGACACGTAGGATTCATTATATATTATTTTATTAAATATATATATATATATATATATATATAGATATATTAATTAAAAATTAGATATTTCTTACACAAATTTTAATTAATGATACAAATTTATTGATTTCAAACATAGATCTTCATCTATAGCATGCATAGTACATACAAAATTCAAATACATGTCAGTGGTATTGGTCACATAAATCATGATTCATAATTCATAACTAAAAGACAACTTACAACTACAAGATAGTAAGATAAACACACTGATATATATATATACCTATATATATATATATATATATTAATTAAAAATTAGATATTTCTTACACAAATTTTAATTAATGATACAAATTTATTGATTTCAAACATAAATCTTCATCTATAGCATGCATAGTACATACAAAATTCAAATTCATGCCAGTGGTACTGGTCACATAAATCATGATTCATAATTCATAACTAAAAGACAACTTACAACTACAAGATAGTAAGATAAACACACTGACAACTGTAGTTTTCTCATGAACTCATCAAATCAAAATGTGTTACATAGGTAGTGTTGGTGCAATGCCAATGGCAAATAGAAATAGAAAATATAAAACAACTACATGTATACAAGCCTCAAGGCATCAATCCTCACCATCAACATCAGAATCAGCATCAATGTCCTCATCATCATGGTCCCCACTGCTCTCCTCTGCATCCTCCTCCTCCCCTGTATCCATAGTCGCCTCTGCATCTGCTGGTGTGGAGGATGACCCCTCTAAGTCATCAAATCTAACAGGCTCTAGCACTGGATCATTGAGATCCATGTTGGCCAATGCCAACTCAACACTGGTGTCTAGACCCATATCATCAGGAAAGACATCCCACATCTTTGTCTTTCCCCTCAACCACTCTTCCCTCTGCCTGTAAATAAGACAAAGGTTGGTGTGCACATACACCATTGTCTCTGCCCTGGACTACTCAAGCCTGCTCTTCTTCACACTATACAAATTCCCATATGTGCTCCAATTCCTCTCACAACAAGAGGATGAAGTCACCTGAGAGAGGAGCCTCATGGCTAAC
Source organism: Pinus tabuliformis (assembly GCA_031772625.1). Lineage (NCBI taxonomy): Eukaryota > Viridiplantae > Streptophyta > Pinopsida > Pinales > Pinaceae > Pinus > Pinus tabuliformis. Next base: position 330,700,317 of record CM062805.1, on the reverse strand, counting down.
TGCTGAAGAGGAGGGCTTGTTGCCCCATGATTTGCCCACCAAGAATAGGGCTTCTTAGCCCCCCTGTCTCTAATCACATCATAACCTCCAAATCGACCACTACTAGTGGAAAACTCTGCAAAGGCATCCTCCACCTCAGCAAGCAATGCACTATCCTGAAAAATCCGCCTGAATGCCTCTTTCCTCCCCTGTGAGATTTCACCATCCATGTGAGAAGGGAATCTGCGGGAAGGTCCACCATTCAGCCACTCATGGCTGTAGTATTTGGGGTTCAATGAGTGAGCCAAACAATGTAAAGGTGTACAATTCTTGTCCCATCTGCTGACAAGAATATTCTGTATAGTATCACAGAAGGCCTCTGGTGATGTCTCATACTCGGGGCACTCACTTTGTAGAATAATGCTCCTCACAGACTCAATCATGGAATCCCATCCCTCATAAACCTCTCCTAGGATGGGTTTGTCTGTATCTGCAAATCGAAGCAAAGAAATGATAGGGTCCATGATCCGAATAATTAGATCTACCCTCTCCCACCAAGCATCATCTAGCACTGTGTCCTTCACTCTTTTAGAGGCTACTTGATCTGTCTTTCTCCAAAAAGACCAAAACTCAGAAATAACCATGGCCCCAAGAGTGGTCTTGACCTCCCTCAACCTCTTCAATATCATGAATGAAGAGGCAAACCGTGTATCAACAGTCTTCAACAATGATAGATTGGTGTACTCCTTGTAGATAGTGAGGGCATTTGTATGATTTTGCACAAAGTTACGGATATGTCTTGCATCCTCAATAATGCTTCCAATCCAAAGCACATCAGAAGCAATGGATTTCAGTGCTAAGTTAAATGAATGGACAATGCAAGGTGTCCAAAACACTTGTGGATATTTAGCTTCCACAATCATGCCAGCAGCCTTGCAAACAGGTGCATTATCTATAATGATTTGCACACAAGAATCAATACCTACATCTTCAATAACTTTAATAAATAACTCACCAATAAATTGTGCATCCTTGTATTCGCCAAGTGTATCCACTACTTTCATGAAAACTAGACCACTCAAGGAAGACACCATGAAGTTGATGATTGGGTGTCGTGCTGGATCTGTCCATCCATTAGAAACAATGCTAACCCCAGATGTTGGCCATGATGCTACAATTGGCTCAAGCATTTTTTGCACCTCTTTTTTTGCCTTCGTCAACAATGTGGCTCTCAGCTTCTCTGACCTAGGAGGCACATACCCTGCTGGAGCCCCTTGAGTTAGAACTCGGCACATCTTGAGCGTGCACATTAAATGATATGAAGTTTTGATAGAAGAAGAAAGCCATGGTGAGATCAAGCTCTTCTCGTCTCTCTTTTTGGAAAATCTTGTCCATTGGACCAAGTGCTCTTCTTTTTGTTGTTTGTCCCCCAGTAGAAGTAGAACTCTCAAATGGAAATTTGGTGGTGGCTTTCCTCAAAAATGGAAGGGGGTCTTCATTCTTGGGTTTTCTTGATTTTGAAGCCACATGTTCCATACCAACATTGGACTCCTTTTCCAATTCTTTTCTCTTTTGTAAAGAAACAGCTTTACAAGCTCCAATCCCACAACCCGGTAAAGCCAACAAATGTGCTTTCACACGGTAATATGTGCTTTTGAAAGAAATGTGACAAAAGTTGCATTTCCATTGCACATTGCCTCCTCCCTTTCCCTTGGAGTTTGTCCCATCCTCTCTTGTAACATATTTCCACAATGGATATTTATCATTGTCTTTACGTCCTCTTCCCTCAATATTACTTGCAGCAGACTCTAATGATATTGGGGGAAGAGGGGCATCTCCACCCATGACATTCTTGCCCTTCCTTTGCCCCCCTAACTGCTGGCTTTGATTGAGCCATAAATACTGTAAAAGAAATCAACAAAACATGCACAAATTTGTAAACAAAAAATCATATACAAACTGTTGTATGAAATGCAAAAAAATGGAGCTGAAATGCACTTACCTAGTGCTTGAATGTCCTTGCCAAATGCACTACTCCCTTAACTCCCTGCTCCAAATCCTTCTCCACTTGCCAACAGCTCAAAAAACGCTTGCCAAATGAAAATATGCATGGCTGTAATGACCAAATGCGGCCTTTTCATACCCGCGCAGGTCACTTTTCCGCCTAACGAGTCCTGGAAAACAGGACATGATTTCCAAAATCGTGACACGCTGGGGGATTCAACGTGTCAAAAAAGGACACGACGTGTCATGTTTTTTGGACACGAATTTCGAGTGAATCGTGTCGAACACGACGGATTCGGATTCGCGGACCCTATAGAACGAATCTGGTTACTTAGATGTGTAGCTATCTCAAATCAAATTGTTGATGTTGAAAATGTAGCGAGTAAACGTCTTATGTCTTGTGCCTTAGCCAGAAAAGACCTTGATTTGTCCTTATCTCAGTATGAGTGCGAGCTCATGAGTTAGACTTAGTTAAGATGAGTTTATTTCCAATTTACTAGAATAATCATCAAGATGGCATGCATAGAGTTGAAGCTTCATTAAAGTGGAATCTTCATCAGTTTGACTACAAATCGAGATGGAAACTACCAATTCAGATAGAGCTCTTCAGTCTTGATTGAAGGAAGAATGAGTTAGTTTGCAAGTGCGCAAGGAAATAGTGTTGCCAAGCGCGCAAGGAAGGAGGAGCAGAATCAAGCAAGAGGCAGGGCAAGTCAAGGAGGCAGCAGGGGAACAATTGTGTGCTAGAGGGTCGAGATCAAGCAATGATGAAGGCAAGTCGAGATCAATTGTATTAGCTAATATCAGTGAGAAGAAGCAGAACGCTTTCTCACTGACAAATTGCTTTGTAATAGATCAAATTGTTGAAGAACGATCAATAAAATACCACAACCAAGGAAGCGGGTTTTCCTTGTTGGGTTTCCTGAGTAAACAAGTGTGTCAATTTGTGTGATGTGTTTTTATCTCTGGTGTTTATTTCGTTGCTTATAAATTGTTAAGAAACTTTGTATCTTGGTGATATTAAATTTGGTTTCAATATGTATTTTCCTTGTTTTCAGTTATTCATCTAAGTAGTTGCAGAGTTTCGTGGAAATTTAGCATTGTATCATAGCAGAGATCAACATAAATACCATCATCAAATTCATCAATCAGTGAAGAGCGTAGATTAAGCAGGAAGCTTGCGCTAGATTTTGAAGAGCAGTATCTTTGGATAGCAGTATGAAGTTCCAAGGAATAAGGTCAGATCACAGTGTAGAGGGAGCCTCGAACTTCTGCTCATGGAAGGAGTGGATCTCAACAGTGTTGGAGGATAATGGGGTGTTCGAGTTTGTGAAGCATCAAATAGTGCCACCTCAAGATGCCCGCCCAACAATTGGTTCAGCATAAAAAGAATCACACCAAGGCTAGGAGGATCATTCTTAAGGGGGTCAGAGACCATATTATTCCTCATCTCCATGAAAAGAAGACAACATATGAGAAGTTTAAAGCCATCTTAGATCTGTATCAGGGTTCCATTAATGGTTGCTCTCAAGGACAAGCTAAGAAATATCTAGATGAGCAAAGAAGAACCCATCATCACATATCTTTCCACATTCACCCAAGTTCAGGATGAGCTAGCTAGAGTGAGCGAGACTGTAGCAAATAAAGACCTTATGAGTCTTGCACTATTGGGACTTCATAAGTCATGGGAGAATTTCCAAGATGCAGTCAGTGGCAAAGAAAATCTACCAAGAAGGGAGAGGCTATGGAGTAACTATGTCCAAGAAGAAATCTGGAGAGGGGCAAGAGTTGGGAGATCAACTACAACAAAGGACGAGGAGAACTTTTCCCTGGCAGGCAAAGGTAAATAAGGGCCAAGGAGTGGCCAAGTTTAGTCAGAAGGGCGAGAAGAAGAAGGATCTGAGCAAGATCAAGTGCTTCCATTGCCATGAGTTTGGACACGCCACTAAGTGCCCTAATCGGAAGGAGTCCAGTAAGGATCATGTGGCTGCATCAACTGAGGTAGATGTGTTTTCCTCTCAGTTCGGGAAAGATTTCTCATTGATAGCTTGCATGGCAAAGCTCACCAAGCAGCAACGTATGGTATATTGATTCGGGAGCATCCTTCCATATGACCAAGAACAAGGAATACTTTAGCCACCTAAAGGAGAAGGACAAGCAGTTTCACATTGAGCCATGAGATGACGGAAAGTATGCAACTAGGGGAGTTGGTACTTGTTCTCGCTCAAATTGTATCGCGACAATGACTCAAATCGGGAGTTGTCACCCTGATCCCCAACCTCTCCGTTTTAGCTCTCTCCCAACAGCAACCTATGGGGGGTAGACCCTATGGGAATGAAATGAAGGACAAGTTGGGAACCAACTAGTCCGAGAGACACAGTTGAGTGGCCTAGCACTTGGTTAAATCTAGCAAGATTTTAAGGATTAGATTGAATTTATATATTTGAGACCAGTGCCTTATGGAGTCAATACTCTTGCTTTATAAAATTGAGACCAAGTACCAGATGGGCAACTGCTGCTTTAATGCACTACTATCCTATATGAGATGCAATTTCTAAGACCTATGTGAAATACAAAGATCTTGGTTTAATTTTAATTATATGCCCACTCTAAGTTAGACCTTCCCTTAACTATTTTGAAGTTGGGCTCCAAGGTAGGTTGTGGGAAGGAGGTCAACACAAAACAAGCAAGGGCTTGATTAACAATACCTTCTGTTAGACACCTATCACCCGATGCCTCCAGCGCTACACAGATTGTGGCTCTGACCACCGGAAGGTCACCATGTTACTGTTAACCACCGAAGAGTTGTCGAGGTCCCTCAAGCTAGATGAGAAGGGTTGTCCTAGAAATCTATCAACCAAGCTTGTGCTTGGAGGTAAGTTTTTAGATGCAAGACTAGCTTAAAATGATATGCAAGGTGAAATTAGAGAATGATTCTTATGTGAGATTATTAATGTTTCAAGTACTTTACTTATAAGTTATGATCAATTAACGAAAATTCAAGAGACAATCTCAGTCACAAGAATAAGTGCCAATGTGCCAACAAGAGATACAATTAGCCAACGATTTAATATGAGATGCTAGAGATAAATTTAGTGCTCTTCCAATGGTGCACTAAACAAGAATCACAAAACCATGAACAATAAAACACTTGTCTGCTTAGATATTCAGCCAATGAGACTCCTGCAACTATTCTTAATCAATATTCTTCAACAACTAAACTCCAAGCTAAACTTTAGATGCCAAAAGGTTGATTTATGATTAACAATGATCCACAATGTGTTTTAACCAAATGGAAGAAAGAGCACTTTTCAACAATTATCCAAAAGAAGCCACAAGAATTGCAGATGCTCTTAATATACTTCAACAAGCTACCAATGTTCAATTAGATATTTCCAAATGCTGCAAGTAAAGAGCACAAGATTGCTTACTCATTCAAGATAATGACACAGCTATATATTAGATTTTCTTAGAACCTAAATGCCAATGAAAGAGCAATGAAACAAGAGAACTGTTGTGCCCACTATTCAACAAGTTATTTGTTATCCAATGCTTATAATCTTATGAGCAATTCAGATTTTGAATAACATAAATGAATTACTTTAGGACAGCAGCAAACTACTTGTGTTCTCAGTGAGTTTCTTATGATGCAATTTAAACTATGGAACTTATGAGGCAACAAGCATTAGTACATCAAGCAATGAAGCAGATTTCTACCACAATATGAGTCCCACGCTATCTATGTCTCAGTTGCTTTCAGATGTAAATGTTTGACAGCAGGAAGATATTCTTAAGATAGCAAAGGCTATTTATTTTTTAGAATTGCATAACAAAGTAAACCCCAACTAAAATCCAATCTTCCTAGGCTATCACTGTTATGATTTCAGACCCTGGCAAGTGAGATATTTATTAGAGCTTTTCAAACAACAACAATAGTTGGGATGACAGAGATATGCTAAATGTGCCACAGAGTCCTAAAATTCCTATTCCTTGTGAGACAATTTCAGTATGGTTGGAGGAGAGATCAAAGAGTGCTTACACAACTAATGGGTTTTCAATCCTTGGAGATATATCTCAGACTTTTGTAATGCTTAAGAACATGCAATGACCCCAGAACGACAAGCCAATTAAATTGTTAATTTGCAAGTTGGTTTTCAGATTGCCCTTATGATTAATTTTCCACTGTTATGAAGCATTTGTATGCTGCAAATGTAAATCAGCTAGGGTTTTGAGAGGCAAACCAAAGAGCCTTTCGGGCTTGGAGATCCTTGTCACACTTGTCAACCAAATTTTCCCAAAATGAGTCCACCTGCAACACAAATTATCCCCAAATTTTCTGCATATAATGATAATTTAATCTCAGAAAAGAAAAAGAAAAAAAATAGTTATACCACAATGATTGAATGATGACTGAAGAGGCAACGCTGCAAGTTTTGAGGCAGCGATGAGGGTTTTTTCCAGATTGATTGAGCAGAGGCTTGACGGCTAAGGTAAATATGGCAGCAGAGGGCAAGGTAAGGGTTGCGTTAAGGTCCTAAAAGCCACAGGAGTGAGGACAGAGGAAAGAGAGAGCAACAACATGCCTGCTGCTTAGGCCAGCAAGCCTAGGGAGCTAACGGCAAGCCCAGGGATGGCTGTCATGAGGGTTAGGAGGGCAACGCAGCCCAGAAAGGGGACTGCGTCAGGCTAAAAAGAGGCAACGGAGGTTTTGGAGAGGGTATTGGGGGGCTGGTGTAGGAAAAATAGGAAAACGGCAGGCATGGAAGGGCTGTGGAGGCCTGGAAAAAGAGGAAAAGGCCACAGCAGGGCTAGAAGGAGAAGAGAAAGACTGCCGCAAGGAAGAAGAGGGTAGCAGCAAGGAGAAAAGGATGACGGCTAGGGTAGAGGGCTACTCTAGGCTAGAAAAGACCAAAAGATCACAAAACCCTTCACCAAAAAAAATCAAATTTGCTTCAGGTTAAAATTTGTATTCAAATGATCACAAAATATCTTGAAGCTTGACATTTTTATTCCAGAACTTGCGCTTTGAGCTTGAAGGTGCAATAGAGGGTCGATCTTGCCTTCCTCAACCTGGATCCACCTCTAGAAACCCTCTTAAAATTTTCCAATGACTGAAAACCCTTGATAATTCTTCAAATCTGTTTTGAACCTCACCTGCAAAAAATAAAATCTCAAAATCCCAAATTGTTGATTTGGGGTAGCATCAGATGTGCTCTAAGCCTCAAATTTTGCAGGAAGGCTTGGGTGCAAGTATTCCAAAGAACCCAGAAAGTGTTTTGGGAAATTCCACCCAGAAGTGATTTTATTAAAATAATTAATATTTTTAATGGGGTTCCGAAATCTAAACTTACGAAAATTAAAATATTAATGGGTATTAATCTAATCAGGGGTGAAACTTTTAGAAAAAACCATAGATCAAGTCAAAACGATTTGAACCTTTGATTATGTTTTAATCTAGGCTGTTGGTTGTCCAACGGGAAGATATAAGAAGGGGCTGAGGGTCATTTGGAAAACACACAAAGAGATTGAGAAAATCGATTTTCTGAAGTGAGAAGTTCTCAGGAGGAAAAATCGATTGAGGAAATCTCTTGCAGTTGAGGGGCAGGGATAGCAGCTTCCAGAGAGAGAGATTCTCAGTCAGAGATACATCAGCAGAGAGAGGTAGTAAGTGATCCAGAAGCTTCCACGCAGAGGCTGACGTAGGGCCAGAAGGGCCACGCAAAACCAGCACAGAGGGAGAGAGAGAAGTTTGAATTCTGCAGAGGAATTCGATTTTCAAAAGTCGGGAGCCGGGGTGTGAGACCAGGAGGCAAAAATCAAATTTCCTGGGCAACAGATCGATGAGCCAAAGGAGTGACGCAGCACCCAGAGAGCTTGACACTGGGCTAACGCAAGCACTACGAAAGGGCAACCAGAAAAGTCGGGGGGCAGTGAGTTTGGGGCTGGATCAGCCAAGATTTCTCAGTGATTGTGTGAGGTAAACTCACAAAGATTTTTCCAGTATTTCTCTCCGTAACTAAATAACCCTGTGAGGTATTCAGTGATGTATTCAGATTTTGCTACTGCAAATTAATAAAACCCTCAAAGCTGTTGCACCGGTTTTCTCGCGTTGGGGTTTTCCGAGGACTATTTGTCCAAAAATAACTGTGTCCTATGTGTTGTATTTTTCTTTCTTGCTTAGTATTTTGCTAAGTTACCAGGATTCGGATACGGATACAGATACGGATCCGGATCCGGATACGGATCCGGATCCGGATACGGATCCGTTGCATTTTTGAAAAGGCAGGATCCGGATACGAGGAGGATACGGCAAGTACAAAAATATATAATAATATTTTTTAAAATTTTAGAAAATACATTTGATGTTTAAAATCAAAACCATTCATGAATCACAACATTAGAACTAAAATTATTAGATAATTTATGAATCTGAACACTGAAATGATGAAATTTAAAAACTAACAAACAAATAAACATATAAATATTAATGCCAACATATTGATATAATTGTTAAAATAAAGTTATGACATAAAATATATTTTTTTAATTTATAAAAATTAAAAAATATTTTGATTTTTAACAACCTAACATAAAGTTATATAAGTTATGATTTATAAAAATAAAAAATTTAAAATGAAATACAAAACATACGGTTTATTAAACATAAATATATTGATTTAAAATAAATAAATTAAAATAACTTTATTATATATATTAACATCCAAATAAACTTTTTAATTAAATCAGAAATCTTTATATTGAAAACTTATTTAAAAAACATATTGATTTAAAATAAATAAATTAAAATAACTTTATTATACATATATATTATTATATTAACCTCAAAATAAACTTTTTAATTAAATCAGAAATCTTTATATTGAAAGGTTGTTAACAAAACATGATGCATATTTTTATTGAAATCTTTATCTATATATATATATATATCTATATATATATATATATATATATATACGGGAAGATGGTATTAAAAAACTTCACCCGTAATCTTAATAAAATCTTTATATATATATGTCGGATGGTATTAAAAAGCATATATATATATATATATATCAATCAGATGGTATTAAAAACTATGATACATAAATAAATTAAAATAACTTTATTATATATATATTAACATCAAAATAAACCAAAAAGCATATATATATAATATATATATATATATATATCAATCAGATGGTATTAAAAACTATGATACGTAAATAAATTAAAATAACTTTATCATATATATATTAACATCAAAATAAACCTTTTAATTAAATCGGAAATCTTTATATTGAAAGCTTATTAAAAAAACAAATTGATTTAAAATAACTTTATTATTCATATATATAAATCAAAGATCTTTATGATTGAAAGTTTATTTAAAATAAATAAACTTTTTAATTAAATCAGAGATCTTTATATTGAAAGGTTATTAAAAAAATGTTGACGCATAATTTTATTGAAATCTATATATATATATAAAAGCCGGCAGATGGTATTAAAAAACCACGCGTAATTTTATTTAAATCTTTATATATATACGCTGGCAGATAGACGCTGGCAGATAGTCATTAACTAAGTCACTAACTGACCGTACACGGATCCTAGCGTATCCGTATCCGTACCAGTTTCGGATTCGGGGATCCGCGGTTCCACCTCTTGCCTTCAGCGGATCCGGTAACGTAGGTATTTTGTTTCTACATATATGTAAATTAAGTGAAGGTTGCAGATGTATTTACTTCAAAATTTACCATAGAAGACAGTAAATAACTTGTATGATTTAATCAAGTAGGAGAAGTAACATCAGTTTGCTGCTGTAAGGATTCCAGTTTAGGAATTTTCACACAAATCCCTAATATATACAAAAAATAAAAATAAACCCCAAAAATCCTCGCTGCAAACAAGGGTTAGAAGCTAAAATTATTTAAAAAATCTATTTTACAATATTCACAATTAATTTCAAGCTCTAATTAGCAAATCTATCTTTATATGCACAATTAAATTGGAGAGAAATGAGTAAAATAAGAGTTTTAATTTTGAACCATTGTCAAGATCTCTGCAAAACCAATCGTTAAATAGATCTTGAAAATTTAACACGATGGGCTTTTAAGTCTTTGGACTTGGGAGTTGGTTGGTCCAATCGAATACTTCCCCTCACGCCCAAGATTTGAATTTTGATTAGATCTCTGCACACTTAAAATTAAATTTTTAGCTTCAAAAGGGGCTAGATACATGTAAAAACCCTCAAGATCTAGAGATACCTACTAGATCAATCAAGTTAGAATGCTTTTCTAAACCCAATACCTAATGCAAGATACCTATGCAAATAGATAATCCAACTACTGGCTAATGAAACGAAAAACTTATAAAATTTAATTCAATAGAGCATTTAGGCACATGATTCAGAAAAATATTACCAGTAGACAGAAGAGGAACACCACCATGAATAAACCCCAAAGTCTTTTCTATTAATTCCAAAAAAATATTACAATAGCAGAGCTTGACTTAGAGCTTTCTCAAAAAAATTCAGTAACTTGAGAAGCAAATGACTCCTAATTTATAGATAATTCTTTCCAGTGGAAAATAACGGCTAGTTGACTTGATCCCCGTCAAAATAATCTCGACCGCTGATAGATATTTGATCATCTATTAATCTCGACCATCAAACATCTTTATTTTTAAAGAATTTTCGAATTTCTCATAAAAACCATTTTTAATTAGCTAAAAAATAATTATTTTGAGTTAATTTCTTCAAAAATTTGACTTTGACTTAACCACCAAGGCCCAAGGGTCCAATGTTTCTTGAAATTTCCAATATTCCCTTGGTGAGAACCTCCAAAAATTAATTTCTTTGATACCCACAAATTTTTCCACTTGGAGAATTCAATTTCTCTAGGATTTTAATTTTGACTCTAATTAATTAAATTTCTGGCTTAGGATTTTAATTTATTTTTACCAAAAAATTTAATTAATTGACACGTGAGGGAATTAATAATTTTTCCACCCTCTAATATTTTAGCCATGGTGTCTAAATATGAGGGACCATGCACCAAAATATTTTTTACATCAAGATATTACAATTTCAACCCTCAAAGGGGGAACACTCGTTCGTTATAGACCCTCAATTTATTACCCAATTCTGTGACTCAATATGATCTAGTAGACCAAGTGATTTGTAATAAAATAATTTAGCCAATTAACTTAAATTATTCCCAAATCACTTTTACAAAAGACTCGACTAAAACACTGAGACACCTAAGACCTTGATGATAAATTTTACCCTAGCTTTGGGGTGAGGCTGGAGGGAAAAACTCTGTCAATCATCCGTGTTTAGAAACACAAATGAATCAGTGAGACGAAAAACCTCCTAGGATGAAATTCGTCGCCAAGATAATAGGCTTACCTAGGTTGTTACATACATACACGATCTTACTAGCATCATTTACATTAACATTTTGCATAATGGGTTTACAACTCTGACAAACTGACGACTGATGATGATGAATCCAAAGTGATCTAAATGCTTTTAACATGATGGAATCCCTTTGCAAAAAAATGTACTACTATAGGGTAGTTGACACGGAGTGGTCAACAATACTGTCAGTTTTGAGCAGTGTTGTTAAAATCGCGATTTTTTCCTCTGCCCGATTAAATCGCGATTTTTATACCAAAAAATCGCGGACTTTTTTTTATAGCGATTTTTATACCAAAAAATCGCGGACTTTTTTTTATAGCGATTTTTTCGGAAAAAATCGCAGAGGCATGGGGCAGCGGGCTTTTAATAGGCGAAAATCAATTTTTTTTATGTCATTTTGCTGTTTCCACTGCCATTTCCACCAGCACAGGCACCAGCTTCTACATCTAGAGGGAAACAGAAAGTTGTGCCATTTTCTCGCAAGAGGGGCAGAGGAAATCAATAGGATTAGACTTTCATTTTATTGTATATGACATTATGACATGATGAGATCAATGTTTTTAAAACCGGAACCGGTGACCGGACCGGTCCACCTAATGAACCGGTTTACCGACCGGAACCGGTCTAACCGGCACTGGTTTGGTCTAAACGAACCGGTTTTAAAAAAATACATTAAATAATTAATTTTTAATGAAACAAAACTATGTTTAAGATGTAAAACCATGATTCCAAGCCAATAGAGACAAAATATGCAAAGTTTGCTCATTTATATACCATGTAAAGGTGAATACATCAAAATGGCACCGAGTGCAATACATATCATCAACAAAATAGCAAAATACATAACAAATGAGGCTCTAAATGGCCTATAAAGTCCAAAAACATTGCTACAAGCTATGAGGCCATTGGCCTACTACAAGTCTACAGTATACACATGATCAATCATCAAGTTCATTACCACTACTAGTAGTAGACACAAGATCATCATCAGGAGCTACATAGACATCATCTGGTTCAGAGTCTGAGGATGCCTCAGCCTGATCTGCAACCTCAGTATCAATGCCACCAAGAAAAATAGAAGTGGACCTAATGGAAGCACGAGTTTGTCGACCTGCATGACTAGTGCCTTCCATTGGTTCCTTGCCTTTCCTTGATGCCGCTATTGATCCTGGTTCTGATGCCACCACATAATCTGCTTCATCCCCCGCCAAAGCCATGTCGATATCAAAATCAGCCTCAAACACAGGTTCTTCAGTCTCCTCCACCCATTCTGATGTTGGATCAATATCGTCCAACACAATGGGATCTAGATCAGGAGTTTTTCTTATCATTTGGAGCTTTAATTGCATTTATTGTTTACCCCCAAACCATGAAATCCTGAAAACCATTAAGTCTGTTGAATTTTGAGTGAAATCTAAAATTCTAGTTTCTCCATATGAAATCCAATGAGGTCGAAACCACTCTCAAACATCCTGAGTCATTTCATGGTAATGTTAAAAATTTAAGTAAAAGGATGAAAATGAAAATTAAAGGAAATGTCACTTTTACTTTAAGAATTTAACATTACCATTAATTGCCAACATTGTTAGGGTTGAAACACCCTTAGTCCCCCCCCCGAAAACCCCTCAAACACAGTCAAAAACATGTTTTTTTAACTTTATGGTGGTTGTGCCTAAAACCGGCCGGTTTAGGACAAAACCGGCCGGTTTTCACCGGTTAGGGCCAAAAATCGGGCAAATGAAGGGTCTGACCGGGTTTTTAGGCCGGTTCGGACCGGCCAGCTAGCTAACCGGCCGGTTTGACCGGTTACCGGTTTTTCTGAGCGGTTTTTAAAACTATGGATGAGATACATTATCATATTTTTTGTTGATATTTTGAGGCTAAGTTGGGACTCAGGACTTACTATTCAGGACATGATTCAATGTTATGTGTGATTTTAGCGCTAGAAATGATATTAAACATCTTATATATTAGTTTTTTTATCATATTTATTATTTATGTGTCAATGTATTTATTTTATGTTGTAGATGGTTTAGATATTAAAAAAATTGAAAAAAAATGAAAAAAAATGAATATTTTTGTGCCAAACGCTTTTTTCCCGCTTTTTTCCGCTTTTTTCCCGCTTTTAACGATTTTTTCCGCTTTTTTCCCGGCGTCGATTAAATCCCGATCGCGCTTTGTGCAACATTGGTTTTGAGAGGGAGTCAAGTAGCTCTCTTCATCTCAAGGATGTCCTCTATGTTCCAGGACTAAAGAAGAATCTTATTTATGTTTCTACCCTAAAGGATAAGGGTTATGATGTTATATTCAGTAGAGGTTAGGCTTACCTCAAGCACTTAGCTTCTGGTTGTATGAAGTAGATAGGTGTGAGGATGAAGAATTTGTACCCGCTACAGGTTGAACCTTGAGACAGGCACAACCTTGAGCAGCAAGGCAAGAAATGCGCAAAGTAGAGATGTGAGGTTTGAGGAGAGCAAAGCTCTAAGGGAGTCCTTAGTGCGAGAGAAAGTTAGAGTACCTGAGGAGAAGCTACTCGCTCCCAAGCAGAAGCCTCAGCCAGTATCACAGACTGAGTCTCAACCAAGTGGCAAGAGAGCCACACAGCAGGATGACTAGGAGTTAGCATAGGATCAAGAGGAGAGACTAGGACAAGTGGAGTCAGCCACTCAATCAGTGACTCCCAACACAGGGAGGAGGAGAGCCAAGTGGGTCAATCAAGAGGCCTAGGAGCGAGTTGAGACTCCAAGCTCTAGGTTCAAGCAGCCATAGTGGTACACAGGTATATGGACTGATGATTGAGTTGATAGACTAAGAGCTTTCTTGTTATGAGGAAGCAGCGTCTCAACAAGTTTGGCATGATGCCATGGTGGAGGAATATTCCTCCATCATGAAGAACGGTGTCTGGGAGGATGTGCCACACCCAGGGGGCAAGTCAATAGTAGGCTCACGATGGTGTACAAGGTGAAGCATGGTGCAGATGGAAGTCTAGATAAGTACAAGGCCAGTGTCTTGGATGCAGGAACAATGTCAGTCGCTGAGAGAGAGCAGGGAGCAAGGAAGAGTGATTATTCAGGTACTGCCAGGAGCCTCCGTTGGTATGATATGACATTGTTAGATGCTCAGGATCAGTATCCTAGGAGCATGGATGGAAGGAACAGATCTTCAAATCAAATTCCACAGCATGAAGGAGGGAAGTTTTCTAGTTCAAAGGGAGTAACTACTGCAGCGAATACGTGGTCATGTTGGAGACAGATCCAGGTGGAGGAGGTTCTTCCAAAGGTTCCTTCCTTGCTAAGAGGGAGTGTTGAAAATGTAGCAAGTAAAGGTCTTTTGGCTTATGCCTTAGCCAGTGAAGACCTCATTTTGTCCTTCTCTCAATGTGAGTGCGAGCTCATGAGTTAGACTTCAGTTAGGATGAGTTTATTTCCAGTTTATTGGAATAATCATCAAGATGACACCCGTAGAGTTGGAGCTTCAGTTAAGTGGAGTCTTCATCAGTTTGACTATAGAACGAAGTGGTATTTACTAATTCAACTAGAGCGAGTTAGTCTGCAGTCTTAATTGAAGGAAGAATGAGTTAGTCACCAGTTGATGGGAGAGAGAACGAGTTAAGAACTCTAGTGTTGACTGGAGAAAGGACGAAAATAACTCTCAGTTAGCTCTCAATCAGAACTCAACTTCTAAAATAGAACTGGGCCTCCTTGCATGTTCGAATTGGGTCTATAAAGAGGAGGACGAAGGCATAGGAAATTATAAGTTTTGTGCACAAGGTTTGTGAGACAAGACAGTTCACGAGTTTGTGAGAGTATCTTTGATTGTGGAGAGCATAGAGCTTGTGTCCTAAGAAATAGGAGATCACAAGTGCGCTAGAATTTAGGAGATTGATTGTGCACAGTTTTGAGGAGTTGGTGTCCTAAGAAATAGGAGGTAGGAAGTGCACAAGGAAATAGGAGGACTTGCACTAAGAAATAGGAGCCAGACTTGCACTAGGAAATAGGGGATTTGCGCAAGGAAATAGGGTTGCCAAGTGCACAAGGAAGGAGGGGCAAGATCAAGCAAGAGGTTGGGCAAGTCAAGGAAGTAGCAAGGGAACAACTATGTGCTAGAGGGCCGAGATCAAGGCAAGATGAGATCAATTGTATCAACAGAGATCGGTGAGAAGAAGAAGAACACTTTCTCAGTGACAGATTGCTTTGTAATAGATCAAATTGCTCAAGAACAATCAATAAAATACCACAACCAATGAGGCAGGCTTTCCCTGTTGGGTTTCCTGAGTAAACAAGTGTGTCAATTTGTGTGATGTGTTTTATCTCTGGTGTTTATTCCGTGACTCATAAGTTGTTAAGAAACTTTGTATCTTGGTGAAAATAAATTTGGTTTCAGTTGCCTTGTTTTCAGTTATTCATCTAAGTAGTTGCAGAGTTTCGTGGAAATTTATCAATTGATCAAAGAAACACAGTATTGAACATTTTTTTTCATAAGGCAAAATGTTGAAGTTACAAAGATTGCAAAACATCATTTGCTGGCATGAACTTTATGTTATTGCATATACCTTGTTGGAACGAGTTAGGTAGTCATGACAAGCTTATAATGAAAAGGAGGTCGAGTACCTCTTCAATGTTGAAGGTTGAAGTGTAGATCTTGTTGGAGCATATACTACTTGGATTGAGGGACCGAATCATGTCTAAACAAGAATACAGGATTGCAAAAGCAATATCTAATGGGTTTGTCATATGTCTCTCTTAATGAAGACATCTCACTAGAAGATCCCTGATCATGACATCTTTATTTGTCGAGGGATTGAGATTCTATGATATTTGAACATTTGTATATGTCAAAGAATCTTGGACTTGTAAGAAGATGTATAGTGAAGATTGAAAGTCTTAGCTATGAATTATTCTAATGTCTTAGACGTTTGGATATCTAGGGTTAATAAACCCTAGAAAGCAAAAGGGTTTTGACAAGAAAGCCCAAAGACAAAACCCTAGGATTGGACGTTTCCCCTGAAAATAGAAACTCTAACTCTTGCAAGGAAGGTATGACATCATGTTGATATGGTATGTTCTATGCTTAAAGCAATTTATTTCAATTTTCACAGTTAGCTCAATACCTTTTCCAGATTAGCAATCACATCAGCATTAAAGTAAACTACAAATAAAACATAAACGTAAATCGCAGAAGACCAGCCAAGACAAGAGAACACAAGATGTGCTAGCCAGCGACAAACCTCAATGTGGGAAAACCCTTGATCAATTCTTCTTATATGTTCTTCAATAGTTCAGCAAAGAGAAAGAGAGAGAGATAATACATTTACAACAGAAGTCAACACTTTGACTTATCTAGATAAGAGCATAGATCATCTCTAAGAAGATGATACATGAGATCAGTTGAAGACATGCTGCTTCCACTGATTCTCCAAGGTGACTCCTTCACCTATCATCATGTTGCATCTCATCATCATGTTGCACCTCACCATGTTGCACCATGCTGCACCCATCATCACATTGCTAGACCTCATGACTGTTGCACCTTATGCAGCATTGTTGTCCCATGTGCCATTGTTGAACCATGTTGTCACACAACATGTCTCATGTGCTTGCAGCACCACGCTTGCCATGCTGTCTGTTGACCACTGGAGTAGCACCTGATGATTATATGAAGACTCCATGCCCAAGGATGATCCAGAGGACATTTGTACCATCAGATATCGTCAGTCAACAGAGTTTTTTAACTCTACTTCTATCTTCTCATCATCTTTCTTATACCCAGATTCCACACCTTACGGGGAATTGTAATAAGTGATACTAGTAATGATGAGTTTTGAGTCTGTAACAGGCCTAGGATGTTGGAACTCGATCAGAAAACGAGTACGCCTTGAAGTGTTTTTTTTATCTGGTTAATTATCTCTTTTTTTTCAGAGGCGGATAATTTTCTAAGTTTTTTCATTCACGTTTTACCCCAAAGTCGGGGTGACGGTTTGAAGGTTGAGCCCCTAACACATCTTAGTGTCTAGAGTCGATGTATATTACCATACTAAATCACACAAAAAATTTCGTGGAATTTGGTTAGGTCTAGGTAGTCATTTTTGAATTTTTTAGATTTTACGCAGGTCAAAAATTGCAAATAAAATTGTATTTAAATGGTAATAAGTGTAGTCTAAAAAAGTTGTATGGAGTATGAGTAATCAAAATTACACCTCTCACCCTCAACTTTCTACTATGACACACTTTGAGGGGTTAATAATGTGTATTGGACACTCAAAACCCACTTTTCCTAAGTTTAGTGGGAAATTTGGCAATTAATTAAGCCAGAAATTAAATAGATGGAGAAAAATAAATATCCACACATGTTAAATGTTGTGGAAATGAGGTGGAAAAATATGGGCGAGTTAAATTGAAGTCCCAAGGTGATGTGGACTCCTAAAATCGAGGAAAGGACATGTACTCAAATAAAATCGAATTTCTAGCATTAAATGAAGAAGTTGCTTGGAAATTCGAATTTGTGAAGTTAATGCACATTTGGGAGGATTTGGGAGAATATTTGGTGGAGATTTTTGTGGGAAATTGTCCCCACATGGGTTACCACCCATATACACTTGTCATTCCACCATAAAATTCGAATTTGGCACATAAGAGAAGAAGAAAATGATGTCCACTTGCCAGAATTCGATTTTTACACTTGGCACTGGAGCTCCATTCAACAAATTCGAATTTCTCTTTGGAATTATCACCTCATGCCACTTGTTTAATCACTTCTACATTGGAATTGGCTCCAATGCCATTGGTTATTGTCATTCTTCATTAGGATTTGCTCCCAACTCTCTATATAATAGAGCCATGGGCTCTCACATTGAATATATTGTTACTAGCTATTGTGTTTGCGGAAGCACTACTGCCTTGTACACTTTTAGAAATATCAATAAAGACTTTGGGGTTTCATTCATGAGGTGTTCCTCATTTTCAAGTGTGATGAATTGTTGGGCATTGGTATAATTCCTTTTACTCATGCTTTGATCTAATTTGCTTCCATATGCTCTTGTAGATTTGTTAATGTAGAGCTATCTTGCATTGACATTTGATTTAGAAGTATGCTCTAGGTATAGAATGATCTAGTTGGTTTTAAATAAATCTCTAGAGTTTCTTATCATTATTTATTGCTAAATCTATATGGAACTAATTCTTGATTGAAGTTTTGTAGAGAGAACATCTTGTTGGGATTACAGAATCAAGCGTGAGGGGAAGTCTTTGGAGAGACCAACCCACTCTTGATACATTCTTAAAGGAGCTCTCATTTGTTCTTTGAACCTTCATATCTTACCTTACAAAGTGGTTTTGCAGGGATTTCGGCACATAGCTTGTACACAAGTCGAGAACTTCTAAATTTAAATCTCTTTTTAAAAAAAATTGTACTTCATTTCTTTCATTTGCTATCTAAGACCTTGAATATGGCTAAGCAAAGACGAGAGTTTACTCTCACTCTTTAGCTTAACCTTTTGTAAATTATAATTGTACATATACATTTTATCTTGCTGATTTTTCCATTAATACTTAACTTATTTTGCAGCCATTGTTTGGATTGTTTGCTAACTCTGGTGTGGCAGATTTTGAAGAGCAACTTCCCGCAACATCCAACAAGTGTTTGCAAGACCTTTGGCAAGTGTTGGGGGTTCGATTTCCAAGGATGTCGTGAGCCCTTTTGAGGCTTATTTTGGCCAAGTCGAGTTCATTAGAGGGCTGCCCATTTTCCTCTTACACCATGGACATTTGGAGGAAACTCACACCTTGTTTCCCTTGCATAAGTTTTGTGAGATCTTGTCACTACTTTCTCAAGAAAGGAGGTCTAGTGTCCAAGTTTCAAGCAATTATTGTGAGGACTCTGCTTGAAGTATAGTTGAGAACTTTGAAGGGCCCTCTTCTCATTGTAATATTAATAAAATATCTAATTTGCTTGTGGGAGCTTGGAATTTCTCCCATGGTATCCTATTTCCCCATTTAGAGGGAGGCTTCTCTTGGGTGGATTGACATTTGCATGGTTTAAGCTTTCATACTTCATTCACTTACATGGATGTTTTAATTGGGAATTAACACAACCTCACTATCACATTTCATTAAGTTAAAGTTTGATACAATTTCATTTGAGCTTTGCATTTTCTTTCTCATTGTTGCTTGGATCTCCAAGCTTACACTTTACTTTGGGCAATTCATCCTTTACATGCAAGCATTTTATATTCTTAACAAACTTTGATTCGTTTCCATTTAACTTGGTAAATTGTTTCATGAGCACTTGAATACATGCTTCAATTTTATGCTACATTGTTATCTTGATTATTGGAGCAATTTATTGTCATTGTCTATTTGAAACAAATTTTACTTTCAAGCAAATTACTTGTATCATTTTAATTCATTGAAGAAACACATGCAACACTTGTAAACTAATTTTATTCCTCCAATTGAAGTTATAATTGCAACTTATGTTGAACACTATTTCATTTTCAAGCATTGCAAATCAATCTCTTTGAAGCATTTGCATGTATTATTATTTTAATTTGGGGAATTAACACAATTTGCATTTCATCTAAGCATTTTAGTGTAAGAATGCCCCAAGCCTCATTAAAATTTTACCTCCAACATAAGTTGGTTGACATAGACATCTTAGGGATCCTCTACTCCTCTATTGACTCCTCACTGTGAAATCCATATCATTGTGGGAGGGTAGAGTTTGAGGATTGAAGAGTTAAATTGTAATCTTGTTGTAGAGCTAATTAATAAAATTAACCAAGAGCACTTTCCATTACATTTACTTTACTTGTCTCTTGATGGTTTGAGTTTTCATATGCAAAGTCTATTCCAAAAGCAAGTATTGTAATCATTTCAAACAAGTGTTTTCTTTTCATGTTTCAAGTCTAATTGCATATTGATGTCTTGGTTTAGCACTTCCTTTCTATTGCATTTCCAAATTAATTACTATTTTTTGGGTTTTGGCAAGATATGTTTCACATGTTTTGATTTATAAAGTTGATTATCTCAAAAGCATTTTGTATCTTACATATCCTGTGCTAACAATTCTTATTTACATTTCAGGGTTACTTTGTTTTATGTTTTGAGAGCATTGCATTTTACTTTGAGCAAATATATCTTTAAATTGTGGAGCAAATATAAGGCAATAGTTTTATGGTTTTTAATCATATTAATGATTGACATTGTTATTTCAAGTTGCTCACTTCATATTTGCCCATAAATCCTTAAAAGTAATCCATTTTCACTATAACACTCTCCTAGGAACTCACATCTTTTAACTTAACTTTTCATTAGGGACCACCCCCCTTAGCTACCCTAGGAGAGAGCTCAAACAGAGAGAGTCGAGATTAGTGTGACAACCCCTTCTCTGAGTTCCCTGCCACCAACCACACCTTGTGGGGTTGAAGGCTTTTCTCACTGACTTGTAAGTAGGTGTGGCGACAAAGTCAAAACTGTCGATGCTTGTTGCTGTCATGTCACAGTTGTTGTCCCACTTTGCTGCCATTTCATAGTTGTTGTCCCACTTTGCAGCTGCTGCACAATGTCACTATTGTCCTATGTCATAGGGTTGTCCCATCATAGTTGTTGTCCATAATGACATTGTTGTCTCAACATTCCAGGCAACACCATGTAGCTCAGCCGTCCCATATATATTAGCACTATTGTACTAGTTTCCTTGTTGTCCCATGCATCTATCCATCAGTCCACAAACAACCCTCAATTCGGTTGCATGCTACTGCTGATTTCTGCCTAGGGTTTTGTGCATGTACTAGTCTAGTTAGGGCACACCAACTAGCCTAACATATAGGGAAAAAACCCTTGTTTGCCTTGCTATCCTTAGAGGTGACTGTGGCCTGGTTAGGAGGTCTGTTCTAAGTGTCTCAGCCATCCAAACTTCATCTCCCAATTGCTGTTAGCAGTCCCTCATTGCGGCCCTATAAATGTGTCACTAAAATGCCCACAAATCAGTCCTATGACTTCGGTTGCCCTTCCAACAGTCCTTTATTGCTGCAGCATGATAACAAGGAAACTCGACCCCTTCTCCAACACTTCGGACCCCTCCAAACAGCGGCTAAGACTCCTACTCAATATGTTGTCCTCACAGCCCTTCCACACTATCTAGGGCAGCCTCCTAATGTTGCGGCTAGGGCATGGTAATGTCCTCCTTGACTGCGTTTTGGTAGGGACCAACGTATAGGGTTGTAGGCTTCCTTCTAGATAGTGTTAGGGCTTCTCTTTCATGACTGCGTCCTCTAGATTAGGGCAGTGTATTCCTTCTTCTTGACTGCGGCTAGGGCAACCTCTTTTCTTCTAGCGTCTAGGGCTTCCACTCCTAGATTTCTCTTCCACTAAAACCCAAGACAAGTGGAGAGAAATCAAGATAGAAGTGTGTGTGAGAAATGACTCTCAAGTCATCTCCTTTTATACTAAAACGTTGAGCACATGTGGGGTTTATTTGGTTGTTGGCTGACCTTGACGAATTAGCTTATAACACAAATAAATTCATAACTCCATGAATACTTATCGGAATAGGATGATCTTTAGATCAATCCTACACCTCTCGATGAGAGGGATCCAAGAAAAATATCAGCTACCATAAGTAAGATGACCCACACGGAGTTTGGCCCTAGTTGCCAATTTTAACAATGAGGTTGATAAAGTTGTAAAGTGGATGCAAGAAGGGAAAGATCAAGGGCAGCTGACAATCTTCTCAAAAGATAAGTATCTTATATCTCTCTTATTTGAATTATTACTATTGTTATTGTTTTATTAATAGTTAGTCTCTTGTCTTTGTATTCTTTACTTGGTTGTAATTGTTCTTCCATGACCTCTTAGTAAGGATTGCAATTTGCAGGTACATAATGAAGGTTGGCAAGGTTGTGGCAATAGATGATCGAAGAACAAAGTAAAGGTTGTGACAAGAAGACTTGTGTTGAAAGATATTGTATTAGATGAGTTATGGACTTAGAGGGAATAAATAGATCAACAAAAGTGAAGTATGCCTTAATCTATGCCAAAGAGAAGTTAGTTGTGACTTCCAAGATGAAGATGGCTAGAAGTACAAAGCGAAGGATTACCTCAATAAGAGGGAGAAGATTATGAAGAGTTATTTTCTCCCATTGTCAGGCACCTCGGGCTTGGTACTCTCAAATTGATGGATATTTGTTGGGTCTTGGTTTCTCCAGAGCAATGTTGATCCAAATACCTCAAAGTAGTTGAAGATGAGCCTGTGATTTTACTGCTATATGTTGATGATCTATTTCTAACAGGGGCTAAGGATCTCATTGTCCAATGTAAGCAGGAGTTGAATTCTAAATTTGAAATGAAGGATCTAGCTCTAATGCATCACTACCTGGGATTAGAAGTGTGGAAAAAGCTTGGTGAAATCTTTGTTGAGATCCTTCAAAAATTTGGCATGATGGACTACAAGTCCATGACCACTCCCATGGTGACTAATTTGAAGAAGCTATGAGACTTTGATTCTGATCCCACTGTATCTCATCAACTGATTGGCTCGTTGAACTATATGGTTAACACCAGACCTAATATTTTGTTATGCTATGAACATCTTGAGTCAAGTCTTAGTTGAGCCCCAACATGTGCATTGGATTGCAGCGAAACATATATTGAGATATTTACGTGGCACATTTGATTATGGATTGAGATATGTCTCGAATGGTGAATTGCAACTGCATGGATTTACATATTTTGATTGTGTTGGATGCACTGAAGAGAGGAAGAGCACTTTTGGATGTTGTTTTAGTCTAGGCTCTACTATGATATCATGGATGAGTAGAAAGCAAACCCCTATTGCACTTAGCACGCCTGAAGCTGAGTATATAGTTGTTTGTTCAACCTGTTGTGAAGTTGTTTGGCTTCGAAAGTTGTTTGTTGGATTGTTTGATCAGGTGTTGGAAGTGACCATGATATTTTGTGACAATCAAAGTTGTGTGAAGCTTTCTGAGAATCCAGTTTTTCATGACAGGTTGAAGCACATTGAGATCAAGTATCATTATATCTGGAATATTGTCCAGAGAGGAGTTGTGAAGCTTCAATACATTTCTACTGGTGAGCAAATTGTTGATGTTTTGACAAAGCCATTGTCCCATATCAAGTTTGCTTACTTCAGAGAGAAGCTTGGAGTGGGTGAGAATCTCTCTCTTGGTGAGAGGGAGCATTGATTATATAGCATCATGAGATTGAAAATCTTCCTTGGGTCTTCAGAGAGAAGCTTGAGTGGGTGAGAATCCCTCTCTTGGTGAGAGGGAGCATTGATTGTATAGCATCATGAGATTGAAAATCTTCCTTGGGTCATTGGGCTTCACTGAGAAACCATGGTTTATGGTTTGGAAGATAGCCCTAATTTCTCCCTTGGGTCATTGAGTTTGAACGAGAAACCTTTATATTTGGGGAGGTTGGTTTTGAGGCTTGTAGTGTTAGTTTTTGTAGCATCAGATGGTGTTCTAGTCTCGAGACTTTGTGGAGAGGCTCAAACACATGAGATCTCCAAAACCCAGAAATCGTTTTTGGAAATTCAACCTAGAAATGGCTCAATTAAATTAATTAGCCATCATTTAATTTTTCCTAAGTCTAACTTAGGAAAAGGGGTTAATTAATATAAATTAATTGAGAAGGGTGTGAATTATCTAGAAACTCACACGGATCGACTTAGAAGATAATCTCAACCATTGATTAAGTTTTAATCATGGTTGTTGAAGTCTCAACTGGAGATTATAAGAAGAAGTCGATGGGTAGATGGAGAATACACTTTGGAGAACACTTGAAGGTGAGAAGCACTTGAGAGTGTGAGACCAGTTGCAGATACTCAATGATCTAGACAGATTGATTCTCCAGTGCAAGTGATTCAGCAAGAGAGATCAAGTAGCACAGTGTCAGAGGGGCAGAGACAGTGATTCGAAGGAGGATTTCCAGATCTGGAAGAGGCAAAAGCGAGTGACTAAAGTATTCCACGACGCAGTTAATCCCAATCAGCCGCAAGGGTCGCGCGGAATTTCTTGACGAGTCGCAATTATGGTCGCAAGGGTTTTCCCAATACATCCACAAGGATTGCGTGGGTTTCCCAGCACAGCTACACAAATCGATCAGAAGTCGTGAGGGCCTGCACAAAGGTTGGACGGCCAATTTTCATAGGCCGGGGTTTGCTTGTGGAGGGAGAGAACCTTCTCTCCAAATATTTTATGTCCGATCTTGCTGATTGGATAGTCAACTAGGTTTCCAAATATTTTATGTCAGATCTTACTGATTGGATAGTCAACTAGGCTTCCAAATATTTTATGTCAGATCTTACTGATTGGATAGTTAGCTAGGCTTCCAAAGATTGTACTCAGAGTTTCACTATTGCACAATAAAATAAACCCTCAGTTGTTGCACCGATTTTCCCACATTGGGTTTTTCTGGGGACTTTTTTCCAAAAATAATTGTGTTAATTTTGTGTGTTAGTAATTCTCAGTTCCTATTTTTGCTTCCACAGTATTTTGTTTGGTGAAGAAATTACAGTGTGATTAATTTGATATTTATTAGAAAATTAATAAACTATTAATCAGTTAGGAGAATTAATTTCAGTTGTTGTATTTCGAGGAATTTTCACATGGAATCAGAGCGTATTTTAAAGACAAGAGGCTCAGAAGCGGAAAAGAAAAATATACGGCTTAGAGGGAGTTGCAAAACAAATTTTTCAGACAAACGCACAAGTTAGCTCAAAACAGCCACAAGAGTTGCGCGAGATATTTTCTATATAGCCACGAGGATCACGCGAGTTCACACTGAACAGTCGCGCGAGTATGGAAAAGTCACGAGTGCAACGCAACGAGGAGCAGCAGCAGCTCAGATTTTCACAGAGCAGATGCTTAGCTGGGCATAGATGGTTTGCAGCAGTTTGCTAGAGCAAATTCAGTGGCGGGTGGAAGAGAAAGTGCACACACAGAGGGAGATTTCTTTATCTCAGTTTCGAGTATTGCAGAAATGGCCACAGTCGGGCTTAGAAATCAAAATAGGTTGGAGGGAGCCTCCCACTATGTCATCTAGAAGGCTAGGATGTCCTTCTTGCTAGATGAATTTGGTCTGAAGACTTATGCAGAGAATGTTGTGGTAGTACCGAATGATGCAAATCAGCTGAAGGAATACAGGAAAGAGATGGAAAAGGCAAAGTGGATGATCTTGGATGGAGTCTGGGACCATATAGTTTCACATATATCTGGCAAGAATACTGCCAAGGAGATGTGGGATGCTCTCGCTCATCTATATCAGAATCCTTCCAAGCAACAGAAGATGTTCCTAAAGGAAAAGCTGAGAAACCTCAGGATGTATAAGGGTGAAGGCATTGATCCCTTTCTCACCAGAATTCAGGAAATTCGGGATTATCTTGTAGCAGTTGGGGAGGCGCCTCAAGACACAAAGCTTGTATGTTTGGCACTGAACATTGTCTCAGAGGACTGGGAGATCTTCATCAAAGGCATTTTGGAGCAAGATACCCTCCCTAGGTGGGACAGAATGTGGTCAGACTTGCAGCAGGAGGAAATGAGGCGAGCACTTGTGAAGCCCTCCATCAGCGGAAGCAGCAGTAAGGGTGAGAAGGGCGAGAAGGAGGAAAAAAATGTGACCCTTGCATCAAAGGGTCCCAGTCAAGGACAGGGGGAGAAGAAGAAAAAGAAGGACCTATCTAATATCAAGTGCTTCAGGTGTGGCGAGTTCGACAACTACAGTACTCAATGTCCTCTCAAGAAGAAGGACAAGCAAGAGAAGCAGGACCAGGTGGCAGCATCTGCAAAGATAGATAAATTGTCCTCCAGATTGGAGGAAGACTTCACCATGTTTGCAACTATACCCCCAAGAGTGAGGTGGGGCAATATGGACTTACAGTCCCAGAGTTACATAGATTTGTGCAGGGTCCATTATGGTGTCTTCCTCATGGATCATTACCTTGCTACGGGGGCCCACAGTATTCAGTAGCAAGATGGATCAGTGTCAGTTGATGCAGTCAGATTCCCGAGTGACAGTTGCAGACTAGTTGCAGTCAGGTGCTGAGGAGCACAGATGTAGTGTTGACAGCAGAGCAGGTGGATCAGTGCAAAGTTAGCAGCAGCGAAGATTCTCCAATGGGAAGTGCAAAGGCTAGTAGCAGTCAGATGCTTAGGAGACAGATGCAACACAGAGATATAGTTGATTCAGTATTTTAGATGCTTCTCAGTTGCAGTAGTTGCAGTAGCATCAGCAACAAATGAGAGGGAGTTGCAGTGTAGATGCAGAGTTGGTAGTAGTATAGCAATGTCAGTAGCAGCACATATGCAACATCAGACTTGCGCAGTGGTTGGTGGGTAGTGGCAGGCAGTCACAGTGGTTAGACATCAGCAGCATGTACAGAGGGTGATGTAGAGACAAGGTGTTGGAAAATTTCAGCACTAAAACACCTTCCTCACTAAGAGGGAGCATTAGTTTTTGTAGCATCGGATGGTGTTCTAGCCTCGAGACTTTGAGGAGAGGCTCAAACACATGAGATCTCCAAAACCCAAAAATCGTTTCTGGGAATTCAACCGAGAAATGGCTCAATTAATTAAATTAGCCAACATTTAATTTTTCCTAAGTCTAACTTAGGAAAAGGGGTTAATTAATAGAAATTAATTGAGAAGGGTGTGAATTATCTAGAAACTCACATGGATCGACTTAGAAGATAATCTCAACCATTGATTAAGTTTTAATCATGGTCGTTGAAGTCTCAACTAGAGATTATAAGAAGTCGATGGGTAGATGGAGAATACACTTTGGAGAACACTTGAAGGTGAGAAGCACTTGAGAGTGTGAGACCAGTTGCAGATACTCAGTGATCTAGACAGATTGATTCTCTAGTGCAGGTGATTCAGTAGGAGTGATCAAGTCAGAGATCGAGTAGCAAAGTGTCAGAGGGGCAAAGACAGTGATCCGGAGGAGGATTTCCAGATCCGGAATAGGCAAAAGCGAGTCACTGAAGTATTCCATGGTGCAACTAATCCAGATCAGTCACAAGAGTCGCGCAAAATTTCCTGACGGGTTGCAGTTACGGTAACGCGAATTTTCCCTATACAGCCTACAGCCGCGAGGATCACGCGAGTTTTCCCAGTACAGTTGCGCGGAATGATCAGAAGCCACGAGGGCCCATGCAGAGGTTGGGTGGCCAATTTTCAGAGATCGGGATTTGCTTGTGGAGAGAGAGAACCTTCTCTCCAATTATTTTTTGTCAAATCTTGTTGATTTGATAGCTAGTTGGGCTTCCAAAGATTGTACTCAGAGTTTCACTGTTGCATAATAAAATAAACCCTCAGTTGTTGCACCGATTTTCCCACATTAGGTTTTTCCATGGACTTTTGTCCAAAAACAACCGCGTTAATTTTGTGTGCGTTAGTATTTCTCAGTTCCTATCTTTGCTTCCACAGTATTTTGTTTGGTGAAGAAATTGTAGTGTTATTAATTCGGTATTAATTAGAAAATTAATAAATTGTTAATCAATTAGGAGAATTAATTCCAGTTGTTGCATTTCGAGGAACTTTCACATGGAGTGCTCCCTTGGGTCATTGTGTTTGACTAATAGACCAATGGGCTTGGTTGGGGAGATTGATTTTTGAGTACTCTCTCCCTTAGGTCATAGGGTTTAACTGAGAGACCATATGGTTGGGAAAATTGGTCCTTTTGTCATTGAAATCAGGATTCCTCCCTTAGGTCATGGAGTTTGACCAAGAGACTATATAGTCAAGGAGAATGATATCGAGATTGAAAATTCTTCCTTAGGTCATGGGGCTTGATCGAGAGACCTTTGTTTATGGTCAAGGAGATTAACCCTAAGTACTCTCTTAGGTCATGGGGTTTGACCGTGAGACCATTGTTATGGTCAGAGAGATTGATCCTAATTACTCCCTTAGGTCATGGGGTTTGACCGAGAGACCAGTGGCTGTGGTCGGGGAGATTAACATTGATTACTCTCTTTGGTCATTGTGTTTGACTGAGAAACCATTATTTATGGTTGGAGAGTTTGGCCTCATACACAGTATTGATTGATCCCATGGTCAATTGGGTTCTGACCTTGCTGCCATTGGTTTTGGCTTGTGGGATGAGCTTGATGTTATCAATCTTTCCTTATGAAGAGATTTGTTTCATCGTTTGTACATCTGATGGAGTCGATGAAAAATACCTCCCTAGCTAAGAGGGAGTGTTGAAAAATTGTAGTTGCGGTAGGTATTTTCATCATCTAAATCAAAGGAGAAATTAATTGGTTTCCAGTTGTCCAAGTCAACCCCAGTTTGACAAGTTGGCCCCACCTCATGAAGGGGTTTGACCCATGGTCAAAACCCCTCCAATTAGATGCATATATATTGGCAAGAGGCTCACCTCATTTGGTATCCATTGGACATCAATTTGGATCTGTTCTCAAGACAAATGTTCACATGTGCGAAGGAGAAAGAAGACAAAAGTTGACTAGCGAGTTTGACCTCTCTCTCATTTGCTTTGATGAGCATTGACTTGGACTATTCTACTGTTGCTTGACCAAATCTTTGACTAAGGTTGGAGGTTGAATATTCCTGGAATCTTTGACCAGTTGTTGACTAAGTTTGTGGAGCTATTTTCTGGGCGTTGACCGAGTTGTCTGAGGCTATTGCAGGATCGAATTTTGCCCCTTTGACCAGGAACTACAGGCCAAAATTCGACCCCTTGACCAGACTTGACTAGTACGCAGAATATTGTTTTTTTTCTCTCCTTTGACTTGGCATTGAATGTGGTCAATGGTACGATATTTTGACTAAAAGAATCAAATGTATAAATTGATTGAATTGAACAATTTCTCATAAGGAAAGATTATTGGGTTTCCCCCCTTGTGGCGTTTTGTCCCAAGAAAATTTTGGTGTCTCTTGTATCATTGTGATCTTTGCTGCTCTACTGAATTTAAATGGTTGAAATTTTCTTAAGTGTAATTGCTTGATGATTTGAATGCTCTAAGAAAAATTGTATCATTGGAAGTAGTTATCTGGAAGAAAATTGCTTTAGTCTTTCTTGCAACTAGAAATTCAACACAGTGTAGTCTATTTTATCTTGGTAATGTTTTGGAGAAGTCTTCTAGGGAGCAAGACCCAAGGATTCATGAGGAAACCTTGAGAGAAGACAAGAACAAAGAGAGACATCTTTAGTTGCTCTTGGAGAGATTACTCTTGTTTGATGCCAAGGTTTGCTCATGTGATATGTTAGGGTTTATGCTATGCAAGTAAGGCCTAGAGAAAAGCATGACATTGGAGGTGATGATGGATTGTCTTGTGGCACTTGTTGTAGCACTGCTTCCTACTCTAACAAAAGGCATGGAGAGTGAAGATAATGCCTTGCGTGAATTTGAAGCCATGTGCTTGTGGGATGCATGGAGGCTAGGGCAAAATCATGGAGACCCAGCCTGGTGAGATGCCTTGATTGGAACAAGGCTCCATTATTGTATTCTTAATGTTCCATGGAGGTCTCAATGCTTGTGTTGATGCAAAAAGTTGAAGACCTACAGTTTGAGGTCTGAAACCCTAGGATGGACATGTAGACTAGGAGGTTAGCACTAGAGTTGTCTTGCCATGTACTAGTGTGATGCAACATTGCTAGGGTTTGTAAACCCTAAGGAATACAAGAGAGCTACTGTGGAGAGCTTGTCTAATACAAGCTTGGCATATGTTCCAAGAAAGCCTTGCCAATGTTGACACTAGCATGTTGAGGATCTTTGATGGAGTCACTGGCATTGATTGGGAGTGATTCTTAGCTAAGGAGTTGGTGGTTAGGGTTTTCTTATGGTTTCCCTAGCTAGGGTTTGAACTTTGAAGAGCTTGACTTGTACCAACTTTGAGATAAAACTATGGTATGCTATGTCACAAGGTTCGTCGAACTTTAACCTTGAGGTTCGAATTTTGGCGAACCTTAAAAAAAATTTGAGGTTCGGCAAACCTCATTGAACCTCATAGCCATTGACCAAGTCCATAGATCAAAACTCATAACTTCATGTCACAACTCAAGCTTGTAATTTATCTTTGCAGTTTCCATGTCCGTGATAGCATTTTTGATGTTTACTGATGTTGATTTCTTACTATTTTATCCTATAATTCATTATATATATATATATATATAGACGAACCTAATGGTGAACCTCATCAAAACATTCGAACTCAAACCGAACCTAATCATTGCCGAACCCGAACTCGAACCCGAACCATGTGACATTGATGGTATGTACTTGTACTTCATCTTTTATAATATATATATGAAATTTTCCACTGTTCACATTTTTTGTACATGCAGATCTGATTTTTGGTGTCTGTTATCTTCATGATTGAGTATATTTCAGCCATAGTTGTTCATGATGATCCAACATAACATTTAGCTGCACTGGTTAATTGAATTAACACATCTTGAAGACTAAGGAGTAGAATTATTGTTGTTATATTCTGCTATAATAAGAGAATTCAGATCTATTATATGCCTTGAAAAATGTGCACTAAAGGCTGTAGCATTGTGATATTGAAGTACACTCGTATGATATTAATTCTCTTGGGCTGCTTGGTAAAATTGGGTTGAAGGGAAATGAAATATAATTGCTGTAATTTAATATTTCAGGTCAGCCCCAAGGTGAAAATTCACGGGGAATAGATCTGGGAAACCTCAAGATTGAGGTGAAATTTTGGAAGATGCATTAATTGCCCAATTCACAAAATTTCTACACCTTCATGAAAGGACTATGGCCCCACATTAATGACCAGGTCATCCTTAGCTTCCTAGAAAGATTCAAAGACATAAAATAGAATTTCATTTTACTAGGTTGGCTCCTAAGCCATAACCTGGTGATACAATAATGAGTGCACTTAGCTAGAAATGGCCATAAATGAATATTATTTCAACACCCACCATTGATCTGAGCATGGGGGCATGAAGAAGGATGATAAAGCACAAAAGGAGTGGGCAGACCCAACTCAACATAAAGACAGCCATAGCTGTAATAAGAAAAGTGGGTTTGTGATAACCCAACTCAATACAAACATGGAAGGGTTTATGAATCCCCAAGCATCATTGACATAGAACTGCTCAACCCCTGAAGAAATGCCACTACTGAACTACCTATCATATAGGGAATATGATCCAGCTCTGTCAACCTGATAAAAAAGTGCTGTGAAGAGGCATAAATGCAATGGAAATACGGGACATTTAGTAATGGTATTGACGGATAAACTTAGAAAAAAATGCTCAAACGCTCCAAAATGTCAGAAGTTTTGCCTTAGGTATCATCAGAGAAACATCGGGAAATGGCACAGAAAAATTCAGACTTGATAAGGAATAGAAAACCTATATTCCTGAGTATAGCCAATAACATATGTAGAATGAAGGAAAAAGTTTAATTTTTTTGCTAAAAGACAATGGAGAACAATGAAGTTAGGATATTTTTTTCATAAAAGAAAAAGACGAAACTTTGAAGCCCTCCGAAGTTCTTGCATTATACAAGTAAAAATGGTTTTTCTAGTGAAAGACAATCACAAGCAACGTTCAGCTACAAAGAACTTGAATAATTTATAAATTATCACTTTTGTTAACATTTACAACTACCAGATGCACATCACAAAAGCTGAGACTCTGGAATGTTATTCTAGATTAGACACTATATGCTTGTTCTTTAGCCAAGAAATGCAAGCATAGTTTAATCCTTCCCGTTATGTTGTTAATGAGAACAAATTATTCTCTTATTCACAACTTACAACTATAATGTTTAATTCTTAGCATGCATATCATTAAATTTTGTGGATCATGTTTAGTCCTACTTACCTGAAAAGGTGTCCACAATGAAAGTCGAGAGAAAATTTCAGAGATATTCCATGAAGTTTATGCCACAAGATTACAAATCAACTATTCGACAACAATCAGGCAAGATCAAAGGAAAGCTTTGCTTACAGTATGAAATTCCTCATAAAAATGTTTTATTTATGCTAAAAATCCCCGATAATTGTAAGATTCGAAAGGACTAAAAAAGCAATACCTTCTGTTCGTATAGTAAGTCCGTGCACCATTTAGGACAAATCCATATTTATGTATAAGTGAAACAAGATTGTTGACAATTCCTTTTGCTGTTTCATACATTTTACTGGCAAGAAGACCCCTGCATATATTCAATGTTTGTATCAGAATAAATCTCTCAATGTTTTTCGGCCTTCAAAACTATGCTGTCCATTAACTCTCATAACCAAAAATGAAAAGCTTGTCGAATCATGGACTGATAATGACAGATAGGTAGAATACCTTTCAAAAGCACATAGCCTAGGCTATAGTCCTTGGAATTGCTTGAAATATGAGAAAACTGGTTATGTCAAGCAAGAGACCATAGACAGTAAATAAGCTAAGGTTTTATGCTTTTTGCATTGGAGCAGTTTAACCATTAGAAATTTACTTTTTTGGCCAGAATCTGGTGATAAAAATTTCCACAATATTGTGAGTTTTTGTTGTTTAAAATCATTTTTGAATGCATAAATGGATACAGTGCCCTCAAAAACCCCTAGGGCACTCAGATTGTACAGATTACAGAGGTCAGACTTACCATTTCAAAAAATCCGTGACGGATTTTGGACAAAATCAACCAGAAAATATGCTCGGAAAGGATCAAAAACATCTAATAGTTAGCTATGCATTTTTGCATTTACTGCATCAACAATAATTTACATACTTTCTTCAGCAATCATATTAATTTACTATTTATGTCAAGTCTGGGGCCTTAGACGTCATATATAAGCCAAAGCTTGGCGATTATAGCATTTAATAGATTCAACTATTGCCAAATTTGATTCAGACACCAAAGTTCGATGATTTTGGCATTTACTGCGTTAACAATAATTTGCATGCTTTCTTCAGCAATCCTATCAATTTACTGTTTATGTCAAGTGCGGGGTCTTAGACCATATATATAAGCCAAAGTGTGATGACTATGGCATTTTAAAGATTCAATTATCGCCAAATTTAATTCAGACATCATTGCGAGATGTTCTTGAACAACCAAATTTAATTTATATCAGGATTCTATCCGGAATGGCAATCTACACATAACTGCATTTTATGTTCATGAGATAGCGAGACAAGTGCAGTAGAGAAGGTTTTGTCTCCTGGTCATGTCCAGCTGATTTCTACAGGAATCAGCCATTGACCCTCCTCTGGGCCACTAACGTACTTTTAGTGTACAAAAAGCCAATCCAAAGACAGTCTGCATTCGGCATGCAAGAAGATCACAAAAAAAGGAAAATGCAAACATTTGTGAAATACTAAAGTTCAAAATATACAGAAAATATCGAAATATAGGAATAACATATGAGATTTCTGGTCCGAAAATTGTAAGCGGTTTGTTACTAGGAGAAACGAGCAAATATGTAAAAATAAGTGCCTATGATGGATGCTATATGAAAGAACCAATCATTTATACGGTTATAGACGTATATTGTTCACTAGAATTTTGTCTTGTTTTACTGTTTTCCAAATTCACAAACGGATATTCCCCATTGCTAGATTTATACTTTTGTTCACCATTTTTGCAACCAAACACTCTGTGAGCAATATATTTGCTCAGAGCATCTTAAGGAAAGAAGTTTAATAATTGTGTGACCTTGGTGAAATAATATTATTGCTTCAATAATGTCCCTTTTACATTCACTTCATTGC
Organism: Pinus tabuliformis; assembly: GCA_031772625.1. Taxonomy (NCBI): domain Eukaryota; kingdom Viridiplantae; phylum Streptophyta; class Pinopsida; order Pinales; family Pinaceae; genus Pinus; species Pinus tabuliformis. The sequence goes on along the minus strand of CM062805.1, from coordinate 330,666,201 downwards.
AATGTTTTATTTCGTTGGTTTATGTATTGATTGCCAAGCCCCTTAGAAGTTCCCATGTGTTAGAAATCACATTATTGTTCACACGTCACTCTCTTGAGTCTTTTCTGACCATCATGTTTCTAGTTAAACATACATAGAAATCTTTGAAATGAACATGTATGTTATTGCACTTGTTCGTGTATGCATAAATTGGAATGGAATGAACAGGGATCGGATTAAATATACTGTATGAAGAGCATTACATAAACTAATTTCCATATAGATAGGGCCTCATATTGTATGAAGAGCATTACATAAACTAATTTCCATATAGATAGGGTCTCTCTTTCTTCAAGATATGCAGAGGCAGGTTAATGGGCTTTTACAGTTCATGCTTCATTTTCAACCCGCTTTGTTAGATTCTTTTGAGTAGAGAGATTTGGAGAGTGCGCCAGGTCTATGTGTATGTGCATATGATCTGATTTTGCATTACAAAGAGTTGATTTTAAGTTATAAGGTTTGGTTTAAAAGAAAATATGAAATTGATAAATAGATGATCTTAGAATCTAGATAGGTTCTTCCTTCAAAGATTACGCTGTCATTTTGGAAACCATTTCCTAACATTTCTCCATTTTCTGCGGTTTCCAATGCAGATTACACCAAGTTCTGATACTTTATGACCATTGTTATCTTCATTCCTCGCATTTCATGTTTCTGGTTTCCAACACTTGGGATAGATTATGCATCTACCTCCACACCGGTTAACATATTTCATTATACAACCATACACAATTTCCATGAAAGTATTTCGCCATTTTAAATAGGCAAATCTTGGAGTCCAATGTATTTGAATCTGGGTAAATTATCTTTCATGGCCTCTTGTTTAACCAAGGCTGGTGACATAATTTATGATTGCGTTCGATTGCTTAGTGATGGAAGCAAGGTGAACATTGGGAAGTACCTGATTATCCAGTAACTGTCCCAGTAATAAACTTCTCTGAAACGTGACCCTGGAATAATCACACCCTCTGGTAAAGGAAGGAGGGTATGTTCATCAGGCCTTTCTGCGACGCTCTTAGCCATTTTCCTGCTCAATATTTTCCACAGCGAGTGCACTTCCAAAGCCCATTTACGAATCTCTTGGTTCACGACTCCGGGCAAAAAATTCTCTGGCTCTGCGCTAAAATCCGGAGGGTCGTAATTTACCAAATCGCTTCCCACCTCGCCAAAATATTCCTTGAGAAAAATGTTGAAATCGTCTCTTGACAGAGAGTTGGTGTTTGACAAGCCTTGAAAAGCCCGTAGAGTGACGGAAAGATTGAAACGAAGAGGCAAATCGACATAGTGCTTGGGGTCGAACTGGGAGGGGCCGAAGGCAGCGAGTGCGAATTGCTGGACTTGTTCCAGAAATGATAGCAGAGTCGAAGATGGTATGACGAGGCTACTCTCATTGTTGCACTTGCTGCTCTCTGCCATTGCCACCCACATCAACAACAACAGACACAGAAAAAATAAGATGGGTGGATTAATGGTTATTTTCTGGGCCTGAAACCAGTTTGTCGGAGTGGTAGGTATATACATTTGGTACGATGAATAATACGAAGAGTAGCTTTACTGGTATAAATAAAGACTCCCACTTTTGTGGCTTGAGTTGTGAAAATGACTATCATAAGAGTTGTTTGATGGCTAGAAAGATTGCTGGGAGGAGGTTAATTAGTTAAATTGATAGGATTAAATGGGTTTAGTATTATCTTTTTATTTTTGTCCTTTGAAAATTTATTTACCGAGTTTGTTATTTATTTGATATGAAATGAAATGATATTTTAAGGTTTATGATACTAAAAATAATTTATGAGATCATGAGTTTCTTTATTTTTACTTTTTACAATTTAATATTTTTCTATTTACAATGGAGTTTGTTGTTTATTTCATATAAAATGAAATGATATTTTAAGGTTTACGAGACTAAAAATAATTTATAAGATTATTAGTTTTTTATTTTTGCTTTTTACAATTCAATATTTTTCCGATTCAAATTGATGATAAGGTGGCCTAACCTTCCAACAATCTCCTCGCTAAAAAGACAATGCCAAGAAATTGATGCCAACATGTTCTCATAACTTTCTCTGATGTCTTTGAATGCATCACATTCCAAAATGAAATGTTTTTCCGATTCCACAGCGCCAAAAGTGCAAAATGTACACACTAGTTCTTCCTAAGCTTCTTTAGGGATAGCTATTTACAATGGAGTTTGTTGTTTATTTAAAAGAGAAATAACTTTTTAAGGAGCTAGTTAATATGAATTAATAGGGGAATAAATTTATTTATTTTTATTTTTATTTAATAAAATTATTAATTATTATTTTAAAGTAAATTTTGAATTAATAGGAGAATAAATTTATTTATTTTTATTTCTATTTAATAAAATTATTAATTATTATTTTTTAAGTAAAATTTAAGTTTTTCCGTTTAATTTTATGTTATTTTTAATATTTTAATTCGAATCTATAACTGTTTAAAATGTAGTTAAGAAAAAAATGAAACCAATCTTCTTACGAGACTAAATTTTCAAACCATCATTAAATACTAAACAAGATACATATTAACTCTAACTTTAATTTTATGTTATTTTTAATGTTTAAATTCGAAGTTATAGTTGTTTAAAATGTAGTTAAGGAAAAAATGAGACCAACCTTTTTACAAGTCTAAATCTTCAAACCATTATTAAATATTAAGTAAGATCTATCTTAATTCTAATTCTACATTTAACAAGTGTTTAGAGAGATTTGCACTTCAAGAGATTTAACTAATCTCAGCGTTTGATAAGATCCAGAGTTTAGATGGAACCGATGGAACCACCAATGGTAAATTAACCTTATGACCTTAATTTTACCTTAACTATCTTAACAATATTTACGAGCATTAACATGTGATTTTTTAATTTTAAATAATTTGAATTTTATGTCTTTTATTTTTATGTAACCTAGTTAAAATGTTTACAAAACAAAACATTACAATATTTCTTACATATTGGAGTGGAGAGTGACACAACATATAGCAAATAATTGTTTTTGCTTATTACTAGCATAGATCCATCTATTTGGATCTAGCATGAGCCGAGAAGGATCAAATTTCTTCAAATGCAAACTTCTTTAAAGTGCAAAATACAATGCGTTATTTTTCATTGTTTAAATTGTATTTTTGAATGCTAAATAAAATATATATAAGACCAAATAAATGTTTTAACCATAAAAGCTTAATTTTTTCATGATATATACATGAATTTTTTTAAATGATATATAATATATACATAATTTACATTAAAATATTTTACGTCACATATACATCGATACATTTTATCATGCAAATTAAAATGGTTTTTTATTATTAATATATTTTTAAGTATATTTTAATTCTTATTAAAATATTTTATTGATAACCCACACTAAATATTTTTTTATATACATTAAAATGTTTTATTTTAACAATATATATATATAAAGTTGATATGGACATAGTCAACATAGATCTTCAAATAGTTTATTTAAATCTCGTTGAAATATTTTTGAAAAATCTAATATTTAAACATCTTACTATACATTTTTTTATCATAGTTGGCATTATTTTTCTATTTAGTACATTATTTTTTATTTTTTATTTTATTTTAAGGGGATGGATGGAAAGACTTACACATCCCCTGATAGTGGCTTGTAGAATGAGTCTCTCAACTCAATAAATGTATTTTTCTATTTAGAACACAATTATTTATTTATTATTTTATTTTAAGGGGATGGATGGAAAGACTTACACATCCCCTTATTCTTATAGTGGGTTGTAGAGTGAGTCTCTCAACTCAATAAATGTATTTTTCTATTTAGAACACAATTTATTATTTATTATTTTATTTTAAGGGGATGGATGGAAAGACTTACACATCCCCTGATAGTGGCTTGTAGAATGAGTCTCTCAACTTAATAAATGTATTTTTCTATTTCGAACACTATTTTTTATTTATTATTTTATTTTAAGGGGATGGATGGAAAGACTTACACATCCCCTGATACTGATAGTGGGTTGTAGAATGAGTCTCTCAACTCAATAAATGTTTTATCACGAAAATTAACATATTTTTTATTATTAATATATTTTTAAGTATATGTCAATATTAATTCTTATTAAAATATTTTATTGATAACCCACACTGAATATTTTTTTATATGCAACATTAAAATGTTTTATTTTAATCATTTTTTCTATATATAAATATATATGAAGTTAATATCCACGTAAATTAGACGATATAAATCTTCAAATAATTTATTTAAATCTCTTGTTGAAATATTTTTGAAAAGGATAATATTTAAACTTCTTACTCATACATTTATTTACTTTTATTCATTTTTTTATTAGTATAGCCAACATTATTTTTCTATTTAGAACATAATTTTTATTTTTTTATTTTTATTTTAAAGGGGTGGAAAGACGGGCAAACTTACACATCCCCTCATGTTAGGTTGTAGAATGAACTTCTAGGCCCAATAAATTGATATATTGATATGCCATACAACATAGAGTGACTTAAACCATTAGCTCTACTCATTATAAATTAATATATTCATATAACTTCAATGATAGGATATACGGCATCATATTGAAATTTTATAAAAGAAAAAAGATTGGGGATTTGCTTATTATAAATTGATATATTGATATAATTTCAATAATAGGGTATAATGCATTATATTGAATTTTTTATTAAAGAAAACTATGTTAAAAATAAAAATAAAAACAAAAACAAAAAAATAGCTAAATTTTAGATTAAATTTTAAATAGAAAATTTAACGGAAATTAAGATACCTAACATAATTTTACCAGTGCCTATTAGGCATAAAAAAGAGGGTGATACGATGTTCTGTTAAGGCACTTTGTGGTAAAGAGATCATTGGTTGGAAACTGTCAGACCAGGCAGTAACTCCTCGAAATCAATTCGTTCATATTCATTCAGGTTGGTCTTTATTATATACATGAGGGAGAGACTGTTCACTTCATCTCCCGGTGACTATTTATATTTCTTATTATTTATTTACATCAATTACACTTATTCACTCAATCCTGATGATTAGGTGTCAACATTCTCCCCCTTAATCTGAAAGGATGTTGGTGAGTCCAAGCATCGTTTTGAATCGTTCAAGTTTTTCTCTTCCAAGCGCTTTGGTGAAGATGTTTGCAATTTGCTCATTAGTGGAACAATGGCGGAGATAGATTGTTTTGGCCTCAACATCAGGTCGAATCAGATGATATTTAGTATTGATGTGCTTCGTTCAATCATGGAACTTTGGGTTCTTGGCCAACTTTATTACCGAGGTATTGTCAATCATGAGTGGAGTCGATTGTACTTCTTTTACCTGCAAATCTTCAAGAATTTTCCTAGGCCACACAATTTCTTTTGTTGCCTCAGCTGCTGCCACATATTCTACTTCTGTTGTGGAATCTGTTGGAACTGATTGTTTGCATGATCTCCAGGAGACAACCCTTGATCCAAGACTCATAGCATAACCTGAAGTAGATACCCCAATTTCTTTGTCTCTATCGAAGTCTGAATCAAAGTATCCAATCAAGCTGAAGTTGTCCACCTGTGTATACTTGATTCCAAAGTCTTGAGTTCCCTTCAAGTACCTTAGAACTCTTTTTGCAGCAGACCAATGTCCCTCATAAGGCTTTTGCATAAACCTGGAGAGGATTCCAACAATAAACGAAATGTCTGGTCTGGTAGTAGTTAGGTAGTTGAGACTTCCTACAAGTTGTCTATACTTTGTTGCATCCTCAAATTTTTTTCCTTCATTGGATGTGAGCTTTAAGTTTTGTTCCATTGGAGTAGTAAGAGGATTGCATTATGTCATGCCAAACCTGTTCAACAAATCTCCATTGTACTTCTTTTGAGAAAGAAATATGGACTTCGGATGTTGAGTTACTTCAATACCAAGATAGTAATGAACATAGCCCAAATCAATCATTTCAAAACCTTTCCTCAATTCCTTCTTTATGGATGCAATGTAGCTTTCATTGTTCCCTGTCATCAAAAGATCATCTACATATACCACAAGATATACAACTGTTTTGCCAACTTTCTTAACAAATAAAGTTGCATCATCAAGTTCATAATGTTTGAAATTGAGTTTCAAAAGATGCTTAGTTAGTTTTTCATACCAGGCTCGCGGTGCTTGTTTGAGGCCATACAAGGATTTCACAAGTTTGCATACTTTATGTTCATGTCCTTTCACAGTGAATCCTTCAGGCTGGGACATAAAAACATTCTCTTTTAGATCTCCATTCAAGAAAGCAGTTTTTACATCCATTTGATGGACTTTCCAACCGTTCTGAGCTGTTAGGGCAAAGAGTGTTCGGATGGCAGCCCATTTTGCTGTGGGGGCAAAAGTCTCCTCATAATCGACCCCTTCCTTCTGTGCAAAACCTTTTGCCACAAGCCTGGCTTTGTGCTTGTCAAGTGAGCCATCAGCTTTATACTTGTTCTTGTAGACCCACTTGCAGCCAATTGGTTTGGTTCCTAATGGAGGATAAACCAGCTTCCAAGTGCCATTCTTTATCAGGGCATCATACTCCTTTTGCATCGCTTCTTTCCATTCATCATGAGAAGCAACATCTCTGAAGGAAGTTGGTTCGAAATCTGTAAACAAATTCAATTCACAATCATAAGAAACATCCATATCAATAGGTGAATCAGAGTCATCTACATCACCTCCATTTTGTCGGTTTGAATTTGAATTTCTAGTTCCTGTGTTTCCAACCTCATCAGGATGAACACTTTCAAGTGTCTTTGTCAACCACTTTGGGGGACCTTTCTCAGATGGTCCAGGCTGCTCCGTTGATTGAGTTGGGACTAAATCAAGATTTAGTCTTCCAATTCTATCAATCACATCACTTAAAGTATCATCCGTTGTTGGACTTTCATGCGAGGGAGAGAGTTCTTGAGAAGAAGATTCCACATGTTGATCTAGTATAGGAATCCCCCCTTCAAGACGTGGAATCTGATTATCAAATTCTTGAAATTATTTTGCATTTGCGAATCTATCCAAACGATCAAGTTGCCGCTCAAAAACATTGTCAATTTTGGATGATTCAAGAAAGATTACATCTCTAGATACAACAAACTTTTTATTGACTTCATCACAGAGACAGCATGCTTTGGAGGTGTTTGAATACCCCAGGAAGATACACTTATGACTTCTTGCACCAAGTTTGTTTCTATGTACCTTTGGTATCAAGGCATAATAGGTGGAACCAAAGACCTTGAGATGCTTTACCGAAAGAATGTGCCCATACCACATTTCATAGGGAGTCCTGTTTCTGATAGCATTAGATGGACATCTATTCTTTATATATACGACACATAGAACTGCATCAGCCCAAAACATCAATTTTACATTTTTGAAAAACATCATGGAGCACACCATATTTAAGATTGTCCTATTCATTCTTTCAACTACACCGTTCTGTTGGAGATTATAAGGCACAGTTGTTTGATGTTTGATCCCATGTTGGCGAAGATAGTTTTCAAATTCATTTGAAGTGTATTCTTTTCCATTATCAGTGCGAATAGAGCCAATATGAGATTGTGCATCATTTTCAATCCATTTATGAAAATTCTTGAATGTTTGAAAAGCATCAGATTTGTTCTTCAATAAATAAACCCAACACATTCTAGTGTAGTCATTAATAAATGTCATCATATATTTGTTTCCATTTGCAGAAAGAACACGTATTGGACCACATAAATCTGAATGAATGAGTTCAAGTTTTCTATGTGCTCTTGAATGTGAATCATGAAAAGATTGTTTGCTATGTTTTCCTAAAATACAAGCATCACATTGCTTAAGTTTCCTACGAATTGTAGGCAAACCAGCAACACCATTTTGCTTCAATAAGCGAAGGCTGTCATAGTTCAAATGTCCAAATCTAGCATGCCTTAATAAACTTGATGGAAGTGTACCTTCTTCATAATGAGAGTTGTATGAAAAATGTTTTGCACGAGCAGAGGTACCCTGCAGTGTGAGAAGCTTTTCTTCTTCTATCCCCCTCATGACAAGTGAGTGGTCAGATGCTTTTCTCACCTCAAGCTTGCCATCAAACATATGAATGGAGTGACCTCGCTGGCAGATGTGGACCAAAGACAGCAAGTTTCTCTTCAGTTGTGGGAGATATAGAACATGATGCAGAAGAAAGTCTGGGAGACCAGGAAATTTAAGCCTGATTGTGCCAAGCCCTGATGGCTTGATTTTTGATTGGTCGGCAAAGTATACTGCTCCATCAACATTATCAGTAAATTCTTCAAAAAAATCTTTTCTATGAGTCATGTGGCAAGTTGCTCCTGAATCAAGCAACCAATCATTTTTCCAAGAAGCAAGTGAAGCATTAAATAAGTCTTCATTTACTCCAATATTACATTGTGCCACAACATAATGAGCGGATTCAGGTGCTTTACCTTTGTCTGTGTTATTAGTTTTACCTTTGGGTTGATTTCTTTGCTGCTCAATTTTGTCCCAAGGTAACTTGCATGTGGAGGCATCATGTGATCCATTTCATTTGCAGCGTATGCAGTGCAAATCTGACTTTTCTCTTTGAGAGTGTCTGCCCCCCCTGCCTCTAAAATATCTTCCTCTTCCTCTTCAACCACCTCTTCCTCTGGAAAAATCTTGGGCAAGATTCTTTTCTTTATGAGCAAGGCACACAACCTTTTCAGAAGAAGATATGATTGAATGCATTGTAAAATCTGAGTGCTGTAAAAATACTTCTGTTGGCAAAAAATGTGCTTTTGTGGAAGAGGTATTAGAGCGGATATCAAAGTGGGTTCGGTCCCCACGGCGGTATTTACAAACAATATATTAAACACAGTGAATACACCTCCGTCTCCCCATACTACTATGTTCGTAGAATCTTTTGAATCAAGCAACGAAGGAATATTCATTGATAAAGAAAAAACTGGCGGTGAAGACCATGTTTACCTCTAAGCAATGGCTATTCCAAAACCAATTGCCTGTAGTACAACATGGGCATTGCATTGAAAATGAAGATAGTCGAGATCGACGATTGTGCCAACTGCAATTTTATGCCACATCGGCCAACTCCGCTACTACTGCGTATCCTTGATTTTCTTCAAAGCACCGTCAAGACTCACATTGGTCATGAAATCATATTTTAATAGATGGGCATTGTGCTGTGAGGGGACTATATGGTCCGAGTCCGAGCAGAAATCAATATTAAACAAGAGAATGGGAATCTCTTCTTGGAGACAGCGGAAACCGATATTAAACCGTGGGAGAGTCTGGAAGTAAACCGTGGTAGAGTCGATCAATATTACATGTGAGTAATGAACAACAGAGGCAGCGTATTAAACTGGAGTATTAACAACAGAGGCAGCGTGGTATTAATCCGGAGTGTGGTGAGGAGCGATCAGACAAGAGGCTGCGAGATCGATTACAATGGCGGTGTGGTGCTCAACTTTGTCTGCAATATTTGTAAAAATGCATATGATTGCATAATGTGGTGAGTTATCACAGTAAAATGGAGCAAGAGCAGATAGGTATGGACAGCGCGTAGTACAGTTACAACACCTTATCATAGTAGCGATAGCACAGCCATGAAGCAACCGCACCACAGCACACCATTGGACATAGCAGAAATTGCCTCAATGCAACGAATCGATTCTTCAACAGTAGAATAAATTGCACAAAAGATGATGGTAGAGATGAGTAGATGACAGACCATAGCAGTGCACTGAGAGACCGTTACCCTAAATCGCAGGTATGGGAGAGGAGCGTTATTAGACTGTCAGACCACTAGGAAAATGGCAGGAAAATGCAGGACAAATTTCTGAAGAAATGGTAGAAAGGAGTTACAAAAATGAGCTGGAAGCCAAAAATGGCATTGGCTCTGATACCATGTCAGACCAGGGAGTAAATCCTCAAAATCAATTCATTCATATTCATTCAGGTTGGTCTTTATTATATACATGAGGGAGAGACTGTTCACTTCATCTCCTGATGACTATTCATATTTCTTGTTATTTATTTACATCAATTACACTTATTCACCCAATCCTGATGATTAGGTGTCAACAAAAACCGTGGGTAAAAATTCATCCATACTAAGGGCTGGTGTGGCCCATGCTAGGTGCATACCCCTAAATCACAATTACTCAAACCACATTTCAATCATCTAAAAAAAACATAATGTTATTCATCAAAACCAAATACAAAAATTTAAGGATCTCTTTAACCACCTCAAAGATTTAAAAATTAAAAAAATTGAAACACCTTGAAATTATACTTTTGCATTTTTTTACTTAACCAAATTCCAATGACAATGATTTTCTTCAGAGCCCTACATAACCAATATAATAAACCAAGGCAATAAATTGAATTTACCATGTAAATAGTTTTTTCTTTTTTAATGATATATTATGGAGATTACCTTCATTTTGAAGGACTATAATTATATTAATTAAGGTATTTATTTGGACTAAGTTTTTAAAAATTTTAATTTAACTATCAATAATTATTAGATAGATAGTAAAAATTTAATTTCCATAAAATATTTTTAAGTAATAATTATAATAAAAAAATTGAGATTTATTTAAAAAATAATTATATTATTTTTATTTTTTAATTAAATTGATTAATTAAAAAAATGATATAAATATAAGTTATAGTTTTTTGGTCATAAGATATTAGTAAGTCATGATATTGACTCATATTATTATAACAAAATAAATATAAATATTTAGAATTTCCATAATAAAATAGAGATGAATTTCCAAGATAAAAAAATATTTTTGCATTTTTTTAATATATATATATATATATATATATATATATATATATAGTTAAAGTATATATTAATTATTTTATAATTATTATAATTTAAAATGAAGTTATAATTTAATTAAAAAATAATAATAATAATAATGTGAAATATGTTATGAGATAAGTGTTTTGGTGTGTATCAATATTTATAAGCAATTTAATTTATATAACTACACTAATATTTATTTAAAAAACAAATATTAAGGACATATGAAATGACAACTCATGGGCCTAGACTATGCCCTAATATTGTTTTTCCTTGACTAAGAATTTCTCTTCCTCTATCTTAAGGGAATAGGTAAATGGCCCAAGACCAAAAGGCCTTTAAGATGGTTTTTCTTAAATTAATGTGATGAGTCACCTTGTCCGATCACAATTAATAATAAGAGTCCCACTAATAATTTGACAACTAAATTATGATAGATTTTCTTAAACTAAATTTTCAGATTACTTAATCATACACATATGACAACCCAAAAAATCATTGAAAAATATCGTCCACAAAATTATTAAATATAAAGACAGAAAAATAACACACAATTGATTGAAAAATATCGTCCACAAAATTATTAAATATAAAGAGATAAAAATGACACACAATTGGTTGCCTTGTTTGTGGTGGTGGAGTGGTAAACTATATGGACATCTTTACTTTTTATTTTCCAACGAAATTTGACTTCAATTTGATTCGAAAGTGACCAACCAAAAAAAAGAGCCCCCAACTCCGTGGTCGGTTGCTTTTTTTCTTGGAATTTGATTTATTTCTAATTTGTTGATTAAAGAATAACCGAAGCGAAGCATAATCGAGGATATTATACTTTATTTTATTTTGTTGATTAAAGAATAAAACATTCGAGGATATTATAATCAAGACTTTGATATAAAGCAGAGAATCTTCCCCTTTACAACCTTAAGATATAGATACTTTTGACTTTGATTGAAATAATGCATGTCTTTTACAATGAAATACGATCGGCTTTAAGCGCAGAGCTTGTGGCCACCGGCTATCACCCGTCAGGGAATAATATTATATAGTTCAAATTTGTAATTCCAACACATAGGAGTCAAATTTGACACAAAATTCACTAAAAATATATATCATTATTATTATTTTATTTTAATATATCAAATTGGTGTATGAGACTTTTTTGTTTGTGGGACAAGGGACGGGAAGCGATTTCACTACTAAGTCTACGAAGGCATACATACTCTACCCCTCTGGTTTTGAACCTGTGACCTTTTTGGAGGAAACACATGCTCTTAACCATTAGACCCACTCAAAGAGACTAGAAGGTAGAACAACTATATTTTTTTTATGAGAAAAAATAAATCCAAAATTGATTTATATGAAAATCAAGTTTGCAAATGAGATATATACTACGCTTATAAAAAATTTAACAAAACCCATCACTTGGAACAACAATATTCATGTCCAAGTAAATAATGATTTTTTCAACATAAATAATGATCCAAGGCGGTTTTCATTTTCCCTGGTTTTGTAATTATGGTTAAGAGTCACACTTGTATTCTAATATAGATAAATAGATTAGTGGTTTATGAATGCCTGGGATATATATATTGTCTCAAAAACTTACAAAAATAAGGGGCTAGATAGCAAAGACCCATATGCAACTTTAAAGCAAGATATTGTCGTATATCCAAGGCGGTTTTCATTTTACCTGGTTTTGTAATTATGGTTAAGAGTCACACTTGTATCCTAATATAGATAAATAGATTAGTAGTTTATGAATGCCTAGGATATATATATTGTCTCAAAAACTTACAAAAATAAGGGGCTAGATAGCAAAGACCCATATGCAACTTTAAAGCAAGATATTGTCATATATTCTCAGCATGGAGAAGTTGTTTTAGTGGGAGATTTCAATGCTAGAACAACAAATCAACAAGCTAGCATTTTTTGTTGCAAAGAGGATCACAATCCTATCTGGCTCATTGAAGAGGTTAATCTCAAGCGGTTGAGATGTTCAAAAGATGACAAAGTTAGCAATCATTTTGGAGAAGGGTTTCGCACATTATGTGGTGCTTTCAACTTAATTATCTGCAATGGTCTAGATAGATGGAAAAGGTCTAGGAAGTTCACTTGCAACACATACAATGGGGCAAGTGTTGTTGACTACGTTGTTTGTTCACAAAGCTTAATAGAATCGATAGGTGAAGTTAAGATTGGAGAGCATATGTGGGACTTAAAATCATCCCATAACCCAATTTATATAAAGCTATCTTGGTTAGAAGAAAAATAGCATAGGAGGAAAACCCAATGTTCTCGACAATCGATATCAAAGGGCAAAATTTTTCTAACACAAGGAAATTGCACAATCTTCAAAACAATGTTGGAGAGGTCAATTCAGAAGGGGAGGAATGGTTCGCAAAGCCTCAATAGTCATGAGTTAACAAATATAATTCAGAGTGCACTTGAGAAGTGCAAAAGAGAAAAAAATAGGAAATTTAAATCAAATTGTTTTCCTGTAAATGCTTGGTTTGATGAGGAATGCAAAATGGCAAGAAAAACCTTGAAAAAGGGAGGCGAGGAGAAAATGAATGTAAAGTTATATAAGCAGATTTTAAAAAGGAAAAAAGATGAGTTCATGCAAACAAGACGAGAAGAGCTAATATATCTAGGCAAGAGTAACCCAAAGTTTTTTTGGCAGGAATTTCAACCAAGGAAGAAGCAAATTGAAAATAATATTACAATCAATCAACGGTTTGACTATGCAAGACAACTCTATGAGAAAGAATCAGAGGATGAAGCTCCTCCCATGATCAACACAACTGCAAAGCTTTTCACATTACACGAAATAGAGATAGGAATTAAGAAGTTGAAAACAGGAAAGGCAAAAGACTTGGTTGAACTTCAAGTAGAATATCTAAAGTGGGGAATGAACATTCTTGCACCACACATCATGGAAATATTCAACAACGTCATTTGGTAAGGATTCTCAAGAGATTGGACAACTAGTCTAGCAATACCCCTTTATAAAAGTGGAGACATTAATAATCTTTCCAACTATAGAACCATTATGATCAATCCTTTGTTTGCAAAGCTCTTCAGTAAGTGGGCGGAAGTAAAAGAAAAGAGGGCAAAAGGGCAAGCATGTTTTAGGCTGAAACATTCTACAGTAGATCATGGTATCACGTTGAGACACATTATTGAAAAGGTTTGGGGGGGTAAAGAAGATGTATTTTGCTACTTTGTTGACTTCAAAAAGGTGTTTGACACGGTCCCTAGAGATAAGTTGTGGAGTAGAATAGAAGAACTTGAAATTCCTTTGCATTATAGAGACATTGTCCATAGGCTTTATGAAGAGGCGAAAGTCAAAATTAGAACTTAAACAAGCATTTTAGAAAGCTTTAGAAGTGACATTGAAGTCAAGCAAGGTTGCCCTTATCCCCTACTCTTTTTGGTTTATATATTGATAAATTGGAAGAGTGGCTAAATCTGCAACGTGGGGATGGTGTTCGGTTGGGGGAGTTTGTAATAAAGCTTTTTTTATATGTTGATGACCTTGTATTGATTGCTAAATCGGCCGAGGGATTGCAGATGCACCTATATGCCCTTAAGCATTTTTGTAAAGTAGTGGGGATGCAAATCAATACCAGCAAGACCAAAATAATGATTTTCTCAAATAAAAAAAATCAGAGCCAGCATACGTTCTTCTTTGGAGGAAACATTCTTGAAGAAGTAAATGAATACAAATATCTCGGGATTGATTTCAACAAGAATCTTAATTGGGAGGACTACAGAAAGGATTTCAACAACAAGCTTAATTGGGAGGACTACAGAAGAGAATTTTAGGAGGGTGGAAAGCATTATATGCTCTTTAAAATAGATGTAGAGAGGCTGAGATATGGGATTGGAAAACGATTAAAGTGCTTTTTGGGCTCCTAGTTTGTCTAGTGATATTATATGGGTGTGAACTGTGGGCTAGCAGCATCCCTGTCTCAAAATGGAAGCAAATTGAGAAAATCCAAAAACGCTTGATCATGAGCAAGTTTAAAATAAAAAGTTTGGTTCCTTATGAGATAATGTTGAGTGAAACATGAGCAACTCCCATCGAAGCAATTGCTATTGTGTGTCTCATAAGGTACCTAAAAAAAATTAAGCAAATGGGGGAAGGTAGATGGCCTAAAGTTATAATGAAGGAATGAGTGAAAGAAATAAATCATCGACAAGACAAAACAACAAATGGATGCAAAAATGGAATATTTACCTCAATGTTTGTCCCACAAATAGCAAGGAGTTAAAGAATTTCGTTCTGGAAAAATTTTGTAAGCGTATATGGGGAAAAGTTGGGTAGAAAGAAGAAGTACTATGTTCAGGAATTCAATCCCACTTAGGATATCCAACAAAATGAGTGAATTGGAGCTAGCGTTCCATGGAGAGCAAAGATTCTTATTGCTCAATTAAGAACTAACTCGCATCAACTTCGGTGCGAAACGGGTCAGTGGAAAAGACCTAAAGAAGCTTGGGAAGAATGGGTGTGTACTTTTTGCACTTCTGGGGCAGTGGAATCGAAAAAAACATTTCATTTTGGAATGTGATGCTTTCAGAGACATCAGACACAATTACAGCAGTGTGTTAACATCGGTTCCTTGGCATTGTCTTTTCAGTGAGGGGACTGTTAGAAGGTTGGGTCAGCTCATCATTAATTTGAGTAATAAAATGATTGAATTGCAAAAGGCGAAAAGCAGAGAGGCTGGTGGTCCCATAGACTATTTCTAGTCTCATGGACTTTAGAATTTCATTCGGAGAGGCTGGTGGTCCCATAAACTATTTCTAGTCTCATGGACTTTAGAATTTCATGACTTTAGAATTTCATTCATTCATTGAAAGAAGAGAAATATTGAAGAATCTTTTTCATAATATCTCTGAATTAATTTGTGTATATCATTGCGTCTTTTCTGTGTTACTAATACTCTGTTTGCAGCTATTAATTGTACAGGATTAAAACTACAATAAATTCCCTAAAACCCTTCAAAAATGTTTGCAGCTATTAATTGTACAGGATTAAAACTACAATAAATTCCCTAAAACCCTTCAATTTTTTCAGAGGATAGAAACCTTCAACTTCTTGTGGAAAGCCATCCCAAAGAATTCACTGAGTTCTCTGCCTCTCACTCACCTTGAAATCACGTAGACAGAGGAGAGAAATGCTCTACTTCCAGTGGGAAGCCCTTCGAGAGAAATTATTGAATTCTCTGCGTCTCACTCTCATTGAGATGATGTAGACAATTGCATTGAAGTAAAAACAAGAAAGAAAGAAAAAGATAACACTCCAACTGGGACCTCGACGATAGAGGATAATTCCAATTACGAGATGTCGAAGTCTTCTATGCCAAAGAAGAACTTTGATCAAGCCAAGAAGAGTTTTTGGCTGAAGAAAAGTTCAAAGGATCAAGCATAACCCCGATATTAACAGTAAACAGACACATCCCTATAATTAACAGTAAACATTCCCATTCACCAGAGAAATTCACCAATCTAGAGTGAGAAATCGGACTACTAAATGGAAAACCACTCCACAAAATATGTCTCTTTTGTCTTTAGCCACAATGCCAATGAAACAGATGAAAGGTTCAGGTTCTTCTGTGTCTCGACCCTTGTAATCCGTATATTTTTCATTAGCATCCTTTTTATCTTCGCTCTTTTTTTCCTCTGAATCACTTATTTCTTTTCATTCTTTCGACCCCTCTCCTGTCTCGCTATATCCCATTCCCTTTTCTTTCCTCCATCCATCTTATCTGTGGCCCCGGTCCCGATGTCCTAGCGCTCTTATGCTGATGTCTTCGCTTCCTTCCCTTGTCCCTTTCCTTATTGTGGGACTTTTCAATGTGTTCTAATACTAATGAAATTTTGCCGTCTATCCTTGTGCACCCGATATGTCCAGGTAGACCTGATCTGGTTTTTCTTGGCTACCTGAGTCTACTGTCCTCTCCTATGTTTTTTATTGTCTTTGTCGTCTCAAGGGTGGTAGAATTTCCTTCTTCCTCTTAAGAATAATAAATTTAGAATGTTATTCCACCCCAATCCAAAATTTCCATCTCCCATTGCCAAATTAATGCTGTTGTTTCTCATATTCTAATATGTGAACCTATCTAAACATGATTGGAACTATCTCATTACCATTCTCATTCTTGTTTGTGCCTACCCTATAGTTGCAAGTTCTAGGGTTGGCTCCTAAATGTACCATATCCCCCCAACTGTCCTGGGGCAAGGTGCTCCTGTCCATTGCAGCGTTAAATAAGGTCACTTATCTTAACACTTTCTCGTTAAACTTTCCGTCCCTTATTGCTCCATACATTGTCTTCATTTCATCAAGAATGCTCATCCCGATTCCCCCTTGGATCTTTATGAAATCAAATATTGTCTGCACAGATTCTATTCTTGCTCTGAACATGTCTTCAGCAATCAATATTAACTCATTCATAATTTTTCAATATTTTTTTTTCTCAAACCTGCCTTCATTGTGATATACCCAGGTCAAACTGATTCAAAATTAGATGAAGTTCCTCATTTTCTTCGTGTCTAATCTCACGACTAGATTGTGTCCTTAGCTCTCGTCTCCCCTTATACAGACCTCCCATCGTTTGACTAACTCGTACAATATGGCCATCTATTAGTATAGTGCATCTGCGGACCACTTTGAACCAATCAATATTTATGGATAAGTGAAACAGGAGTATTGGCTATAACCTTTGCTGTTGCATGCCCCTGCATGCATTCAAGGTTTGTACCAAAATAAATCTCTAAATGTGTCTAGACCTTCAAAATTATGTTGCAAAAGCTTCACAAAACTTGGACAGACAATATAAGCAAACATTTCAAAAACACTTCATCCTATTCCACAGTCCTCGGACTGCTTGAAATACCATAGAACTGTTTATGCCAGGCATCAGACAATAGACGAAGTATATAAATTAAGGTTTGATGACTTTTGCATCGACTGAATTGCCAATAATTTCCATACTTTCTTCAGCAATCAAATTAATCTACTGTTTAAGGTTCGATGATTTTTGCATGGATTGAATTACTGATCATTTTCATACTCTCTTCATCAATGAAATTAATCTACTATTTGTGTCAAGTGTAGGGTCTTAGACCACATATACAATCCAAAGTTCGATGACTATAGCATTAAATGGATCCAACAATTCCCAAAGATTTAGCCACCATTTGCAAAATGTTATTGAGCAACCAAATTTAAGCTAGATCAGGTTACTATGTTTGATGCTGATTGCACTCCATTCTCACAACTTACAAGTACTGTAAAGAAGATTTTGCCTCATGGACATGGCTAACTGATTTCCACAGGAATAAACCATTGTCCCAGAACACTACTTGTGAAGACATTAGATTCCTGTACCATCCTGATTCAAGATAGAGTTTTTGCGTAGGGCAGCTACAATAAGACAATCCAAAGGAAGATCTAACTTTGGTATGTAGGAAGGGCACAAAATATGGAAAATACATATACATATGAAATACCGAGTTCAGAAACACAGGAAAGACAAAATATATGAATAACATATGAAATTTATAGTCCAGAAAATGTGTAGCTAATTTGTTACCAGGAAAAGAAGCAATTAAGTAAAACTAAGTGCCTATGATAGATGCTATACGAAAAAAGACGTAATTATATAGCTGAAGAAGATGCCCTTATATAGCTGTATTTACAAACATATAATGTTTCCTAGAATTGTCTCCTCTGACTACTTTTCAACCTCGCAAACAGATATTTGCTCAATGCTTACAAATCCCTTGATCAAGAGAAATCCATTGATTGTGGTGTTATCAATTTGTATGGATGAAGAAAAATCTCCTATCATAAACAAGTCATCAATAGCAGCCAGAAATGCCACACTATCTCTCCAACATTTGTAGCCAGAAGGAAAAACACAAGCAAAATATGCTGGTGAACAAACCCTAAGACGCCATGAAAAGGACATACCCAATGCAGCATAGGAAAAATTGAGGACAAAGTTAAATAAATTTACTAAATTAGTTAAAGAGATTTACAGAAATTATTGCACTTACAAACTAAGATGACTCAGAAATCATATTAGTAGAAATCCTAGAGAATAGAAATTTTAAATGTCCTAACAAATGTTCATGGCATAAAATTGTATCTTATATATATATATATATATATATATATAGATATATAGATATATCCATTCGTTCAAATCAGATCTGAGTCTGATGCAGGAACATTGCTGGTCAAACCTGCAGTCTCTCTATGCCTTTCTAAATCTCCCACCATATTCTGGGATCCCTTGGATTGATTTTGCCACTTGAGCCTAGGATCTTTGTCACATGAAGCATTTATTGTTCACTTCTAGATATTTTATCAATTTTTTGAAACTTGTAGCCGGTACGGATTCCTAGCCTTATAGAGGTCACAATTTACCATCTTCTCATAGTGATGAAAAACTAAAAAGTTGCAAATCTTAAGAGGCAATGGATTGGAGTCACCATTGAAGAGATTTTCATCTTAGAATCTTCACTGCATCCTATGCTTTGCACTTTCACCAACCTAGTTTCAACCTAGAATCTGGCAATGTTTCAACTATTCTGCAGAACAATGAGTTAGTTTGAGCAATTTACACATAGACTTTCCAAAGTAGATAGTGATGCATGTAGTTGGAGCTGACATATTAATCTGATACTCTAGGTTAACACCAATGTCACCGGAACTGGACCATAACCGGTTGAACCAAGAAGTGCCAAACCAGTTCAGCCAGTGGCACCAAACTAGAAAAGGCCATACAGAAACTGATCAGTTTGGTACAAAACCAGCATTTTTCACTCAACTGGCCAGTTCCATACAGTACCATATGCTGTGACTTTGGACCCCAAAAAATCATTTTTTTCAAAAATATAATTATTTTTTGTTCAGTGCAAACCTTAGGCTGAGGCATAACCAATTGCTGAACAAGACCCCTGAATCAAGCAACATAATTTTGGGTGATTTTGATCTATCATCAGAGTGAGCTAGTTTGAGCAATGTAGACATAAACTTTCCTAAGTAGATAGTGATGCATGTAGTTGGAGCTGACATATTAATCTGATATTCTAGGTTAAGACCAATGTCACCGGAACTGGACCATAACCGGTTGAACCAACAAGTGCCAAACTAGTTTGACCATGGCACCAAACCAGAAAAGGCCATACAGAAACCGATCAGTTCGGTACAAAACCAGCCTTTTTGACTGAACTGGCCGGTTCTGTACAGTGCCATATGGTGTGACTTTGGACCCCAAAAAATTATTTTTTTCAAAAATATACCTAGATTGAGGTTCGAAACGCATCAACACTATGTTTTCTATGTGATTTCTCTGGAAGATCTTAGCATAATTATTTTTTGTTCAGTACAACCTTAGACTGAGGGATAACCAATTGCTGAACAAGACCCCTGAATCAAGCAACATACTTTTGGGTGATTTTGATCCATCATCAAAGTGGGTTGTGGAGAGTCAAACACCAACATTTGACAACGAAGACCTTACTTGGATGGACATGGACCCACCTCCACAGGGAGAGACATCATTACCTTCAAGACAAGGGGAATGAACCTAGAATCCCACTCTAGAGTCTACTCATTCTGAGGCTGAAGAGGAGAAAGAGGACGATTTTGATGATTCTGATGATAGCATTAGTACTAGTAGTTGTAGTACTGTGGTACTATGCTTATTTTTGGACTATAGAGACCATTTACAGATTGTTTCTTGATGTATCTTGGTTCAGAGATGTATTACACTAGGTGCTATTTTGGTTTTGTGCACTCTTGCTATATAAATGAGACATTTTGCATATTTGTATATCAAATGGTTTGTATTCATATGGACGCACATGAATATATATGTTTTCATTTAAGTTTGAATATTTTTATGTATTTTTTGGTTGACCTGTTTTTTGGTCCGGTTTTGGGGTCAATTACTTAGATGACCAGTTTGGTTCTGATAACATTGGTTTAGACCAAAGGTTTCTGAAATTGATTGCAGAATAGATTCCAGAGTAAGCAAAAAATTGTTAGATTTATATATGAGTTCACCCTTTTACTTGCCTGACACTCTGCTAGCAATATATTTGCTGAGAGTATCCACAGGAAAGAGATATGATAATTTCCAGACCTTTTTTCTTGAAAAAATGTCTTATATTACAGAAAAATATTTATATACAACAAATCAAAATGTGGTAGGGAATATACATTGGACTTTATATCCTCTTCCAAAGAACTACGTGTGCTTAAATAAAATCCGAATAAGTTGTAGAATCTAAAGCTTGAGCATATTTGGTCAAACAGGCACCCTTGGTCAACAACTAGCGATATACCTCATCATGCCACATGGAAACAAAAAAGGATATAGACCTAACCTCATTCTCAAAAACAAACTTACACTGGATCTTCCATGGGGTGAAAAAGGCAAAGGCTCTCAAGCACTACCAAATCCCAATGAAGGATGAGAGAATAAAGTAACTGTAATCACCAAATAATGTAGAATGCCATTAAATCTGACCCTAAAGGAGAACAAAGAAATGGCCTTGAATGAATGCCCAATGACTACCAGCAAATGCACACTCTCAAAAGATGTGCTTCACCATATCTTAGAACAATGACAAATAGGGCAAAGACCATAAAAAATCCCACTCTTTTCCATTGGGGTCTTAAAGGGAATCCCCTGGTAGATAGCAAGCCAAGCAAATACCTCAATTTATAAGATAATCAAATGGACCAAATGTTAGTTTTTGTAGCATCGGATATGTTCTAGCCATGAAATTTGGTGGAGAGGCTAGAATACATGAGATCTCCAAAACCCAGAAATTGTTTCTGGAAATTCCTCCTAGAAGTGTCTCAATTAGATTATTAACCATTTTTAAAAATATTTCCTAAGTCTAAACTTAGGGAATATGGTTAATTAATCAGTATTAATTGAGATAAGGTGAGAATACTCTAGAAACTCACACTGATCGATCCAGAGATGATCCTAGCCACCGATTATGTTTTAATCTTGGTCGTTGGTGCTCCAACAGTGGATTATAAGAGGAGGTCAATGTGGTGATGGAGGAGACACCTGAGCAGATCAATTTCCTGAGTAGTAGCAATCAATTGTCGTAGAGAGAGCCAGAGATCGAAGCGGTGAGTGAGGGGCAGGGACAATGATCTGGAGGAAGTTTTCCAGATCCAGAGAGCCAATAACAAGAGGGCCAAGTTATCCCAGTGATGTAGCGCAAAGCTCTGCGCAGTAGCTTCAGAGAGGGCAGTTCAATTTGTTGGAGAGAAAAACGTTCTTAGATCCAGAGGTCAGGCGAAGGTTCCAAAGGGCCAGAGAGACAAATTTCTTAGCAGCAGAAGGCAGAACGACTTCATCAGAGACTAGTTAGAGGCTACAAGGCAAAGGTTCCAAAGGGCCAGAGAGACAAATTTCTCAGCAGCAGAAGGCAGAACGACTTCATCAGAGACTAGTCAAAGGCTAGAAGTCATAGTGACTGCGCATTCCAGCGTAGAGGATGACGCAGAAGCTTTAGGAGGCGCGTTTTCTGTAGGCAAGTTATGTCGAGATTGCTAGTGGAGGAAGGGTAAATTCCATTCAATAATTTTGCCCATATTTTCTTGTTGTGGATTGCCAGTTTCAGACATCCAGATTGTACTCAGATTTTCACTGCTGCAACAGTTTTCCCAAGTTGGGTTTTTCCTGGGACATTTGTCCAAAAATAATTGTCTCATATTTTATGTGAGTGTGCTAGTATTTTCTTAGTTCCAACACTATTTATTTTTCCGGAGTTTTTATTTGTGAAGGTTGCAGTGTGATTTATTCAGTATTTGTCGTAGCAAACTGCAAATAAATTGTTAAATAAAATTAACAATTAGGAGAATAAATTTCGGTTGTTGCAACAGGACTCCAATTATGGATTTTTCACATGGTATCATAGCGCAGTTAATCAATCATAGAGCTCAGAAGTGAAAGAAGGAATTTCGTTGTTCAGTAAGAGCAGAGGCCAAAATTCGCAGGGGCAGCACAGTCTTTTTCCAGGAGGCCGAGTTACTTGAGGAAACTCGATTTTTCAAAGCAGAAAAATTCGATTTTCCAGATCGAGTAATTCCAGAGGCAGAGGGAGCAGCTCAGATTTTTCATTGGGCAGATCTCTAGCTGGACATAGAGGGTTTTGCAACAGTTCACTAGAGCAGAGCCAGCGTCGGGTGGAAGAGAGAGAAGTGCACACAGTTTAGGGAAAATTTTCCTCAGGGAACTTCTAGTCTTGGAAGTTCGATTTTCCTTGCAAATTGGCAATAGTTGTGTGCAGATATTCTCACTCTAGAAGGGAGTGCGAATAGCAAAGCAGCAGCCAAGCGGAAGGAAAGAGGGAGTTTTCGAAATTTCATTGAGATGACCACTGCAGGGCTTCGTGATCAGGATATGTTGGATGGAGCTTCCAACTATGTCATCTAGAAGGCGAGGATGTCCTTCCTTCTATATGAATATGGCCCGGAAGCGTACATCGATAATGTAGTGGCAGCTCCCCATGATGCAAATCAGCGGAAAGAGTACAAGAAAGAGATGATGCGGGCAAAGTGGTTGATCTTGGATGGAGTCTATGCTCATATAGCCTCACATATAGCTAGCAAAGATACTGCCAAACAGATGTGGGATGCTCTCTCCATGTTATACCAGGGAACTTCCTAGCAGCGGAAGATATTTCGTGAGGAGAAGTTGAGATGCAGAAGGGGGAAGGCATAGATCCCTTCCTTACCAAGATTCAGGAGGTCTAAGACCAACTGTTAGCTGTTGGGGTAGCACCTCAACCCATGGAGCTAGTGTTATTGGCACTCAACGGTGTCTCAGAGGAGTGGCAGATCTTTGTCCAGAGCATATTGGGCAGAGATAGGCTACCAGAGTGGGACAAGATGTGGGCCGATTTGCAACAGGAGGAGTTGAGACGAGCTTTGTTAAAGAGCTCCATTAGTGGCAGCAACAACAGCGGATCGAAGACAATGAAGGAGGAGGAGAACATGGCCCTCGCATCTAAGGGTCCCAGTCAGGGGCAGGGGGAGCAGAGAAAGAAGAAGAAGGACCTATCAAAGGTCAAGTGCTTCAGATGTGGTGAACTTGGTCACTACAGTACCTAGCATCCTCTCAAGAAGAAGGGAAAGCAGGAGAAGCAGGACCAGCAGGCAGCCTCAATAGAGATCGACAGGTTGTCCTCCAGGTTGGAGGAAGACTTCGCAATGTTTGCAGATATACCTCCAGGAGTGAGGTGGGGAGATTTGGTACTGTAGTCCCAAAGAACTACAGAGATTGGGCAGGGTCCTTGAGGAGTCCACCTCATGGATCAATACCTTGCTACAGGGGCCCACAATATTCAGTAGCAGGATGGATCAGTGGCAATTGATGCAGTCAGAGACTGAGTGACAGTTGCAGAGACTAGTAGCAATCAGATGTTGGGGAGTGCAGTGCAAAGTTGGCAGCAATGCAGTTGGCACAAAATAGAGTCAGCAGCAACGCAGATTCTACAGTGACAGTGTATATGCTAGTAGCAGTCAGGGACTCGAGAGACGAATGCATCATACTGAACACAGTTGATTCAATATTTTGGATGCTTCTTAGTGGCAACAACAACAAATGAGAGGGAGTTGCAGTGCAGATGTGGTGTTGGCAGCAATATGGTAGCGTCAGCAACAACACAAATGCAACGTATATCAGAGTTGTGTAGTGGTTGATGGGCAGTATGGCTAGACATCAGCAGCGTGATAGGAGATGATGCAGAGACAATGTGTTGTGGCAGGGAGTGCAGCACTAGAACACATTCCTCACTAAGAGGGAGTGTTAGTTTTTGTAGCATCGAATGTGTTCTAGCCATGAAATTTGGTGGAGAGGCTAGAATACATGAGATCTCCAAAACCCAAAAATCGTTTCTGTAATCTACGTAGAAGTGTCTCAATTAGATTATTAATTGTTTTTTTAATATTTCCTAAGTCTAAACTTAAGGAATATGGTTAATTAATCTGTATTAATTGAGATAAGGCAAGAATAGTCTAGAAACTTACATGGATCAATCCAGAGATGATCCTAGCCATCGATTATGTTTTAATCTTTGTCGTTGGTGCTCCAACAATGGATTATAAGAGGAGGTTGATGTGGTGATGGAGAAGACACTTGAGCAGTTCGATTTCTTGGCAGATCAATTTCCTAAGTAGCAGCAGTCAGTTGTCGGAGAGAGAGCCAAAGATCGAAGCAGTGAGTGAGGGGCAGGGACAGTGATCCGAAGGAAGTTTTCCAAATCCAGAGAGGCAGCAGCAAGAGGGCCGAGTTATCCCAGTGAGGTAGCGCAAAGCTCTGCATAGTAGCTTCAGAGAGGGAAGTTCGATTTGTTGGAGAGAAAATTGTTCTTAGATCCAGAGGCCGGGCAGAGGTTCTAAAGGGCCAGAGAGACGAATTTCTCAGCAGCAGAAGGCATAACGACTTCATCAGAGACCAGTCAGAGGCTAGACGTCATAGTGACTATGCAGTTCAGCGCAGAGGGTGACGCAAAAGTTTCAGGAGGTCGAGTTCTCTGTAGGAAAGTTGTGTCGGGATTGCTTGTGGAGGAAGGGTAAATTTCATTGAATAATTTTCCCAGATTTTCTTGTTGTGGATTGCCAGTTTCAGCCATCCAGATTGTACTCAGATTTTCACTACTGTATAATAATAAAAACCCTCACTATTGCACCAGTTTTCCCAAGTTGGGTTTTTCTGGGGACATTTGACCAAAAATAATTGTCTCACATTTTGTGTGTGCGCTAGTATTTTCTCAGTTCCAACGCTATTTATTTCCACAGTTTTTATTTGTGAAGGTTGCAGTGTGATTTATTCAGTATTAGCCATAGCAAACTACAAATAAATTGTTAAATAAAACTAACAATTAGGAGAATAATTTCCAGTTGCTGCAATAGGATTCCAGTTGTGGAATTTTCACACCAAACACTATGAAGTACGTGCACCCATTTAACCTCCAAATCAACTGACACCCATCTCAAACTGAGAACCAAGGCTAGAAAATTCCATTGATGCAACAATGAATAAAGCTAATGTGAATCATACAACTCCAATGGCTTACCAAAGTTCCAAACTCAATCCCTCCAAAATGGCCCTAGCATTCCAATGTTCATTTTGAACAAGTCCTGTTAGGGAATAAGCCCTACCAACTCCATATTCAAATGCCTATTAAGAGAGAGAAGGTCATACTCATGTGCCAAGAAGTACCAATATTTCCAAAAACAAGTAGCAGCATCCCACAAATCTCACGAAAAAATAATTCCCACAAATCTCACGAAAAAAATATTCCTTTCCTACTAAACCTATAACATTGAAAACGAAGCAACTCTAGAAGGTAATTACCTTGAGACCTTCAACCCCAAGTGGTGCATCATGCCAAATCCCAACCTCCCATATTTCCCTCCATATTCCACCTAACCAAGCCTGGCAATGCATTCCATGCTAACTAGATGCTCCTAAATAAAAGTCATCCCAAAACCTAGAATAGATGGGGGTTGTCGCCCACTAAAAGGTAACCCATAGGAGGAATTTTTTCTCCCCATTGGTCAACTAACCAACGAGCAGTCCTATGATGATCCATAGATAGATTTAATTCAAATCTCTCCACCTATGCTTCGGTCAATGCTCTCTCCCATCTAGCATGCTTCTTGAAGGAAGGTAGGTTATGTATCAGAAGGTACACTAACCATTTCTATAATCATGTGCTTTCATTTAATGTTTTGGGGCATACTAAATTGGATCGCAGGTCAAGCTGGATGATTGACCTCTTTTGATTGTACACTTGTTCCCATGCTTCACCTGGGAGATTATCCATTTTCCCTAGTCTAGTGTGACCTCCCATGATGCCCTTTTAGGAGCGGCACCGATTGATATGGTATGCCCAAGGTAACACATACCTACCACCTTCCATGTTTCCCTCATCATCCACTTCCATTCTTTGGGTTGATTGTCATTGGTCATTGGGACTAGCAACTTTTATCCTTGTCTCTAAGTCAAAGCCCGAAAAATTTCCCTAAGAGGTTGATGCAATTGAAAGAAAGATAAAAGTATATGAATCCACAAATAAAAGAAAATGAAAAATGCAAAAGATTGTCGGGACATATAATAAGCATGTGGGTAAAAGCCTAACATGAGCTCTACCCCTCTCATTAGCCATCACCCAGTTCCTCAACATTTCATTCCCTATTTAAATAAGAGAATTTATGAATGTCCCAACCCTAATGAGTGAGAAACTACTACATCTTTAAGTGGTGTTGGAAAAACATAAAGCAAGTCGGGTCACCTAAGCTATGCAAGAAAGAAAGACAAATCATTAAAGTAAAAGGCACACTAAAGGGATAGAAAAAGTAGGACGAGGAAAGGGGTAACTCATGCCTACACGATTGCTCCTTCTTGTCATAATTATACTCAAGATGTTTGACCTCCTTCAGAGGGTACCATGGCTATGGTTGTCTTCCTCGAAGTCATTCCCATTCCATGACCACATTTACCACATGCATCTATGGATTGATGGGTCTACCTGTGAAATGCCTTTCCCCTTAAGGGCTAGAAGCACCTAATAATGCTACTTGCATAATCATCCTTAACATAAGTGTGGTAACTTGCCTACAAATCATGAGCTAGAATGAGATTTGAATGCAAGGCTTGTGTGAAGTATTTTGTTCCCTAATGTTGAATATGGTATACTATGATACTTTAATGATTTTTGTCCCTAACGATGTTGATCTCAACTAATATTGAGGGTATGTTTCAAGTGGTTCATTACACATGTAGCAGAGATCCCTTGAGGGATGGCTTGACACCTTTCATCCCAATGAAGAGGATGTATATCCTAGTTTGAGAGGACCCTAACCTTGCGGCCCCAACAGTGCCCTCCTGAGATGAGTGTTGGCATTTGAGGAGCCTCCAATGAGTATATGCCCCTTGGGACACCCCTAGAGCTTAAATGTTGAGCCAAATAGCCAAGGTGTTGGCTTGATTGATGATGTGCCTATATGAACCCAGGACATGCCTAGGCTAGCCTTATACTTGTTTCATGGATGTTGCCCTTTTCCAGAGCCCAGATGATGAAGCAAGTCACTTGAGATGGTTATCAAACCCTATGTTCATGCCAACACTTGATCCTAGGGCTGCTACGTCACCCATGCATGCCCTAGAACAGTGACATAAACCTCGTTGATGATAACGTCATGGTGGGGTAGATGTTACTTGGATGTACCCATGCGCTTTGATGATGTCTCTTGGAGTGAGGAGCACTCTTGGACCCACTTTGTCACTTGCTTGAGGGAGATGCCTACTTTTGGTGGATGACATCATGTTGGAGAGCCTCTCCTTCCACACGAGTGGAGGAATTATGACATATTTCTTATGTTTTATCATTTTGTAAAGCTATCTTAAGGTCACTTTTGACCTTTAGGCCTAGTTGAACACTCCAAGCAAACTTTTAGGGCTTTTTGTTGTAAATTAGTGAAAAGTGACTTGGTTGCCCTCATATAAATAAAGGGAAGTCACTTTCACTTATTCATCATCACACACACACACACCTCTCTTCTCTCTTAAGCAAGTGCACACTAGTCTTCTTCTCTTTTTTGCTTGGTTGCTATCGATGAATGATGGAGTGAATTGTTTGGGAGGGATATTTTTGCATGGAGAGACTATATTTGGATTGATGAAGTGATTCTTGATTGAATGGTGTAAGTTTATTGTCATTTTTCTTCCATTTTGCATGTAATTTTCTGAAATTAGGGTTTCTATTGTGCCATATTAAAAAGTGCAAAATCTTTCATGAAATCTTGTTTCTACATGTTATGCAAAATTTTCCATTCAAGAATCCATCAAAGGAACTTGTTGCATGCATCCTTTGACCTTAAATATCCTACTACAAGAAGTTGTTAGGGTTTCTAAGAGAAGATATTTAGTCTTCCACCCTCTTCATCCAAGTCCTATCATTGACCTCACCCTCTTTGACTCCATAGCCCAATTGAATAGAGGCACTAGTCTAGTTGTGGGATCACCCTTTGAAAAAAAATATTTTTCTTCTTTCTTGGTAACTACGGTTAGGGTTTGGTCTAAATCTACATTTTATAGCAATTTTACATCTATATGTTATTGTCTTATTGGATGGAGTTGCATTGAATAAATTTAAAAAGGCAAAAACTAGTATTAATTGCATGTTTTAGCCCTTAAAATAGGGTTGACAAATAGATATTTATTGTTATTTTATGCATTTAAAACCATTAATAAACCTAAAGTTTCCTTATCCCTTGCTTACCTCTTTGATAGCTTTAAACCTCTTGTTGATCTTATGATTTATGAGTTATTTCCTAGTTGTTATATGCTTTTGCATTTTGTATATCTGCATATCATAAAAACCCTAGTTTATAACAACCCTTTTGTAGTCTATTGGGGCTAGTGGAAAGTATACTTGAACATTTGTAACTCTTATCTTGGCCTTCATAGGTTTTGTTAACATCTTCTCCCATAACGATTAGGCTCTTATCACCTTTGAACCCTCCTTTGTTGAAAACTTTTCTAGTTTATTTATTTGCAAGATCCTTACACTGTCATTTGGCTTGGAACCCTAGTCATCTAACCTCTAAGTCTTGCCAGGGAAGCCTCCCTTGTGGGGATAACATCCAACCACAAAATAGTAGGAGAGAGGTCATTGAGGTGATAGTGGCGACTAATCTGTTTGTTGTCATAAGACCTAGGTTGCCTAATGGGGCTTTGCACTAGGCTTGCTAGATTTTGTCGTAATAGGGGGAAGAGATTATATCAAACAATGGCAATCTTAAAATCCCCCTGCAAACTACCCATATGTTATGCTAACATCATCCTATGTTAAAAGATACCACAAAGCATCAACCTTTAAACACCTCACCACACATTTGGCAGCAAAAGTCAATGTTTCACTAATCGTTATTGGGATATTATCGGCAAGGGGAAAAAATCGTAATATACAAAAATATTCATCTTTTTTCAATTTTTTTAATATCTAAAGCATCTACAACATAAAATAAATACATTGACACATAAATATGATAAAAGAACTAATATATAAGATGTGTAATATCATTTCTAGTGTTACATCACACATAACAATGAATCATGTCCTGAATAGTAAGTCCTGACTCCTGAGTCCCAAGTCAGCCTCAAAATATCAACAAAAAATATAATAATGTATCTCATATCATGAGTCATAATGTCATATACAATGAAATGAACCAAATAACTAAAGTCTAATACTACTGATTTCCTCTGCCCCTCTAGATGTAGATGTCGATGGAGTTGGCAATGGACTCTGCTGTGCTCTAGACACTGAAGAACTAGGAGCTACAAGAGGTAGACCATGTCCTCTACTGGTGACAGGGGTAGCTTGTGTCACCTCCTCCTCCTCATTGAAAAAAATTAAAAATTAAAAATAGAAATTAAAAAATAAAATAAAAATTCCCACGATTTTTTCATAAAGATCGCCGAAATATAAAAAAAAAAAACAAAAAAAACCATGTATTTATCGCGCAATAATATCGCCAGTTTCAAAAAACCGCGATTTTACGATATAATCGTGATTAGTGCAACACTGGCAAAAATAGAGCCCTAAGTGGCAACATTAATCAAACCAACCCCCCCCCCCCCCCGCCCCCGGCAACAATGGGAATAGTGCACACATCCCAGGAAACCAAGGAAGACTTCTCTCTCCATCATACTTTGACCACAAGTAAATTTGCAAGATCTGAGCTAGCCACCAAAACCGAACCCTGCTAAGCAATATGAAACACAATTATGTGCCAGGCCTACAGGATTCATCCAACCACAAAAAACTTCCAAACAAATGGGAGGTCCTTATGATGCCAAACATGAAGTTTCCTCTGTGATAGTTGAAAACACCAATCCCACATGTATACTATCGAAAGACCCATGCCCAAGGGAGTATCCAAATACTTATTAATTAACCAGGGCCAAATATAAGTTCAAGACAAGGGAATCCAATCAGGAGGAGAGTCCGACCCTACCAGCCAAAAATTAGTGTTGTGGTCACTAACCATAGCACCGTTTGCTAAGCAGAATGATTCTAAGATGGCATGAGCACCATTAACCAAACTTCTCTCGGCATTAATTGACAGAAGGGAATCATCAACAAAATTATTATTGACCATCTCAAAGTCATCATTGAACAAGATACCCTTCACTTGCCCCTAAAGATGAGTAGCCTCCAACAAATAGCCTAAGGCATCCACTATCAAGACATACATATATGGGGCCAAGAGACACCCTTGGCAATAGACTGGTGAAGAAAAATCTAAGGGGGCAATGAATTGCTAATCGATACAAAAGTCAATGCATTAGTGAACAACGTGTTCATCTATGAATAAAACATAGTACATAAATTCACCTAGTGATGGAACAAATTTACATTATTTTCAATGTTCACAAAAATTAAAATCTAATGAGCCATCAAGCATGCCTTCAACCATACCTTAACCATTTAATGCTCGAAGGCCCTTCTCTCTAATATGTCCCAATATTTGATGCCATAGCATGGTCTTCTCTTAAAGGATGGTATGGGTCTTGTCTTCTTCACTACTATCCTTAGGAACAATACAACATTTATATCCATTGTTAAAAGTGTTTCCCAACATGTATAGATTTTAAATCCAAACTCCCCTCATCAACACCATTTCTCCTTGAACCATCTTGCATGTGTCCTCAAATACAGTATGCACACCTACATCACCCATCTTACTTACAAATATCAAGATTATAGTCATCTCTATAATGTATAGAACCCCAAGGAGCATTCTAATCCTTCCATATTTGAGCAACTACTTGAACCTTCCACATCCTATGATTTTGGCTATCCAGTCATCTCCTAGGAAAACATCATCTCCATTGTACTTTTCATATTCACAAACTCACTCCCTATTAAAAATCATATGAAATGAAGCACTCAAGTCAACCAACCATACATCATGATCTGCATCTGTACTTCTAGATGCAAAGTAAATATCACCTCCTTCTTCTATGGATGTTTTCCTTTCTATGGAAGGAACATCATCAAATCCCTTACTATTATCAACATTCTTAGATATGCAATATTTCTTATAACGCCTAGCTTTGCCATATTTCCAACATTTCTACCTCTAGATCTAGATCTATCCCCTAAGGAGTTATTTTTTTCTCTCTTCAGACCAATCTATTACAGATAAATTATTCTTGGCCACACCCTCCATAAACTTTATCATCAATTCCTCCTCTAATAACAAGGATGCAACTACATTCTCAAGCTTTAATGCAAATTGAGTGATGATACCAATTGCTACAATTGGATAGTCCCAAGAGTTTGGTGGAGAACATAACAAGGGAATACACTTATATTCTTCCTCCATCTTAATATCAACAAAGAAAAATTGACTTCCCAGAGTGTTCAAGGCATTTATATGTTGTGTCCTGGAGCCACCATCTTTCATCCTAAGATGATATAACTTCTTTCAAAGAAACAACTTATTTACTGGGGGACTTTGATTGATCCAAGTTCCTTAGTTTTTCCCATATTTTCTTTGCAGTGTTTTCTCTAGAGACAATTGGCAACAACGAATATGAGAGGCAAAGTCATCCCTTCTTTCCATCTATTCCCAATTTCTTTTGACATACTAGTAGGTTTTGTACTTGGATCCACAACAAACCATTGTTCTCTATCTACAAAAAGATCTTCCATCTTTATTTTCCATAACTCGAAGCTCTCGCTATTAAACTACTCTATTTATATTCCTGAATTTCTTTCCATTTTCTTTACATGAGATTCACTACACAAAGCTACCACTCAAGCACAGGTTTATCATAGCCCCAAGATACCTTTGCTCTTCACAAAATGAGCTAAACACTAGCAACAAAGGTTTCCCTAAGGCTAATAACCTTGCTCTGGTACCACTTGAAGAGTTTGTTACACTTGTGCAAAGAAAGCAATAGTAACAGAATCTAAAAACTTAAGAATAGCAATGGGACACACAATATACAAAATTTATCTTAGAAACCCTAAATTGAGAAAACTAGCCAACTTGAGAGCCACACATTTGTCTTTTTCATTGTATTAACATGTTCACAATACATAGTATAAGTATTCTACAATGTCCAAAGCCCCAATCCCTTAACCCGAATTAGACTACAACCTTAATTCCTTAACCAAAATTAGTTTAAATTTGGGGTAAAAAGCACAAAACAAACAAAAAATAGAGCCAACAAAAATTTTGAAGGCACTACCCACAAACCACTAGCCCCCATGTTCCTTGACACCCCTTTTTCTTTGGGAACCTACAAAGTATACAACATACATCCAAGAACCACATCCTCCTAAAGGGCAACATAATAAAGATCCTCTTCAAGAAAAAGGTGTACCTCTTAAAGTCCACAACAAGCCTCATGCAAACCCTTCCTCCCTTTACCGACCATCGTCTTTCCCACCCCTACATGATTTCACAATATGGCATACAAAAGCCTCCCATGAAATAAATCATCCCTACTCGCCCATCGACCCTAGAGAAAGATTCTAAACTCTTTGAACAAGGGCCTGGAAATCCACTAACTTCAAGTGAGAAATATTTAACTTTAAAAAATTAGGTGTTGAATCCACTGAATTACCCACTATAATGACAATCTAAATAGAAGAATCATGAAACCCCATAACATCCATCGGCACATCCACTAGATGAAGCCTACCTAAGAATAATATGTCCTCCCTATATACCTAATCCAACCTAGCCTACACCTTGTCCCATCCTTATCTAAAGTTGGCCTATTACCCACCATTTTGTGGGTGATATCCCTAGGAAAAAAAATCTCCATGATGGTCCTCAATCGGCAGCCAACAGACTCTGGCAACCACCAACTAGCTTGATGTCCCATTTATCCACAACCTGAGCTAGCCATGTGGTCCCTCACCCATCTATCATGATCGTATGTTTGAAGGTGGGCCTCCCAAACCTAAAGGTATGCCTTGTTATTTGGTAATTGAGTATTATGGTTTATTTATCATGGAAACCTTAAGCATGGATTAATGGGGGGATTCGGCGGAAAGAGTGGTCTAGGTCTGTGCTCTTGTCCCCTAGGTCTCTTTTGGGATGTTAACCTTGCACCCTAGTCCCGTGGGATCTCTTTTACTGACCTATTGGTTTTAGGGATGGTACTACATGGGAAACCCTAATTTTGGTTGCGTGGTCCCGCTCCCCGATTCACATTACTCCCCTTCCACTCATTACACCCCCAATCATCTCTCCTCCCACCTGGGTCCACATTCCTCCACTGGGTCCACATAGGGTCAACCACCCCCTCCCCTTGCCCCACATCTTGGGTCGGGCCTGGAATGATGCTCGGAGGTTGATGCAGCTAAAAGAAAAAGAAAAAGCATAATTGGCCACATTCAACAGGAAATTGTACCACAAAATGCAAAAGATGGTCAGGACAAAAGCATTTAACATGTGGGCAAAAGCCATGACATGAGCTCTACCCCATTCCATGGCCATCACCCTACTTCCTACATGGCCCTTGATGAGCCTCCTTTATCATCATTCAAGAACCCATGATTGTCCCAACCCCCGATGGGCGATGAACTGCCCCACCTTATAACAGGGTATCCACTGCTATACTTTACGCATCATGTTCTCATTACCTAGAGCCCCGAGTAGTTAACAAAAGGCAAAAAGCATATGAAGAAGGGTGGAAAAATCAAGGCCGGGGTAACTCATGCACCATGATTGCTCCCTCCTACACATTATTTTACTAGCTTCCCTTCTATTAACTACTCTTGTACCATGGCATGTGATCTAGGTTGTCCCCTTTCATTCCCTACCCCATTCCATCATTATGCCACATGCCACGACCATTTGAAGGAGGTACCACGGCCATACCACTCCCTTTAGAGGTAGAAACCACCTAATAGGATGCTTGGTTAACCCTATTTGGAGTTGGGAGACATTAGCACATGCCAAAGCCCACTATGGAAGGGCATGCCATTATGAAGTGCTCACTTGTTATCCATGGTTTATAAACTCTTTTACTTGATTTCTTTAATGACTTGGTGTGCTAGAAGGCACGGGGATGCATTAGATCTTATGCAGGATTGTAGGTGGTTTCCATTTGGGTTTGGTCTCCCTATACGAGGTCCTGACCCCAGAGGGCTACATTAACACATGTAAGGTGTGTGTAGAGAGCCATGGGCCTCCACAGCAACAAACAACACTCCATGGATCCCCACAACCATTCAGAGATTGCTCGTGGTTCACTTATTGGACGAGGAAGATGCACCTGATCCATCATGCCCAATTGGCCCCAAAGTTGCACCATACACTTGGCAGATGATCCAGAACTTTCACAATGATCTGGCATCACCTATGCCTCCATCCTAGCCCTTGTAGGTGATCTACAGGTGTTAGATCCATCTTCGGTTTGTTTGGAGACCCATGAGAACACTTGTGTGCCCCCACATGTCATTTGAAGCACAACAAGTTTAGTATGTGGAGAACAAGGGGCCAACTCCTTGTCCACTACTTTTGGGAGTTCAACTACACATTATGGAACATATGGACTCCATTAGGCCTCCTCCAAGGCCCAAAAACATGCACTATTCATTATTCAACCTCTTGAGAGGCTTATTCTTTTGTTTATGAGCTAGTTTGGTGGGCTTGTCACCAAAAGTTAGTTATTTTGCACATTATTTTATTGTAGGGGCTAATGTAGGCCTAATTAGATAAATCAAACTCATTAGAAGTGTATAAATACAAGTGATGTGAATTCATTTTAGCATCATCACTTGGTTGGACTTGTATCTCTTTAGAGAACTTCACTATCCTTCTTGGTGGACGAAATTTTGGAGCATGGAATGAATTTTGATGTTTGGATCATTTTCTCTTGTCTTGGAGCTTCTTGTTTGGCAATTTTTTTATGGTTGGATATACTCTAATACATTTAAGTGCAATTTTAATTCTATTCTTTGCTCTATTTTTGTCACATATATTGTTGCTGGAATTTCGCTATTCTAGGCTAATTTGTTGCATCTATTGTTGCGAAAATGTGGAAATTTTGTTTCTAGATAGTTATGCTTCATGTATGGGCCATGTATGATGAGTGAACATTTCTAGGGATATTTCATGGTTGAAATTTATCTTGATATGCCATCTTTCAAAACGAAGTATAAAGTCTTTGAAGCTGCTCTCCTTTGCCCTAGTGCTAAGTGAAGCTACCTTTAAGGCCTCCTTTACTAAGAAAATCAAATTCGAACTCATAATCATTCTTGACTCCAATCTCCCCAAAGGATTAGGCACTGGTCTACCATAGGTGATCACCCTAAAACTTATTTTTCTTCACCTTCTCCTCTTCTTTCTAGGTGTAGCCCCATAGGTCACCTAAGGCATCGAGTATCTCACAATTTGGTCATCCAAATACCTCGGTTTTTGGTCCACAACTGCGCTGGTGTGTCCTCAAGAAGCCCTCCAAATTTCATGATATTTCGATGATGGGATCTTGAGATATCGCAAGCCCTAGCTCAAAGACCAATTCTTGCCCTTGGTTTTCCTTAAGCTAGTTACCTCATAGGGATCATTGTGCCACCTTTCATTGAAATTTTTTTCTTTGATCCCCTTCTCTTCCCTGATTAGGTCAAGCTCATCATTGGTTGCTAAACCCTCCCCCCCTTGACCTAACCTGAGGTCCATTTGGTCCTGTGTGGTCCCATTTCCTATCAAAGCTAACTTTTCAAGGATCACTTAGGAATCCAAGTTCCATAAGGATTTTGAGGAATAGGAAGCTCCATTGCATGACATACTCCCTAAACCTAACCCTCAAATCCTCATCAACCTTTCCTAGAAAAACCCTACACCTTGCTTACAAAGCAAGCAAACCCTAATTTTGAGTTTCTCCTTGGAAATGGTGATTGGAATCACTTCTTATCCATTGCATTGATATATTATTTGTAAGTGAGTCCTCATACCGGGTCTCCTCCCATCGGTGAAAGTCCGTAAAAAGTAGGGAGCCTTGGCTGAGGTGATAGTGGGCTAAGTCTCCATTCCTGCCCTTGTCCTAGGCTCTAGCAGTTGCCCCTTTAGGATTCCCTTTAGGATCCCTGCTAGTTTGAGCGGTAGCATAGCCCAAGTAAACCACCTGCCATAATCAAATCCCATTTATTTCCAATTGGGGTTAAACACTTGAAGAGCATATTTGCATCTAGACCTCTTACCTCTCAACTCCACTAATGATAGAACCTACACCACCACCACGATCACCCTCCCCTTCAGCCATAAAATTACCCCCAAAAATCCAATCCACAATTAGAAGCTATCTAGTCCTAAATTTGAGCACTATGTCAACTAAGGTTGGGAGTAGATGACACGAAAACCTATCAAACAGTATAGGACCATCAACATGATCCAAACGCAACTATTCGCAGGGTCCAATACATCAGCCACCACAACGTTCTACATATAGGAATATGGAGAGATCAAAACACCCCTACTCTCATAACAATGATCCGAATCCCAAAAGGTGCCATTCCAACAATTCATCTAATTTGAAAGCCCAAAGGTAGTTGATTTAACCTCCTATAAGAAGATCACATCCAATCAAAACCTCTATAAAACACCACAAACTATTTACTTTGGAGTAGGACCATCAGCCCCCACACATTCTAAGAGAGTAAAGAGAGTTTATTTTTAAAGGAAGATGGAGCCCTACACTACTAAATTGGTTTGTCTATCACAAACCCCTCCAAGGTTCACGTACACATACCTAAGGAGTGCATCCCTATATGATTTCACTCGTGGCTTGGGGCTTAAGTCTCCCTCTAAATTGTCCACAGGAGTAGGGGAAGAAACTTCCCTTTGCTCGTTAACTTAAACTGCCACCAATCCTCTATCTCCATACTGCTCAATACTAGGCACACAAACTCTTCTTTGATCAAAGGGTCAAAGTTTTGCCAAGACTGCCCAACCACCAAGGAAGAACTGCTAACCCAAGGGGCAGGTTGAAACGGTAGTCCACTATGAATCTACATAAATGAAGTACCAACTGTGCCTGAACCACTAAACAGAACGCTAACTACTCTTGAGCCATTAGATGAAGTGCCAACTACTCTTGAACTAACTATCAACAATGGACTATGGCACCCATCACCCTACCCCAAAGCCACCCATCACCCTACCCCAAAGCCACCCATCACCCTACCCCAAATCCACCGAGGCACCTATTGTCATGCGTTGAGAAATCAAGGGTACATAAAACATCCCTCACTTTCCTTCCCTAACTTGGGTGTATGAAGTAAGAAATCTTGAATAAGGTGATCCCATCCCTACCATGGAGAGCACATATATGGTAAACTAAGAGATTGCCCAACTACCAAGGAAGAACTACTAACCCAAGGGGAAGGTTGAAACACCTGTCCACTAGGAATATACTTAAATGAAGTGCGAACTATGCTTGAACAACCAAATAGAATGCTAATTGCTCCCAAATCCATCAGAGGGAGTACCAACTACTCTGCAACCAACTGGGACTATGGCCCCCAACACCCTACCCCAAAGCCAACGAGGTACCACCTGTTGTCATAACCTTGAGAAATCACAGCTGCACAAAACATCCCTCACCCATCTTCCCCAAATTGGGCCTACAAAGCGAGAAATCTTGAATACGGTGATCCTATCCCTTGCATGAAGAGCACAGATTCAGTAAATTAAGGTACTGCACCTTCAACTAGGGAACCCCATCAATGGTGCACATAAAGATGAAGGGGGAAAGCTTTTGTATTAAATCCACCTCCACACATACCCTCAAATTCACATGGAAGGAGTTGTGTCAACTATCAGGGATGAGAACCTTACTAAACTATGGAGAAAACAAACCAACAAAGGGACACATGTTTGCAGGTGAGGCTAAAAATTCCAACCAAAGCAAATAGTGGGGTTGACTGCAATCATGAGAGTTGAAATTCACACTCCAAGACTGAACATATGCAGAAGAACCCACAGTTTTCCCAGTACCAAACTACAAGATATTATGGGCTATGACATCAGAGGTCAACAGCAAACCAACATATTTTGATCCCAAGCCCCAATAAGAATTCATGGACCTCCCTGTAGCTTTCCAGTTCAGAAGGCACCCACAGTTTTAATGCTTCATCCAACTTTTGATGAAAAAAACCGGATTGTTCCTCCAATTTCCAAGTACCCTCAAAGTATTCCATGTTGTCTACGATGAGAAAATTGAAATTATCTAGATCCATAACCAATATGGTACCATTCTGTACTAAAGGTGCAAGGGAAGTTCTGCATGAAACCCCTCAGCCTACAGTTCTATGTTAGGCTGCATCTATCATGCTGAATCAGAGTGTTCTCCATAGCCTTCACATCCTCTACACACACAATCACTAGAGAGGGTTGTTGAACTATGGAACAACATCCAGATCCACCTACAAAGGGGATGCTCCTTTTAAAGGCTCCACTACCCCATCCCTGTATACACCCATTATCTTCATGCCAAAGCTTAAACCCACAACTAACTCCTCTTCCATGGTGACAACATTCACCATTGAGAGAAGAGGAGGCAATCCTCCTTGCACTTGTTCAAACTAGAAACACATCTCCCATAAACTTAGCATTCACAGATCTAACCACTACTCACAAGGAAGCATCACTATCAAAATGGTTAAGGACGATGTACTCTAAAGGAGAACA
This sequence comes from Pinus tabuliformis, assembly GCA_031772625.1. NCBI lineage: Eukaryota > Viridiplantae > Streptophyta > Pinopsida > Pinales > Pinaceae > Pinus > Pinus tabuliformis. Next base: position 330,626,579 of record CM062805.1, on the reverse strand, counting down.
CCCCCTGGAATTAGTTCACCTTCAATATGCATTTTCCCAACCCTGAACAAAACCTCAAACACGGCCCCTAGAAAAAAAAAGCTCTTCAACTCCAATGTGCCCTAGCAACCCTACCGTACAAATGGCTCACCCAATTGAGTCAAAAAATTGCCCATTAACTATATGACTAGTAGTCAAACAGCCTCTCTCCTAGTGATTTAACTACATGTACCTTTTCTTGTGCGTCCATACCTGTTGTTGTACCCATGCAAGTTATCCCTACTGTTTTACCAGAAAATGTCTTTTCTTGTGCATTCGTACATGTAACCATGCCCTGCCCATGTACACATGTCCCGGTACAATCAGCCAGATAGTGCTCTCCATCACGTCCTCGACTCTGGTTACGGATTGTGGCCCCAAAACAGGAAGAAAAATCAATTGTCCGACCTTAATCAGATAAACTGTTTGTTTCAATAATGCCCCTGTTATATTTACTTCATTGCGAAGTTTTATTTTGTAGGTTAATACATATATTGATTTCACATTCTTAGAAGTCCCTATGTGCCAGCTGAGTTCGCAATATTGTTCACACATCGCTCTCGAGTCTTGCTGGACTATCATGTTTATAGTTTAATATAAATGCAATCCTTGAAACGGACATGTATGCTATTGTACTTGCTCCTGTGTGCATGATTTGGCATGGAATAAACAAGGACCGAAGGATAGTGCTCTCCATCACGTCCTCCACTCTGGTTACAGATTGTGGCCGCAAAACAGGCAGAAAAATCAATTGTCCGTCCTTAATCAGATAAACTGTTTGTTTCAATAATGCCCCTGTTATATTTACTTCATTGCGAAGTTTTATTTTGTAGGTTAATACATATATTGATTGCACATTCTTAGAAGTCCCTATGTGCCAGCTGAGTTCGCAATATTGTTCACACATCACTCTCGAGTCTTGCTGGACTATCATGTTTATAGTTTAATATAAATGCAATCCTTGAAACGGACATGTATTCTATTGTACTCGCTCCTGTGTGCATGATTTGGCATGGAATAAACAAGGACCGAAGGATAGAATGCATACCATGAAGCAAGGTTCATATGGACAGGCTTTGTCCTCTTTTAAGTACATTCGAAAGCAGGTGCTAATAGCCTTTTACCATTCACTCCCCACTTTTAAGCAGTTTTGTTAGATTCTTTTGGAAAGGGAGATTTGGAGAGTACCCAAGTCAACTAAACCACTATGAACAAAAGTGTAAATGAATATGCAGTGATGATTGAAATTTTTTAATTAGCCAATCTATGTATCCCAAAAACCATTTCCAACAAATCAGAAACTTATTTTCAGAATTTGAAACACTTCCAACCCCCAAAAATCTGGAAACAGTTCTATAATGCCAGAAACTGCGGCTCCGCAGTTTCCAGCAGTTTCTACAAAATGTTTACTAACCACTGAAAATCCAGAAACTGCCAGAAACCACAGGCATCTCTAGCATTTTTTTCTTTTCGTTCTCTATCATAAAGTTAAGTGAGAAAAATAAAATAAAATAATACTACCTTAAAAAACGGTTACAGAGGTCTGATTTTTGCCTATAAGTTTACTAGAAAAAGTCTGATTATGTGTTGCAGGGGTCTCATTTTGCATTATAGAAGGTAGATTTAAGTTATAGCACCTAACCTTAAGTTGCTAGACTCTGATTCTCTATAGCAGTAATCTGATCAGGTGCTGAGGCTTGAGCTGTGTGCTAGTTGATCGTTTGATGTGAACTAAGAATGATCTATATGTCCACAAACTGTGTTCAGATTCTACGCCCAAAAGCTGCGTTCAAAGACGATTATAACGTATGTACAAAATATGCTACCGGTTTGATTTTGAATTTTAGTTATTAAAGAAATCCCGTTGTGTGTTGCATGTGGTCTGATTTTTCATTACAGAGGGATGATTTTGAGTTATAACATCCAGTATAAAAGGAATTATGAATTTAATAGTTGCTAATAGATTTTATTTTTTAAATTTTGTTGTCATTTTTTAGAAACGGTTTCCTAATCTTTCTCCATTTTCTACAGTTTTCTATGCAAACTACCTGGGATTATCTTGATTGCAGGTTGAATGCATGGAATCTGGAATCTACAATCTAGATAAGAATGCTCATGCAAACTATCTCAATGTTGTGGATACATTTGGACCCTTGCCATACCCATTCTTCCTACTGCATGTTCCTGGTCTTCGATAATTAGGAACAGATAATGGCCAGTGAACCTCTAAATCCAATGCTACTGTGGGCGACTAATAAACATAAGAGTTGTATTTGAGCCCTGAAATTCTTAAGCTCAAAAGAAAAACCCATCATGCAAATACTGAATTGTACATCTATATTTACACCCATTTATAGATTGTATGATACAGCCATACACAATCTATATGAAAAACTATCTCGCAATTTCAAATAGGCAAATCTTGGTGACTGAGTCTAATTTATTTAATTCCACTTAGAGTTGTTTTTCATGACCTTGAGTCTAACCAAGGCTGGTGATATATTTTAGGCTTTGATTGCTTAGTGGTGGAAGAAAGATGAACACTGAGAGATACCTGATTATCCAGTAACTGTCCCAGTAATAAACTTCTCTGAAACGTGAGCCTGGAATAACCACGCCGTCGGGTAAAGGAAGGAGTGTATGTTCATCAGGCCTTTCTGCAACGCTCTTGGCCACTTTCCTGCTCAATACTTTCCACAGTGAGTGCACCTCCAAAGCCCATTTACGAACCTCCTCGTTCACGACTCCGGGCAAAAATCCCTCTGCCTCTGCCTTAAAATCTGGCGGGACATTGCTTACCAAATCGCTTCCCACCGCGCCGAAGTACTCATTGAGAAAACCGTTGAAACGATCTGCCGACAGAGTGTTGGCGCTTGGCAGGCGTTGAAAAGCCCGTTGGGTTTCGGAAAGATTGAAGCGAAGAGGCAAATCGACATAGTGCTTGGGGTCGAAATTAGATGAACCGAAGGTGGCGAGTGCAGATTGCTGGACTTGTTCCAGAAATGACAGCAAGGCCGAAGATGGCACCACGGGGCCACTTTTCATGCACTTTTCTCCGGCTGCCACCCGCAACAATAACAACACACACGGAGTAAAGAAGATGAGTTTATTAATGGTGAACTTATGGGCCAAATTGGTAGACTTCTTCTCGTTATGGGCTTCCATTGTTTCAGAGGGATATTGATATTATTACATGTAATAGCTCAGAGCAATCCAGTCCATGGACATTCTGAACCGGCTTTGCTCTACATATAGGCATGTGGGGAATTCTGTGAAAAAGCAAGAGCTGTTGTCAATGTGACGGTATCGATGATGGTTGGGTGGGACGCCCTGGAATTGAAGCTTTCACACAACGGTAAGGAAACGTGGAATGGCATCCAGAAGCAACAAAAGCAAGACGCAATTCGGCGTGCTGTTTGTAGTTGACACTTGACAGTCTCAACCTTGCGAAGGATTCGGGTCCGGTTCTAATGGTTTTTTTTAACTTTGATTTGAGATCAACGATCAATTTGGTTGGACGATGACGACAAGAACGACAATATCATGTTGTCTCTATGTTGCCTTTTTTAATTTGGCGTTATTTTGATTCCGCCGGCCAACATAGTTGACTTTGACAAAAATGTTGGCAGAGCGGAGAACGATTGTGAGGTGAGAATTTTAGCAGTTTAATCACACACCTTACCTTCTATTAAAATTTCATTTCGTTGAACTTTCTTTGTAGTTATACTTTGATCTTGGTGTCATTGAGAAAGGAGAAAGAAAGAAATTTCATTTCATTTCGTGGAACTTTCTTTGAAGTTATATTTTGATCTTGGTGTCATTTATGTAGTTTTGACTAAAATGATTTCAAATTTATGAGGTTATAATAATTATATCAATTATTTAGTTGAAAAAAAATGATTGATATTTTAGTATTTATTTATTATATATTTTGTATCATTTATTTATTTTTATACGATGAAAATTTATCATAATTTAGTTGTCAAATTAACAATGAGGACAATTATTTTTTGTTGTTATCTGAGAACTTAGGCTTGCTCATCACTGTTATTTAAGGAAAACCACACCTCTTGGAATAACTGGTTGGTGCTCTATAAGGGGGGCAAGTTTCACTCCGGCGAGATGCCTCCTGGTCTTTGGTCTTTAGTCTTTGGTCGCCTCCTGGTCTTTGGTCTTTAGTCTTTGGTCTTTAGTCTTTGGTCGTTGGAGGAAAAAGAGCTCTTAGCCAAGCAGAAACAGTTTTAGGGCATACTCCAGGCCCAACATATATTGCATTATTAAAATTAAAAAATTATAAAAATTAACTAAATTATACATTATTAAAATTAAAATGTTATAAAAATTAACTAAATTATAATCTAATTTTACTATTATTATTCATTATTAAAATTAAAATATTATAAAAATTAACTAAATAATAATGTATTATTATAATTATTATTGTGATTAGCTTGAGTTTTCGCTGAGACTACCATGTTTATTGTATGGAAGAAGAGATATCCATATTATTAATAATATTAATTAAAAAAGAATTAATATATGATAACTAATTCACTCTAGAGTACTTGTTATTTGCACAACTCCAAAAAAATATTTAAGAGCTTAGTAAGAAGACATCAAATTTGCACGTGATGTGCATGATGCAGCGGTGTGGGCGACTTGGTTGCACCCCCGCGGATCGCGTTCGATTCCTGCAAGGCTGCGCGTTCTGCAGCGTATATGATGGTGATTGTTTCGATCCAATTTCGATATGATGTGTTGACTGTCAGCTTGCTGACATGTATTTGTACAATATATGTAATATATGGAAAAAAAAAAAGAGGGCCCATGATGATAAGGTCAAAAGGGAACTAGCCCCTCCCATTTAAAAAAAAAAAAGAAGACATCAAATTTGTTAGTCAATATCACATTTTATAAAATTAATTTAAATATTTTTGTTTAATGGACACTAATCAATTTTATCTATATAAAATAAATAAAATTAGAACGATGCTCATTAGAACCTCCACCTCAGAGCCCGAATTACTCTCAACTATTGTCAAATGTTTCCCTCATGCCTCCATTTCTTTAGAAAAATCCTTGATTAGTAAGTCATGCTAACAAATGGAACTACGAGTTGCTCACAATTCCCATAGTACATGTTTACACTTTCCATAGTGCTAGAAAGTTGAGCGCCTAAGAAAGCCTCCCGTGGAACCCATAATGAGAAGTGGGTCTTCCCTACAATGCCTTTACGTGAATACAACTCCAATTGGATATAAATTGCACCTGAATTCAGACTCTACAACACACGATGAGTGATGAATAAGGTCATATTTATCCCACAGGCGTTGTGTGAGAGAAGACAAAATGGATTATTGCCTAGAATGATGAGAATAAGAACCATAATGGCAAGAGGTGGTAATTAAATGTCCTTCCCGCCTAATACATGTGATGTTATAGCCATCAATGTTCCCTCATGATTCATTGTTGACATGATACTTGGAGAGAGGTTAAGATTATGGAATTTTTTGGTTGATAAGTAATCCATTAAGTAAATACACCCCTTTTTTGCCTAGTTTGACAGCCAAGTTGGTTTATGACTCCACCAATCTATTGTTTTGTCTTTTCACTTGGAACCATTCTATTGTGCATTCCATGATTTCCATCAGAGCAAGAATTCTATTGATTATAGCTTCAAGCCTTAAGTTGTTAGCCCTTAGGATAGGTCACTGGTTCGAATCCCCCGTGGGTACTTAGGTTAGTCTTAACTAGAAAAAAAAAAAAGTTGTTAGCCCTTAATCCATTGTGTGTGTCTCAAAATGACTAGGGAGTTTCCAAAGATAAGGAGTTGACTTCAATGGTAGGATCGAGCTAGAATAATTCCTTGTAATAATCCATATGTCTTTACTAGATTGTTGAGAACTCTAGTTTCTAGGAAAATTGTCCTTTTATTGGTCCTTTGGGAGCAAAAGACTACCCACACCTCCCCCCCTCCCCATCACCAAACAAAAACAAAAAAAATTCCCTCGCATGTACATGTCTCTCCTAAAATTAATTCAAATATTATAAAAAATAAATTATTTTATTTCCATATGTATGACATTGGATAGCCAAAAATATCTAAAATCAAAGATTAACTAATCGGTGATCAATGATGAATCCAATGTTATATACCTTACCTCCTATAATACTGGAAAATACTGTTCGAATAAAAATCATAGGATAACCATTATAAAAAGACATTGACAAAAATATTTAAAATAATAAAAGTGCAAGAGAAAAAGAATAAAAATAATAAAGGGGCTTTTCAGAGTAATAAAATTTGTATATTTACACTTAACCTAGGAGTAGAATATGAAGGAAGAATTTTATGATTTTTTTTTTTTGTAAGGCTAGGCAAATCATTGTATTACCATATAATAAAAAATAAACATATTGTGTTTTCTAATGCTACTATGTTGCCTCCTGGGAAACTAGACCAATAGCATAGAAATATTACTTTGTCCATACCATGGGAATGTCTAATATCATATTCTCAAAACTAATAAAATGTCTAATAGTGTCTATATTGATATCAAAAATATTAATTTATCTAGCCTATGAGTGGAAACCTTATTGCTTCTAAGATAAGAAACAAAGATAAACAAGATAAACATTTAGTTGGATGGTGAGTCCACCTGAATGGCCGTGGGTGCTTCCATATCCCCCTATTAATTGGAAAATTTCAACTCTGCAATCTTCTTTTCTAACACAAATACCTCATTGTCAAGTTTTTTATTTGCCTCTAAACCTAATCAATGCACAAGAGAATATTCTTTTGTGTTTCTGACCTTTCCACGAGTACTTTCTCCACAGTGGTTTTGACCTGTCAATACAAGTCCATTGTCTACATGTAACGGGTTTGTCTTGTATAAGTGCTGTCAATCTTAGAGATCCAATTGCTCACTTATTTCTGAATTTCATTATTTGAGATAAACCTTCTCGCCACCCTTTCTTCTTTCTTTGTTTGATGTATCTCCCTACGAATTTTCAAGGGGACACTAACAACATAAGTCAAAATAGAGTGCTCTGTTGTAGATTGAGCTCTTAGGGAAGGAGAGGGAAGATCCCCATGACGGCCCTTGCATCCAGAAGAGCAGTGAACTCAAGGAATACTTAGATAGGAAGAGGAATCGAGGAGTGGGGGATAAGAGATAAAAGTAACCAAGAGATACAGAACTAACCTACAACCACTAGTGACACAAAATAATCAAAGAAAATAGAGAGCCAATAGGGAGGGTCCCATGGGGCCTCAAATCGAAAACTTTGTTAACAATAGAACTAACGGAAACCACAAACCAACCTAGTGCCCCAGCAGAGAGATAGACCAACTTCCCCTTTAATAGAGGCATGAAGGACCTAGGCTTAAAGAGAACAAAGCACCTGGTGGTGACCCAAATATAAAATTATGAGAATATAGACAAAATAGAGCTACAAGGAGCAAAGCTATAATCCCAAAGAAAGTGAAACTATCAAAACCATATCCAGGGAATAAAAGACACTAGTTCCAATCTCCTGAAGAAATCTCTATAAACCACAACCCAAGGAATGCAGACTAGAGATGAATAACACACTAATGTAGTGAAGCAAAGAGTGTTATCCAAACAATTGTATTGTTTGTCTTAATCCCATATTTCCTCCCTAGCCAACTTCTTAGTGTAAATTTGAAACACATCAAAGAAGTCACCTTAAACTTTCCTTCAACACAAATAAGAAGCCATTCTAACCAGAAACCTTAATACAAGGGAAGTAGTGATTCCAAATTGTAGCATATTTCATGTCGCGTATGTTCTAGAGATTATTATCTACCATGCTTCCCTCCACCTTTGCTACTATAATTGCAAATATTTCACTACCATTATTGGCCTTAGGAGAATGGAGCATTGAGGAGGCCATCGAATCGACTATCCAGCCACTATCCATCTTGATTTCTATCATTGATTCACTTTGCTTGAATTAACATTCAAATCACTCACCAAGTGTGTGGGTCATTGTAACCTTGATCCCCACTCACTGACATATCTTTACACATTATCATCATTGAATGTCTTCCCTCACAGGGAAGAATTAAATGAAAATTAATATAAAGAGATTTTTTATTTTAATTATGTAGAAAAACGAGTAGGGTAAAAGATGACATGGAAAACAAAATGAGGAAAATAGAAAGGATTTAAAGACCCGAAAAATTAATGATGGGCTTTCAAGGTTTGCTAAGCTTACAACCATCATCCTCAATAAAATTAATGGGATGTTTTTCAATTTCCAATAAGAATGGTAGGGTGTAGAGGCAATATTATTGATTTGGTCAAAGTAAATAAGATGATTAGAATTGAAGGAGTGTTTAGTGAAATTTGACTTAAAAATGTGGTTGTGAAATGTGTCAATCATACGTTCTTTGAGATAACACTTGAATGATATGTCAATGTGGCATATGCACAATTTACCACAAAAGTAAGGAATTCGGTAGACTCCTTGACGAAGTATGGGGTTTAATTTATCCTTACATCTAAATAACTATTTAAGGGGTTGATGGGGTTTCAAGTGGGTTTTGATATTATTTTTTTCCAATATTTTACAAATATGGTTTGTATTGGCCTAGGTGTACGGAAGAGAAATGAGAGCTTAGGGAGGAGAAGAGGATTGATAGTTTTAAGAATTAGAATTTTAATCGAGGGAAAAGTGCATTAGGGGAATTTTGAGGTGAAAAATGGGCTTCAAAACTAAAAATGTAGTAACAAAATTAACTTTAAAAGAACCAATACGATTCAATATGATAATGTCATCCAAAAGGGAAAATATTTTGGAGGGAAAACAAGAAAACTATATATATATTTTTTATTGTATGTTTGGCTTATCTCCTTATAGATTTACTCAAATGCCAAGTGTATGCACCCATTGGATGGGGAATTCCACAGCGAACGAATACACACTTTGCATACGTCTGAGTAGACCCACATTAAAAAAATAAAATAAAATAAAATAAATAAATAAAAAATAAAAATAAATAAATAAATAATAAAAAATAAAATAAAATTTTGAAAATACATGTATTTTCAATTTTTTTTCAATGTGGGTCTACTCAGAAGTATGCAGAGTGGGTACTTGTTGGATGTGGAATTGTATTTTGCATCCAACGGGTGCCTACACTTGAAATTTGAGTAAACTCATAAGTAGATAAGTCGAAAATATAATAAAAAATTTAGTTTACTTTTTTTTTTTTCATTAAAAATTCATAAATTTTATTTTTATTATTTTAACTCTTATTTTATGATTTCCCTTAAAAGGCCCATTTTAGGCCTCAAAATTCCCCTAACGAAAGGCCATGTTGATATGTGGGATTGAATAACCATTGGCAATAAGGGCCTCTTATAAGGTGGGCATTTTCTTGTTTAAGGAAATGAGAAGTAGAGATTCAAATGGCTTGAGTTACCAAAGTTTTTAAAACTATAGATTTCTGGGTAGAGTGATGTTGACAATGGGCATGAATGTACTAATTGGATTGAGTCTTTTTCTTGTAAACTTAGTGGGTAAGGGAACAATTGGGAAGATGAGTAATGAGGACATTCAAAAGAGGAAGAGTGTTTTCATTTTGGATTTCTATAATGAATTGGATATGAGAAAAGATGATGTTGAGATGGTTAAATAAAGAGGTCAAAGAAGCATGGCCATGAGGCTAAACAAAGAAAATATCGTCAACAAATTAAAGCCAACATTTGGGCTTAAGACGAATATCATTTGAGGCTAAAGTTTTGAAATGTTGCATAGAAATTGTAGCAATTGTTAGACACGTGAATTGAAGAGAAGATTAAGATAAGGTTTGTGATGTATTTCTCATTAGTATGATCCACATAAATACATTTGTTTACGACCCTTGGTTTCATCTTCCAATAGGTCTATTGGACTCTCAATAGTTGTTCAAGTCCCCTTATTGCTTCTTGTCTTCCTCTCAAGTCAATAATTCAAAATTTCCATAATCCATAAGGCATAGGTTTCCAACATTCCCCCCTTTAATCTGAAGGTGTGTACGTAAGTCTAAGAAGAGAGCTAAAATCTAGTGGTGGGTAACAACCAATGGCTAGTTGTCTTCTCTAAATATCATGGTTCAAGGAAGACCACAAACCAAACAAGTAGTAAAAGTCAAAGTCTTCTATCGAATGGTAGTTTAAGGCTAACCACCAACTCTAGAACTTGGCTCGAAGCAGTTCCCAAAACTTCAAAATCTAGCTAGAAGTTGATGTCTTCTATGAAATCAAGTGCTTTCTAATGGTGGTTTAAGTATGACCACAAACTGTTGTCTAGCAGAAGCATTAAGTCTTCTATTGAGTGGTGGTTTAAGGAGGACCACAAACCAAATGGTGCTCATGGAAAATGACTCTAGCTGCAACTCTAACTCTGACTTTACGCTCTAGCTATCGTCTCTAATTCGAGTTGTGGCTTATGTTTGCTTAATAGGACTTCAAAACATGAAGTTGGTTGTCAATTTCCCATTTTTCATATACAAGGTGAGAAGATATAAATCTCTCCACTAGAAGACGTGTCAATACTCGAGAATGAATTCTTCAATATGACTAATATATATTCTTAGTTGTTGATGATCATTGCCAAGAAATAATCCATCCCAAGCGAATCTTTACTCTTGTAGGATTTTTGTGACTAGAACATTTGTTTGAATGATGATTATGTTCTTCGCAATGCTCACAATGATGAAGATCAAAACATTGATTTTTCACGTGGCCTACTCAACGATAATGTTGGCATTTGAAAATCTAATGTAGAAGTGGAGAGATGAAGATGAGTTTTCTTGAAGGAACCCAATGCTCTAAAACTAGATTGGCTTGGAGAAATTTGGAAATTTGAATGATCACTTCCTTTTTGTATCAAAGACTAGTTTTGTGCTTGTTGTTCAAAACTTCTTCCCAGAGTTCGATGATGGGCTTGAGAAGTGCAAGTGGAACTTCTTCATCTTCATTTGGATCTGCTTCTGAAGTGGTGTCATTGATTTGATCATGTGTTGGTTGCTGACATGATTCCCTCTGAAATTCACAAAGAGAGTTGTTATGAACTAAAACTAGTTCAGAGTGTTGACTTTTTTTTTGTAATTCATCTCATTGGGGTTGTGACTCAAGCTGGAGAAACTCAATTTTGTCTTGTGAATGTTGTAAACAAATTAGAATATTGATGAGAGTTGTGTTTCTAATTTTGACAATATCATCAACGATAGAGTATCAATGTATTCAGTAACTCTAATACTTTATCAATTCGATCCATTTTACAACAATTCAAGGTCAACAAATAAAGGGTGTCAGTTTCTACTAAAAATGCACATGTTTACAATGCAAATTAACTAGTAAACTTATAAATAGATTATTAAATGTTCTTGATGATCCAGTTGAATTGATATTTAGATGCTTCAATTCTTTGAATCCTTTAATCACTAACTCTTCTCCAATATTTTTTGAAAACTTTGTTACACACACATCAGTGTTTAAGCACTCTAGAGTTTAAACCCACTCAGGTATGTAGCCATAAAAATAATTAGACTATTGTCCATCATAGCACAATATACAAGTATTAAATTATTCACCTCTTCAATTCAATCGTCGAATTCCTCAAAAATAACTGGCTAGGAAGAGGAATTAGTCTCCATAGCATTGCACAAAATTATTCTCACGAAGCACAATAAAAATGGACCCCCAAAAAATTATACACAAGACAATGAGGCTCTAGCGAGTCTAAATATCACTACAGAATTTGGTCACAACCAATACACTGTTATGCATATGCCCATAGCTCTGATCAAGGACAAGGGGGTATTTTCCACAAACCAATTTCATCTATTGTGGATGACGACAAAATTGTGGAAGCACACAAAGAATCTCCTTTTGTATTATGACCAAGCCTGATATGTTGTGGGTGGATGAGCTCCACATATTCACAATACCATCTCCATGTACGCATGTATTGCACTCATGCTATACAATTGTTTGATTGATTTTCTTATCTAGTGTTAAGTACAATGGTTGATTGGATCATAGGTATTATCATAAATTCCAAAGATTTAATGTGTTCAATGATGTCACTCTAGATCAACTCTTCGTCATCTGTCATGATTGATTGGAGAATGGGAATCACAACAAGTTTGAAGAAACAATGTCAACATTTTCTAAGAAAAAAATACCAAATGATATACATTTGCCAATGGTACTTTTACCATGGTTTTTGATGTTGAATTAGATTTAGGTTTTCCAACAAAGGCCATTGAATACACAGAGAGATATAAGGATTCAAATTTCACGTTTTGAGTTGCTCTCCATCTATGATTCCTAACAGCTTTTTCTTCTAGGGAAGTTAAGACTTTTCAAGCCCAAAAGCAATGGATTTCTATGTTGTTGGACACTCTAGCATGGACCCTAAGAGAAAGCTCAAGTGCGCTCTCTAGTCCTTATGGGATGGTAAGAGCTTTGTTGTTGATCTCAAGATCAATCTGGAAGTAGATGGTAGTTGTTAGAGTGAAATTGGTTCCTAACAACACCTTTGGTAAAAGAAAAAAAATATTATAATATAAAAGCACAAATTATCAATAAAAACAATGTAATAACAAATAAATTTTGTATAAGTTCTATTTAAAAGTGTTTACTATAAAAATTCTCTTAAAACTCTATTTCATTCCAAATGAAATTAATGCAATTTAACTAGCTTAACACACATAATTGCACATCATTTTACACTCCAATCATATATTATAAATATTTTATAATTAATGCATAAAAAATGTATAACAATTTATGCAATCAAAAGAACCTCCAAAATAGAATGGGCAAAGACTATATTATATTATACAATGTATAATATGCAATTAACATTTTGACATTATCACATAAGAAAAGTAATGCAAAGGGATGTCTTTTAATTTATCACCAACTATGTCATATTTTAAATATACACTGAATATAAAATATATATGTGGTTTATTAATACAATAATTAATTTTAATTAAAATTCATTTAATTACGAAAAAGCGAAAAATATGTTATATTATTAAATATCCCATTAAATATTATATGTTATTATGCTATATTATTAAATGGTTCCCATTTATATTTTAAACCTCATATTATATAATATGAGAACAAAAATCAATTTAAAATTATTATTGTTTTCAAAATAATATAAATATATTTAAAAAAATTAATATAAAATTAATTTTTCTTAAATAATATAAATATAATTTTAGCTTTAAAGGATAATTTAGTTGGGATAATTCAATTGGTCAAGTTAAGTTTTTGTGGTTAAGTATCTTGCCAATTGGGAGGTCACAAGGTCAAATCTCTTATGGCTTTGGGGTTAGGCTTGACTAAGTAAGCCGACGGGTAGATCCCTTCAGATGGATCTGCTTAGATTATTACACTTGGAACCAAGTTGAAAAAACAAACATAAATATAATTTTTTAATCTATATGAGACTAGGTATAAAAGTAGATTTAATAAAAACAACAAATAGTTTTTGGCATAGTCTAACTTTTAGACAAAATTATCTTTTTTCATGATATTTTTTCTGGTTAACTTTAATCAAAATCTGGTAAATATTTTTAAAAACTTACACTTAAGTTGTTTAATTTGTAAAAGTCAAGTGTCTTACGAAAAATTACACTTATAAATTAAACTACCCCTAATTTTCCAAAAACAAAAAAAACTTATCATAAACATTAAATCATATTTAATATTAAAATAATTAACAAAAACCTAAATCGAGACCAACTAAACACTTGCTTTAAAAAAAGGGGAAGTTATACCACATTGATATTGGCAAATTTATAATATAAAATAAAAATATACGCATAATAAAGAAGTTATATGAATTAAAGGTAAGAGTAATAACCTTATGATTTTTATCATTTTTGAAAATATACAAATTTATACTATAAAATAAAAATATATGCATAGTAAAGAAGTTATATGAATTAAAGGTGAGATTAATAATTTTTATGATTTTTATTATTTTGAAAATATAAAATTAAGAAAAAATATAAGAAATCACAAAAACATTATTTCATGATATTTAAATTGATGTGGATATTTTATTTGAACAATTTATCACAACAAATTTTATAAAATATTCAAATCTTTATTATGAAGATTTTTTTTGTTTTTTTAATTTCATATTTATTAATATTTGTTTTTATGCTTATATGTATGAAATAAGTGAAAGAGGAAAAATAGGGAACATAAAAAACACACACTATGCACAGATAAACATAAGACTTATTTTGGGAAACCTATTCAACTAGATGATGAAGCAAAACTCTGTCATTGTTCTCTAAATAGAAATATGCACATAGAAAGAAAGAAGTAATCTCTATGGAGTTACTTGAGACCTATGACTTGTACAACAACTACATAATCTTATCAACCTTATTATGCTCTCTAACTTCTTGCACCTAGATGTTCTTCTCAACTATGGAACAAATACAATGACATAGAATGGAACCCCTTCTCCTCCTAGTCACCCAATATTTAACATTGCCCAATAGCCATTTAGCAATAGGTTTTTGACTTCCTCAACTGTCAATTAGAGTTATGGTTTTGGACCTCCTAGAATATTCTTGAAATTCCACATATGGCTAGCCCTATATGCACGAGTAATGGGGGTTGAAGTGGCATCCTCTCATACCATAGTGGTCAATAAAATATGTCAACCTCTGGGAGGCATAATTTTTGCATATAAGCTCTAATTGATGCAATTCATGTGCCATTAGAAAAATATTTAAGTTCATGGGGGCTTCACTCAATGAACCTTTGACATAGCACATGTGTTCGTGGCATGCTAAACAATACCCTTAATTTGACTACATATTGGAAAATACTTATAAAAATCACTTTATTTAACCCCCTACCAATACGAACCCAATACATCTTCCCAATTTAAAAAACCCTCTACTTTTACTGGATATTGTAAGTATCCATTTTTTTCATTAACATTATTTATATCCCTTTATATTTTTTCATTAACTTTGAGCTCCATTTTTTATACACAACATATTAAAACCCTTTACCCCTATTATATGCTCAATATATTATGTCATTTCTTCCCCAATATGAATGCACATGGTATAGTATTGCTCCCCCACTGAAGCCCCCATATTTAAGTTTAGGTCATCATCAAGAAGTTCTTGCATAAAGAAAGTTTTAAAACCACCATGTGCCCCCACTAAGGAAAAACATAATTGTTTGATAGCTTGAAATTAGTTAAAAAAGTTTCAAAATCCTAATTTTCCAACAAACTAGTTCCTCCATTTTTATTTACTTTACAAATATCAACACAAATAATAAATAGTATAATGATCACATTCCAATCATTCTATCATTTTATTAATTTATATAATATTTATAACTCTATTCAAAACAATCAAATAAATATTACTCCCACGAAAACATATATTCTAATTTTTCAAAATAAATATTAAGAAGACATTCTTCTTAATTTTTATATACTCTTTAAGCACTATATGAAATTACAAAAAGCATTGGATATTAAAAATAATTCAATGGGTCTCTCATACAAAAAACGATATAAATTTGCTTAAATCTATTTGTATTATTCTCAATCAACTTACTTTCAATAAAATATTTAACTATGTCGGAAAAAATAATTAATAAGAAAAACATTATTAATAAAAATCTTAAAACGAAATTAATTTTGAATTAAATTAAAGAATTAATTATACAAATCATAAAAACAATAATAAAAGCTTTTATGCAAGGATTCAACTATTAAAATTACCTAACTTTATTTGTATTATTTAAGAGTGTAAAAAACATTAAAAATCATTAATTATAACATTAAAGAAAAGTGGACATGAGAAAAAAGCCTACTAAAAATGAAATAGAAGAAACTAAGTTGAATATATGCTTATTATGTTTCTATAACCTTTATATGGTACTTTAAAAAAATGTTGAACACCAATTAATGCTTCACAAATACAAGTACTATGGTTAAACCGGGGATTATTTCTTAAAATAAAAAGTAGAGGAAGTTATGGATAAACGATGTAAAACTCTAGAAAAACAATTATAAATATTGGAATTAATATTAAAATATAAATATTTATAATAATAAAAAGTTCTCATGAGATTTAAAATATTTAATTCCAATATTTATAAAAAAAAAAATTGGTCATCAAATTTAAAATATTATTAATTATTTTAGAATAATTTACTCTTATTATTAATAATATTATGTAATATTTTTTTAAATATACATATGTTGTAAATTTAACTTTCCTATTATATTTATAGAAAAAAATGATTTAAACTTATAAATTTTAATATAATAAAGAGAAATATAAAATTAGTATTTGATACTAGTAGATGATGACTATATCCATTCAATGTAATGATAAATATATTGAACAAAAATTATGTCAGAAAGGAAGTTGACAATTATGTTAGAAAGGAAACAATAGATATATGGATTATTAATAAAAGTGAGTTTTAAGTTATGGTGTAATTTGTATGTTGATATTGAATTAACTGTTGCACCTCTAAGAATTGATCTCGTGGACCAAACACCATTATAAGAACATGAAACTAACAACCCATTCAAAGTGATGTTGCTGGTTTGGAAGTTTATTAATACTTACTAGTGTTGTTGTAATGGAAAACATGTACTTGGTATTAGAGCAATTATTGGCTTCAAGGGATGTCTTTGTTGCTAAGGGTTCAGTAACCTTGGGTCTATGATAAACATGGCTTCAATGGGAGCTATATGGTGGTGATTTTTGTGTTGGAAAAGAATGGTGAACAATTTGAAAAGCGAGATCAAGAAATTTAATGGGAAAATTTTTGAGCTATGGAAGCTCAAAATGGAAGATCTTTTTGTAGACAAAGAACAATAGTTCATTATTGATCTTGGTACTACACTTGTGAGTATGTCAATAGAAGACTAGACGAAGTTGGATACGAAGAAAAATAACACAATATGATTTTGTCCTTTAAATTCAATGTCATTGAATGTTTCAGGAGAAGCTATAACCAAGGTATTATGGGATAAGTTCGGGGCTTTGGATAGCTTAAGTCCTTAGTAAACAAGCTTTTCCTTCAAGGAAGTTACACCTCCTAAGGATGACTGATGGAGACTCAATGACAATGCATCTGAATGCCTTCAATGCTATGGTAAGTCGGTTGAAGTTTATTGATAGTAAAATTTTGGATGAAAATAAGTGCATTAGTTTGTTGTATTCATTCTCATATTCATGAGATGGTTTGGTGGTGGCTATTGGTAGTAATGTAATGCATCGAAGTTTGATGATGTGATCTTCTCCATGTTATAGGAAGAAATGAGGAGGAAAACCATGGGTAGCCATTAATTATATGCCTTATCTATAAGAGGACATACCCTAGATATAAATTAAAAAAAAAAATATTAAGTCCCCCAGTGGGACATCTAAATCTAGAGGTAGATCCAAATATCCAGGAAAATCCTTAAAGAAGTGTTGGAAATGTGGTAAAGTTAGGCATTACAAAAATGATTACAAATAAAAAAAATGTTGATAAAGTGAATAGATTTTATGATGCTCCTTCTACAAAAGGGAAAGCCTCCTTAGAAAAGGATGGAATGTGTACTTGACTTATTCAATTCATTTAAATCATTACATGGGTGATCAAATCGGGTGATTATTTTCATACGACTCCCCATAGGGATTGGTTTGTAAATGTAAAAGGTATGATGGAAGTGATGTTATCCTAGAAGATTAATTGACAACTAGAATTATAGGACGAAGAAAAATCAAGTTGATGCTTGAGGATGGAAGGATTAGAACACTTCTTGGTGTTCCACACCTTCCAAGGTTGGATAGAGATTTGATACATATAAGCAAGATGAGTGATAGATATTTCAATATTGTGTTTGACAGGGAAACATGCAAGATGGTTCAAAGAGCAATGATGTTATTGAAGGAATTTCATACTTGAACTCTATACAAGCTATTGGGAAGCACTGTCACTGATGGGTATAACAATTCTATTTTTCGTGAAGGTGGAAATGAAAAAGACAAAAACCCTTATTGTCTTTGGAGCCATGGCTTCAAATATTGGGGCATATTGGAGAGAAGGGCCTTTGAGCATTGCATGATAAAGGTATGGTCAAAGGTATGATTGAATGCACTATAGATATTGATTTATGTAAACATTGCATATATGGTAAATAGAACCAAGTAAGATTCTCATCAAGTGCTACAAAAACACATGGAATTTTATAATTAATACATAATGGTATGTTTGGACATGTTTATATTCCATCATTAGGTAAATATATGCATTATCTTTCATTTGGAAATGATTTCTTGAGGAACAAATGGATTTATTTCCTCCAAAAGAAATATGATGTTGCTGGTAAATTTAAAGAGTTAAAAGCTCTTGTGGAGAATCAACAGAGAAGAAAATTAAAGTGTTGAGGATAGACAATGATGGAGAGTTCTATGGGAGTGAACTCAAGGAATTATGTGAGAAGTGTGGTATCACAAAATTGTTAGGGAGATAGTGGATTTAAAGGATGGAAAGCTATGGAAAAAGACCATGGTTGAAGAAATGAAAACCTTTGATAATAATGAGGCTTGGGATCTAATTAAGTTGTCATCTAGAAGAAAGCTTGGTGGTAGAAAATGGGTGTTTAAGAAGAAGTTAAATGTATAAGCTAAAGTGGACAAACATAAAGTTTGGTTAGTAGCAAAAGAGATATTCCCAAGTAGAGGGAATTAATTTTGGTGAAATATTTTCTCCTATTGCTAAATTAACTTCTATTATAAAAAATGTTTGTTATTTGTTGCTTTTATCTTGAAGTAGAGTAGTTGGATGTAAAGATATCATTCCTACATGGGGATGTGGAAGAATAAATCTACGTGAAACAACTAGAAGGTTTTGCATTGAAGGCAAAGAAACAACAAGTTTGCAAGATGAAGAAATCCCTATATGGGTTAAAACAATCTCCAAATATTCGGTATCAAAACTTTGATACTTATATATTTGGACTTGGTTTCACAAAGAGCAAAGCTTATCACTATGTGTATTTCAATTAGTTGGCGATCATTTTATTTGTGGTCCTTGTATTTGGATGATATGTTGTTGATTGGAAACAAAAAGGAAATCATTAAGGATGTTAAAACTCAATTTTCCTTTAAATTTGACATGAAATATCTTAGTGCTACAGATTTTATTTTAGGCATGTAAATTAAAAAAGATTGGGCAAAAAGGAAACTTTGGTTGAATAAGAGGAAATATATCGAGACAATATTGCAGAGATTTAATATGCAAGAATGTAGAGCAATCAAGGCCCTATTCTTGTAGGTGTAAAGTTATCTATAGATTAGTGTCTTAAGAGACAAGAAGAGGAAGAGGACATGTCTCATGTTCCCTATGTTAGTGCTATTAGCATTTTGATGCATACAATGGTTTGTACCAGATTGGATATTTCACATGGAGTGATAATTTTTAGTAGGTATATGTCAAAACCAAGAAAGGAGAATTAGGTAGTCGTAAAGAGGGTTTTCTGGTACTTGTGTGGCACTACAAATTATGGAATTTGTTACGAAGGAAGACCTAGAGTAGATAGAGTATTGGACATTCCTAGCTTTGTTGAAATAGAGCAGGTTGGAGGTATATATCACAATAGATATACAAGTGGTTATGTGTTTAACCTATTTGGATGAACCCTTAGATAGATGAGAAAGATATAGTCTCTAGTTTCACTCTCAACTATAGAAACTAAATATGTGATGACCGCACATGCAAGTAAGGAAGCCATATGGTTATAGAGATTGTGCTGATATATTAGGTTTGTATAAGAAGCTGCAAGGTTAGATTATGATATGTAAAGTGCAATATTTCTGTAAAAGAACATAATTTATCATTCTAAGACAAAGTGTATTGATTTTCAGTATCACTTTGTAAGAGATATGGTTGAAAACAAGAAGGTGTTGTTGGTGAAAGTGATCACTTTAAAGAATGTTGCAGATTCATTAATGAGGTTTGTGAGCATTGAGAAGTTTTCTTGGTGTAGAGAAATAATGGGCATTGTTAATCATGTAATATTGCGCCCCTCTGTATGTAAAGAAAACAATAGGTGAAATTTTTTGGGTATGTGATATATTCTTTGCATGACTATACCTATGAATGATTCGTATGTGTCAGACAAAGCGAGGGGGTCATAGGGGGATGATAGCCCACCATGTATGGGGGAGTTGAAAGGGGAGCTAAAGTGATCCCTTCCCACTCCAAAAATAAGGGTGTTTTTTGTGTCCATTTTTGGTATTTTTCAGCACACAATTGTTTCTTTTAGGAATTTGATGGCACATAATTTGTTAGCCCATTGTTTTCTAATCCTAGTTAAGGAATTAAGATTGTAGTCTAATTATGGTTGATGGATTACAATTTTGGATGCCACGAGATCCTATATATTATATTATAAATGATAAAGTTAGTTGATCATAGAAAATTAGAGTTGTGACTCTAAACATTTTGCTATTTTTCCCGATAAAGGATTTTCATAGTGAATATCTAAGTATTATGTGTGGTTGCCACTATTACATTTATATTTACAAATAATCCATGTATGATTTCTTTATTGTAAAGTTTTAAATATTACATTTGTATTAGAGCCTTGGCCTAGGTTCTATTCCCCCAAGTTACGTTAGAGGGGGGGTGTTAGACTAACTCTTGCACTTCTAGGAATCAATCTCATGGATTAACTTCCACCCCGGGAACATGGTTAAATAGCAAACCTTTGCAATTGAGTGGTCGTTTTGTTGTTGGTTTTGTGGTCCCACCTCATGACATACAAATGAACCAAGACATCTATATTGAATTTAAACTATTCTAATCCTTTGTAGGTGTTCCACCTTCCTTTGTTGACCCAAACCCCTTTATGGTAAAAATAATGTATTTTACATTATTTATTGTTGTGTCTACAAATAGACCTAGTTTAATCAATCCATGGTTGGAAGCAAGTTATTAGTCCATAGCCTTTCATAAGACCCTTCATCCCTTGTGTAGAAAATCTGTTGGTAGGTTAACTCGATAATGCAATATAAATCAAAGCAGAATACTATAACCTACTTCTACTATTAATTTGTGGAAGCTTAAAGATCGAGTTGAACAATATAACTAGAAGAAGAAGAATCAATAGCACAATACACATGAAAATACTTTGGGGAAAGCCTCAGCTAAAAACCCCACACTATTGTATTATCATACAAGGTGGAAATACATAGGAATTATACAAAGCCTTAGCTCTCACAGCTAGCCAGCTCTCAGTATAATCCTCACATATGCTCACACGCAATCTTGGCTTCCTTCTAGCCTTCCTCTCTATCCTCCAAGCTCCTATTTCCTTGCGTTGTTCCTTGTGGATGATTCCTTGTTACCAAGTGGAAAACTCATGTTACCAAGTGGATGATCATCCTCCAAAACTGCATAATCCTCAAGGATTAAATCCTTGACTACATGCATGAGTTTTTTCTTTGAGAAAACACATGCAACTGATAGTACACTGTCCTTGACTTTAATCTCAACTAGGTCTTTCTCAGAATAGACATGCATGAGTTTCTGATGAGGGATCCTTCAGTTAATTGGAGTAGCACTAGTTGCGTGCATGCATGAATCAACTGACTGTTAAATCACCATTAGTTCCTTAAACAATTTGGAACTAATTTAACTGGACTTAACTCAGTAAACTGAGCTAACTAATTACTACTCAAATATAACTCAATCTTATCTCCTTAATTTAAGGGATAACTCTTGCATGACTTCAGAAAGACTTCTAACTTGAATTTCTCCAACTAATTAATTCAAAATAAATTAATTAATTATTTCCAAGTAGTTGTTAAGACTAAATTCGATTTTAATTCAGAATTTAATTCAAGGACAAATTAAATTGGAATATTCTTTTTGCCATATTTCAATACCTTGCAATTGGGTGTCTTAAATTCCTCCATATATTTAGTAGTAATGGTCCAAGAGAAATCAATATGCACATCATAACATTGCAAGATTTCCCTAACATTTTTTCCATTGAACATAAAGACAATTGTATACATCTTTTTGTGCATTATTTGTAAGGGGGTGTTAGATCCTACTTCAAAAATTTGTCAACCAATACCATCTCTACTTCATAGGTGTTGCATGATCTCTACCTATGTCATTACAAATAGAGAATGATCATTTTGGAATGTTATTGGAGTTGAATTCTCTCAAAAG
Source organism: Pinus tabuliformis (assembly GCA_031772625.1). Taxonomy (NCBI): domain Eukaryota; kingdom Viridiplantae; phylum Streptophyta; class Pinopsida; order Pinales; family Pinaceae; genus Pinus; species Pinus tabuliformis. Next base: position 330,604,293 of record CM062805.1, on the reverse strand, counting down.
GATGGCTCTAAAAGTGTACCAACATTCAATAGTAGGATTCATAAATATTTTCCTGGAATTCCTAAGAATCTATCACCCTTTTGAAGTTGTTTCCATATTGGTTTATGTTGCTGCTTATGAACCTTATATCTCATTATTTCCTAGATAAAGACATTCTTCATATGTAGGTGCAATATTTGATTGCGCCGAAGGGTAATCTACAGCCCAATATAAAGAAGATACGTGTAATGTAAGTTTGTCAACATTTATTAAATGTCGGAAAAAATATATATAGGAAAAACAATTAAGTGTCGACTTCATATTCAAATTAGAACATATATAAATGTAAAATGTAATGTAAAAGCTAAAATTCAAAATGTATAATGTAAAATATAATGTAAAATGTAAAAATATAATATAAAATGTAATGTAAAACGTAAAATCCATATAAATTAAAATAATGATTTCACAACCATATTTAAATTTAATTAATGAGCATATAAAAACTTAATAGTTACAATAAATTTACAATATAACAAGATTTTTAACCATGTATATTCACCTCACTTTACCATGGATATTATTAATTTGTAAATAGGCTTTGTTACAATATATGGGCCACTACCATGGTTTATGCCAAAAAATCATATTTAAATTTGATTAATAAGCACATAAAAACTTAATGCTTACAATATAGTAAGATTTTTAACCATGCATATTCATCTCCACTTTTCCTTGGATATTATTAACTTGTAAATGGACTTTGTTACAATACCATGGCTTATGCCTAAAAACTATATTTAAATTTAATTGATAAGCAAATACAAACTTAATACTTACAACAACCTTAGAATATAACAAGTTTTTTAACAATAGATATTCACTCCCACTTTACCATGGATATTATTAACTTGTAAATAGGCTTTGTTATAATACCATGGCTTATCAATACCATATGCCCAAAAGCCATAACTCATTTCACAATCAAAATAATTTAATTTTATAACATTTTTTAATTAAATCTAAAAAAAAGGTTATAATTACTTTTGAGATATATTTAAACCCCCTAGCCTCACCACTACTAAAGATATTTTGTAGATATTCCAAAGAGAGAATAGGAGAGAGGGAGGGAGGGAGAGATGGAGTTGAAGGGGGGAAGATAGAGAGGGAAGAACAGAAACATATAGAGATAGAGGTGGAGAGAGAGAGGAGTGACAAGGGAGAGATGGAGAGAGAGTGACAGAGAGAGGAGAGGAGGGAAGAGAGATGAGAGGGGAGGAAGAGAGGAAGAGAGAGAGAGAGAGGGAGATAGAACGAGGGAGAGAGGAGAGTGAGAGAGAAGGTTACTTTTAGATGTAAAGTATATAATTTATTTGAGCCTTAAGCAATCCAAGCCTCAAGTGAAGTGACATGATTACCACTAGCAAGAGTTGAGACTACATGGACACATCGTAATGTTCACACACACGTATAGAGGATATACAGGTGGAAAATTAGGTTTATGATGTTAGGTAATCATGCAACAAGCGCACAATAGTATATATGATGAATTGTTTTGTGTTAAATTATAAGCGACTTCAAATTTGGAAGTCGCTTATAATTTAACTTTGTTGTATTTTTTTAATGTGTTTATGTATTTATGGTAAAACTAAAAATTAACAATCTTATTTCTTTATATAAACTAGCCTAGATCCATCTTAATTCTGGATCTACCAAGCGCCAAGAAGGATCAAATCTCTTAAGGTGTAAACCTCTTTTAGAGTGCAAAAAGGTTTGATCCCTCTAGGCACTTGTTAGATCCTAAGTTAAGATGGATCTAGAATGGTGATACATTAGAGCTTCATAATAATATGATGGCTTCTAGCATGTTGGAAATTACTAATGAGTATGTTTTAAGAATTGTGCAATTAACGCAATTTCCAAAATTTCAGCTCAACCTTAAAGTTTCTCATATCTATTTCATATCAAATTTGAGCATTAAGGATGAATCAAGAATATGACTTCAACCCAATTTCATAAGGCAGTGTAAAGAAAATAAATACCATTCAAATGTAATTCAATATCAATATCACAAAGCTATAGCCCTTATGACAAACATATAACATATTCAAAATGTATTTTAACAAGAATATGTCTATCTCGTTATCTTTCATATATATGTTAAAAAACTTAACCAATTCAAGTTACAGTGTATGGTTATGATTGTATCAACACATGCATAACCATGGCTAAATCTACTCAATAATGGAGGTGAAAGTCAAAATTGCATGTTATAGGCTTCCATGGTCGCACACGAATATTATTGTGACATATAATAGATCCAAGCATCTAAGCAACTAGTCTAGATACATTCTCAACCAACTTTGCTCCATAAAATAGTAATTTAACTATTGGATGTTTTTACTTGTTTTTGGGCAATTTGTCCGACCGGTTTTGATTTAGATCCGGTAAGAATTTCTTGGAATTGTAAAAGTTTCAGTGATGCAATGTGCACAAATTGTGTAGCCTGCGGATTTTTCACACATTGAATTCATTTATACACTCAAAAACACATTATAAACAACTTATATTTATGATTTTACCAAAACATTATCAGAGAAAAACAAAAACATCTCATAGTTTTATACATGACACTTTTTGAAAAATTTTCTGGTTTATTTTCTAATCTTATTTGTCTAAAATCCGATAAGAATTCCTTGAAATGACAAGTTTGACAAGTGAACTCTGCACAATCAAAGTGCCATAATCTTTGTTTTTCAGAATGTTGACTCCATATATACAGTGAAAAAACAATTTAAACAACATAAATCAAAATTTAACCATATTTTTCTACCGAATTTCAATCAAACCGGAACTCCAAAAATTCTCAAAAGTTATCGTCAATGTGATCGATCATGATCCAGTCGAACGCATCACAGATAGATTGCTGACATCAAGAACTTCTAGAGGAACAAACGCTAGGCATTTGACGAAAGGCAACTGGGAGCAATGCGACGACACGCAATTGGTTGTGTTACTTGTGGCCGACAAAGTTAAACGTCCGCAAGGTACCCACTATCTTTACGACTTAATGCTTTTTTGACTCTTCTTTCACAATCAATCATCAGATTCCGTTTTGGCGACGACGTCAAACAAACTATGATGATGTATATATGTGGCCATGTGTAGAATTTGACTTTAATTTGGTTCGATCGACAATGATTTTGACTTTGACTTTATTCTGCTTCGACCACCAATGGACATACCATTTCAATTGGACAAAGCCTTTTTTTAATTGCTAGGATCTTGGCTCCTCATTTATTGTTTATATATAAATTTTTAATGATTAGCATTTTGTTTTATTTTAAGCTGACTTAAACTTTAAACTTTAAAAAATAGAATCAAAGATTATGCAAAGAAAATGGATTGGTCAACAATAATTTGTTTATTAAACAAATTAATGAACTCCCCAAATATACCCTGTATGGTATTTGGGAAAATGTCTTGACATATATAGAGTAAAATGTGCAATGTATAATGCATTATTTAATAGATATTTTTTAATTTATATATTAGTTGATGTAAGTTTAAGCGTTAGTTTAATTTATTGAATTATTTAATAGACATTTTGTTGATAGAGAGAGTATAGGTCAAGTTTAAGGGTTAATTTAATTTATTGAATTATTTAATAAAGGTATTTTATTGATAAAGAGAGTATAGGTCATAGATTTAAATATGGTCTAGACCCTCAAAGTTATTAGAGGTCGTTGTTTCTAGCAATTGAGTCATCATTTATCTAAATATTTTGAGGAAGGAGGGATGGATCTTACAAAGTTTTCTTTAAAAAAATACAAAAATTGTTTAATGTGCATTCCTTTCATATTTAATGGTCTACATCTCATAGTCTATCTCATTAAACATTGGTGTATATTGTTTGATGCGAAGATAGAGAGAGGAGAGGATATTAAAGTTTTTCTTTTTACATTCCTAAAATTCTTAAATTTCTTTTGCTTTAATTGGGAGAATGTTATATGTACTATTTGTCAAGAAGTTGTAAACTAATTAGCATAGATCTATTTCGAGGCTTTATCTGTTTTAACAGATTAGCATGTCGTTCGGTCCATGTCTATGGGTTGCCTTCTGGGGGGCAATATTGGCCTTTGGGGACTTTATTTGGGATTTGTTTTTAGCAAATTTGCATGTGGCTTGGGCCACATTTCTGCATTTGCTTCTTGCATATGCGCTATGTAATCTTCTTTAATGAATATATTACGCTTTTTTCTTCTGAAAAAAAAAAGATCTATTTTAATATTGGATCTATTCAACATCAAAGTTGATTAAAAAGAAAACCTAGGTGCAAATCTCTCAATGCTTAAAAGCTTTGGAATTAAGAGGATATATGATGGTTATGTAAAGTGGGTTAGATCAATTGATTTGAATCTTTGTTTAAAGGCAGATGTTGTCATTAGGTCTCTGGTTTAGTCTTATTAAGGTTTGAGTTTGTTTAAGTCCCATTGAGTTACCAACTTCTATTATGGCTTGTGGTTGAATCGTCCTCCATCCAGATTCTAGAGAAAAGGGAGTGATCCCACAAGTTCCTCCTTGAAAAAAACATATATTAATGCTTGTTTTTTTTTAAATTATGAATTTTATTTTCCTATTTTCAGTGTTAAACTTATAAACACTATTCATATTGCATTGTAGGATGCACCATCACTTCTCTTTGTGCAACTAAGTAAAAATAATATGACAATGTGAGTTGAGATTGCATCGTAGTGTTATGTGGGAAATAAACGGGGTTTCCCTCACTACCATGGTTATTTCTACCCTTCTTCTTCTCCCTTTCTAATCTATCTATTCCCTTGCAACATAAATAATAACTTCTTGCTTATTTATGATATAGATTATTATACCAACAAAAAAATTATTGAATAACGTGTTCCTTCAACCTTGCAATTGGTTGTTGCCTCATGCTTAATACCATGCCTCCTTCCAACTTCTCATTGGATGTATAACCCTCCAACTCCCACCAACCCTTCAAATGAAAGAAGATAGGTTATATTCATGTTTTGGATATTGTTGCGACTAAATGGACTACTCAAGCCAATAAAATGGAGAATTTTTGAATGCTTGGACTCTTGGGTCCATCCTCTCAAAATGAAACTACCCCTCCCTCATTTATAGATATCACCATAAGAATTTATCACCCTCCCCCAATATAGGGTTATCTTTTCATGGCAAAAACCCTTAGCACTCCAACCATCAAATTCAATCCTCCAGTATCCAACTCTAATGAAGTCTATTTCATCACCCAAGGTTGATTTTTCACTTCAACAATTTTTCATGAACATTGATTGGCTTACACTCTTGGATCTCAAGATTGTAAAAATTTATTAAACTTTGACAGTCATATTACTTGTGCACCAATATATCCCTCATCCCCAATCGAAACAACTACGTTGACTTGGCTTGGAATGTGTACTGACCGATCAAGAGCATGGAAAATACTACATCTTTCACTCAAGCTAGTGTGGAAACCACGATGATAAGAGAATCAAATAATACTTCTGGAGGAGTTAGACTTGCTTTTCACGAAACAAGGTTCATTCAGAGAGCTGGAGATCTACCAGTGTGTCATCGATGTTGTAGTGACTACACCAAACTTTTGCCTTAGCTTTGTTTTGGAGCCTCCCTGCCAACCATCCTTAGCAGCATGTCTTGCACTGCCTAGGTACTTATGCTTTCAATTTAGTTTCTGTGTCTTATTAGCTTGCGTTCGCTAACTTGTTTTCCTTTCACCCGCAAGCTGACCTCACATGACTCAGTTTTCAACTGGTTCTTGTGTTAGCTTGGAGAATTGTGCAGAACTGGAGGGAAACTAGCCTTGCTCTCCAGAATTGCACAGAGCATGCAGGTTGCCTTCCCCTTGAAAATTGCACAGAGCAGCCCGTCACTAGGTTTGCTCTAAGAATTTGCGCAGTTCTGGCTAGCAGCCTTGGCCTCAGTCCATAAATTGCGTAGATCATAAGGGGCAGCCAGAGCCACTCAGCACAGAAACTACGCAGAAGTCATCCTGAGGCTTGTTGTCTATTGCATGTGCTCACAAGTTGACCGGTTCCCTCCAGGACTGTGCAATCTTTCCTTGCATGCATGGGCAACTTTTTCCTAAAAAAGCAAAAAACAAAAGCCGTTTTAGAAACCTCCTACCAAGTTTCGCTTTTTCCTAGAATTGTGGCATACACTTCATAAGCCTCGATCTTGTCAAAACTATTTATTCGACGCTTCAGAGCTCATTCTTCACTTTGATCTTGGAGCTCTGGAATTCCCATCACATCTAGGAACCTTCGACACACTCAACACAAATTTTTCTGGGTAAGTCTGCTTTTCATGTCTTTTGCTTCTTTTCTATCGCTTTTTGTATTTCAGCTTGTGTGAGTGTTGTTTGCTTGATTTTGTTGAACGCTTTTTATCATTTTAATGCATGTTATCTTGTAGAAGCATTGTTTCAAGTTTTCCATTGCATTTCCTTGTTGTCACATGCATGACATTGTTTTTGCACTAATGGTCGCGATTGCGTCGACTCGCTTCAAACACTTTATTGTTTTCCTATTTTCCTAAATCCTGCACTTACTAATTACATGCACGTTCATTCACTCATGTTTGCACCCAGCTTCACACATGCATTCAGTCCTTACTATTTTCAGTCATTTGTCGGCAGTCTGAGTTGCCTTGGCCCGAACCCTGCCTTACCCGGCTTGCACTGCACATTTATGGGATAGAAGGCCTTGCCTTTCTCCCAGAAATTGCGCAGAGCTTGCCTCACACTGGTCTCCCAGAGTGTGATCTGCTCAATTCTGAGAGGCAGTGCCTCAATTGGCCCCCGAAATTGTGCAATGCAATTTTCTCGGGTTGCAGTCATGTTGACTAAAACTTGCACATTGCGCAGTTTCAGTCCTCAACAGGCCAAGTTGGACTGTTCTCTTCACAATTTCAACAATTATTCAACTCACTAACAATCCGGGCTGTGCTCTGCGTAGTTCTGGCAGTCAGTCTCCCAGCCTCCTAGTGAAAATTGTGAAAATTTCCCATTCAGTCACCCAGGTCTATTACATGTCAGTCCTCAAGTTGATTTTGGTTTTCAATTGACAGTTTTCTTGCCATGAGTGTTCCTCTGTCTCCAGGTATCACATGTGTTGATTAGTCTCTCAATAGTAAAGGTACAATGGTTTCCAAGAGAGTAGGGTCAAAGGACACCACTGAGAGAGCAACTAGAGATATGGTTGAGCAAGTGTCTATGAGCTTGCTCATCTATGAAGATACTAAGTTATTCATAGACAATGAGATCAAGATCAAATGGCAGGACATCAATGAAATCTTTTTAGACACCTTTGAGGAGAATCTGGAGGACCGCAGAGTCTATGTCAACATACACAAGTTTGGCTTGTACTGGGTTGCATGCAGGTGCCCCGCATTTCCATGCGCGGACATGATCTACTGGATTGTCGTGCATACTGATCCAGAGACAATGGTGTTGAGCAGTGTCCGTGGAACAAAACTTGCTACCTTCTGGGTAGAGGAATTTCAAGAGATGTATCACTTGCCACAACCGGTGAACATAATGGATGCACCCTTCACCAGTCCTAGCAACAATGCAAACTCAAGGGACATCTTGAAGAGCTAGTTCAGAGAGTCGTCTAAGTTTTGGACAACACCTAACCAAGTATACAAGACAAATATACTACATAAGGCATATTAGTTCTTGGTCATCTTCGCATGCCTCTTATATGACCAAGAGAGCATAAAGACCTTCCCATAGAGTTGGGTGATTGTGTTGGATCAACTAGCGAACGAAGGAAGACCTTTCAATTCGTCCAACATGTTGGCTCTCCAGCTGAAGGAGAAAGTAACAAATGCCTGAAATTCACCCAATGGTTAGCAAGCAAAGTTATTCATGTCCGCCTACATTCTTGATGGAATATGTGCCCATCAGCAGTTCCCTAGCTTGGGTTGGGCATTGATACCTTCAGAAACCTCTGTGCACATCTATTGCAGGTTGTTCTCCAAGTGCAGTTTCCATGGAGTTATACTACAACTATCAGATCACTTCATCACCCGTACAGGATGATCTTTGAATAGGATCCACCTTGCATGTCACAGGCAACGATGGAGGCATTGGTTAACATAGCAGATTGGTATGCCTCACTCCTTTGCACCTTCGTTCGAGTGTACAAAGTGGAGAAGGCTCCACATGTGTTACTGAAGTTTTCCATGGAAAAGTTGGTCATGCAAGAGGTTGCATACCACATCTTGACAGGGTTGTTAGCAAGATGACATAGGAAGAAGAAGGCAGATTGGCGTGCTCTTCCTTTACAGATCGGGTTCTATAAGATCCAAAATTTCAAGCATGCCAAGGCCGAGACGGAGGAATTCAAGAGATTCATCTTTGGCACCAAAAGTTTCAATCCATATGACCCACATCACTTAGTGGAGGACCACTGTGCGAGAGTGTATCATCCTTGGATCCATGGGGCATGTCATTTTCTTGAGGAAGACCCATGGAGATATTGCTATAACTACTCAAGGCTCAATGAACCAGTCAGAGTGGCTGTAGAATGTTTAACAATGCACAAGGCAACAAAATATCGGAGAGCAACAACATCAGCAGTAGTAGAGGGCAGCAGACCTGCACATGACAAAGGCAAGAGGAAAGTTGCTAACAATGCAGAGGTAAAGAAAAGTTTCAAGTTCAAATCCTATCCACTTGTATTAAGAGCAGCTTTGGAGATTGAGGCAAAATTGCGACAGTGCAATAGAAGGATTGTGCAAAGACAGAGGGAGAAGCATAAACTGGAGGAGGCAGAGAAGAAGTTGTAGGAGGTGAAGGAACAACTAAGGGAAGAATAAGAGCTGCGCAGAAAGGAGAAGGAAGCGCAGCAGGAACAGGAACATCAGGAGGCGCAATGCACACATTGATGGAACTGCGCGAATACAGGTTATTGACTCATCAAAACAACTGGCTGATAACAAACATGGTGAGGAGTCGCAGGAGTAGGACTTTAATCAAGAGATTGAACAAATGTTGGAACAAATGGACACGGATGTGGTTCAGCCAAAGCAGGATTAGGATACAAATCTCATGCCCAAGGGCCTAGAGGTCACTCCACCAACTTCACCGGATCTGGGAACAGAGAAAGAACCAAGTGATCAAGGAGAAACTGAAATCCTTGAGGACAATCCAGAAGCAGATATGCACAAGATATCCTTTGATGAGTCACAACACAGAGTTGTGCAGTGTTAACGGGAAAAGTGTCTATTCAGAACGACCCTATCCCACTAAGGTGTGACAGTACCTTAGAAACAAACAGAGAAAACTACTTTTGTATTCTTCTTTATGAACTATAAACGAAGAGGAATAGGATGAACCAACCTGTGTCTTGCGCTAGTCCTTTGATCCAATCTCTCTTCTCTTTGACAGCTTCCAGCTACCTGTTCCCTTACTTGCCCAGCTTCACCAAGTTCCTGTAAGATCACAGAAGAAGAAAACTACACAAAGACATGGATTTATATTCATAAATAGCTTAGGATCAGATTTAAGCTAAACATGCAAATATAACAAACAATCAATGATACACAAGCATGTAGGAGAAACTCAAATAGTTTTATTGATATAACAAGAAGGTCCAGGAGGAGTTACAACCGATGATTTCTGATCCAGCATCAACCTCCCAGCATAGAAGTCCCCTCTTCACCTCTAACAAAGCATAAATCACTCAATACTCTGATATCTATCTCAAAACCAACAATAATTCTTTGCAATGTACAAAATTCCAGCCTCCGGATCTCTGGGATGAGGGATCCATATATAGATGTATGCAAAGAGGATGAGTCAGCTCATGAATTGATTAGTGGCTTCTCTCTGTCAGTTCTTGCTTCCACTTGGAGACTGAGAGCCTCTTACTCATCACTGGTTGAATTCAGTGAGGCAAGTATCATTGGAGAAGATTCTGGAAGCTTCCATTGTCTCTCCACCTCGTGGAATGACTCTGCCACTTGTCATTTCCCGCTCAACGCACCCTGGTAGTGCATTTAGGTGCGTTGCAATGCACCTAGCTAGTGTATTTGGGTGCTTTGCAACGCAGCTAGCTAGTGGAGCAGCTGAAATGATCTTGATTTGACTAGTTCTGAGTAGTTTCTGGTGGAGAACTTCTGGGAGAAGCTGTAATTTGTTGACCTTGTTCCTTTAGGAGTAATAACAACACTTTTAAGGACTTAGGAGCCCTTGGTTTATGGACATTTCATGCTCAGAGCTGTAAGGCACAAAAATGTCTATAACAGTTGCCCCCTAAAGTATGAGGCCGTTTATCGGGTGAAATGCTTTATTAGGAGGATCCGAAGTTCTTTCAATGCTGGGAGGAGACCTGTAATAAGATACAATACAATACATTATCTTCATACTGTTTTCATGATCTAGCTGAGGCGGGTATTCCCATGCTCAGCTTTATAAATTCATTTTCATGTACATAGGACAGACAATCGTCTGATGGTAGACTGATGATTCTGATAGAGCCATCATCCTTTTGGTAGGATGATTATCTGTGCTGCAATGCTGTACATTTCCATGTCTTTATTTTCCTGAATATATATCGCAGCCCGGATGGATGAAACTAGATCCGGGGTCTTCAATCTCGTCCGATCTTCACTCGAAGTACAAGTCGATCCATGTGAGAAATGTTTTGAAGTTGAACATGGAAAGACATCGCTTGATTACTAGTCAATGATGTAAACTGTTAACAAGCGCGAGAGGAATCACTGATAATGATGATGACCGTCAAGGTACTGCAGTACAATTCACGTGGTGTGAATAAAGGACTTGGCGTCGAACACCACGCAAAATCTTTCGGTCGAAGGTCATTGATGTATACCTGTCGCCGGAAGTGAGAAACTTGCCATTGAGGCATGCAAGCTTCAAAGTACTGAAGGGGGTGTTCCTAGATCAACTTCTTGGATAATGAGCTGGTGTCGACAAGAAGCGATCCGTCAAAGGAGGGCCTTAATGAATCCCACATCAATGACATGGAACGGAGCAAATGATTTTGATGGAGGTGAAAACAATCTGATGATATACGGTTCAGGATGGCGGTCATGAAAGAATGAAGTATAATGTATGGTAGTGGATGGGACATGGGTGACTTCTCTGGATGACTTCTCTTGAACACGTCGGCGACACTTATGTGATGGATTGGTAGCATTTACCCCAAATGTGGATGGTATGGCGTGACCATGGTGATGTGACCGGTGAATGAAACAACCCAACCCGATTCAGGCACAGAGTGGAAGTGTCATGTTCAAGAGCGACTTGCTACCAACAAAGATTCTTTGAGTTTCTTCCCAATTTTTCCCCAGTCATTGCTGACCAGTACCTCTTTATTTTTTGTCAAGCTTGAGGAGGATAACATATGCTTGTTCTATAATTTGCCCTTCGGGCAAACCCATCGCTATGTTTTAACGAGCCTAGCGATAGTGAAGCTCGTTCTCGTCTAAAGACAAGTTTGTCGCTATTAATCTTTTTAACGAGTTTAACAACAAAGATAACTCGGTCCTTTTCATTTTTAGAGAGTCTGAAAAGGTACGTAAAGGTAACTCCAAAATTCCTTTTTCGTCATCTAATCCCTTAAGTCCAAAAAAGTATAAAACAATACAGAAGGGATGAATTTTCGATAGTTTTAACGAGCCGAACAAAACAAGCGCTTGATCTTTTTGTGCAATAATCCCTCAGGTCCAAAAAGATTAAAATCTAGAGGAGGGATAGCGCTTCCGGTCGCTTTAACGAGCTGGAAGGCCAAAACTCGGCAATCTTTTCATATTTTACGAGTCAGTTGAAAAGAGCTTAAAGAAGACTCGTCTTTTGAGGAACGAGTGATAAAATGGGTAGCAGCTGATTCCAAGTAAGGGTTGGAATTTTCCAATCACGGCAGTGTCACAAGGATGGCTAGTGGAATCACTCTTCGCAGCTGTTCCTCAAAATGGGTAAACAATCAAATGGAGGTGAATGATCAGCCAATGGAAAAGTGGAGGTGACGGTGCAAACACGACCAAGGCTTTAATGGCTGAAATGCTTCATTCACGGTGGTTATTTACCGAGGAATAGTTCATTTTTTAACGAGCTTAAACGCGGGTGGAAACATTTGCTCATGTCTTATGTTTATTTTTTAACGAGCTTGAACTATGCGCTAAAACTGCTCGATTAGATGGTCTTGTTTTGATTTTTTACCATAAATAGATTTGTCCTTCCAAAGATAGTACTGTATTTTCAACTGCTTCATCAAACTAGTCAGAAATGAACAATATTTGCTTGAAAATGAGATTAAAACGCTAATATTTTACTTTGAACTATGTAAAAGCAATCAAAAAGTGTTTTTTACCTCTCATTTTACCATTTCATTTGAACTTGGTTTGTTGGAGCTTTGGAGGTGCTTTTCCCCCTCGATTTTCATCAGCTGATTTCGGGAGATTCTGTGGATGATTCTCGGCGCCGTCTGGACCAGGTAGGAGCTAAACCCGAGCTCTTTCATTTCATGGTTTCCTTTTTGCATTATGTGCTTCATTCCCTGCTTTTCTGAGCCCCTGGGGTTTGAGGGATTCGTTCTGCCATCAACGCACCCTTAGTACATCGAAACCTGCGCTGAATGCTGGCCTGTATGAAGGCAGTTTGACATTCAACGCAGCTGGAACACTGCTGCAGGTGCATTGGGCGCAGAAAGGGAATTTGTTGCACAGTTTTTGATGGAATTTTTGCCCGTTTCTCATCAAAATCAGGATCTAACTCCTCTCTTGTTTTTTTTTCCAGAGATCTCGGAGCAAGATGACCCTTACATGGCGAGAACGAGAACATGAAGAAGAGGACATGATTGCCCTACATGATCCAGTTACAGTGAACGCACTGCGGAATTGTGGCTTGCTGAAGTTCTTCCGCATTTCTATCATGAGACAACAGATTAACTTACTGCAGTATTTGCTCGATGCTTGGGATCCTATCAATCAAGTTTTCCAGATTAGGGGCAAATCTATCCCCTTGACTGCAGTAGTCATCTATTTATTGACTGGCTTGTCGAGGCGGGGTGCCCCCATTTCTTTGTCAGGTTCGGCCCGAGGAGGCGATTCTATGAGAGATTATGTCCGCCAGTATTGCAGGGAAGGATCTCAGCCGAGTAAAGACGACAAGATCATCATCCGTGATGTCACTGACAGGTCCCTTAGGACTATCCTGTTTACTTTTGGTAGGATGGCCGGTAGTGCGTCTCTTCATGTAGCCAACAGATCCTATATGCAGCATGCCTTGGAATGCCTCCAACCGAAGGTGTTCAACTGGTGCGACGCAGTACTTCTTGTGATGAAAGAACAGTTGACCAAGATAAAGAACGGGAGGTTGAAGAACTTTGGGTTCAGTTCTATTTTGACCGCCTTTGCCTTGGAGAAGATACCACTGATGTAGCCGCAGTACATTTCACTTGACTTACCTTCTCCTACTGAACCATGTATGCAGAGATGGGTTGACCATATGTCTAGGCATGCTGGCCAGTCTCAGATTTCGTTTTCTGATACCTTCTTCAGGTGGTTTGATCGTCAGGAGATGGTTTATACCGAGTATCCATATGCTGGCATGGACTTCCGGGGTGACCCAGATTTAGTACTGCCGGATGGCGAGCAGTGGGGTGCCATCGGTAAAATCTTTGACCATATTGCTGTTTACTGTTTTTGTTTATAATGTCCTTGTGCTTTATTCTATCAAGACTTTTAATCAAACTCATGTGTACATGCAGATGTTGGTCCTGTTCGTCTAGTAGTTCGCCTGAGAGTACCAGCTGTTGCCGCAACAGGAGAGGCCGCCGGAAGAGTTATTCTTTGTGACCTCGATGTGGCCGAGACTCTCACAACTGTGCAGGAGCAGGTTGAGAGCCTTACTCTCGGTATTCCAGATGTGAGGATCGACGAGCTACCTTTGCAGTTACAGCGGCATACTACTGGTGTGCCTAGACGATGGACTCGTCTCTTACGCATGATCGCACAGGCTGTGACTTGCTATCACGAGCATCATTAGACTAGGGTGCCTCCTAGCATTTTGAGTTTTTGGGTCATGTGACCGATTTTGTCTTGGTTACAGAACATTATATGTAAACCATAAACAACTATATATATTTTTGATTTTCGGGGTTTTATTTTGGTTGAGCTATATGATTCACATGTAAAACATTGATGATGTGTTTCTTTTTATAAATGTTGCAAATGTCTATCTAACACATAGTTTGCTAATGAGTCGGTTAATGTGTTTAAGTTTCTAGAAATATGTTGGTATTGAATAAGATCAAATTGTCTTTCCAAAATCTTAACCCTTAGGAACATGTGATAAATAGCTGGGTTTCAGACGGAATATATACCATTGAGTTGTAGTATTACGAGTTGTGAGTCTAGCCTGACAATTAGTCGGCGTATACCATGGGTGATGGCATCAGAGAGAAGTTCTATCAACGCACTATACTCAGCGATGTTATTCGTTGATTGACCAATACATACACCTCTAAAACTTACTAACTCGCTGCTTGGATAAAAAATGGCCCAGGCTGCGGAGGACAGGTTCCGCGAACTACGACTCGCTCCGTCGGCATATCCAACACATGGCTCCAAAAGGTTTGACATCTGCAATAAATGTAAAAAGGTGGATTACTCGACCAAAACAAACACTTTAGCGAAAACAAAAATATAACAAAAGCATATTGGTTACTATTTAGGCATAGTAACGCTTGAGGTACAACGCATTACGAGGTTGCGCTAGTGGAATTCCGTCATAATCTATTAACTCGTAGGCTCCTTTTGCTAACACTCGTTTAACAATATAGGGGCCCATCCATAAAGACTTAAATTTACCTGCTCCCAATTTATCGGATTCTTGGTCATAAAGCAAGACCAAGTCACCTTCCGAGAAGACACGGGGTTTGACATTTTTGTCGAACTGCGCCTTGACTCGTTTCTTATGGGCTTCGTTAGCCAAAGCGGCATCACGACGGGTTTCATCCAATTGGATTAATTCCAAGAAACGAGCCTCTTCTTCTGAAGTTCGGGGGAGGAGATCAATTGCGAGTTTGAGAGACGAGATTTCACACTGGACTGGTAAAACTGCTTCCAGGCCATATACCAGTTGGAAGGGTGTGAACTCGGTTGCATTCCTTACCGATGTTCGGTAAGCCCACAAGGCTGAGTACAGGATTAGGTGCCACCTTCTTTTGTGAACTCCGATCATCCTTTGCAACATGCGCTTCAGGACCTTGTTGATCGCTTCAACTTGTCCGTTGGCTTGCGGATAATACGGAGTAGAGCTGTCGTGAGACAACCCTAGTTTGGCAGCTAATTCGAGCATCATGTGATTGCGAAAATGCAACCCATGATCTGTGACTATAGCCTGTGGTACGCCGAATCTGGCGACTACATGATTGAAAAAGAAAAGGGCAGCTGTTTCACCAGTATTATCTAATGTAGGCATCGCCTCGGCCCATTTGGTAAAATAGTCAACTGCGACTATGATATACCCATGACCCCCGGTCGAGGTGGGGTTACAT
Organism: Pinus tabuliformis; assembly: GCA_031772625.1. NCBI lineage: Eukaryota > Viridiplantae > Streptophyta > Pinopsida > Pinales > Pinaceae > Pinus > Pinus tabuliformis. The sequence continues at coordinate 330,588,724 of CM062805.1, read as the reverse complement.
GTCATGAAATCGATGCCCCATTTGGCGAACGGCCCAACAACAACTATTGGCTGTAGAGGTGCGGGTGGTCTTCTGGTTTTGCTATCAAAATTTGACAAGCATGGCAACTTCTGACTGCGGTTATGCAATCTTTGAACATTGTTGGCCAGAAGTATCCTGCTCGTAAGATTTTTTGTGCTGTAGCATATCCAGATTGATGCCCCCCACAGGCTCCTGAATGACACTCATTCAGGGCCTTTTCGGCCTCCTCATGGGTGAGGCACCTTCTCAGAACTGTATCGATACCACGATGGTAAAGTGTATCACCGACGATCATGTAGTCTTTTGCTTGGTATTGAATACGTTTTTGTTCAGAGTGTGAGGTGTTTGGCCTAAATTTTTGGGTTTGGAGATAAATTATTATATCTCCATACCACTCATTGCTTGTAGATATCAGAAACAAACTCTCATCCACGATTGATTCTTCGGATGTTTCATCGTTGGACGACGATGGGAGATCACATAATAGTTCTGCGAAAACTAGAGCTTTCTTTGACTTGGATTTTACAAATTCCAGATCAAACTCTTGAAGGATCGCTATCCATTTTGAATATTTGCCCCCCAGCAACTGTTGCGACAATATATAAGTCATGGGGTTGCAATCTGACAGAATGGTAGTTTTCCGAAAGAGGACATAGTGTCGAAATCTTTGTATCGCTTGAACAGATGCAAGCGCTAGTTTTTCAACATAAGAATATTTACTTTCTGTATCATTTAAGTTCTTACTTAAATAATATATAGGATGTTCAATTCCATCGACTTCTTGAACTAAAACCATTGCGATGGACGTATCTGCTGCAGCCAGATACAGGTTAAAATCTCTTTGATAATCGGGGGCGTACATTAATGATGCTTTCATTAGGGAATCTTTTAAAGCATCAAAGGAAGCTTGCGCAACCTGATCCCAGACAAAGGGTACCTCCTTTTTCAAAAGACGTGTATAACCTTTAGCAAGTTCGGCGTAATTTGGAATGAACCTCCTCAGAAAGTTTGCTTTCCCTTGTAGTTTCTGAATCTGAAGCAAATTTGAAGGTGGAGGCAAATTTATGATTGCCTGGACCTTACACGGGTCGAGACGAATCCCATCCTTGGAGACTACAAAGCCAAGTAAACGACCAGAATTGATGCAAAATACACATTTGTGCGGATTGAATCGTATCTTGTAGTGTTGGCAACGTAGAAATATCGCTCTTAAATGCTGCGGATGATCAGTCCGCTTTCGCGAATGAGCCGGAAGGTCGTCGAGGTATGGTTGAACGATGTTTTTGATGTCATGGAAGGCATAATTCATTGCCCTCTGAAACGTCGCCCCTGCGTTCTTTAAACCAAAGGGTAATTTTCGATATGCGAATGTGCCCCACGGACAAATGAATGCAGTCTTTGACTGGTCCTGTGGGCGGATATTTATTTGATTATACCCAGAGAATCCATCCATAAATGAAAAGATTTCGCATCCGGCGCATTCATCAATTATCTGGTCGATAAAGGGTGTAGGGTAGTTGTCTTTTGGACAAGCTTGATTTACATCTCTATAATCGACGCACACTCTAATTGTCCCCTGTTTCTTCATAACAGGGACAATATTCGATACCCAATCGGTTAGAGGAACCGGGTAGATGAAACCAGCATGGAGAAGTTTTTCAACTTCTGCCTTAATGGCAGCGACTTTCTTGGGGTGCACCTGCCTTAGTCGTTGTCGTACTGGTTTGACATCTGGATACATCTTAATTTCGTGTTCAACGATACTCGAGTCGATGCCTGGCATTTCACTGTATGACCAAGCAAAGACATCTCTGAATTCGCGAAAAAGAGCGTTATATATTTCCAGCTCTGAAGGAGAACAACATTTGCCGACATAAATATTCTCTACAACATCTGTTTTGTTCGAGATATTTATGGCTATAGTCTCTTCAATGTTGGACAAGTTTCACTCGGAATCCACCGTATTTACAGTATTTGATAGAAAATCAACTACTGAAGGATGGTAAAGGTCATGTTGAGTATCTTCTTCATAATTTGGAAGAAGAGAACGATGGTGGGAATCATTCCATGGTGCTCCTTCAATTACCATAGCTTCGAGAATTCCTTCGTCGGTGCCGTGCACTTGCGACCAAGGATCTGAAGGAGTACCATATTCTCTAGACCTATCCATCCAAATGCTTGCTGAGCGTTGATTTGGGTTTGCCTCCCATGCTAGAAACATTGATTGCTATAATATTTCTGTTGGGCTTGGGGGCAAAACCATTGCATGATCCGTGTTGATATCGTTTTCTGAGATCTTTGTGGAAGATATCATATTGCAGGTTCCTATCGATGCTACTTCCGCCAGATTGATTGGAGGTGGAAGAGCGAAAGTTCCCATTAGTATAGGATCTTTTAGTAGGCCTACTCCGATATTCTGAAGCGAATGGGGGCTTCCATGGATCATGGGAATGCTTCCAGTAACTTGAGAACCATTGGGGAGGAAGTTTTGTTGATCGACGATTGTAATCCCTCCTTGGAAAGGAAATGCAATCTTCCTAAAATAGGTCGACACAACAGCTGCCATGGCATATATCCATGGTCTTCCTAGTAGGATGTTGTAATCAAGATTCCCATCGATGACTTCAACATCTATTTCTACCGTTTTTCCCCCTAGTTCAACTTTCAAGTTGTTTAGGATACCATATGGGGTATATGTCCTTCCGTCGAATGCTTTTAATGTCGTCGCTGACCGTGACAAGGTTGGAGATCCTAAAGTTTTCCAGCAACTCATCGACATGATACATGTAGATGCCCCCTCATCAATTATTGTTCGATGAACAGTTTTGTTGATGGCTTTCACTTGAACAAGGAAAGCTAGTTGAGCCGGTAACTGAGGATCGTATCCTTTGTGGTCGAAGGATACACGATTGGAATCCTTTGGATCAATCCCACCAATGGTCGATAATAAAGCCTGCCTTTGGGATGGGCAATTTTGTATCCCCAGCGGAGTCGCCATTTTGTTAACGGGAAAAGTGTCTATTCAGAACGACCCTATCCCACTAAGGTGTGACAGTACCTTAGAAACAAATAGAGAAAACTACTTTTGTATTCTTCTTTATGAACTATAAACGAAGAGGAATAGGATGAACCAACCTGTGTCTTGCGCTAGTCCTTTGATCCAATCTCTCTTCTCTTTGACAGCTTCCAGCTACCTGCTCCCTTACTTGCCCAGCTTCACCAAGTTCCTGTAAGATCACAGAAGAAGAAAACTACACAAAGACATGGATTTATATTCATAAATAGCTTAGGATCAGATTTAAGCTAAACATGCAAATATAACAAACAATCAATGATACACAAGCATGTAGGAGAAACTCAAATAGTTTTATTGATATAACAAGAAGGTCCAGGAGGAGTTACAACCGATGATTCCTGATCCAGCATCAACCTCCCAGCATAGAAGTCCCCTCTTCACCTCTAACAAAGCATAAATCACCCAATACTCTGATATCTATCTCAAAACCAACAACAATTCTCTGCAATGTACAAAATTCCAGCCTCCGGATCTCTGGGATGAGGGATCCATATATAGATGTATGCAAAGAGGATGAGTCAGCTCATGAATTGATTAGTGGCTTCTCTCTGTCAGTTCTTGCTTCCACTTGGAGACTGAGAGCCTCTTACTCATCACTGGTCGAATTCAGTGAGGCAAGTGTCATTGGAGAAGATTCTGGAAGCTTCCATTGTCTCTCCACCTCGTGGAATGACTCTGCCACTTGTCATTTCCCGCTCAACGCACCCTGGTAGTGCATTTAGGTGCATTGCAACACACCTAGCTAGTGTATTTGGGTGCTTTGCAATGCAGCTAGCTAGTGGAGCAGCTGAAATGATCTTGATTTGACTAGTTCTGAGCAGTTTTTGGTGGAGAACTTCTGGGAGAAGCTGTAATTTGTTGACCTTGTTCCTTTAGGAGTAATAACAACAATTTTAAGGACTTAGGAGCCCTTGGTTTATGGACATTTCATGCTCAGAGCTGTAAGGCACAAAAATGTCTATAACATGCAGTCACACAGAGTGCCCACTCCGGATGTCCATGCATCACTTGCACATTTTTGAGAACGAGTGATCGTGTCTAATGTCTGCAAACATCTAGCTGCATTGGCTGATTCTATAAATGCATATGCCAAAGCCACCAACTCAAGTGTGAGATTCTTGATAGCTGAGAACGAGTGCATGGCTAAGGAGCTACAAGCGGCCAAGCAAGGAGAAGAGCAAGCTACAACATCCGCCATAGTAGAGTTGAAGAAAGTAATACTTGATGAAGTATCGTCTCTTGAGATAATCATGCGGAGGTTGTACTTCAGGTTCGTCACCGTGCATAAGTTAGTTGTCCATCTTAATGGTTGGCAGCAACGTTATGCTAGGAGAGCACGCATCTTGACAAACATACACACTGTTGTCAATCACATGCAGATATGGACAATGAGGTACAAGGGAGCCCCGTTGTACTTGCCAAAGATGATGAAGCCAAAGGCAGTGGAGTTGAAGGCACACATCCGGAGTTAGATCTGGAACTATGAGGAACTCCCACAACTCATCATTAGCTTAGAAGATTCACACGCATGAGTGTTCAGGAGCATGGATGTCATTATGTGCACGCATGTGATCCCATCCATTGGCACACTCACTGAGGCCAAACTAAGGAACCAATTTTGACTGGATATGGACATGTACTTCGAGTAGTTGGTGCGCACAACCACCAACACAGTCTTACAAATGAGCGCATACACTATGCACTAGTATGTCACTGGTCCAGTTGCACTCAAGACCATGATGCACATGCTATATGATGAGTTGGATAGAGGTTCCAAATCAATGTACCCGAATGAAAAGGAGGCAAAAGTTCGCTTTCAGAAGGATGTCACCATGGAGTACGCGAACACCATAACAGACTACCAAGCTTAGCATCAGTTCGCCGTCATCGATCACCAAGAAGAAGTCGACGAGTTAGTCTTCTCACAAGTGTCCGAGTCTTAGTGATGTCTTTCATGGCTTACTCAAGCCCATTTTTGTCTCACATGGGTACATGTGCAGATTGTATTGTAAACATGTTGTAAAGTGAAAGACCAAGTGTCAATAGTAGAATGTAAACAGTCATGTGTAAGTTGAAAAGTCATGAGGGTAGTTGAAGAGTCACAAAGGGAAATTTCAAGGGTCACCCCACGCTTTGCTATATATAGAACCTCATAACTCATTGTACAGGATTTTGGGAGCCAATCTTCTGATAGGTATAACTTAGAGAAAACTTGGAGTGTATTGGAACGAGCCTTGGCTTCTCCACAGTGCAGAGCGAGTGCATCTTTTTTTAGGAGCACGCGACTGTGACTATAATGTTCCACTATCAGGGCTAGTGGTTGTCATGGTTGTATGTATGATTGGATCTTTCACTCTTTTAAAATAACAGAGGCAACACATTTCATGCATATGTTATTTTAGTTCGGTTATCCTGGTTACTCTAACAATGTATATAGTTGTAATTTGCGCATGTATGTATGGACTATTCCGTATGTGTTTGTATGAATCTTATCAAAGCATGTTGTTGATATAACCCATCACTTTGGATCGTCGGTTATCTTGCTTTCCATCTCGTTCTATCTTTTAGCTCGTGTGTTCCCTTTCAAGCTACGTGCTTCCAGAGGGTTCTAAGGGTTGCACTCTTCTCCCCTTCTGTGTGTTAGAGCCTTTCATGCACCTTCCCTGACTTGCTGCAAGGTCACACCATTGCTTCCAACAAGGACATCTTACTTACCTCTGCGCACAATCGTAGTTAAGGCGATACCATACTATCCACTACTGAGACTCCTACTCCAAACAGTCTGAGGTTTAGTTAGGACTTCTTACCGGGGAGATCCCCTGACATGTTGGCCAATTTAGCACCGTCAACATTTCTAGCGCTAGAAGGAGGGCGAGATGAGAAGCTGAGTTCTAACATCCTATTTTGAATCTTTGCACATATATCATGGATATTGTAATAGTTAACCCTCCGCAATGTTTATCCAACGAGCATCCCTTGAAGTCGAGAGGGGGTTGTTTGATGACTTGTCAGAACTTACATATGATGGTGAAGACGAAGTGGCTTGGCCTGAGCACTTAGATGACTTCCATGCATTCATGGAGAATGTGGAAGGTTTTAATGAAGTAGAGGTCAATATGCTGCTGCACACACACTTCATGAATACCCATTGGTATGGTACCGCATGCTGCCTCCTAATTACATGCACTCATTCAAACAGTTCAGTGATCTCATAGAATCTATTTTTCATCATTTTGATCTTAAAGCACTTGATAAGAAAATGTTAAAACAATGGAAGGCCTTGCATGAATCTCTAATGGAATTTTGGGCACGCTTCCGTCTACTCTATTTTGAAGCCCCAAAAAGTCAGATGAAATTTCAATATCTTTGGGACATATATGAGTATGCCTTTATCAAATCATTCTGTCCACAAAGGAATAAAAAGCTCAAACCCCACTCAACATACTTCGGTGATGGAGCTACGCAATCTCAAGCACACACAGCCTCTGTCACAAGTGATTTTCCTCCTTCCCCTCATTAAACAATTCCAACCCCGCAAAGTGATGTGGGAGAGCATGCACACAAGTCTGTTCAACTGTCACATCCTCCCACCCTCACTACTCTTAATTTCTGCGCAAATTTGGTTAGGAATCACATGGGTTGTCATTTGCACTTTTTTCCTCAACCTTCATCCATGCATTATGTTGATCCTCTGGATTGCACTTTCTTGTGTTTTTCCATTCCGGACTCTACACTTGTTGTGAACGGGGATCAAGCCATTGACATAGTTGGTGTTTCACAGCCAACTTGCATTGTCATTTACAATGAGTATGATTAGGAATCTAAGCATGAACTCGTGGTGAAGGATGATATCCTTCTGTCCGCGCCTCCTTTGCTTTTTCTTGACATATTTGGTGATATTGCTATGTCTGATTTTCCTTGGGTAAATCCATCCACAGATGCATCTACTGTCGATCATTCGCAGAACACACCCGATGTTAGTCCATCATTTGACAACGGAGAGGAAAAATCTTTCGTTGAAAATCCACTTGATATTTCATCTACTTTTTTTGGAAACACAGAGGGTGAACATTCTTTCTTCTCATGTACCCCTCTCTATGATTCATCAGACCATGAGGATTCCATTGAACTCATTGATTTTTGTTATCGTAGCTGTCATGATCTATTTACTCTTGTGTTCAATCACGATGTTGATTCAATCGTTGTTGATCTTTCAAATCCACTTGTTTATGATGATTTATCTGTCGATGAAGTCGAAACCCCACAGGCTGTCGAGGCACTTCAGCCTAAGCTGATGGTTATGTCAGGCCCTCGCTGTCCTGAGGTCAGTTTCACTTCCGATCAGGAAATTGTTGAAACACCCAAGGCTCCTCATCACTCATCTGTATGCATTGAAGATCAATCCAATACACAGATTTTGCTTCCTCCACCTAAATCACATGATCCCATCGCTCATGCATTGGAGGAATCATACACAACAAGCACACTTGCAAGGTGTAAGTTGTCTCTCTTTCTCATGTTTGCTTGTCTGTCACAGTCAAGAGAGTGCGCATGCTTATCATCTGCATGCAGTGTGTCATAGCACCATGTTAAGTCCACAGAGTGCTTGTCTTTCACTTTCACTCTTTTCTTTTTTGTGGATGCGTTTAAACTCGGAGTGTGTTGGTCTTCATTGTTATATCTTTCATGTTTGTTGGTTCGCTTGACTGTCCTTTTTGCGAACCATGCCTTCACCAACATGGGTCAATCAATGTGCCAATGGCTGCATTGGAAATATCACTTCACATGAGCAGACCCATGCACCATTAGCTTAGGAGTAGGAGTAGTGTTTGCTTTTGTTTGGTTTACTTGCATGAATGTTTGCTTTATTTCTTTGTTTGTTTGTTTATTTGCTTTCCTGCTTTTCTTACTTTGTTTACTTTCGCATTTTCTTATGCTATTTGATTTATTATTTATTTGATTGTTTACGTCTATACGTTAGTTTTGCATGAAACCGTGTGCGACTCTCAAGAAAAGCAGGGTAAAGTACAAGAGGACTTGTACAAATATCAACACTTGGTTATCTGTTTTCTTCTCTCTTTATGCAGAACTTGTTGTCTTTAGTTAATGATACACCAATGTAAAATATGTTCTGTTCGAAGTGAATCTTGGTGAAAACACAATACTTGCGCTCTAACTAGTACAACCTACTCTAGTTGGTCGTTTTTGGGTTAACCCTTGTCAGCTCAGTCAAGTAGAGTGAGGTGAGGGGGAAAACCTTAACAAGTATGTTAGAGTTATGCATAAAATACTTCTCTGAAGGAACAACCTCTTCTGCTCTTAATAAGTCAGGATCCCTCTTTCGCCTCTGAAATAAATAAATGCCTATGCATAGTTCTTTGAAAAAATAAAAAATAAAAATGAATAAGGTGAAAGAAGAAAAAGGCTTCCTGCATAAAGAGTTGATGCAAGTAACTCCGTCGGGGTACTGACCAGGCTCACTGGTAGTGTAGCGATGCTTGTGTTCCTGCGTGACTCCGCTAGGGTATTGTCCAAGCCTGCTGGTAGTAGAGCAACACCAGAGATGAAACTTAAACTCTGACAATCATATTTCTTGTGCACCAATATACCCCGCATTCCCAGTCAAAACAACTAAGTTGACTTGGCTTGGAATGTGTGCTGATCAATCAAGAGCATGGCAAGTACTACATCTTTCACTCAAGCTAGTGCAGAAATCACGATGATCAAAGAATCGAACAATAATTCCATAGGAGTTAGAATTGATTTTCACGAAACAAGGTCCATTCAGAGAGCTGGAGTTCTACCAATGTGTCACCAATGTTGTATCGGCTACAACCATCCTCCAAAATTTTGCCTTAGCTTCGTTTTGGAGCCTCCCTACCAACCATCCTTAGCAGCATGTCTTGCATTGCCCAGGTACATATGCTTTCAGTTGAGTTTCTTTGGCTTATCAGCTTGTGTTCACTAACTTGTTTTCCTTTCACCTGCAAGTTGACCTCCCGTGACTTGGTTTTCAACTGGTTCTTGTGCTGGCTTGGAGAATTGCACAGAACTAGAGGGAAACCAACCTTGCTTTCCAGAATTGTGTAGAGAATGTAGGTTGTGTTCCCCTTGAAAATTGCACAAAGCAACCCATCAATGGGCTTGCTCTAAGAATTTGCGCAGTTCCGGCTGGCAGCCTTGGCTTCAATTTAGAAATTGCACAGAGCTTAATGGGCAGCCAGAGCCACTCAGCCCAAAAATTGCGTAGAAGTCATCTTGAGGCTTGTTGTCCATTGCATGTGCTCACAAGTTGACCGGTTCCCTCCAGGACTGTGAAATCTTGCCTTGCATGCATGGGCATATTTTTCCTGAAAAAAGCAAAAAGAAAAAAAAACAAAAATCATCCCTAGATTTTAGGGATCTATTTTTAGCAATTGGGGGTTACATGCAAAAGTTGTTTTAGAAACCTCCCACTAAGTGTCGCTTTTTCCTAGAATTATGGCATGTGTGTCATAAGCCTCGATCTTGTCAAAACTATTTATTCGACACTTCAGAGCTCATTCTTCACTTTGATCTTGGAGCTTTGGAATTCCCATCACATCTAGGAACCTTCGACACACTCATCACAACATTTTTCCAGGAAAGTCCACTTTTCATGTCTTTTGTTGCTTTTCTATTGCTTTTTTTATTTTGGCTTGTGTGCGTGTTGTTTTCTTGCTTTTGTTGAACTCTTTCTGTCATTTTAATTCATGTTAGCTTGTAGAAGCATTGTTTCAAGTTTTCCATTGCATTTCCTTGTTGTCGCATGCATGACACTGTTTCTGCACTAACGGTCGTTGTTGCGACGACTCGCTTCACACACTTTATTGTTTTCCCGTTTTACTGAATCCTTCACTTACTGATTTCATGCATGTTCATTCACTCATTTCTTCACCCAACTTTGCACATGCATTTAGTCCTTACTTTTTTTAGTCGCCCGTCGGTGGTTTGAGCTACCTTGGCTTGGACACTGCCTTGCATAGATTGAACTATGCATTTCTGGGATGGAAGGTCTTGCCTTGCTCCCAGAAATTGCGTAGATCTTGCCTCACATTGGCCTCCCAGAGTGTTCTCTGTGCAATTTTGAGAGGCAATGCCTCACTTGGCCCCCGAAATTTCACAATGCAATTTTCCCAAGTTGCAGTCATGCTGACTGAAATTGCGCATTGTGCAGTTTCAGTCCTTAACAGGCTAAGATGGATTGTGATTTATGCATTTTCAGTAGTTAGTCAACTCACTAACAATATGAGTTGTTCTCTATGCAGTTGTGGCAGTCAATCTCCGAGCCTCCCAGTGAAAATTGTGCAAATTTCCCAGTCAGTCACCCAGTGTGTTGCTTGTTAGTCCTCAAGTTGCTTTTGATTTTCAACTGCCAGTTTTCTTGCCATGAGTGTTCCTCTATCTCCAAGTATCATAGTTATTCATCAGTCTCTCAGCAGTACATGTACAATGGCTTCCAAGAGAGCAGTGTCAAAGGACACCACTTAGAGCACAACTGGAAATATGGTCGAGTAATTGTCTATGAGCTTGCCCATCTATGAAGATACTAAGTTGTTCATAGACAAGGAGATCAAGATCAAATGGTAGGACATCAATGACATATTTTCAAGCACTTTTGAGGAGAATCTGGAGGACCATTAAGTCTATGTCAACATACACAAGTCTGGCTTGTACCGGGTTGGATGCAGGTACCTCACATTTCCATGCACGGACATGATCCACTGGATTGTCTCGCATACTGATCCAGAGACAATGGTGTTGAGTAGTGTCAGTGGAACAAAACTTGATACCTTCAGGGCAGAGGACTTTCAGGAGATGTATCACTTTTCGTAACTGGTGAACACAATGGATGCACCCTTCACTAGTCCCAGCAGCAGTGCAAACTCAAGGGACATCTTGAAGAGAGAGACGTCTAAGTTTAGGACAACACCCAACCAAGTATACAAGAAAAAGATACTACGGAAGGAATATCATGTTTTGGTCATATTCACATGCCGTTGATATGGCCAAGAGAGCACAAAGACCTTCCCGCAAAGTTGGGTGATTGCGTTGGATCAACTGGTGAACGAAGGAAGACCTTTCAATTACTCTGACATGTTGGCTTTCTAGCTGAAGGAGCAAGTGACAAATGCCTGAAATTCGCCCAAGGGTCAGCAAGCAAAGATATTCATGTCTTCCTACATTCTTGATGAAATATGTGCTCATCAGTAGTTCCCTCGCTTGGGTTGGGCATGGACACCTTCAGAAACCTCTGTGCACATCTATTGCAGGTTTTTCTCTGAGTGCAATTTCCGTGGAGTTATACTACAACTATCATATCACTTCGTCACCCTAGTGTATAGGATGATATTTGAACAAGATTTGTCTTGCATGTCACAGGCAGTGATGGAGGCATTAGTTAACATAACAGATTGGTATGCCTCACCCCCTAACACCTTTGTCCGAGTGTACATCGCGGAGAAGGCTCCGCATGTGTTATCGAAGTTTGCAATGGACAAGTTGGTCATGCAAGAGGTTGCATACCACATCTTGACAGGGTTGTTAGAAAATCTACATATGAAGAAGAAGGCACCTTGACCCACTCTTCCTTTGCGGATCGGGTTGTATGAGATCCAAAATCTCAAGCATGTTGAGGCCGAGACAGAGGAATTCAAGAGATTCACCTTTGGCACCAGAAGTTTCAATCCATATGACCCGCATCACTTAGTGGAGGACCACTATGTGAGAGTGTATCATCCTTGGATCCATGGGGCATGTCATTGGCCTGAGGAAGACCCATGGAGATATTACTATAACTACTCAAGGCTCAATGAACCAGTCAGAGTGGTTGTAGAATGGTTAGCAGTGCACAAGGAAACAACATCTCAGAGAGCAGCAACATCAACAACAATAGAAGGCAGTAGATCTACGCATGATAAAGGAAAGAGGAAAGTTGTCGACAACACAAAGGCAATGCAAAGCTACAAGTTCAAAGCAGATCCACTTGTATTAAGAGCAGCTTCAGAGAATGAGGGAAAAACGTGACAACGCAATAGAAGGATTGTGCAAAGATAGAGGGAGAAGCAGAAATTGGAGGAGGCAGAGAAGAAGTTGTAGGAGGTGAAGAAAAAACGAAAGGAAGAATAAGAGCTACACAGAAAGGAGAAGGAAGTGCACCAGGAACATGAACAACAGGAGGCACAACATGCACACATTGATGGAATTGCACCAATACAGGTTATTGACTCATCAGAACATCTGATAGATAGCAAACAGGGTGAGTAGTCACAGTCACAGGACTTCGCTCAAGAGATTGAACAAATGTTGGAACACATGGACACAGATGTGGTTTAGCCAGAGCAGGATCAGGATACAGGTCTCATGCCTAAGGGCCCAAAGGTTACTCCACCGACTTCACCAGATCCGGGAACAGAGGAATCTCAAGTGATCAAGGAGATACTGAAATCCTTGAGGATAATCCGAAAGCAGATATGCAAAACATATCGTTTGACGAGTCACAACATAGAGTTGTGAAATCATGCAGAGTGCCCACTCCAAATGTCCATGCATATCCTGCGCATTTTCGAGAACGAGTGATCATCTCTGATGTGTGCAAACATCTAGCTGCATTGGTTGATGCTACAAAGGAATATGTCGAAGTCACCAACTCAAGTGTGAGATTCTTAATAGCTAAGAACAAGCACATGGCTAAGGAGCTACAAGCGACCAAGCAAGGATAAGAGAAAGCTACAACATCTGCCAGAGCAGAGTTGAAGAAAGCAATACTTGATGAAGTATTGTCTCTCGAGATAATCATGCAGAGGCTATACTTGAGGTTCATCACTGTGCGTAAGTCAGTTGTCCATGTTAACGGTTGGCAACAACGCTGTGTTAGGAGAGCACACATCTTGACAGACATACACACTGTTGTCGGTCACATGCAGATATGGATAATGAGGTACAAGGGAGCCCCGTTGTAGTTGCCAAAGATGATGAAGCAAAAGGCAGTGGAGTCGAAGGCACGCATCTGGAGTCATATCCAGAACTATGAGGAACTCCCACAGCTCATCACCAGCTTACATGTTTAACATGCACAAGTTTTCAAGAGCATGGATGTCATCATGCGCATGCATGCGATCCCATCCATTGGCACACTCACTGATGCGAAAGAGAAGAACCAAGTCCGACTGGATCTGGACATGTACTTCGAGCAGTTGATGTGCACAGCCACCAGCACAGACTTACAAATTAGCGCAAACACTATGCACCAATATGTCACTGGTCCGGATGCACTCAAGACCATGGTGCACATGCTACATGACGAGTTGGACAGAGGTGCCAAATCAGTGTACCCAGATGCAACGGAGGCAAGAGTTTGCTTTTAGAAGGATGTCACCATGGAGTATGCAGACACCATAACAGACTACCAAGCTTAACATCAGTTCGCGCCATCAATCACCAAGAGAATGTTGACGACTTAGTCTTCCCATAGCTGTCTGATTCTCAATTATGTCTTGCATGGCTTACTCAAGCCTATTTTTATCTCACATGGGCACATGTGCAGATTTTATTGTAAACACATTGTAAAGTGAAAGACCAAGTGTTAGTAGTAGAGTGTAAAAAGTTATGTGTAAGTTGAAGAGTCACAAAGGGGAATGTCAAGGGTCATCCCACCCTTTGATATATATAGAACATCATAACTCATTGTACAGGATTTTGGGAGCCAAGCTTCTGATAGGTATAACTTAGAGAAAGCTTGGAATGTATTGGAATGAGCCTTGGCTTCTCCATAGTGTAGAGCAAGTACATCTCTTTGGAGGAGCAGGCGGTAGTGATTGTAACATTCCGCTATCGGGGATAGTGGCTATCATGGTTGTATGTATGATTGGATATTTCACTCTTTTAATATAACATAGCCAACATGGTTCATGCATATGTTGTTATTGTAGTCTGACTATCCTGGTTACTCTAAAAATGTATGTATTTGTAATTTACGCATCTATGTATGGACTATTTCGTATATGTTTGTATGAATCTTATCGAAGAGTGTTGTTGATATAACCCATTGCTTTTGATCATTGGATATCCTGCTTTCCATCTCGTGATGTATTTCAGCTCGTGTGTTCCCTTTCAAGCTGCGTGATATCACAGGGTTCTAAGGGGCACATTCTTCTCCCCTTCCATGTGTTAGAGCCTTTCAAGCACCTTCACTGACTTGCTACAAGGTCACACCCTTGCTTCAAACAAGGACATCTATCTTACGTCTGCGCACAATCGGAGTCAAGGCAATACTGTACTACCCACTACTAGGACTCCTACTCCAAACGGTTGGAGGTCTAGTTGGGACTTCTTACCAGGGAGATCCCCTGACGGGTCCAACACCATCAACACAAGGATAACAAGTTCCTTAGTACCTTTTGGTCCAACCCGTGGTCTCTAATGGATACAAAACTGACCAAATCAACCACCTTTCATCCTCAAATAGATTGAAAAATAAAAGTGGTTTACATGATGACTTTACATATCTCGCACATGTATAACTCCTAGTATTAATGTAGATGGGATGAAAGCATTCCATATGTTCAACATAGATATAAAAGATCCCTCCACAACTCTATTAGTCATAATACGTTTTAGGTGTTCTTAGGCTTCCAATTAGACTTGATTGATATAGCGCTTTCCATTGCATCTTCACTGGAAAAGTCCTCCATGCTCAAGTTGAGGCAGAAAGAGTAGCCAAATTTGTGGGATGAATACAACACCTAATTTGTGGGATGAATACAACACCTCCAACAATGGGTTCATGATATCCTTCAAAAAGCTAGTGGAAAGTACAAGAAGTGAAATGACTAACATCATATTCCTGACAAGTTTCAAGTTGGTGATAAGTTGTGATTTCATTTATGAAAGGAGCACCTCACAAGCTCCCATAGGAATCTTATACCAATCCAATATGGTCCTTACACAATCACAAAGGTTTTGGGTGAAAATGATTTTGAATTGAGTATTCCCCCTTTCCTTAGATTGTGCCCAGGTAACTAAGTAATTGGTCCCTGCATAACTCAATCATGACAACGTTGAATAGGCTATAGTGGGTTGGATCATGGACACTAAGATGAAGGATACACTCCAAAAAAACATACAACATTATTGTATTGTCAAAGTAGGTGAACTTCTTGACCAAGGCAAGTGGTTTACTAGGAGCCAAATTTGATAAAATTCTCCCTATTTGATGAGGGAAATTGATGAAATTGAGATCATTACTTCCTAATTGGGGAGGTTTAATATAGGTCGATATTAGTGGCCACCCACCTGTTCCATTGAATCAATAGTTTTCTATCTTCTTGGAATTTTTTCTATGGTTTCTTGGTTCCCAAACTTCCATGGTTGTTTTGAGGCCCTAAACAATGTTTTTTTCCATTTAGGGGGCCAAGGGTTGCCATGGCACACCTTGGCCTTGATCAAAACTGTAATCCTCAAATAGTTATTTCCAACAGAATATTGTGTTCCCTATACAAACATTGGATGCAAATGTTGTGCCCTTGTGAAATTGATGTACCAACTAACCATCTCAAGGCCCACAAACCTTTTGGCACTTCTGGTGGCCTAGGTGCAGGTGATATAGGCAAACACCCAAATCCTGATATAATTTCTTCTAATTCTGGCTGAAACCCTTCTTCTTCTCTCACTGGAGTATCAATCATCTATTGCTAGATTGACTGTTATAACAATTCCCTTTTTTCCTTCAAATCACCACTCTTCCCTCTTTAATTGCCCCAACCCTTGTTATCGGGCACATATTTATTACATAGAGCCCCTTATCCTGTATCGGGAATTATGAAAATACACTAATAAAGGGATTTTGAGTGGAACTAATGAAAATAGTGTAAAATACACTATCGGCGCTGTAAACCAAAGGAAATGTGTTTACACGTAAAATACACAGTCGGCAGAATTTTGTTCCAAAGGAATGGAATAATAGTATCGATGGACTTCATAAAAACAGTATCGGCGGTTTATAAAAACACTATTGACAGCTTATAAATACACTAGTAGCGGTGTTAGAGTCGGTCTAGTAGCCCTCCACCAGAGATCAAAGCTATTTGCATTTGCATAAGTAGGTGTCTCATCAGTGTCATCTTATTGCATTCCATTAGGCATGCCATAACCCTGATGGAGGAGCTTGTGTCTTTATTCCCCTCTTGGCACTGCTGGATCAAGTTTGTTTCAGTCAATAAATCCTTTACAGGGTCATTGGTCTTGTCTTGAAAGTCAAAGTACTAGGTCTAGGGTTTAGTCCAATTTTGTCTTTTAAGGTCAATAAATGCCCAGCAGGCCAGAGGGATGTCCAGCAAAGCACCACTTCAGAAGATTTCATATTGTATAGCTAATTTTTACCTTGAGTTCAAAAACCCTGTTTTTGAAGGCAAGGTCATTTTCTCATTTTTTGTAAAAATTTGTAAAAATTCAAATTCTCCAGAAGTTGGCATGCCGCCCTGGTCTCCTTTGCCAAGACTCCTCAGAAGCTATCCCTGCAAAAATTTTCAAGAAAAAGCATCATTTCAACCAATTTCATGACAAAAAGGAAACCACAAGTCAGCAGTAATTAGTTTTAAAAAAAGTGTCATTGCATAAACATTATAAAGTGGGTTTGAAGGGAAATTAATTTAAATCAAGCTTATAAAAGCCCCTCTCTCCTCATTTTGCAATTCATTTGCCTCCAAGACTCCAAGAGCAAGTGTGAAAGGCGATTTAGTGTGAAACTGGGCGAATTGAGCGACAGCACCTGCGCGCTACGCATCAGGGCCCGCGCGCTACGCGTCAGGGCAGAAGTTCCAGTGTTAAAAAGCACGGGCGCTACGCGTTGAGCGGGCACTACGCATCAGAACCCGCGCGCTACGCGTTGGGTTTCACCTACAGCAAATTGCCAACAAGCTTCAAAACAACCTCAAATTTCCGAAATTGTTCATGCTTCTAGCTGTCAAACCTCTGAACCATTTTCTTACTTCTCCATCAAATGTTTGTACAAATAAACGCATAGTTACATCTTCTTCATCTATCTCATATAGATCAAAGAAAGTCGTCATTTTGTCTATATGTTGCGAGCAGTTGTGGAGTGCCATCAAACATGGAAATTTTACTCTGATAATCGGCTGGCATATCATGCAGATTTTGGGGAAGAGCGAGGGGAGCAAATCGGGCAGCCATTGCTTTAGGTAGATTGGGTCTAGGAGTAGCAGGTGGAGTAGGTGTAGCTGTAGTATGAGGAGTATGAGGAGGAGAAGTGGTATGGGATGTAGAGGGCGAACCAACTGTAGATTCTGGATAAGTGATTATAGGAGAAACATAAATAAAAGGAGGATTGCTCTGCTCATGCACCGTGATAGCGGATCCAATATGAACAGATATAGTTTCAACGAACTCAGAAAGATTGGTAGCGTGAATATCTGACTGAAGAGATCTTAGGATGAAATTGTCAACCAATTTGTTGTGTCTCTCAATGTCAAGGGCAGCTGCAAAATCAGGGTTGGGAACTAGAGAATCAAGTGCACTTTCAGATTTGGTTTTGAACAAGGACAACTCAAAACTCTCGTCAAAATCAATATCTTCAAGATACTCAAAAATAGCTGGACATGAATGAGATTTGAATATATGACCAGAATCGGAAGCCAGTTTGGATATCAAGGAACAAATAACCAATCAGCCTGTGAAAACTCTTAACTAATCATCCAAAAGTTCAGAGTTTACAAATGAACTGGGGTAAAATGCAATCGAAGTGGCCGTATTCACAAGCTCACGGAGATTGACTGAAGCAGCGTTTATCTACTTCCACTTATGCAAAGCAAAAGCGTTTCGAAGGCTACCTGGCATAACTTTAGGCTCCATCTAAGACTTATGAAACAAACACATCAATCCACAAACAAGTTTGTTCTTCCCCAGTATGGTCGCCAGTATGTTAGCGCTTGAAATTTCACCTCAGGCTGAAAAAGGTAAACTCCAAGGCAACATCAAACCACTTAGCCTCGTAGCTAGCCCTACGGGGCAGGAGAGGGCTCTCTCCGGTCTATCTCGGAAAATATCTTCAATGGGCAGAGATAACCAATAAAGAACACTAATTTTAGGCTAGTAAACTGATAAAAATGTTTGATTCGTGATTTTTAGGGTTTCGGTGGAAAGTTGGGGAAAGGCAGTTTTGGGTGCGGGGATTGGACACAGTTTTTGCAGGGGGTTCTTTGGGGCAAGGTAGGAGACTGTATTGATGCCTTTGAAAGAGTCAGATGGGCAAGAATGACTGGTGAGGAGCTAAGGAGAGCAAGTAAACACCTTGATTTCTCCTTAAACATATGAAAACATTGATATTAAGCAAACTTAAAAGCAGAGCATGGCAATCATGAATTCTACTTTAACACTTCATTTGCCTAATTTGCAGAAGGAAAAGTAAGAAAATGTTTCACATAACAAACTTACAAGTACAAAGAGAAACACACCATCAATACATGTAACCACAGGAATCCCAAAAAGGACTGCAAAACCCTGGTCTTTCTTCCTTTGCCAAAATTGCAGAGATACAATGAGTAATACAATAGAGCTTTCTCCCTCAAGAGTCCAACCATGAAAATGACTAAGAAAGTACATAATATAGGCAATATAACATCTTTCCTTGCCTCTAGGGGTCGAGCTCACTATCCTAGGAGCTGTTTCAACCAATTCCAAACTGAGCACTAAAATCTAGGCAGTCAAAACAACTTGCCTCTATAAGCTAGGAAACCAATTCATTCATTAAATTTTTGCCTATTTCATGAATGAATCTTCTAGAAGAGATAAATAAGTGTCAAAGTATCATAGAATTACATCATTTACATCACGGAGGATCAAAATCCACTCCAAAAAGTCAAACCTAGTCAAAACTGCGTTTCGCTGAGCTGTAGGTGCATTTCTGTGAAAAAAGCCTGATGCGTATAGCGCCCTAAATCTCAACGCATAGCGCGCCTTTGGGCCTGCTTTTGAGGCACTTCCCTGAGTCCAAATGAGGCAAACGTGGGCTTGTTGGAAAGGTCTGGATGTCTACTTTCCAACCCAAGTGGAATTTTTGAATTTGGTGACAATTGTCCCCTCCAAAATTGCAATCTCCCAAGACTGCTACCTGTGTGTCAAAAAAGTGGCAGAAAGTCATTTTTTGCATGTTTTTTGACCTTCTGGAGGCTCAAAACTTGATGAAATTTCTTAGCAATTGCTGAGCAAGTGTATTTTTGCATTAACAATCCAAAAATGCTGAGTTTTCATGAAAAGGAGTTGCCCATCTTCAGGGTAGCGCGCGGCGCGCTACGCGTTGGGGAGGAAACCCTGTTTTTTGCCCAAAAAATTCACAAATGACCAAAAATGCTCAATTTTTTTTGAAATTTGTGCTGTAGGTAAGTCATTTAGCACCATGCTCCTTCAAGGAAGCCTCAGCCAAGATGTGGAGGGGATCGGGCCTTTTTCTTCGTTTTAGTGCCTTGGCCAACCGTCCTTTGAGCACCTTCATTTTTGCCTTACATACGTGCATTCGAGCCCAATAATGGTTTTTCATGTTCAGGAGCATGTCCTTATATTTGTTAGCCTTGGCCAGCAACCTCTCCAAATGAGCATTGACCCGGAGAAGCATAGCCTCTCGCTCAATGGGTACCAAATCACCGGGTCTCTTACGAGCCAAGTTGCGGTCTTCATGGATCCTCCGCAACTCATCAAGAGTGTGCTCATCCTCTAATTGCTTGTTGCGTTGCTCTAAATATGTGATTGTCCATTGTGCCATCTCTAATTTTTCTTGCAACAAGCGATTTTCAGCCTCCCGTTGCTGAATGATCTCCTTAAGCTCCGGGCTAGGAGAAAGGATGTCAAGATCAATGATGTCAATATCAGGATCACCTGACAATCTCTCCTCAATCATGGGCTGCTTGCCCCTCTCTGATACCTGTGCTGCTGTCAGAAACGAGGCCCCTTCCACCTGGTGTGGAGATAACACTCGTGGTGCTGATGAAGAAGGCGAGACCCCTTCCACCTGATGTGGAGAAAATACTCGCCGAGCTGATGCAAATAAGGCCCTGTGGCCTCTCTGATATGTGATCAATGAAGGGGAGCTGACATGTCTAGGCTCAGGGATGTCATACTGCTGTGAAGGTCCTCCCTCCTCATGAACAACCTCAGGGGGTGGCTGTGGCACTGTGAAGAAATCTCGAGAGATGAAATCCTCCCACGGAATACCCTGCTGTGCCAACTGATGCATGACCACAATCTTGATCAAAGCATAATGGTAGATGCTCCTGTGTTGCTGTGTTGGGCTCTTTCTCTGCACCAAGGGCACCATCCTCTCAATATTCCGGCACATGAAGAAAGGAATGTTCATCATCCGTACCCGTGTGAAATGCATCAACAAGCGGATATGGTACGAATACAAACGTGAAAATCTACCCTCACAGGTGAAATAGCGAATGATGACCCTCATCAAGGGTGCATACTCATATCTCAAGAATTTGAAAGGAAATACACCAGTCATGTGCCTCATATATACTGGTTTAATGTAGGGCTCATACTGAAATCTGTCCAACAGCTGGCGCTTGTTCCACTCTTCTCCAACATTGGGTATTCCTGTTGCTTGAGCAACAATCTCAGGTGATAATGTAAAATCCACCCCTGCAAGATTCACATGTCCGTTGTGAAAATGTAATACAAACAAGCGGACCAATTCCCTGTGGTGCTGAATTTGAGAAATTCTTTCGCAATATTCATAGCATGCTTGATGACGGAAACATGTGACTGCAAGTGGACAAGCTTGCAAATAGGCCAAAGAGGTGGGCTCCTCTCTCACATGCTGACCACCCTTACCACCCCTGTGAGGCCTCCTTGGCACCTCAACCTCCGGTGTTGACTCACGGTCATCACTTTGCTCATAGTCTGTTTCGGTTTCTGACATGATTTCAAGAGCAAAATGGCTGAAATGTACTGCTGCTTCTGCTCAAATGACCTGCTTTTTTGACTGTTTGAATGCTGCTCCAAGGGGACAAAAACACAAGGGAGATATTAGGGAGGGGGACTTTTAAGGGGACTTAGGGAAAATATATATAAAAGGGAATTTAGGGAAGGAATTATGACACATACACCATCACATAATCACAGTTTGCAGGGGTTTGGTAGGAGGTAGGGTTTAGGGAGATTTTATTGAATTTTAGGGATAGGTAGGGTTTTAGGGCTTTTGATTTTTTGTTAGGGAAATTAGGTGAAGATGACAAGGGAGGTGATAATGGGAATGTGAGGAAATGAGGGAGTGAAAAAGATGACCTTGGGCAGCAAACTCAAAGCCCTAGCTTCACTTGCAATTTGAAATTTTTAAACATAATATATATGAATTTCATCATGCTTCACACTTGCTGGTATTTGACACATTTTCCATGCTCATTTTCTTTAGGTAAGCAAAAAATATTGATGATTGGAGGCCTACCTGAACAATTTCGGAAATTTGAGGTCGTTTTGAAGCTTGTTGGCAATTTGCTGTAGGTGAAACCCAACGCGTAGCGCGCGGGTTCTGATGCGTAGCGCCTGCTCAACGCGTAGCGCCCGTGCTTTTTAACACTGGAACTTCTGCCCTGACGCGTAGCGCGCGGGCCCTGATGCGTAGCGCGTAGGTGCTGTCGCTCAATTTGCCCAGTTTCACACTAAATCGCCTTTCACACTTGCTCTTGGAGTCTTGGAGGCAAATGAATTGCAAAATGAGGAGAGAGGGGCTTTTATAAGCTTGATTTTAATTAATTTCCCTTCAAACCCACTTTATAATGTTTATGCAATGACACTTTTTTTAAAACTAATTATTGCTGACTTGTGGTTTCCTTTTTGTCATGAAATTGGTTGAAATGATGCTTTTTCTTGAAAATTTTTGCAGGGATAACTTCTGAGGAGTCTTGGCAAAGGAGACCAGGGCGGCATGCCAACTTCTGGAGAATTTGAATTTTTACAAATTTTTACAAAAAATGAGAAAATGACCTTGCCTTCAAAAACAGGGTTTTTGAACTCAAGGTAAAAATTAGCTATACAATATGAAATCTTTTGAAGTGGTGCTTTGCTGGACATCCCTCTGGCCTGCTGGGCATTTATTGACCTTAAAGACATGACCTTAAAAGACAAAATTGGACTAAACCCTAGACCTAGTACTTTGACTTTCAAGACCATCTGATTGTACCCGGAATACCCATATGAACTCACCATGATTTTGGTGCATGAGGATGACCGCGACAAGACTGCATTCACTACTCCATGGGGGAAATTTCTTTATGCCAAGATGCCGTTTGGATTGAAAAATGCAGGCGCTACCTTTCAGAGGGCGTTGGACATGGCCTTTGCTAATGAGAAGGATGTCTTTTTGGTCGTTTATCTTGATGATTTAACTGTGTTTTCTAAATCTGATGAATAACATTTGTATCATTTAACAACGGTGTTTCAAAAGTGCAGAAAATATGGTATCTCATTGAATTCGAAGAAGAGCCTTTTCGCCATGAGTGAAGGCAAGCTGTTGGGCCACATCATTTCCAAAGATGGCATTCGTATAGATCCTGCACGTGTGGAAGCTATTCAGCAATTAGAGCAGCCCCGAAACAAGAAGGAGATTCAGTCCTTTAATGGCAAGTTGAATTTTCTGCGTCGCTTTATTCCGAATCTTGCCGAACACCTCAGAGAAATAACTAGCATGCTAAAAAAGGACAGCCAACTCAAATGGACCGAAGAGGCGGTAAAGTCTTTAAATTTGGTAAAGTTAATTTTATCTTTAGCCCCAACTCTAATCAACCCGGATTATACACAAGATTTTATTTTATTTTCATTTGCTTCTGAGCATACATTGGCAGCTGTGTTGATGCAAAAGAGAGATGGAGTTGAGAAGCCCATTGCTTTTTTCAGTCGTATCATAAGGGACGGAGCGCTGAAGTATAATATCATTGAAAAACAAGCACTGGCGTTGGTAAAAGCCTTGAAAGATTTCCGTGTATACATATTGAATTCTCACATTTTGGCATATGTTCCTAATGCGGCTGTTAAAGATGTTTTGGTACAAGCAGAACCAGAAGGAAGGCGGGGTAAGTGGATTGCTGCACTATTAGAATATGATGTGGAAATTAAGCCTACCAAGCTGATCAAGGGTCAAGGTCTCGCTAAATTGATGGCTGAAACAAATCTCCATGTCCTAGACATTAATTTGATTGCTGCCCTATCCGATGAAGACGAGGAGAATTCAGCACTACAGGTATCTGACATCTTTGTTTCTTCTCCTTGGTATGCTGATATTGTATATGTGCTTCAAAATTTGTCTTCACCTCCCGGAATGCCTCGAAACAAAGCTAGGACATTGAAATTAAAGGCTGCCAAATTTTGCATCATAAAATCTGCACTATATTGGAAAGACCCCGGTGGAATATTGCTGAATTATTTGGTCGAGGAGGAAGCTAAGAGAGCTGTAGAAGATTTTCACAAAGGGGATTGCGGGGGCCACTTGTTTTGGAAGACCACGCAAACAAGATCCTAAGAGCAGGTTTTTATTGGCCTTCATTGTTTTCAGATGTATATAAAGTAGTCAAGAGTTGTCATGAATGTCAAATTTTTCAAGGAAAGTAGAAATTACAGCCATTGCCTCTCAAGCCCATTGAAGTTAGCGCACCATTTCAGCAGTGGGGCTTGGATTTCATCGGCGAAATTCATCCAGCATCTTCCGGACAGCATCGATGGATATTGACAGCCACCGATTACTTCACGAAATGGATTGAAGCCATTCCCACCCGGCAGGCCACGGACTTGGTAATTATTTCTTTCCTTGAAAATAACATATTGTCACGTTTCGGATGTCCACATAAGTTGATTACAGATAATGCAGCAGCGTTTAAATCAAAGAAGATGGTTGATTTTTGCTACAAATATAATATCAGCTTGGGGCATTCGACCGCCTATCATCCGCAAGGAAATGGGCTGGCTGAATCTTCGAATAAATCCTTGGTAAACATCATAAAGAAATTGCTGGAAATCAACAAGAAGAGCTGGCACAAAAAGTTAGTAAATGCATTATGGGCTGATCGTGTCAGTCAGAAAAAGTCAATTGGTATGTCACCTTTTGAACTGGTGTACGGGACAGATGCAGTGTTTCCTACTTCACTTAGTATTCCGGTAGCAAAATTGCTTCAAGAAGCTGGTGGTGAGGAGGATCCCATGCAAAGGCGGATTAGTCAAATGATTCATTTACAGCAGACACGGGAGGAGGTTCTTCACAATACTCTCAAGTTGCAGGAGCGCATAAAGAAAATCTATGACAGGAAAGCAAAACCGGATGATTTCCAAATCGATGATGTTGTTTTGAGGTGGGATGCCCGAAATGAAGACAAAGGGAAACATGGAAAGTTTGACAACTTATGGAAAGGTCCCTACAAAATTGCAGCATACCGTGGTCCAAATGCCTTTCTTCTCAAAGAAATGAACGGTGATGATTGTCTCGGAGGGTCGGTCAATGGTCGACTGCTTAAAAGGTACCATGTCTGAGCATTTTCTGCTCTAGTCATTATCATTGTAATTACCATTTTACTTTTATCCTACTGCAAGTGTGAACTGATCTTTCATCTTTAGTCTGGGGCCCGCGGTGAAGGCTATAATTCTGAAGATGAAGATTAGTTGGTGTGAGTTTGTCATGTTGTTTTTATCAGTTCATTTTCTGTTTAAAGTTGAGTTAGTTTGAGTCAAAGTTGGTCTAATTTTCAGTCAGTTGTCAAGTCAATAAAGTTGTCCCAGTTTGGGTCAAATATGTAAATAATGACTCCATTGCCCAATGATTAAAAGGCACTGGTCTGCTCTCCCAGAGGTCTAAGGTTCTTGGCACCTCCAAGGAGCTACCATCCCCATTGGAGCCAATGTTAGAGTCGGTCTAGTAGCCCTCCACCAGCGATCAAAGCTCTTTGCATTTACATAAGTAGGTGTCTCATCAGTGTCATCTTATTGCATTCCATTAGGCATGCCATAACCCTGATGGAGGAGCTTGTGTCTTTATTCCCCTCTTGGCACTGCTGGATCAAGTTTGTTTCAGTCAATAAATCCTTTACAGGGTCATTGGTCTTGTCTTGAAAGTCAAAGTACTAGGTCTAGGGTTTAGTCCAATTTTGTCTTTTAAGGTCATGTCTTTAAGGTCAATAAATGCCCAGCAGGCCAGAGGGATGTCCAGCAAAGCACCACTTCAGAAGATTTCATATTGTATAGCTAATTTTTACCTTGAGTTCAAAAACCCTGTTTTTGAAGGCAAGGTCATTTTCTCATTTTTTGTAAAAATTTGTAAAAATTCAAATTCTCCAGAAGTTGGCATGCCGCCCTGGTCTCCTTTGCCAAGACTCCTCAGAAGCTATCCCTGCAAAAATTTTCAAGGAAAAGCATCATTTCAACCAATTTCATGACAAAAAGGAAACCACAAGTCAGCAATAATTAGTTTTAAAAAAAGTGTCATTGCATAAACATTATAAAGTGGGTTTGAAGGGAAATTAATTTAAATCAAGCTTATAAAAGCCCCTCTCTCCTCATTTTGCAATTCATTTGCCTCCAAGACTCCAAGAGCAAGTGTGAAAGGCGATTTAGTGTGAAACTGGGCGAATTGAGCGACAGCACCTGCGCGCTACGCATCAGGGCCCGCGCGCTACGCGTCAGGGCAGA
Organism: Pinus tabuliformis; assembly: GCA_031772625.1. Lineage (NCBI taxonomy): Eukaryota > Viridiplantae > Streptophyta > Pinopsida > Pinales > Pinaceae > Pinus > Pinus tabuliformis. The sequence goes on along the minus strand of CM062805.1, from coordinate 330,562,929 downwards.
AGTTCCAATGTTAAAAAGCATGGGCGCTACGCATTGAGCAGGCGCTACACATCAGAACCCGCGCGCTACGCGTTGGGTTTCACCTACAGCAAATTGCCAACAAGCTTCAAAACGACCTCAAATTTCTGAAATTGTTCAGGTAGGCCTCCAATTATCAATATTTTTTGCTTACCTAAAGAAAATGAGCATGGAAAATGAGTCAAATACCAGCAAGTGTGAAGCATGATGAAATTCATATATATTATGTTTAAAAATTTCAAATTGCAAGTGAAGCTAGGGCTTTGAGTTTGCTGCCCAAGGTCATCTTTTTCACTCCCTCATTTCCTCACATTCCCATTATCACCTCCCTTGTCATCTTCACCTAATTTCCCTAACAAAAAATCAAAAGCCCTAAAACCCTACCTATCCCTAAAATTCAATAAAATCTCCCTAAACCCTACCTCCTACCAAACCACTGCAAACTGTGATTATGTGATGGTGTATGTGTCATAATTCCTTCCCTAAATTCCCTTTTATATATATTTTCCCTAAGTCCCCTTAAAAGTCCCCCTCCCTAACATCTCCCTTGTGTTTTTGTCCCCTTGGAGCAGCATTCAAACAGTCAAAACAGCAGGTCATTTGAGCAGAAGCAGCAGTACATTTCAGCCATTTTGCTCTTGAAATCATGTCAGAAACCGAAACAGACTATGAGCAAAGTGATGACCGTGAGTCAACACCGAAGGTTGAGGTGCCAAGGAGGCCTCACAGGGGTGGTAAGGGTGGTCAGCATGTGAGAGAGGAGCCCACCTCTTTGGCCTATTTGCAAGCTTGTCCACTTGCAGTCACATGTTTCTGTCATCAAGCATGCTATGAATATTGCGAAAGAATTTCTCAAATTCAGCACCACAGGGAATTGGTCCGCTTGTTTGTATTACATTTGCACAACGGACATGTGAATCTTGCAGGGGTGGATTTTACATTATCACCTGAGATTGTTGCTCAAGCAACAGGGATACCCAATGTTAGAGAAGAGTGGAACGAGCGCCAGCTGTTGGACAGATTTCAGTATGAGCCCTACATTAAACCAGTATATATGAGGCACATGACTGGTGTATTTCCTTTCAGATTCTTGAGAGATGAGTATGCACCCTTGATGAGGGTCATCATTCGCTATTTCACCTGTGAGGGCAGATTTTCACGTTTGTATTCGTACCATATCCGCTTGTTGATGCATTTCACACGGGTACGGATGATGAACATTCATTTCTTCATGTGCCAGAATATTGAGAGGATGGTGCCCTTGGTGCAGAGAAAGAGCCCAGCACAGCAACACAGGAGCATCTACCATTATGCTTTGATCAAGATTGTGGTCATGCATCAGTTGGCACAGCAGGGTATTCCGTGGGAGGATTTCATCTCTCGAGATTTCTTCACAGTGCCACAGCCACCCCCTGAGGTTGTTCATGAGGAGGGAGGACCTTCACAGCAGTATGACATCCCTGAGCCTAGACATGTCAACTCCCCTTCATTGATCACATATTAGAGAGGTCACAGGGCCTTATTTGCATCAGCTCGGCGAGTATTTTCTCCACATCAGGTGGAAGGGGTCTCGCCTTCTTCATCAGCACCGCGAGTGTTATCTCCACACCAGGTGGAAGGGGCCTCGTTTCCGACAGCAGCACAGGTATCAGAGAGGGGCAAGCATCCCATGATTGAGGAGAGATTGTCAGGTGATCCTGATATTGACATCATTGATCTTGACATCCTTTCTCCTAGCCCGAAGCTTAAGGAGATCATTCAACAACGGGAGGCTGAAAATCGCTTGTTGCAAGAAAAATTAGAGATGGCACAATGTTCAATCACATATTTAGAGCAACGCAACAAGCAATTAGAGGATAAGCACACTCTTGATGAGTTGCGGAGGATCCATGAAGACCGCAACTTGGCTCGTAAGAGACCCGGTGATTTGGTACCCATTGAGCGAGAGGCTATGCTTCTCTGGGTCAATGCTCATTTGGAGAGGTTGCTGGCCAAGGCTAACAAAGATAAGGACATGCTCCGGAACATGAAAAACCATTATTGGGCTCGAATGCACGTATGTAAGGCAAAAATGAAGGTGCTCAAAGGACGGTTGGCCAAGGCACTAAAACGAAGAAAAAGGCCCGATCCCCTCCACATCTTGGCTGAGGCTTCCTTGAAGGAGCATGGTGCTAAATGACTTACCTACAGCACAAATTTCAAAAAATTTTGAGCATTTTTGGTCATTTGTGAATTTTTTGGGCAAAAAACAGGTTTTCCTCCCCAACGCGTAGCGCGCCGCGCGCTACCCTGAAGATGGGCAACTCCTTTTCATGAAAACTCAGCATTTTTGGATTTTTCATGCAAAAATACACTTGCTCAGAAATTGCCAAGAAATTTCATCAAGTTTTGAGCCTCCAGAAGGTCAAAAAACATGCAAAAAATGACTTTCTGCCACTTTTTTGACACACAGGAAGCAGTCTTGGGAGATTGCAATTTTGGAGGGGCAAATGGTCACCAAATTTAGAAATTCTACTTGGGTTGGAAAGTAGACATCCAAACCTTTCCAACAAGCCCACTTTTGCCTCATTTGGACTCCGGGAAGTGCCTCAAAAGCAGGCCGAAAGGCGCGCTACGTGTTGAGATTTAGGGCGCTACGCATCAGGATTTTTTCACAGAAATGCACCTACAGCGCAGCAAAACGCAGTTTTGACTAGGTTTGACTTTTTGGAGTGGATTTTGATCCTCCTTGATGTAAATGATGTAATTTTATGATACTTTGACACTTATTTATCTCTTCTAGAAGATTCATTCATGAAATAGGCAAAAGTTTAATGAATGAATTGGTTTCCTAGCTTATAGAGGCAAGTTGTTTTGACTGCGTAGATTTTAGTGCTCAGTCTGGAATTGGTTGAAATAGCTCCTAGGATAGTGAGATCGACCCCTAGAGGCAAGGAAAGATGTTAGATTGCCTATATTATGTACTTTCTTAGTCATTTTCATGGTTGGACTCTTGAGGGAGAAAGCTCTATTGTATTACTCATTGTATCTCTGCAATCTTGGCAAAGGAAGAAAGACCAGGGTTTTGCAGTCCTTTTTGGGATTCCTGTGGTTACATGTATTGATGGTGTGTTTCTCTTTGTACTTGTAAGTTTGTTATGTGAATCATTTTCTTACTTTTCCTTCTGCAAATTAGGCAAATGAAGTGTTAAAGTAGAATTCATGATTGCCATGCTCTGCTTTTAAGTTTGCTTAATATCAATGTTTTCATCTGTTTAAGGAGAAATCAAGGTGTTTACTTGCTCTCCTTAGCTCCTCATCAGTCATTATTTCCCATCTGACTCTTTCAAAGGCATCAATACAGTCTCCTACCTTGCCCCAAAGAACCCCCTGCAAAAACTGTGTCCAATCCCCGCACCCAAAATTGCCTTTCCCCAACTTTCCAACGAAACCCTAAAAATCACGAATCAAACATTTTTATCAGTTTACTAGCCTAAAATTAGTGTTATTTATTGGTTATCTCTGCCCGTTGAAGATCTTTGCCGAGATAGACCGGAGAGAGCCCTCTCCTGCCCCGTAGGGCTAGCTACGAGGCTAAGTGGTTTGATGTTGCCTTGGAGTTTACCTTTTTCAGCCTGAGGTGAAATTTCAAGTGCTAACAAGCGGCTTATAAATGATATTTCCCTCGATGCAATAACCCGTGGCTATCGGCAATCGCTATCGGCGATTTCAATACACTCCCCGCTAAGACCCGCAATGCGATAACACTCGCGGACCCGATAAGCTATCAAAGCCTCCCTAATAATATTTCGGGTCTGAGCTATCGGAGCTTCGGACTTCGGCGATTCCACAAGTCTTTCCGCTCCACTCAGCGATGCAATAAAGGGTTCAGACCCGATATGGGTATAAGCCAGATGTGATAAGATTTCAGGTCCGGCTAAGTATTTTCACGATTTCTCTGTGTAAAACAGAGTTTTGCATGTGGAACTCTGTAAAGCAAATAAAGAAGCCAGGGTCTGTCGATATGAAGGAAACACAGTCTAAAGGTTGCAATCGGAGTATTAGTTGGGAAATAAGGCTAAATCATTGATATTCAACTCAGAAGAAAGCAATGAGACCGATGCACGCATAATTACAAATTTATAGCCAAACATAGTTCAGATGCACAGAAAGGTTTTTTCAAAGGTTACCACGCCTCCGAGATCGACCAATACACAGAGATAATACCCCTTTTCTTTGAAAATTTGCAATCAAAAGTCTGCGGTCCAAATCCTATTACAATAGCCTCCAAATTACACTTATACTGGTACGTATTAACAATCAGATCCTTAAAACAGGGCTTTATTTAATACAACTATCAGTTCAGGGGAACATCCTCCTCGAGAACCTCTATGATGCTTTAACTAATCCTAACTGTTCAGCGAGGACATCTCCTCGAGAACCTCCACTTTGGCTTATCTATTTAGCATTTATTACAACATGATTTATTTCTAAATTCTATCTATATGCTAACTAGAAAAACATGGAAATTGATGGCTAAAGGATCCCACTCCTTTGCTTGTAGATTTTTTTTTGTATTTTTGGAACAAATTGTAAAATTTTTCCCTCTAAGTCTTATGTTCCTGCATCAAACTCCTGAGGACAAAATTTTGCATGGGCTCCTGTCCATGAGCTCCCCTACAGAATTGCCCAGCTTCTGTAGCATGCTTCCTGTTACCCAAGTAGCTTCAGCAGTTGGCTGATCCTTCCATTTTACCAAATAATGAAAGTACTCCTGTCCTCTGGTCTTCTTGAACACCTTCTTGTCCAAAATACTCTCTGGTTGTAACTGTTTTGCTGTAGGTAACTGCTTTACGCAGTCAATCTGTTGTGTCTCTTGATCTTGTGCTGTATCATCTGCAGTTTCACCTTCATACTTGTACAGGTTTGCAACATTAAAAATTGGAGATATTCCAACATCAAGGGGTAATTCTATCTCATATGAATTTGCAGAAAACTTCCTTAGTACCCTGCATGGTCCAATTTTTTTGAACTTCAATTTGTTATACTCCCTCTTTGGAAATCTTTCCTTTCTGAGGTGTGCTAATACCAAATCTCCAACTTCAAAGTTCACCTCTCTTCTTCTCATGTCTGCTCTGGTCTTGTACTTGATGTTGCTATCCTGTAGTTGTTGTTTTACTTGTTCATGTATTGCTTGCATTTTTGAAGCAAAATCTTCTCCCTCTGCACTTCTCATCTCTTCTTTTCCCAAGTTTCTTAACTCAGATACTCCTCTTGGATGCATTCCATAAACAATATGGAATGGGCTTTGTCCTGTACTCCTATTAGGTGAGTCATTGTATGCATATTCAGCTTGTGCCAACACTTGATCCCATTGCTTTGGTTTTTTTGCAGTAAGACTTCTCAAAAGATTGCCCAAACTCCTGTTCACAACTTCAGTCTGTCCATCAATTTGTGGATGATAGGCAGAACTGAAACTCAGTTTGGTTCCCAATTTCTTCCATAGTGTTCTCTAGAAATGTCCAACAAATTTGGAATCTCTATTTGAGACAATACTCTTAGGCAACCCATGCAATCTTACTATCTCCTTGAAAAAAAAATTAGCAATGTGAGTAGCATCACTAGTTTTATAGCATGGAATAAAATGTGCCATTTTTGAAAATCTGTCCACTACAACAAAAAATGAATCATTACCGCTTTGAGTCTTTGGTAAGCCCAAAAAAAAATCCATACTTACAATATCCCAAAGCCTATCTAGAATTGGTAATGGAACATACAAACCTGTGTTTTGGCTTCTTCCCTTTGCATATTGACAGATTTTACAAGTTCTCACATACTTTTCCACATCAGATCTCATTCTTGGCCAGAAATAAAATTTGTTCAACTGTTCAAAAGTCTTCTCTATGCCAAAATTTCCTGCAAGTCCTCCACTATGTTTTTATTTGATTAAATTCTCCCTCATTGAACAGTTTGGTATGCACAACTGATTTCTCTTAAAAAATAGTCCATCTTGTAAGAAATAATCCAACCATTTACTCCTATCCATCAAAACAAGATTCTTACAAGTTTCAAATGCCTCTTTAAAATCTGAATCTGTCTCATATAATTCTTTAAGAAAATCAAATCCTAACACTTGAATTTGACTCTCTTGCAGTAATATATTTCTCCTACTTAAGGCATCTACAACTTTATTTGATTGGCCATTTATATGTTTCAAAACAAAATGGAAACCTTGAAGATACTCTACCCATTTAGCATGTTTCTAGCTAAGTTTTGGCTACTGCATAATATATTGTAGTGCATGGTTATCTGAATAAAGGATGAATTCCTTTGACATTAGATAATGCCTCCATTTCTTCAATGACTGCACAACTGCGTAGAACTCCTTATCATAAGAAGAATACTTCTTTTTGGAATCATTTAGCTTTTCACTAAAATAGGCTATAGGTCTATCTTCCTGACTTAAAACACCTCCAATTGCTTCTCTGATGGCATCACACTTCACTTGGAAAGGCTTACTAAAATCAGGTAGAACCAAAATAGGTTTTTCAGTGATTTTCTTCTTTAACAGTTGAAAATTCCTTTCTGCTTCAGTAGTCCATCTAAATGGTTGTTTGTCCTTCTTTATGGTCTCAATGATAGGTGCATTGATCTTACTAAAATTCTTGATGAATTTTCTATAAAAGCTAGCAATACCATGAAAAATTCTTACCTCAAAGACACTTTTGGGTGAAGGCCACTCCATGATTGCCTTGATCTTCTCTGGATCCATCTTCAGCCCTTCAGCAGAAATAACAAAACCCAAGTACACTAGCTCCTCTTTCATGAATGAACACTTCTTCAAATTCAACGATAATTTCTCTTGTTGTAGCCTTTGTAAGACATAATTCAGATGTCTTATGTGCTCCTCCTTAGACCTGCTATAAAATAATATATCGTCCAAATATACTATTACAAATTTACCAATGAATTCTTTAAGTACTTCATTCATGAGTCTCATAAACATACTTGGTGCATTTGATAACCCAAAAGGCATTACTCTCCACTCATACAATCCCTCATTTGTCTTAAAGGCAGTTTTCCACTCATCCCCTTCTCTTATCCTTATCTGATGATACCCACTTTTAAGATCTAGTTTTGAAAAACACTTTGCCCCACTCAAGCAATCCATTAAATCCTCAATTCTGGGTAAAGGAAATCTATACCTGATTGTGATTTTATTGATGGCTCTTGAATCTGTACACATTCTCCAGCCTCCATCTTTCTTTGGACTCAAGACTATTGGTACTGCACAAGGACTCAAGCTTTCCCTGATCAACCCTTTGTCAAGTAGTTCTTGAACCTGCTTCCTAACCTCTTCATTTTCTGTAGGAGTCATTCTGTAAGCTACTTTGTTAGGTAGACTTGCTCCAAGAATCAAATCTATATGATGGCTGATTCTTCTAATGGGTGGAAACTCATTAGGCAAATCATCAACAATGATATCACAATAGTTGTCCAACATTTCTTGAATTTCAATGGGTAAATCAGAAACTTTAGTGGAAGTCATTACTACCTTGGGCTTGCAGATTACAGCAAAATTTACCTCATTCTCTTCAATTTGCTGCAAGTATTCCTTTCCTCCCAGTAACAGAATTTTTGGATCAGTCTTCTTTCCTGATGCATCTTCTTTTTTCATAGGTAGCAGTGTATGATTGATACCATCCTTTCCAAACTTGTAAGTGTTTCTTTTTCCATCGTGCATAGCTCCTCTATCATATTGCCAAGGTCTTCCAAGCAATATGTGACACACATCCATTGGCATCACATCACATACAATTTTGTCCTTATACTTGCCCAACTGTAACTGTACTTAACACTATTCATTTACTAACAGATGATGTCCCTTTTGTAACCATGACACCTTGTAAGGTGTTGGATGTTTCATTGTCTTCAGCTTCAATTTCTCCACCACTTTTGTAGAGACTAAATTATCGATGCTGCCACTATCAATGATCATCTGACAACATTTCCCTTGAACCTTACACATTGTTTTGAACAAGATCTTTCTTTGTGATGGTTCAGCTATCTCCTTTGCTGGCTTGAGAAATACTTTATTGATTACCAAAGATTCTCCTCTCTCTGGTATATTTTCTTCTTCTGCCACTGCTATTGCTGGTGCTTCTCCCTCAACTGAAGCAACAATTGCGTTCCTCTGGCTTATTCCTACATTCTCTGGGCACTCAAAAGCTCTGTGTCCCAATTTGTTACATATGTAACATCTTACTTCTCTTCCTCTTCCTCTAGAAAAACTCCCTTTGCCACTTGCATCACCGGGTTGGGTTGAGATGCTGCTAGCTCCATCTTTAGGTGTTGTAGATCTTCCTCTACGACCTTGACTTCTCGTTCCTTGGAAAGTACCTCTCCCTCTGGCAGACTGCTTCCTCATGAGTTTTTCTTCAGCTTTTAGTACCATCTGATAAGCTTCCTCTACTGTTTTAGGAGATAGTATACTTATCTCATCTTGAATGTCCATCCTAAGACCATTCACATATCTAGCCACCTTCTCATCTGTATCCTGAGTTTGTCCAGCTCTTATGCTCACCTTATAGAATTTCTCTGTGTACTCTTTCACTGTCATAGACCTCTGTCTAAGATTCTGCATCTGTATGAACATGGTTTGTTGATAATTACTTGGTAAAAACTTACCTCTTAGCTTTGCTACCATCCTACTCCAATTCTTGATAGGTTGCTTGCCAAGTCTCTTTCTTTCTACCTGCACACCATCCCACCAAATCGCTGCGTGGCCTTTTAGCTTGGTAACAACAAACTTTACTTTCTTCTCATCTTCTGTTTCTTCATAGTCAAAGAATTTCTCCATGCCATTAATACAATCTATCAATTCTTTTGGATTCAGTCCTCCTTCATATATTGAAACCTTAGTCTTTGGGCTAGCTGTGGATCTCAACACTGATTGGAAGAATCTCATGTTAGGAGTAATTGCTACAGCTTCCTCCTCTCCTTCAAATTCAACCTTAGGCTCACTAACATCCCCATCATCTATATTCCTCTCTGCTGTTAATGCCTCTAATCTTGCTTGCATTTGTTGCACAACTTCCATCACTTCAGCATTTGCAACTGGTCGTCCTCTTCTACCACACCCTCTTCCAACTCTGAAAGCCATATTAGCTTTTCTTCTTCCGCTTATGAGATTCAATTCAGTGTCAAAAGCTTGCTCTGATACCACTAATGGTGGCCTGGGTGCAGGCAATATAGACAAATGCCCAGAGCCTGATATAATCTCTTCTAATTCCGGCTGAAACCCTTCTTCTTCTCTCACTGGAGTATCAATCATCTATTGCTAGATTGACTGTTATAACAATTCCCTTTTTTCCTTCAAATCACCACTCTTCCCTCTTTAATCGCCCCAACCCTTGTTATCAGGCACATATTGATTACATAGAGCCCCTTATCCTTTATCGAGACTATAATTCCCTAGGAATTATAAAAATACACTATCGGAGGGATTTTGAGTGGAACTAATGCAAATGGTGTAAAATACACTATCGGCGCTGTAAACCAAAGGAAATGCCTTTACACGCAAAATACACAGTCGGCAGACTTTTGTTCCAAAGGAACATAATAACACTATCGATGGACTTTATAAAAGCACTATCGGCGGCTTATAAAAACACTATCGACAACTTATAAATACACTATTGGCGGCTTATAAATGATCTTTCCCCTGATGCGATAACCCGTGGCTATCATCAATCGCTATTGGTGATTCCAATACACTCCTCGCTAAGACCCGCGATGCGATAACACTCGCGGACCCGATAAACTATCAAAGCCTCCCTAATATTATTTCGGGTCCAAGCTATCAAAGCTTCGGACTTCGGTGATTCCACAAGTCTTTCCGCTCCACTCAACGATGTCATAAAGGGTTCAGACCCGATATGGGTATAAGCCAGATGTGATAAGATTTCAGGTCTGGAACTCTGCTCCGGCTAAGTATTTTCACGATCTCTCTGTATAAAATAGAGTTTGTCCTGCGGAACTCTGTAAAGAAAATAAAGAAGCCAGGGTCCGCCGATATGAAGGAAAAATAGTCTAAAGGTTGCAGTTGAAGTATTAGCTGGGAAATAAGGCTAAATCATTGATATTCAACTCAGAAGAAAGCAACGAGACTGATGCACGCATAATTACAGATTTATAGCCAAACATAGTTCAAATGCATAGAAAGGTTTTTTCAGAGGTTGCCACACCTCTGGGATCGACCAATACACACAGATAATACCCCTTTTCTTTGAAAATATGCAATCAAAAGCCCGCTGTCCAAATCCTATTACAATAGCCTCCAAATTACACTTATATTGGTTCGTATTAACAACTATATCCTTAAAACAAGGCTTCATTTAATACAACTATCAGTTCATGGGAGCATTCTCCTCGAGAACCTCTATGATGCTTTAAATAATCTTGACTGTTCAGCGAGGACATCTCCTTGAGAACCTCCACTTTGGCTTATCTATTTAGCATTTATTACAACATGATTTATTTCTAAATTCTATCTCTATGCTAACTAGAAAAACATGGAAATTGATGGCTAAAGGATCCCACTCCTTTGCTTGTAGATTTTTTTTGTATTTTTGGAATAAATTGGAAGATTTTTCCCTTTAAGTCTTATGCTCCTACATCAACTTCATCTTCTAAGGTTAGGGTTTGAACCTCTTTGCTTCTTCCTTTATGTTAAAAGGACATTATTTTGGATTCTTGTAATTTATTTTTGTGAATGAATGTAGTAACCATCTCTCTCCCTTCAAAGACAACTACCACAATTCTAGCCAATTTGTGTTCTGCAGTATTATGTTATTTTATTTATCAATAGAAGTTGGGTTTTCATTATATTATTGTGCGCTCTACTATGTTTCTTTGTGTGTGTTCCATTTTATTTCTTACTTTTAATTTTTTTTCCCTTATACAACATGGATTATTTTCCTAAGGTTTGTCCCACTACATATCCATTATTAAATCAAAATGCACCTTAATTTTTGATTTTAGTAACAACCATGATTTGGTTACCATATGCATAATTGGTCTGCTAACAATTGGATTGACGCATGAGGTTAGGAAATCATTGTATGATTGAAATTCATCAATTATTTAACTTTATCACTAAGAATAAAAAGACAAATAAACTAAGATAAGATGTTCTCAGATGAAAATTATGCATGTGGACCACCTTTTTTCTAAGGAAATCCTCATGGGATCTCCCATGTAATATCTAGATGGAGTGTAGTTCAATCACTAGGTGCAAAACTAGATGGTAACTTTGAGGATTCAATCATATTTAAACTTGTGAGCTATGGCCACTACATTGACAACATGCTTCAAGTGGGTGGTTCAATTAATTAAGCTAGCCCTTAGGACTATGGATGGGAAACACTTACAACCCAAGAATAAGTGCTCACAAATATTTATTCCTTTTGAGGTAGAGATAACCACACTCAAATGAGGTACACACATTTCCAATTTCTTCATCTAAGATATTAACAAAGCATGACAATATAGTTCCATGTTTGAAAAGCATCAATACTTATCTTGAGTGCCTTTTTCATAATTACATTATCAATGGTTTGCAAAGTGCATAAACACATGAAGGAGAAAATTCAAAATTTTAGACCAGTCAACAAGGAAGATGAAATAGCCACATTAACATAGGTGGATATGAATGGATGACATGTGATATTAGATTCATCATGTTTTTTTTTTTCTATGTAGCACTAATTCTATTAATGAAACAATAAATTTACAGTGAGGCTCCGGCCTTTGCGGTGCTAGAACAGAGTTATAACAAGTTTAGACATCCAAAAGACTGATTCAAGACTGCCCACTGAGGGGAAACCAGTCCGAAAAACCGATGGAAAATGCTGCCCACGCAAGGGTTACAGCTCAAAATCCAAGAGAAACAGTTATGGTAAATTACCAAAATTGACGACATAATTTGAAAAAACATTAAAAAAAATCCCCTAAGAATAGGAGCCAGGAATCGAAACTTGGCTGCGTTGACCCTCTAGGTGTCGTTTGGTGGAGGAGGCTCTTCCACGACTAGACACCTGTATTCATCCCAATCATCCTCAACTGCCTGCATGCTACCAGGAATGCCTTCACCATGCTTGGCGCTATCCTGGGTGCCTTTGCGTTTGCGAGAACCAGAGCTGCTGCTCGAGGCCTTCTATTTGCTGGTGGCCGGCTTCTCCTGAGCCGCCTTCTATTTGCTAGTGTCTGGCTTCTCCTAAATAGTGGCGGGTTGCGCAGTGATAGGATTTTTTGTAGTGGTGTGAGTTTGTTCATTCTGCGAGCGAGTCTCCTCTCTGAATGCCATAGAGACGGTGGCGATGATGGCAGGGCGGTTCATGGTGCAGTGGAAGCGGAATTGGGCCATTTGATGTGGCTGGTGAGGGGACATAGAGAGGTTGAGCGTCTGGGTTGCAGCATTGACACGCTGAGCTTCGATGGGTTGGACCCGACCTCTTCCACTACGGGTGGCGAGATATTTGTCAGAGAATTGGGCTGTGGACGGGGTGGAGGAAGGGGAGGATGAAGGGGTTGTCGGTTCAAAGGGGGACGAAGAGGGGGGCGAATGGCACTGCCTCGACTGCTACCCCACCTGCAATGTATTCGGTTGCGGAGTCGTGGCATGGTCCTGTGGTTGGGGTGGAGCTGACTAGTGTGGGCCGAAATGACGAAGGTGCTAACAGTGTGCATAGAGGAAGAGGTAGACTTAGCGCGGGAATTCACAGGGCGATTCAGGCGAGAGACAGAGACCATAACCAAGGCTTCAGTTTGCAGAGTGCAGAGAACATTCTGGGAAAAATGGATTCCATCCCCCAAATCTATATAGCTCAAGAGTCGACAACACCTCCCTATTGTTGTGCATGAGCTTGGCTTCGCAACATGAGGGAGGTAGGAGCAATTCAGAGGGGGCAGGGCAGAGGTATGCAGGCTTGCTGAAGCCATGGACTTAAACTTGTAGAGGAGTCCTTGACCTGTGTACTAGAGTAATGGCACATGCAGGTTGACAGTGGCTCACCATAAATTATCTTGGGTGGGAACGCAGGTGGCCATGTGCCTAAGCCACCTACCGTCCCACTGTCTAATCCGCATTAACGCATCTTTAACCACCTGCATCCGGGGATTAGATTGATCATGTTATTAACTACATAAGTATTAATTGAAACTATTTATGTATTGATATAAGTTTAATGAGTGTGAGTATGGAATGTTAGTTTCATTTGATTAAGAAAATTGTACCAGTTGAAAGGATACAAACCTAATAAAAGGGAATCTAGGTCGAAATAATTCAAGAGACAATTAATTTGGATTATAGATATTTTGAATGTTTAATTTTTAAATGTAAATACTTTTGATGAAAGGAGATTTATTAATCATAACTTGATGAAAATAGATTTTTTTTTTTTTTTTTGAGATTGAACGACCCATTTGGTTAGATGATGACAACAAGATTAGAAATATCATGTCTCTATGTAGCCTTTTACTTTTTCTAATTTGGTGTTATTTTGGTTCGACTTGGCAACATTGTTGACTTTGACTTTAATTTCAGCGGATGGATAATGAATGTGAGGATTTTAGCAATTGAATCACACACCTCATCTTTTACTAAAATTTAATTTCCTCGAACTTTCTTTGTAAATATACTCTGATCTTGATGTCATTTGTGAAGTTTTAACTTATTTAAAGATGAATTCAAATTTCTAAGGTTGAGATAAAAATATAACCATGAATAAATAAATTAAAATAATTAAAGATCATTTCAATTTCATTATTAATGAGTTTATCATTGGTGGTTAAAGGTTTACATGCCCATGGTATTGGGTTAACCACCATATTTAATGTGATGAAGTAAACTTATGTTTTTGAATAATGAGTCCATACAGGTGGAGTGTATTTGAAAGAGTGTGGAATGACCTATGAATGTATTTGAAAGGGTTAAAAAACTCATTCACAGGTCATTCCACACTCTTTCAAATAAACTTATGTTATTTAAGAATATAAAATCATATTATTTAAAAGTATTTAAAGCCAAAAGTAACTAGCAATAAGACCTTAGTCAATATCATGTTATATATATATATATATATATATATATATATATATATATATATGTATATATATATGTATATATGTATATATATATATATATACATATATAAATACATATATATATACATATATATATACATATATATATATGTATGTATGTATGTATACATATAGATATACATGTATACTTTTTTTTGCTTAAGCAAGAGTCGAACCTTCTTTTCATTTCTCTGTATAAAATAGATTACATAAAATACAAAAAACCCAGGGTAGAAAATGGCCAGAGATATGACTATCTCTAGGCGCCTTGGGAAAAGAGCCAACGGCTCGCGACCTGAGCCAAGAGACTACTGAATCACTCGACCCGTCCTCCAAGATCCAACGAGCGAGAAACTAAATGATACAAAAGTACGTGTCCCCTTCCCGCATAGCAGTGTATTTAAAAAGGAGATATGGCCCACAAAATACAGAAATCGGGCCTGCTAAGGAAACCAAGTATCTGACCTGGACCCCCCAACATGCACAGTGATCCTGGGCTGTTGATCCGCCACTGCAAGATCCAATGGTTGAAATACATATCGGGTAGAAAAGAAGCCGTGAGAATACCCGCCCGATGAGGGCGGTATTCTCTCTCCTGCTAGAGCCACGTGTTGCGTGATGAGTGGCATCGGGCTCATTTCTAGGAAACCACTTCTGGAGTTGAGGGCACCCGATGAACCGAAAACCACCTTGAGGGCGGTATAGAATAACTAGTGGTGGACATAAAGATGAATTAGATCTTATACCTAGAAGATTTCGGGTCTGCTGAGGAAGCCAAGAAACTGACCCGGACCCACCAACATGCACATTGAATCTCAACCATTGATCCCCAACCGTTTGATCCAATGGTTGAGAGGGATATCGGATAGAAGAGAAGCAGGAGGAATACCCACCCGATAAAGGCAGTATTCTCTTTCCTTCTTGCGCCAAGTGTCGTTCAATGAGTGGCATTAGGCTCAATTCAAGAAAACCGCTTCAGGTAATGAGGCTTTCCGAAAACCTGAAAACCATCATAGCCGTGGTATGAATTAAAAAATCGCTGATTCGCTGTGTCCATTGCCGACATATCCATATCTATGGTAGGAATTCCACTGTTCCTTCTGACTGGAAACTCCCCACCCCATCTCCCTGCAGCGCAAAGCTGAGTTGATCTGTGGTGAAAGATAGTTTAAATAAATCCTCTTGCTGTAAATCATCGCCCACCCTAGAACCCTGGGTCTGAGTTGTTCTGGGCTGATATAGCTGACAAAGGGCTGAATGTCGTTTTCAAAATTACCCCAGAAAACTCGCTTCATGTTGATTGTGTATCTACTAAAACCCAACTGTTGCGATCTGCTAGCATCCCCTGTTCTGATGGATTTCTCGGTCCACATTCGCTTGGTTGAGACAATCATCCCTCAATCTACCCTGGGGAACCTCTTGCCATCTATACTTATTGCTGCTCTTAGCACAGAGAGCGCCTTTATTGGCTAGTATATCCGCCAATTTATTGGCAGTCCTGCGCACATGCGTGAACCTTAAGGTTCTCATGTTCTGAAGGTGGAGATGGATTCTTTGATAGACCTGAAGAAGCCTCCAATGTCTCGAGACTTTTTCCAGAGCCGAACCACAACAGATTCTTTTGACCGAATTGATAATCAACTCAGAGTCTGCTTCAATTATGATGTTCTGAAGATTGTCATTCTTCAGGATTTCTAAACATTGCTCTAGGGCCATTAGCTCTGCCATATTGTTTGTGGCTCTTCCCAAATTACAATGAAAAATGTATTGTATACAACCCTTATCATCCCTTATCACTCCCCCATAACCAGCCATGCCTGAATTTCCTTTTGAGGCCCCATCTATGTTACATTTCATATATCCCTGAGGGGGAGGATGCCAGAAATCTTTCTCAGTGACTGGTTTCTCTACCAATCTGTTATTTCCCTGAGGAATAAGCCCCTACATACCCAACTAAAGTAGTATCTGCACATCAGCATTTGAAGGGAGGTTCTGAGGGGGTGTTTGCATTAAAGTCCCAACCGTCTCCTTGAGTTGTTTTAAAATTTGTTCCATGATACTCTGGGAGGAACTCTTTTTATTTTTGAAAATTCTATTGTTGCGTTCTTTCTAGACATCCCAAATTAGGAAGCTGGGAGCTAAAGCCCAAGCTTTGTTTACCGTTTCATAATCAGAGAAGTTTCTCCTCCAATTCCTTAGGGTATTGGTAATGCTTCCTCTGTCCCTATCTGTTTGTCTGAATATTGAGGCAATCCCATCCCACAACGTGGAAGTAAATATGCAGTGGTTGAGAAGGTGCTCCATAGTTTCATCTTGTGATTCACATAGCTGGCATCTGGATGGGCCAGAAACACCCCTTTTCCAGATGTTCTCCCAGGTCAGAATTTTCTTATGATGCACAAGCCACATGAACAGTTTGGTTTTCATCCATCCTTGGTTCTTCCAAAGATTCTTCCAAACCCCATCTAGTTTTGTAGAATCAAGCTCAAGGGCTATGCATTTTGCCTCTTTAAGGTTAAAGGTGCCTTCATTGTTATTGCCCCATCTTAGTTGGTCAGAATCAGCTGATATCAGGATCTTTCTTTGATCCAGGATGGTTGTTAGAGCATCAACCTATGCTTTCAAGGGGCCATTATCCCTGTAATCCATTTCCCTCCAAGTTCTCCATTTTCCTCCGCTATTTGTCTGATCCCAAAATTCATTTACTCGGAGTAACCCTTTGGTGTCAGTATCATGCTTGAGATCTGCAAAGTCTTCTCTTAACAACTTAGGTTCCTGTTGCCATTTATCCTCCCAAAACCATGCAAGGTCTCCAACTCTAATTTCCCAGAAGCTATTTTTCTGAACTATGCCTCTATTTTCCCAAGCTTTATTCTAGATGTGGGAGCCTTTTATGATTCCAGACATTCTTATATGGTCCTTGTCTTGCCAATTACTTGCATATTTTTGGTTCCAAATTTGTGCCCAAGGAGCATCTGAATCTTTTATCCATATCCACCATAATTTACCCCCAAAACCTTGTTTAGCACTTCAAGATCATCCAGTCCTAAACCTCCGTGTGTTTTAGGTTTACATATCTTTTCCCAGGCTACCAAGGCCCATTTCTTCTTTTCTTCCCCTTTGCCCCAAAGAAAATCTCTTTGGATATTTCTGCATTGTTGCATAACTCCTTTTGGAGCTGGAAGGGCTGAAAACATGAAGATGGGAACTGATTGAAGGACAACTTTTGTAAGCACCAACCTACTTGCCAAGTTCAAAGACCTGCTTGTCCATTTTTGAGTCTTGTCCTGCAACTTATTAATCATAGGCTCCCATACTGTCTTGTTCAGAGGTTTGTCTGTGAGCGGTACTCCCAAATATTTGGATGGTAGCATATCTCTTTGAAAGCCCAGAATTCTGGAAATGTTTCTCTGAATAGCAATGTTAGTGTTGAAAAAGAAAATCTTTGATTTTGAGAGGCTTACCTCTGTACCTGCCGCCATAGCAAAGTCTCGCAGGATTTGTTTGTAAGCTAGTGCTTCCTTGACCGTGGGAATGCCCTGTAGCATGGTGTCATCTACAAATTGTTGATGGGTTAAAGCCTGTCCATTCCCGGATAGTTTGAGACCCTGGATCTTACCTGCTTCTTTAGCGGACTTGATAGCTCGACCTAGTCCTTCCATCATAAGAATAAAGAGAAAGGGGGAGAGAGGATCTCCCTGCCTGAGGCCTCTTGAAGGATTAAAGGTCTTTGATGGAGAACCATTTACCAGAATTGAAAAACTAGAGGTAGTCACCAGGGCCATTACCCATCTTACCCAGTTGTGGTCAAATCCATAAGCTAGAAGGACCTTCCTGATGTAGGCCCAATTTAACTTATCATAAGCCTTTTCTAGGTCCAATTGCATAATCATTCCTACTTGCCTTTTACTTATCATTGAGTGAACCACCTCATGAGCTTGAATGATATTATTGAGAATTTGTTTGCCCTCCACATATCCCGTTTGCTCCACAGAAACCAGAGTAGGAAGAAGGGGTTTAAGTCTGTTGGCAATTATTTTGGAAATTATTTTATACACCACATTGCATAAAGCTATAGGTCTGAATCTGTCCAGTGTCATAGCATTGTCCTGTTTTGGAATCAAGGAGATGAAGGAAGTGTTGAGCGCCTTCAATATTGTTCTATTATTCCTGGAGTCCTCCACCACATTTAGTATATCTTGCTTGACAATACTCCAACATGCTTTAAAGAAATCTACATTGAAACCATCTGGGCCTAGTGCTTTTCCATTCTGCATATCTTTGATGACTTCACTGACCTCCTCTTCATTCACCGACCTATTAAGATTATAATTGTCTTCTCTTGTTACTAGCTTAGGAATGTGCTTTGTGAAGTCACTGATAAATTGTGATCTATCTAAGAGAGGTTCCTCTGCTATGCCTTGAAAATGTTGAACCAACACAACTTCTATTTCTTTGTGGGTATTGAGATGGTTGCCTCTGGAATCCTTGATTGTTGAGATCCTGTTGTGAGACCTGTGCTCCATTGTAGATCTGTGGAAAAACCTTGTGTTTCTATCCCCTTCTTTTAGCCATTGTACTCTTGATTTTTGTCTCCAAAATATTTCCTCTTGTTTGCATAAGTCCTCCCATTCCTGTTGATGTTTGTTAGCTTGTTCATTTCTTTCCCCATCAAAGCCATCGGTGATTAGGGTCTGATTAATTTCCTACATTTTCCTTTCAACAACTTTTTTAGCTTCAAAAATATTGCCAAACTCATTCTTATTCCAATATTTGAGCCTGATTTTGATATGTTTCAATATTTTGTGTAATAGAAACATTCTCGTCCCTTGGATCTGCAAATCTTCTTTCCACCATTTTTCAATGTTGCTAATAAAGTTTGGATGGGTGAGCCAGATATTTTCAAACCGAAAAGGTCTATTTTTTGGGGTTCCTATACAAGACGCCTCAAGTTGAACAAGCCAATGGTCCGAGCCACCAAAGGGGAGAATCCTCGCTGTCATATCAAGGCCTGTGAGCATAAGGTCCTCTGAGATAATGAATCTGTCTAGCTTTGAGGCTACTTGAGACTCTCCTCCTCTTTTGTTGTTCCAGGTAAAGAGGCCATTACTTGTATTTGTGTCAACTAGCTTCATGTTGTTTATAAAATTCTGAAATGCTATAGAGTCTCTGCCTAGAGTTCTGGTCCCACCCTTTTTTTCTGACAGGGATTTGATCATGTTAAAGTCCCCTCCCAGAATCCATGGTATTCCTGAATGTCTATCTCTTAGATCCTCTAGAGAAGTAAGCAGTCTGAGTTTGTCATCAGGCTTCTGTGGACCATAAACGTTTGTGATTAAATAAATTTCCCTGTCTCCCAAAGGCTGAATAACCACTGATAAATAATTCCTAGATGCTTCAGCATCCACTATGCCTATTCTTTGAGGGTTCCAAAGTGTGAGAATACCTCCTGCTATTTTGTCTACTTTGACTTCTAGAAATTCATATCTATTAAGCCATTTGCTGTGTATTTCTCTTATTTTTTGAATTGAACATTTAGTTTCCTGGATGAAAATCATGTCTGGTGTTTCTTCTTTCATTCTATTGTTAAGATTCCTTTGCTTCCTTTTACTTCCTAGACCTCTAATATTCCAAGATGTGAGCTTCATTAAGAAAGATTTGTAAAAGAGTAGCTGGTTAGATATTTCATCTTACTTGAATCTATCATCAGTTTTCCACATTCTATTAGTAACTCGTTTTGTTTCTTTCTACCCCTTTTCCTTCCTGGGTTTCTGGGAGCGAGTCCTGATGTGGTTTTCAAGGTTTTCACCCCTTCGTTGTCCTATCTCTCGAGGTTTCTTTTACCTCCCAACCCTTTTGCCTGAGTTCTCCACAGAAACAGTTGCTGCACTCTATTAAACTCCTCTTGAGGTAATGAATCCATACCTTCCGTGGTTCCCTATTTCATGAATTTTTCCAAATCTAGATGTTCTCTTTCGAGAATATCCTGCAGTTCATGATCCTCTGTTTCCACCTCACTCGGGGTCATTTCTTGGTCCATTTCAAGTTCCATGTTGCTCAACATAGTCTCCTTTTGTTGGTTAATGTCCTGTATCTCCTCCATATTTTCTTCCTTTTCCTTCTCCCCTAGGCTGTCCTCCATGGTCTGATTTTCCTTTTCCAACTCCTCTTCTTCTTCTAGTACCTTGTACCTATTCTGGCTTGTCTGCTTTTCCTCATTGTTGTTTTTTTTTGTAACCTTTTCCCTCCTTTACCTCTATTTCCCACCTTGTGAAAGCTATCAGTTTCTTTCCCTACTATAACTTTACTTCTGCTCTCTGTATTGTTGAGAGGGTAGTCCCTAAATAGATGCCCATGTTCATGGCATTTGTGGCATCTGAAAGGAACATGTTCATAATCCACTGCTTGTACCCATTCTTCATCAAAAACTTCCAGGATCACTTCATCTGGTAGAGCTCCAGAGAGATCCATCTCCACACATATACAAGAAAAGGAAGTGTACTTTCCCCTTCTAGTTGCCTCAGATATTTTAACAACACCCTAGTTTGTTTCCTATTGCTGATAATGATTCTGGTTGCCAGTAATCTAGTGGTAAGGAGTAGAGCCGTACCCAAACCGGGACCAAAGTGAAAGTTTCACGCTCCAGGACAAAATTCATCATCCAAGGCTGCATATAGAGGCCTGCAGCTGCATAGAAGTAGGGCCCTCCTTCAAACACCCTATCTTTATCCTCAATGTTAGTGAAAACTACAGTGAAGAAACCCTTTGATCCAAGGTGTAGGTCTATGTCCCCTTTAGGTTTCCAATGATTTTTAATCCATGCCTGTAGCACCTTCTCTGTTGGCCATAACCCCATGAATTTACAAATGATTGCGTAAGTTGTCATGTGATCCCTATGTGCCTGCAGCGCTGGATCACTTAACACCACTCTGGGTGTGATAGTGGTCTTAGGCTTACATGGACCATTTTGTTTTTTGTTTTCTGCTTCCTGATTCTTTTTCTCTTCTCCTTTTTCTCTTCTAGCTTCCTCCCTCCTATTATTCTGCTCCTGTGAGTCTCCGTTGTCTAGTTTCCCTCCTCCTGAAAAACCTTTTTCAGCCTCCAACGGTTTCTTGTCGTGGTTGGAGATTGCCTGACTGTAGGAGGGAGTGGTGCTCCCCCCCTTATGCCCCTCCATGGTGTCCAACACTTGATTTATTTCTGTAAACCCTAGCTCTCACCAGTCCCCAACTAGTTCTAATTCTCTCCCGCACACCTTCAACAAATTTGACCTTCAAATCATTCTCTCCGTAGCCAAACAAGTCGATATACATGTATACATATATATATATATATATATACATGTATACATATATAACAAACACTGATGACTTTTATTTATATAAAATACTAACATGGAAGAGGCACATAGATAAGAGATCTTTATATGATCAAGGTGGTTCAAAAACTAAAATTCAGTTACACACATCCTATACAAAATTAAAAAATAGTCCCATGTCCATACATTATATTCAATACCAAAAAATGTTGTGATTAAAAGGATTATTAAGCAAACATAAATCTACTTGTTAGGGTGGACCAAACTATGAGGAGGTGATTCTGTAGATACTGGAGATAGATTCTTCATAATAGAGGAAGAGGAAGTATCCATTCCAAAGCTAGAGAGAATCTTACTAACATCCAATGAAGGTTGAGAAGAGAGCTAACCTGAATTTAGATGTCTTTTAACTAGTTGTTCAATGGAATCAACTCATCATTTCATATGAAGGAAGATGCTCATTAGAACCTCCACCTCAGAGCTTGAATTACTATCAACTGTTGTTAGGCATTTCACCAATGCCTACATTTTCTCAAGTATATCCTTGAGTGCCAAGTCGTGTTTATGAGGGAACTATGGGTTGCTCATAGTTCCAGATAGTCCATGTTGATATATTCCACAATGCTGGATAGTCAAACATCTAAGAGTGCCTCCCCTGGAACCTACAATGAGAAGTGGGTATTCCCTCCAATGCCTTTATGCAAATACAACTCCAATTAGATACCAATTGTACCTAAATTCAAACTCTCTAACACAAGATGGGTCATCAATAGGACCATATTTATCCCACAAGTGTTGTGTGGGAGAAGAAAAAATGGGATGACAACATAGCGCTGTGAGAATATGAACCATAATGATGAGAGGTGACAAGTATTGTGGTTAGGTCAAGGATTATTTTTTTAAATGAAGTTTAAAAGTATAGGAAGTTAATATGATTTATCCATTTTTATGGATAAAAGATGTAACAATATATGGAACAAAGATAAATATCGAAATTAGTGTTAGAATATAAATATTTATTAACAAGTATTTGTCATGTGATTTAGAATATTATAAAACATTTTAGAATAATTCAATATCATTATTATACAATAATTTATGTTTTAAAAAAATGTATGTTGTAGATTTAATTTTTCCATTATATTTATAGAAAAAAACAAAATTAATTAAACCTATGAATTTTAACAATTACATAAAAAAGACAAATACAAAACAAATATTTGATACCCTAATAATGTTAGATGTGATGAAAGAAATACTTTTAATATTTTCTTAGATAGGTTGGGTTTGGTAGACGATGACTACATCGATGCAATGCAATGGTGAATACATTGAACAAAAATTATGTTAAAAAGGAAACTAACAATTATGTTAGAAAGGAAACCAAAAGAGATATGGATTATGACTAAAGTGAATTTTAAGTTATGGTGTAATTTGTATGTCGACGTTGGACTAATTATTGCACTTCTAATAATTGATCTCGTGGACTAACCATCACTAGAGGAACATGGAACAACCACCCACTCAAAGTGTTGTTTCCAGTGTCAAAATTTATTAATACTTGTTAGTGTTTGTGTAATGGAAAACATTTATTTGTTATCAGAGGGATTATTGGCTTCAGGGGATGATTTTTTTGCTAAGGACTTAAAAACCTTGATTCTATGATAAACATGGTTTCAGTGGAAAATTTGTGGTGGTGGTTCTTGTGCTTGAAAATAATGGTGAGCAATTCAAAATCAAGAAATTTAATGGGAAGAGTTTTTAGCTATGGAAGCTCAAGATGGAAAATCTTTTGGTAGGCAATGAACAATGGTTCATTCTGGATCTTTATACTGCACCTATGAGTATGTCAACAAAATACTGGATGAAGTTGGACAAGAAGACAAAGAGAAAAATTTGATTGTGTCTTTCAAATTTAGTATCACTAAATGTTTCAGGGGAAGCTATAACTAGGATGTTATGGGATAAGTTAGGGGATTTGTATAGTTTAAGTCCCTACTAAACAAGTGTTTCCTTAAAATAAGTTGCGCCTCCTAAGGATGAACGCTAGAGAATCAATGGCAAAGCATCTAAATGCCTTTAATATTATGGTAAGTCAATTTATGTTTACTGTTAGTAAAATTTTAGATGAAAATAAGTGCATTAGTTTATTGTATTCATTTCCATATTCATGTGATAGTTTGGTTGTGTCTATTAGTGTTTTTTTTTTTTGAATTGGACTAAATCTATTAATAAATAATA
Organism: Pinus tabuliformis; assembly: GCA_031772625.1. Taxonomy (NCBI): domain Eukaryota; kingdom Viridiplantae; phylum Streptophyta; class Pinopsida; order Pinales; family Pinaceae; genus Pinus; species Pinus tabuliformis. Next base: position 330,539,228 of record CM062805.1, on the reverse strand, counting down.
TGGTACAATATGATACAATCAAGAGAGACAAAAAACCGACAACCGGAAATGATAGGACTATCAACCTCGGTTCCGGAGAAGGAGTGAAACAAGCAAGAAGCTACAACATATGGCTGGAAGCAAAAAGACTGACTTCTACCCAGAATGGGTAGAAGCCTCAACACGAAGCTTTTTCCCTTTCCTTTTTTTGACTTCGACCCAACCATCCTGGGGTGAATGAGCAATAACAACTTGAAGATTGGGGTTCTCCACCGGGGTTCCCTCCTTTTCTGAATCAGAGGAGGAGGTCATATGGATGCGTTTATGGGCGGTGGCTGTATCAGAGGAATGCGTCGCACTATCGGTGGAAGGGACCACGGAATGAGGGGCATGATCCAATTCTGCATCGCTACCTTCATCTTCAAAGCTAGAGGATTCAGAATCCACAACTGGAGGTGGATAGAAAGGAGCCATCGTTTGGACTTGGGCTTGGTGAGGTTATCTTTATTCTTTTTTGTTGGGAGAGATGGGCAGGTGTTCTGCAGATGCCCTGATTGGTGGCAATGGCAGCAATGGAATGCAGTATTTTCGTAATCCAGTGTCTGGGTCCAGACAAAGTCATTTACCTTGAGATTGATTTGGTCTGGAAGTCCTTTGCTCAAATCTAACTCCGCACATATTCTGGCATATGTGTAGAGACCTTTATTTTCCCGCCAGTAATCTCCCACAATTAAACTGTCCAAGGTGTTGCCTACAGATTTATAGACTGCACCATGCCATAAGTGGGCAGGTAAGTTTGGAAGCCTGATCCATATAGGTGTCTTGGTAATGACTGCAGTTGCTGGATCAAAATCTGGGAACCAAGGAGTCAAGAAGAGCCCTGCAGTTCCCATGAACCAAGGGCCTTCTTCTAAAGCCTTTTCATAATGCTTACTGTCATAAAATAGAACAATGAAGTATCCTTTTGAACAGAAACTGATCTTACAATGATGAGTCCAGTTTGCATGGACCCATGCATAGAGATCCTTGGATCACGGCCACCGTCCGTTAAATTTACAAATGATGGCTCTTTTTGCAAAATCTTGAAGTTGGATTGCAAGACCTTCATGGGTGATTTCAACAGAGGGAACTTCCTCTATCTTGTCAACCAAAAAAGGCTTAGGTTTAAGGGCTTCCGGGGGTTTGGGGTTCTCAGAGTGTACTGCATCTTTGTAAGAGAAAGGAGGAGCAGAGGATGACTGTCCCGCTGCACCTCCTCTCAAACGAAGGGTTAACACCAAAGAGCTGTTTCTGGTAATGCTGTAAGAAGAGAGGGGAAGAAGGTCTTCAAGTTGTTTACCTTGAAAGCGAAGTCTCTGAAGGCCTGAAGGGATCCCAATCCACTGTTCTAGATCCAGTTTGAGATCCAACACCAGATATGAAGAACTGACCCATTGCAGGATGGTTCTACCTGTAGGTTGAGAAATTTTGATCTGAAAGGAGTCAAAGAAGTGCCTAGACATAGTGCCAAGGTCTTTTGAGCGTCCGAGAGCAAATCCCTTTTCCACATTAGCTTATTTCTGCCCCGCTTGAACACTATGCCTTTCAACGGAACCCTTGACTTGCCCAACCTGAACGCGATGCTTTTCCACGGCGCCTTTGATGTGCCCGGCCTGAACAGAATGCCTTTCCACGGTGCCCTTGCTCTGTCCAGCCTGAACGCGATGCTTTTCCACGGCGCCTCTGACGTCCCCGACCTGAACAGCACGCTTTACCATAGCGCCTTTGGTGTGCCCGGCCTGAACACGATTCTTTTCCAAGGCACCTCTGCTATGTTCGGGTTGAACGCGATGCTTTTCTACAAATCTCAAACCCTTCCGACCCTCCATTACTACTAGTGCATCCAATAGCGTGGATTTCCCAGATCCCGAAGGACCCATCAGAGCCATGAGGGTTCCGGGCTCTGCATACCCTGTCAAGCCCTGAAGAACAGTCTGAGTTTCACCGCTGCTAATAGAAACAGTCACAGAGAGCTCCTGCCATGTGAGCCACGCCGACACATTTCCAATATTCTTTGTATCAGTCGATTCCTTCCACAGCGTTTGGCTGAGCGGACTCAGACCCCCAACGACATGGGCGCCCCCTCTGTTTCTGCCACTTTCGATCTCCAACACCCTCTGAGTATTCCCGCTATCTGCCATTTTTCACTCGTGCCTTCAAGTATTATTAATATTATAGCAGTTAATTGATAAATACCAACCTCCTTTGTGTCTATTAGTATTAATGTAATGGCATTAAAGTTTTATGATCTGATATCCTCCTTGCCATAGGAAGAAACGAGGAGGAAAACCATAGAAAGTTAGAGAACATATGCCTTATCTGAAAGAGGACATGCCCTAGATAGATTAAAAAAAAGGAAAAATTTCTTGAGTGGGAGATCTAAATCTAGAAGTAGATCCAAATCTCCTGGAAGATCCTTAAAGAAGTGTTAGAAATGTGGTAAATCTAGGCATTACAAAAATGTTGACAATTAAAAAAATGTTGATAAAGGGAAGGGATTGTATGATGCTCCTTCTACAAAAGGGAAATCCTCCTTAGAAAAAGGAGGGGATGTGTACTTGGCTTATTCAATTCATGTGGATCATTACATTTCTAATCAACTAAGGTGCTTCTTTTCATATGATTCCCCATAGGGGTTTTTTTTGTGAGTGTAAAAGGTATGATGGAGGTGAAGTTTTCCTAGAATATGAATTGTAAACCATAATCATAATATGAGTAAAAATCAAGTTGGTGCTTGAGGATGGAAGGATTTGAACAATTCTTGGTATTCCACACATTCCTGGGTTGGATAGAAACTTGACATATAATCAAGATGAGTGATGCATGTGTAAATATTGTGTTTGAAAGGGAAACATGCAATATGGTTCAAGGAGCAATAATGTTGCTGAAGGGAGTTCATACTTGAACTCTATATGCACTATTGGGAAGCATTGTCACTAATGGGTAGAGCAATTCTATTGTTCGTGAAGGTGGAAATGGAAAAGACAAAACCCCTATTGTCTTTGGAGAAAAGATAATGTGATGGCTTCAAATATTGGGGCATATTAGAGAGAAGTTGGCCTTTGAGCATTACACGATAAATGCAGAGTTGAAGATATGCCTGATTGAACTATATATCTTGATTTTTTTAAACATTGCATAGATGGTAAATAGAATCACGTAATATTCTCATCAAGTGCTACAAAAGTAAAGGGAATTCTAGAATTAATACACAATGATGTGTTTGGACCTATGTCTATTCCATCATTAGGTAAATCTATGCATTATATTTCATTTGCAGATGATTTCTCGAGGAATGCATGGATTTATTTCCTCCAAGACAAATATGATGTTGTCAGAATGTTTACAGAGTTAAAGGCTATTGTGGAGATTCAAACAGAGAAAAAAAATTGTGTTGAGTATAGAAAATGATGGAGAGTTCTATGAGAATGAACTCGAGGAATTATGTAAAAGGTGTGGTATCAAAAAATTGTTAGGGAGATAATGGATTTACAAGATGGTAAGCTCTGGAAGAAGGCCATGGTTTAAGCAATGACAACCTTGGATATGAATAAGGCTTATGATCCAATTAATTTTCCATCTAGAAGAAATCCTAGTGGTCGAAAATGGGTGTTTAAGATGAAGTTGAATGCATAATGTAAAGTGGAGAAACATAAAGCTTGATTAGTAGCAAAAGAGATATTCGCAAGTAGAGGAAATTAATTTTGGTGAAATTTTTTCTATTGTTGCTAAATTAAATTCTATTAGATTTTTGTTTGTCTGTTGTTGTTTCTTTTGATCTTGAGGTAGACTAGATGGATGTAAACACAACATTCCTAAATCTGGATGTGGAAGAACAAATCTACGTGAAACAACTAGAAGGTTTTGCGATGAACGAAAATAAACAACTAGTTTGCAAGATGAAGAAATCCTTGTATGGGTTAAAATAGTCTCTAAGTATGTGGTATCAAAAGTTTTATACTTAAATATTTGGACTTGGTTTTGCAAGGAGCAAAGCTTATCACTATGTGTATTTCAAATTAGTTGGTGATCATTTTATTTTTGGTCCTTGTATATGGATGATATGTTGTCGATTGGAAAAAACAACTAAATCATTAAGGATGTGAAAACTCAATTGTTCTCTAACTTTGACATAAAATATCTCAGGGCTACAAATTTTATTCTAGGTATGTAATTTTTTTGTTGTTGGGGAAATAGGAAACTCTGGTTGAATAAGAGGAAATATGTCTAGACAATATTACAGAGGCTTAATATGCAAGAATGTAGACCAATCAAGTTCCTTATTACCGTAGGTGTAAAGTTATCTAAAAATAAATGTTCGAGGAGACAAGAAGTGGAAGAGGACATGTGCCATGTTCCCTGTGTTAGTGCTATTGGCATTTTGATGTATGCAATAGTCTGTACGAGATTGAATATTACACAAGTAGTGATAATTTTAGCAGGTATATGTCAAAACCAAGAAAGGAGAATTAGGTAGTCATAAATAGGGTTCTCAGATATTTGTGATGATGATGTTGATTAAATTCCACGAAGACCAATATGGAATATCGAACCTTAAGAAAGTAAGAGATTAACTGAGGTTATTTAACATTTTATTTCTATGGATCGAAAAGAAGGGAGAGAAGCATTCTTAGATCACCGTAATGCTAACTTAACAAGTCAAGAGGGTTGGTAGTGTGGAAAATATTTTGAAAATTAGAATAGATGTGAGTAAGAAATGGGAAATCCAAGAGAAAGTGCTTTTCATATTCAACCCTCTTAGTATTGAAAACATGACAGACTATTTTGTCCCAAGGTGTTTTGGGAATTTTCCAATGCCCAATTTCACTTTGAAGGTCATGAGAATTAATTCTTATCTTGGAAATGTTAATTTTCTTATTAGCACTGGTCAACACAGAAAGATAATTCTAATAGAGATTGAGTTTGATCACCTCTTTATAATACCTTAGCTTTCTTTTTCCCTCTAACTCCTTATCATACCAAAACATATCCTTAAATTTGGAAGTAATAATATTTTTAATATTATCCTTATTCTTCAAGATGATCTCCTCCTTTACCCCCCAATGGTGTAGCCAAGACTGGGATTCCCTATGCCTGTCTCTCTTCAGTTAGAGGTGGGGGTTTTAGCTAGAGTTAGAAGAAATTTTAGGAAACCTCTTTTCTTCCATGTTGTATAACTTCTTCTTATACATGAGATACCTAATCATAGCCATGCTTTCAATGGGGGAAGGCTAGCTTCATTCAAGAGGATATGGATGGGAGTATTTGCTTTAATATAGAGATTGTAGGTTATAAATTGCTTTTGGATCAGCTCAATCTTCCTCCATGATTCTCTAGATATATGATTTGTATTACAAACTTGAAGATTTATGGAAAATTTGCAAGTAAATTTTTATGTATTTTAGGTAATCGATCAATTTGCAAAAGTACATTAATTTGTGGTTTTTAAACTTAGTTTGTAGCATAAAAATAGAGAAAAATATACCATACACAGAAACAAAAGACAACAAAATGATAAAGGAGTTCACCCATCACGAGCTACATCTCTTGGTCCAACTTCCAATGTTGGGCCTCTTTCATTAAGTGACAAAACCTGTGATTTCATCGATATACAATGCTCAGAATGAAAAAGAAAATGTCTCCAATGGTTTCAAAAGACCCAAAAACTTCAAGCTTGGCTCTTGTTCAACTCAAATTGGCCAAAAATGACAAAGTTACGGCTCAGAGAAGTTTTGTTGCTAACTGCACTACAAACTGGCTCCTCTATCTAACTATTCTATGAATTCCGTAGTTCTGGAGACCATTGAGCGCCAAATTCTCTTGGCGGCGACGGGATTCCCCCCAATTTGGGTGTAATTTATCGGATGATTAAATCGTCCAATAACGCCTAATTACCAAATTCCATGCCCCACGCTTGGTTGTATTAATGCCCATGAGGCCGGGTGATGGGCTAACTGCTTGCCCCTGCCGGGATAACACTTCTGGTTTTTCCGCCACAGTTCCACGTTGCCATAAAACCCGGGGCGGGACTCCTTATCCTTCGCGCTCGTTCCTTAGCTCCTGCTCACTCTGCCCTGGGTCTTGTGCACACCATGTGACTTGTCAGCACTGAGTCCTCCTGCTCACGGTCCAATGCAGTGTTTTGTGACCATGGGCTGGGGCTAAGCCCTGGGACCTTAGGTCTTAGCTCCCACGGTCGTGTGGGGTTTCAGGTGACCAGGGGCTAGGATATTAGCCCTGATCCCTTCCCCCAACATGCATTCTGTTAAAGTTTAAATATCGTTTGTCGCCTATGGTTATTAAGAACCACCTCGGGCACAACAATAGAGCGATATGATGTAAACCTTGACGTCGAGGGTTCGATCTGCCTGGGTCTCTGTTCGACCTTTCCAAAATTTTACATTGGCACAGGGGTGCCACATGGTAGCCCATGATTGGGCCATGTGGCTCCTTGCCATTGGACCACAATAAAAACCCATTAACCAATCAGAATTCACCCACGGGCCTAAATCATAGGAGGCCACTTGTCATCACCTGATTGGCCCGATGGTACACCTAGTCATCCTGTCGAATCAACTGTATGAACTTCCTAGTCAACAGTCTTGTCACCAACTTGCAAAATTTTTACCTATTTAGGAAAACGACCAGAATGTGATGTCTTGAGCATACGATGTCAGTTTTGAGAGATTCAAGTTTCATTGGATTTGGGACTATGAGATCTACATTTTGGCACCATTTTTGAGAACTTTATTGATCCACTGGAAGCTTTTGGACCACCAAAAGACTAATTTTAGTCAAAATATAGGTGAGGATACAACTCCCTCACCCTTCCAATCTCAATCCATTTGGCCTTGCTTGGATTTGTTCCTTTGAGCCCCACACGAAGGTACTCCACGTTCCCTCTTCTTGAAGTTCTTGTTTTTCTGTCAAGGATAGTATCTTGCTGCAATTCTTCAAGATATTCAAGAGAGAAATCTTCTATTGAAGGAATCTGAACATTCTCTCCTTGATATTCAATCAAAGGAGGCTCATATAATCTCAAGTTCTCAACATTAACAACTGCATAGACTTGCATATATGGAGGAAAATCTAACTAGAAGGCATTATTACCAATCTTTTCTAAAATATTAAAAGGTCCATATCTGATTGGTTTTAGTTTTTTACCTTCTCCTTGAAGCCTCTCCTTGCTAATGTAAAGCCAAACTTCATCTCCAACCTGAAAATTGTGGTCAACACGATGCTTATCATGTCTTGTCTTGTACCTGGCTTGACTCTTTTCCAACTATTCTCGGACCATTTGATTCACAAACTGAATTTGTAATGGCTAATTAAGATTTGATGAAAAAATTGATGTTGTACCGATTTTACCTTTCATTGCATTGAAGGCTTTCTATTGTTTGCCGCCCCATTGAGAGACATGTTTCACTCTTGTCAAAGCATCCAATGAAGCTAGCTTTGTCTTGAAAGCGGTTTTCCATGTATCACCTTTAGAAAGCCTTAGTTGATGGTAGCCATTTCACAAGTTCAACTTAGTGAAATAAACAACATCCTTCAATTGATTTAAAAAAACATCAATGCGAGGAAGAGGATAACAATTCTTTACCGTGATTTTGTTCAAAGCTCCAAAATCCACACACCGTGATCACCATTGCCATGTACCATCCTTCTTCAGAGCCAAGACATTAGGAGACCCACAAGGAGATGTACTAGACCTAATGACCCCTTTGTCAAGTAGCTCTTGCATCTGCTTCTTGATCCTTGCATTCTCTAACACTGGCATCTTGTTCATACCAATGTTCAAAAGTGATGCATCCTGCTGCAATTGAACTTCATGTTGTTTTCCTCTTTTAGGAGGCAACACGTTAGACTCCTAAAACATCTTATCACATGTGTTAACAACCTCAACTAAATCATGTTTTAGTTTTACATCACATCCTTGGAAAGCTTCAAATTCCTCAACATCTTTGTGTTTGATCATTAACAATGCAAAATTCTGACTAGCATTTACAAGCCTCTTCATTTGTCCAGCATTCATAAGAGACAAATTCATTTTCTTGCGATGTGCTCTAACAATATACTCAATCCCATCTTTAAACAAATGATACTTGTTCTCATGGCGATAAAATATGGATTTCCTATCATATAAGTATGGAATTCCCAAAACAATACCACATATGTCTAGTGGAACAACATCAAGCTCTACCTCATCAATAAAGTTTGCAGTGATGGCAAATTTCAGTTTGCATTTTCTTTTCACTTGCAATTTGGCATTGTCACATAACCAACCCAAAGGATAAGGTTTAGGATGAGGAATGGTTTCCAAGTTTAGTTTCTTGACAATGGCTTCTGAAATAAGGTTGGCTTGGGATCCACTATAAAAAAAATATCTACTTTGTTATGTTTTGAAATGACTCTAATATGGAAAAGCTCAATTCTTTCTTTTTCATTTTGAGTTTCAATGGGATTGCTAGAAGAACTAGTACTTGCAATATAATCTTTACCTTTCAATCCCATGGTTGTGATTTTGGTCTCATCTCCAGAATCAAATCCTAGATCTTGTTGAGTTGTTGCAACAATATTTTCTTTCTCCTTCTTTGGTCTCATTTTTGGATGAAGTTTCCAACAATGGTCTTCATCGTGGCCTTTTCTTGAACAATGTTTACAGGTAATATTTTCTCCCTCTTTCTTGATGGTAGCATTATTTTTGTCTTTGCCTTTAAACTTCCCCTTTCCTTTGTCTCCAGACTTAAATGGCTTCTCACTAATCTCTTCAAAAACATTCTTCCCTCTTGCTTCTAAATGTGTATCCTGTACACATACTTCATCTAGCTTTGTAGGGTTAAGCATAAGAATTGTATACCTCAAGTAACTACATAAACCACCTATGTATTTAAGGAGAGTGTCTTGAGAGGATAAATATACACCCAAAATGAGAGTTATTCTTCTAAACTCTTGGGTATAACTTTGAACACTCATACCTTTTGCTTGTCTAAAATTTTTCCAGTCCATTATTTATTTCTGCATATAAGCCAATGGATAAAATTGTCTCCTTAATGCAGCTATGAAATCATTCCAAGAAGAAATAATCTTACCACTTTTCTTGAGATCTTATTGAGTTTTGGCCACCCACCAAATGAGTGCCACACTTTCCAAACTTAAAGAAGCAAGTTGGATCTTAGTGGAATCATCATTAATTTGTTGAATCCTGTAATAGACTTCAAGCTGACGAACTCAATTATCCAATTTCTCATTATTTACTTCCCCATTGTACATAGGCAATTCAAATTTGACATCAATCTTTAACAAAGGTGTTTTAACATGTCCTTTTGGAGTTCTTGGAGGAGTATGTGAAGGGGTTGAAGTAGAAGAAGATGAGGGTGAAGATGGAGGTGAAGGAAAAGGTGGAGGTAGAGGTGGTGGTTTGTCACCATTTCCTCCATTACCTTTTGGAGGATTTGAGCTCTCTCCTTGCAACCTTGTGTTTCTCTCTTCAAATAGAACTTTCACCATTTCAGACATTTCAAAGAAAGCTTTTCTGAAAGTTCTCTTATCCTCAAACATCCCCTCATGACTTTCTTCGTGTGGCATGACTGATGAAGCTTGAGGTATGTGTGGCTTCCTTGAACCCACTTGAGGATTTGGCTCTACAAGCACTCCTTCTCCTCTTTTCAGCTTCAACCTTGTAAGCATCAGAAAAAACTTGCAAACAAAATTAAACCTTCAAAATAACCTTGAGCTATGATACCAAACTGGTATGTATTACAAACTTGAAGGTTTATGGAAAATTTGCAAGTAAAGTTTTATGTCTTTTAGGTAATGGATCAATTTGAAAAAGCACATAAATTTTTGGTTTTTAATCTTAGTTTGTAGCATAAAAACATAGACAAATATACCATACACAACAACACAAGACAACAAAATGATAAAGGAGTTCACCCCTCCTGGGCTACATCTCCTGGTCTAGCTTCCAATATTGGGCCTCTTTCATTAAGAGCTCAAATATGTGATTTCATGGATTTACAATGCTAAAAATGAAAAAATAATGTCTCCAATGGCTTTAGAAGACCCAAAAACCCCAATATGCGTTCTTGTTGGGCTCAAATTGGCCAAAAACTGACAACTTTATGGCTTAGAGAAGTTTTGCTGCTAATTTCACTACAAATTGACTCCTATGCTTAGCCATTCTACAAATTCTACAGTTCTGGAGACCGTCGAGCACCATATTTACTTGGTGTTGGTGGGATTCACGCTAATTTAGGTGCAATTTTTCAGAAGGTTAAATCGTCAAATAACGCTTAAGTGTCAAATTCTGCGCCCCACAACTCGTCGTACTAATGCCCATGAGGTCGGGGGATGGGCTAGCCACCCTCCCTCATCAGGTTAGTACCTTCGGTTTTTCTGTCACGGTTCCACATTTTGATATAACCCAGGGTTGGCTCCCTTATCCTCCACGCCCATTCCTTAGCTCCTGCTCACTCTGCTTGGGGTCCTGTGCACACCACGTGACTTAGGGATATGGCTCCTACCCAACCCCTCTCATCTGTCAGCGTCGAGTCCTCCTGCTCACGATCCGGTGTAGTGTTTTGTGACCATGGGTTGGGGCTAAGCCTCAAGCCCTCAGGTATCGACTCCCACAGTCGTGTGGGGTGTCAGGTGACCGGGGGCTAGGGGCTTAGCCCCGACCCCTTCCCCCAATATGCATTGTGTTAAAGTTTAAATATCGTTTGTGGCCTATGGTTATTAAGAACCACCACATGTAAAACGATAGAGCGTTGCGATGTAAACCTTGAGGTCGGGTGTTCGATCCGCCTAGGCTTTTACCTGACCTTGCCAAAATTTTATACTACCACAGGGGCATCACATGGAACCCCATGATTGGGCCACGTGGCACCCTACCATTGGACCACAATAAAAACCCATTAACAAATCAAAATTTTCCCACGTGCCTAAACCAGAGGAGGCCACTTGTCATCACGTGATTGGATCAATGGTACACCTAGTCATCCCACTGACTCAATTGTATGGAATGCCTAGTCAACAGTCCTGTCAACAACCTACAAATTTTTTACCTATTTTGGAAAACGATCAGAATGCGACATCTTGAGCATACAAAGTCGATTTTGAGCGATTCAAGTTGGGTTGGATTCAGAACAACAAGCTCTACATTTTGACACATGTTTCTATAACTTTTGAACACTTTACCGATCCACTAGATCAATATAATGCAATCCCAAACCTCACGTTCATATAAAATAACAAGGGTGATGAGAGTCTCAAACAAGAACTTTTTTTTACTCCATGCCCAAATACCTTTTGACTTACAATTATTTTCAAGCCCATAATAAGCTTTCCATCCTCCAATTATCCTTTCCTCAATGCTATAATTTGAATTGATATGATGACTAATGTCGATTCCCAGATATTTGTATGAAGAAACTTTCTCCGAGTAGTTATCATCATAAATGAAACTATCATAGTTTATCTTTTTTGGATTTAATTATCATGACTTTAGTCTTGTCGGTATTAACATTCATACCCATCTTATAGCAGTAATATTGGAGGATTCTAAGTTGCTTGTCGAGATCTTCATGGCTCCTAGCTAAAAGAACGATATCATAAACTTCAAGGAGAAGAGTAATGACCATACTAGTGATCTTGGGGCAATCACATCTTGAAGCTTCTAAACACTTTTCTAGCTCATCCATGTAAATGCCAAAAAGGGTAGAGGATAAGGGACATCCTTGATTAACTCTGATATTGCATGTGATTTATTTTGATCAATTCGCAGTGATCCTAAGCCTGCCAATAACATTATCGTATAGCTAGTCACAACAACCCTTAGCTCAGGAAGAACCATTATCTCTTTTATCCTATTCCATAGCTTATCCCGAGGAACAATGTCAAAAGCTTTTCTAAAGTCAACAAAACAATATAAGATATTAGTCTTATTACTGCGACATTCCTTTGCAATGATCCTAAGAGTAACAAGATGGTCTATAGTTGAGTTATTTCTCCTAAATCTAGCTTTCCCTTTATCTCTTTTATCATGTCTTTCAAGCCAAAGGCTAATCTTCTTTTCTAAAATTAGTTTATACAACTTCGCTAGAATCTAGCTAATCATAATGGTTATGTAGTTAGAGAGAATGTTTTAATACCCACTTTTTTAACATAGGCACAATAAGGATTTGCATCCAAGGCTTAGGGAAGCCTTGTTTTACTGCTAGATTGAAGAGTTTGTGTATATGAGGGATGAGGACAAACCTTCCCATTTTAATAATTTCAGCTTGGTAGCCCTCAATATCCCTAGCTTTCCCATTAGCAAGTTGCTTAATATCAAACTCAACATCTTCGAAAGAGAAGATATCCTCCTCTATAGGAGTGTTCAAGATGGTTCCCTTGGCGTCAAGGGAATCATAAATATTCTTAAGGTAGATATCCCAATTCTTGAAGGGGGTCACATTATTTTCTTTCATTTTACGAACAAGAATTTTCCTCCAAAAATTTTTGGGATCAACTTTAGAAAGGTGAAGAAGATGCTCTTGCCTCCTATTTATATAGGATCTTTTCTTCCTTTTGATAAGAGCATTGTACATATTTATTTTTTCAAGCTTTACGATTTTGTTAGGAGCATATCTGATCATTTTCCTGGAAATTTTACAATCATTATCATACCAAGGGTTGGAAGTTCTATTATTCTTTTTATAAGACACCTTAGTAGAGAACTTGTTAATGGTAATGGAAAGGGTTGTAGTAAAACTGTAGTAGATGTGATCAATGTTATCATTATATATTAAGAAATCTAAATACCTATTTAATTCCTTTAAGAAGAGATCCATTTACTTCTATCAAAACGAATGCGCCTTTAACTCTCATAATTCTCTTGAATGAGGCTAGTGTGAATTTCAAGATTTAGAGTTAAGGTCAAAGGTCTATAGTTAGAATCAAGCTCATGGCCATTTAGGAGGTCAAAATTTACAATATGGTTGAGAACATGTATACTAGATATCACATAATCCACAACACTACTGACAAGCCCATGAATACAAGTCATCTGGTTGGAGGTTGACCGCTACAAATTATCAGGTCTTGGGAACTACAGAGCTTGATTATCTCAATACAAAATAATTTCTCAGTTATGTCTTTGAAATTTCTTTTAAATCTGCTAGCTAAGTCAAAGTCCTCATCTAACTAGAGGGGATTAGTGTGAGACTTATTACTTAGGAGAGTAGCTTGGTTAGTAGTGGTTATAGCATTGAAGTCCCTTAACAAGAATATATTACCTTCATTCCTTACCCCTTCTAAGTTATTGAAGTGGAATTTCTGATCCAGGTTCTTTTTCTTATAGGAAGTTGAGTTGATAGGAGCAAAATAACAAATTGTGAGATAAATCCTATTAGTGTTAGAGACAGAAATTTCAATCCAAATGTACCAATTGAGGGGGTCGAACTTATGAAGTTGAATGTGAGGAGAAATATTATTTTTTATATAACAAGTTATTCCACCAAAACCTCTACGATAATATTTCTTGTTCTAGGCCAACCAAAGAATAAATCCATCTGTGGGGGACCTTAGATTTGTCATACTCCCAAGTTTCAACTAAGAAAATAATATCAATATCACTCAAGATCCAACTTAAAATAGGATCTTTATGCCATGGAAAACCACAACAATTCCAGAAGAGGATCTAGAGTGTTCCCAATTCCTATTTATCACTCTTATTTTCATCTCTATCACTAATAACAACTTTCCTATTTCTATTGATTTCTCTTATGCCTTCCTTTATTTCCTCCTTTACCTTTTGAACCTCTTTCCTTAGTCAATATTGGTCTTCTTGAATAAGATCCTCATCGATACATATTCTTGGCCCGTTTAGCCTTGGAGATTTAATAAGTATGTCTAATTTATGGTCATTACAACTTACCTTAACATGGATCAGTCTATGTTTATGCTCAAGTATCTTTCCCACCCTTTTCGCTTTTGTGAAATAAGTTGTTTGAATTTATGAATTAGTTTTCAATTGTTGTTTTTCTATTTCTAATGTGTCCTAATCTTTCTACTCTTTTATACCAACAATCATAAGGTTCAAGGCTCTTTTATGGTGCTCATGATCTAGTTTAAATAAATTTTTTATTTCCTCTTTGTTGGGTTTTATATCTAATTTATTCTCTGTTCTACTTAGGGCCAAATTATTATTTAGTTTTCCTTTTAACTCTTTAATATCATCTCTCAAGGTGCAATTTTCTTTAACCATTGATTATTTTTTGTTTTCTATTTCTTGCACCCTATCTTTTATTCCTTGGAGTTCAGTCTTGAGTGCTACCATTTTATTTTCTAATGATTTGTAGCTATTGTTAAAACTTGTGGATATTTCTAGCTTATGTTCCAAAAGCATTTTAGATAATTCAAGTTTATGCTCCATAAACATTGTAGATAATTCTGCTTTATGTTCCCTTTCTCTTTCTTCTCTTTGATTTTCTAAAGAGTCAATATGATCATAAAGTCTATCTAGGGTGATTTTGCTTGGCCTCCCTTTGCTAGATGGAGGCTTAGACATATGGGGAGTACTCATAATTTTAACAAATAGAACTAGGAAGAAAAAGAAAAATAAGTAAAAATAACTTATGCACCTAGGATATTTGCAAAGAGAAATCACTATGTAGACCACTGCTTAATATTGAGAATAGATTAAACTCAACTGTAGAATAGTTATAAAGCCACAAAATATACCCTAATTCCTTTGTTGTATATCTACACATACCTGTACATGGTAGAATAGTTTCCCACATTTTGATTCACCAAAAATGATATCGTGAAGTTCACACTGAGATTCACTATTGAAAAATCCACCGAGACTGCAGAAGCGAGTTATAGTGTTTGTAGCCCGAGAACACAATGTATAAAAAGTTGCCCGAGATTGAGACCATATTGCATAAAAATTTGCTTGAGACTAAGACCACAATGTATAGAAAGTTACCTACGAGCATGATTACATTGTATAAAATGTTTCCCAACACCAAGATGACAATGTTCGTAGTGAGAGATTGTAGAGTATATGTTAATAAAAATAACAATTGACAACAATGTGTAAAAGGTTTCTTGAGACTAAGACCATGATGTTCATAGGTTGAGACCACAGAGCGTATATGTTACACATACATATGTATGGTAGAATAGTTTCCCATGCTTTGATTCACCAAAATTGAGACCACGATGTTCACTCTGAGATTCACTATTGAATTATGAAATTTTCCACCAAGGAAGACCTAGAGTAGATAGAGTGTTGGAAATTCATGGCTTTGTTAACATAGAGCGGGATGGAGATCTAGATTACAAAATATCTACAAATGGTTATGTGTTTAATCTATTTGGAGGAGCCAATAGTTGAATGAGAAAGAGATAGTCTGTAGTTGCATACTCAACTATAGAAACTGAATACATGGATACCACACATGCAAGTAGGGAAGCCATACGGTTATAGAGATTGAGTTCTAATAAGCTGTAAGGTTATATTATGACAGTAAAAGTGAAATCTTTCTGGCAAAGAACCCAATTTATCATTCTAATACAAGCATATTGATTTTTAGAATCACTTTGTTAGAGATATGGTTGAAAACAAGAAGGTGTTTCTAGTGAATGTGAGCACTTTTAAAGAATGTTGCAATTCATTAACAAAGTTTATGAGCATTGAGAAGTCTTCTTGTTATAGAGAAAAAAGGGCATTATTGCCATATATTGTTGATCGCATAATCTTGTGCCCCCTTATATGCAAAGAAAACAAGAGGGAAAATTTTGGGTATGTGTGCATGACTAGACCTATGAATCATTCATATGTGTTAGGTGAAGCGAGGTTGTCATAGGGGGATGATAGTCCACCATGTCTGAGGTGGTTGCAAGGGGAGCTAAAGACCCCCCTTGCCCACTCCTTAAAAAAGGGGTGTTTTTTGTGTCCATTTGTTGTAGTTTTTAGCAAATGATTTTTTCTTTTAACAATTTTATGACACATAATTTTTTAGCCCATTGTTTTCTAATTCTAGTAAAGGAATTTAGGTTGTAATCTAATTTAAGTCAATGGATTATGGTTTTAGATGACATGGGACCCTATATATTATATTGTAAATAATGAAGTTAGTTGATGATAGAAAATTAGAGTTGTGACTCTAAACATTTTGCTAGTTTTCCTAGTAAAAGATTTTCAGAGTAAATATCTAAACATTATGTGTGGTTGCCACTATTAAAATTTCTATTTACAAGTAACATGCGTATGATTTGTTTACTGTAAATGTTTAAAGCTTACAATTAGTATTATAGCCTTGGCACATGTCCTATTCCCCCTAGTTACATTAGAGGCGGGGGGGTTGGGGGTTGTTGTATTGACTATTGCACTTCTATGAATCAATCTCGTGGATTAATTGTCACCTGGGAACATGGGGCTATTCGCCCACTTAGAGTATTGTTGTTGGTTTGGAAATTTACTAATACGTGTTGGTTTTGGTTAAATGGGAAACCTTTACAATTGGGTGGGTGTTTTGTTGGTGGTTTTGGGGTCCCACCTCATGATATAGAAATGAACCGGGGCATCTCTATTGAATTTAAATTATTCTAATCCTTTGTAAGTGTTCCACCTTCCTTTGTTGACCCAAACCCCTTTATGCTAAAAATCAGGATCTATCTTTTGCATTAGTTGTTGATGTGTCCACAAATATACATGGTTTCATAAATCCATGATTGGAAGCCAGTTTCTAGCCTAAAACCCTTCATCCCTTTCCTAATAGGTATTTTAAATAACTCGCTATGTTTAGTGGTAATGGTACAAAATAAATAAATCACACCATAACATTGCAAAATTTCACTAACATTTTTATCATTAAACATGAAAACACTTTTATACATCTTTTTGTACATTACTCGTAAGGGGATGCTAGATCCTAGTTATGAAATTTGTCAACTAATATCATCTCTACTTCATAAGTGATACATGATATATATCTTAAGTCACTTAACCAAATCAAGTCATCTCTACTTCATAAGTGATACATGATATATATCTTAAGTCACTTAAGCAAATCAAGTTACACTATATGATTGTCAAATCAACCCATGCATAACCACAACTAAATCTACTCAACAATGGAGGTGATAGTCAAAGGCATCTTGAAGGAATACGACGACAGGCAATTGGTTGTGTTATTTGTGGCGGAGAGTGTATGAGGGAATATGTCTCCATATGTAGAAATTGACTTTAATTTGGTTGACTTTGACTTTATTCTGCTTCGACCACCAATGAACATACCATTTCGAATGGCCAAAGCAATGAAGTGACTTCAATTAGACACAACCTTTTTTGAATGCCGGAGGATTTCAGAATTTTATAAGTTTTCACTTTCACTTTCAGTTTTCGGAGATAAATGTTTAATTTTTAGGGTTTTGGCTCCACTTTCGGTTTTATATATAAATTTTTAATTTTTAAGTTTTTATTCTATTGTAAGATGATTTAAACTTTCAAAAAAAGAGAGTAAAAAATCATTCATAGAAAATGAACTGGTTAAAAATAATAATAGGTTTATTTACAAATTAATGAACTCCCCGAAAAATTAACATATATCGAGTAAAATGTGCAATGTATATTACACTATTTCTTTTTATATCTTTATATATATATAAAAGTTGATGTAATTTATTGAATTATTTAATTTAAGTATTTTTTTAATAAGGAGATTATATGTTATAGATTTAAATCTAGTCAACACTCTCAAAGTTATTAAGGTTATTAGAGGTTATTGTTTATAGCAATTGAGTCATCAGCTCTTAATATTTTGAGGAAGGGGAGAGATCTCACAATTTTTTTTAAGAAAAACAAAAATTGTTTAACTTAATCTTTTCATATTTAATGGTTTAAATTTCATAGTATATTTCATTAAACATTGGTGTATATTGTTTGTTGTGAAGATAGAGAGAAAAAGATATTAAAGTTTTTCTCTTTACATTCCTAAAATTCTTAAAAAGCTTTTTCATTGATTGAGATAATGTTGTATGTATTATTTGTCAAGAAGTTGTAAACTAATTAGCATAGATTTATTTTAGCATTGGATCTATAAAGCATCAAAGGCGATTACAAAGAAAACTTAGGTGCAAATCCCTCAACGCTTAAAAGTTTTGGAATTAAGAGAATATATGATGGTTTTCATACACATGCTTGGATGTAAAGTGGGTTAGCTCAATTGATTTGAATGTTTTGTTTGAATGCAAAGTTTGTCGTTAGGTCTTTGGTTTAGTCTCATTGAGGTTCGAGCTTGGTTGAGTCCCATTGAGTTATGAACTTCTATTATGGCTTGTGGTTGAAGTGTCCTCCATCTAGATTTTGGAGAAAAGGGAGGGATCCCGCAAGGTGCTCTTTAGAAAAATAATATATTAATGCTTGTTCTTTTTCGAAATTATGACTTTTGTTTTCTTATTTTCAGTGTTACACTTACACACATTATTCATATTGTGTTGTAGGATGCACCTTGCTTCTCTTGAGATTGAGTCATAGTGTTTGATAGGAAACAAGAGATTTTCCCTTACTACCATGGTTATTGCTACCCTTCTTCCTCCCCCTTTGTAATCTATTTGTTCCCTTCTTTTGATGATGCTTGGGTGGGATGCCTTGGACTCTAAGCTTTCATACAACGGTAAGAAAATGTGGAATGGCATCTAGAAGCAACAAAAGCTTGACACAATTCAGTGTGCTACTTGTAGTTGACATCGTCAACCTTGCGGAAGAGGAAATGCTAGACCGAATTCCTTTGCAAGGTACTCACTATCATTACATTTTAATGGTTTGTGTTTTTTCTTTTATTTGTTTTTTGTTTTTTAAATTTGATGCAAGATCAAACAACCCATTTGGTTGGACGATGACGACAAGAATGACAATATCATGTCTCTGTGTTGCCTTTTGCTTGAATTAAGTTGGCATTATTTTCGTTTGGTCGGGCATCATTGTTGACTTTGACTTTATTTTAGGCACATAGATAATAAATGTGAGTTTTATAGGAATTTAATTACACACCTCATCTTTTATGTTCGACAAGTTATATTGTTTTTTATTTTGATTAAAAAACTTTGACTTTCAACTAGTTTTGAATTTTTTAAACATAATTTTATTAAAGTTTTGAAAAAAATAAATATTAAACTAAATATCTTTAAAATTTAAAAATAATATTTAATTTTTTAAAATGTAAATTGTTTTTTTTCTAACTCGTTGATGACTATTTTTATGTGGTTTAAAATTGAATTATGAAGTATACAAATTATATTAAAAAAATAAAAAATATAAAAGAAATTTCTATTTGCAAGTGCCATAATAGTCATTGTTATTGCAGTCTTTGCACAACAGAACAGAATGCCATGTGATAGTTGACCACCATTTTTTATGAAAATACTTGCATAAAAAATGGTGGACAACTATCCTCATCACATAATGTTGTGAAAAGATGCAATAACAATTATTATTAAAGTTCATTAAATTTTATTTGAGTATTTTTATGTTGTTACATTTTGCCCTTTATTTATTATTTTTATTTAAAAATAATTTTCTAACGACAAATTATATAAAGTTCATCAATTATATAGAAACAATATTTTAATATCAATAATTTACATTCAAAATATACTTTATAAAAATAAACACTTCCACAATAATTATAATATATTATTTTTATGTGTACAATAATATATAATGAATATCATAGATATTTTTTACAATATTTATATAAAAATAAAAAATAAATCTAAACAATATATCAATTATATTTATGGGGTCTTGGATAGATGGTGATTTATTTATGTTTTCTTCAACACATTAATAAGTACGAGTAAAAACGTATGCCAGCAGACTTAATTATATAATTGTACTTAATATCAATAAGAAATCAGTAAAAAAATATTAATAATAAATTAAAATGGTTATCAATTCAAACAACAAATAAACAGTTCTCCATTTTTAATATTTATATTTTTTGAAAGCATTTGTCTATATGCAATTTTAATTCTTTATTGTTTTTACTTTAATTTAGCTATTGGTTACTTTTTGAATAAGAAGTGAGTACTAAACAACAACGTTGCGGATTACACTTACTAAAATTTCATTTGCTCAAATTTTCTTAGTAGTTATATTCATATCTTAATATCATTCATGAAATTTTAACTTATTTCCTTTCTAGCTCAGATCTTGATGTCATTCATGAAGTTTTAACTTATTTAAAAATGACGTCAAATTTCTAAGATTGAAATAAAGACAAAATAATCCATAAATATATTAAAAATGAATTTAATAAAAAAAATTATCTATAAATTATTATTAAAATTTTAAAATAAACTAATTTTATAAAATATAAGTTTTTTTAATGTTTGAAATTTATATAAAATTATATATTATATTTTTTAACTATTAATAAATAATGATATCTATTGCATCAAGGCTATATAAATTAAATTATCGATTAGTATTAAGAAACTGAAACCTAAAGTGAGATACTTATCAACAACAATATCTCACAAAACACATATGTCCAAGATTCTATAGGCACGCCTGCAAAACAATGACAATAGTAAGCATCTCTTCTATGGATTTGTTTTTTTAAACTTATGGTGCTTAGATTTCTATAAGAAAAACTTCACAATTTTAAAAAGTTTACATGACCCACGATTCTCTACAAACATGATATATTGATTGTAAATTCAACATTGTTCCTAGCTTAACTTATTAGTACATAGTGTCTCAGGGTCTTCACTTTGATACCTGAGATATAGGGATCATCACTCTTAGAAGTTCTGATCATGTAAATATACAACACTCGACTAGAATTAACTAACACTTCTTCAAAATAGAATAAAATGGAAATTGATATATATGTTTAGCTTTTCCTCCAATGGAAGTTAAATGAATTCCCTTGTAACATAACCCCATCCACTACCTAGCCCATGATAAGGGTAGAAGGAGGCGTTATTATGGATGGCTTGAACTCCAATATCTTGTTATGAAAATTGGGTCTTAAAATTTTGTCATTTTTTTTTTTTTAACTTTTCAAAACTTAAAATAAACATCGTCATTATATTTAGTTCATCGAGAGCTTTTTGACGATATAATTTTTTTCAAAAACTAATGTCTGGATCACAAGATATGGTTGTTTGAAGTTGGCCATTAACCCTCGCCACGTCAGCATCATGATGCCACATGTCACACACGTGGTTCCCACGTGGAAACCCTTCACACCTCGTGGAAAGTCCACATCATTGCACAAATCCATATGATATTGCCACACTGCCAACTCTTGACCATTGTTCCACCACCTCCTCCCTTGACCTTTGTAGTTAAATGTATATGGTTAAAACATTAATGTGGCCCATTATATACATGTATATTACATATATCCTCTTGCCCCCTTGCTAATTAACGATCCTTATTTGACAGATGAATCAATGACATGGATTAAAATGAGGGACCCTTGCTCACTAATGTCACCGTTTAAATTCCCCAGGATAGACTCCTCTTATGTTATATGCCAAGAATATCTTCGTCCCCCATAATGTAAATTCACCAGGGTTTTCTCATTGTGATCCTCCTAAAACCATTGGGGTGATGTCACTTCCTTGTCATGCTGACGCCATCCCAAAAAAAATTCCCAGGACCTTTCTTGTGTTGCCCTCCTCCTGAAATCCATGGGGTGACATCGTTTCATTGCCATGTTGTCTCCATGTTATCCACATGGCCTCCTCTGAGAGTGCCACATGTCACCTATTTGTGGTCCACTTGGCCCACAAAAAAGGCTGAATCTAGTTACCATGTCTCATGACACCATGGTGACACATCATATTGGGTCCACGTCAAAGGCCACCTAGCCCTGGGTCCCACCAGAGTCTCGACCCCTTACAAACTATGATTCCCCCATTATAACTTTATTTGACATTTCTAGCCTTAGGCCCCCATCCAACGGTTGTGGTGGTCCAACCGTTTCGACGACCCAAATAAAACCACAGACCACCCCTTCCTCATGCTGACGTGTCAGGGGCGGTCCACTATCATGGTTCCAATTCATAGTTCCAAGGCCCCATCCGATGGCTATGGTGCATTGCTCATTCTGACGATCATGATTAAAATGTGGACCCCCCCACCCTTCCCCTTATGGAGTGGTAAGGGGGTTGGGGGTCCATTATTGAATCTCTGCCATTCATTCTTGTACAACCCTCCGTCGTTAATTAACACGTGCATTTATAACTAGGAAGCCCCAACACACAAACATTTCATTGCCCTCTTGAGCTTTTATATATATATATATATATATATATGTATGTATGTATACAAGCCTTTTCCAAGACTCCTGGTACTCAGCCATGGCACCTCTCCTTCCTTAGCTTTGTGATGACTAAGTACTAGGGGTCTTGGAAAAGGCTTGTATATATATATATATATAAAACATAGCACACCCCTCCTTATAAACACTTACAAGTAGAGGTGGTTATTGTATTAACCCAACTCCCATGGTGTAGTTATGGAAATGGGGTATAAGGTTTTTTACTTCCTAACACTAAATAACATTTAAAGATGGTGTATGCAAATGCCTTATCATTAAATTAAAAAATGATATTTTCATCAAATTTGTTGTCAATTTAGCCATTGCTCAACATTTAGAAAATTTCAAGTGTTTTCATCAAAATTTCCTTGCAATTGGCAAAGTGAACTAGTAAATAAGGGAAATCAAATAATCCAACACATGAATTAAGGCGAGTTCTTAGAATGTCTACCACAACTTCCAAAGTGTATCAGGAAGAGGATGCAAAGTTCTCATTTCTCCATCAACATACAATTACATGGCTAGTTAATTCACTAAAAATAGAATAAAAATGATGAGTTAAAAAGGGTATAACATTCTGATTATATCAACATACAATCCTTTTGGGTGGAGATCATAAGTCATCTTCAAAATTCCAACAAATCTAAAGGAAAAGTCAAGTTCTAAACACAAATACAAGGATATGAGCATTAACACGATCGAGCATAAAGCCCCTACTAATGTTCAAGGTAGTCAATCTATACAGAGTTGACAAGACTTATTAGAATTCAATAACATGTTTACTTTGTGACCCCACTCATTCTTCAATTCTCAATATCAATCATTAGCATGTTTGCTCTATAACCCCACTTACTCCTTCAGCTCTCAATATTAGTCATTACAAAGTTTTCTCTGTAACCACAGTCACTCCTTCAGCTCTCCATATTAGTCAGTGGTGCTCATATATTGTGATAGTTACTCAAAGCACAAATGTGGGAAATAATTCAAAGTAAAACTTTTCCAATTTATATTGCACAAAATTACGTATTAGCATGAATTTTGTCCCAAAATTACACAACCAAGTATAAAAATTGTCCTTCATCCAACAATTCTCAACTTGACCCTACCTTCAAGTTATGTGAGAACCCATCCCATCCTTCTAAGTTAATTGTGTGAAACTTTGCCTTGTTGGGAAATGTCTTGTGCCTTGGAATCCAGTTAGATGATGCTGTCCAAACAAGCCCACATGTGGGATCATTCTTTCATAAGATTCAAACATGATACAGTGGGTCATTGTTTAAGCCTAGTGTTGTATCTTATAAGCATTATTTTGCATGTCAAGTGTTGAGATACAATTATAAAGATACCTCTGTTGTGAAATTCACACAGTTCACTCTTTCTTGCTTCCTTAAAAAACCATTCAAATAATTCTAATAGAGTCTAATGAGGGCCATAGGCTCTAAAAGCATGGATATTTTCAATGGATTTTCATTAGTCACTGGAAAATCTTGGGTAGAGTACACTTTGGTTTCAAAAAAATATCTTAATAGGAGGAATCCCAAAATATCATTATTGGAGATCAACAAATTCAATATCACAGAAAGGTAGCAATATTAAATGCTATAGAGGATGCAAGACATAACCATTCTTTCCTAAGTACCTAGATAATTTAACTTATTTGATTATTGGACACAAAAGAAAGACAATTCGAAACTTTTGATTTGGTAAATGTGCAATACAACGTTTTCAATGGTTTTAGTCAAATATTGGTCACCATAAATTTGAGTGTAACTACGATTTATAATGAACACAAGGAACATTGTTATACTGCAACCATCTAATTAAATGCTCCCTTGTAGCACATACAATTAATTCTATTATGGTATTATAGCACATAGATCCATTGATATTAATCATTCTAAAACTACAAAAGTATAATTTGCTCAAATATCCTTTTGTTAGTTTTTGAAGCATTGGGGCAACAACAAGACCCTGGAGAGCTAAAAGAGATCAATCATTGTGTATCTGCCACTAAATATCACCTCTGCATTCTTTAAAAGCCTTCATATTGTATATTTTCCTGTAGATTCACAACTCATGTAATGTACTAAAACACAAGACAAGAATCTACTCTACTCTTTAAACAATAGAAGCCAAGAATTGATGAAAACAATAATCGACAAGAGGAAGATAATCAAAGACACATAACACAATTGTTTCTCTAGGGAAAGCCACTGCTCAAAACCCTGACTATCTATTGCATTAATCAGAAATATGAGTGATAATACAAAGCTTGTTCTCACAAGAACAATTCCTGCGCAAGTATGATCAACTCTTTGCCTCACAAGCCTGCACTAATCAACACTTAACTAATTTTTGCTACCTATTGAGCCCCTATTTCCTTTCAAAATTCCTATGAGGAATAGCCCATATTTAATCGGGAATTCCTTCTTCCATAACAACGCAATCCAAATCTAGGTCCTCTTCTAATTGCATGCATGATTTGTACAACTCAGATCACTCTACAATTGATAGTACATTGTCCCTACACTGTCCCTGCACTCTTGTCTCAACTGGGTCTTTCTCTGAACTGAAATGCATGATTTTTTGATGAGTGAATCTCCAGTTAGCTGGAGTAGCACTGAGGATACACAAGTGCACCAACTCACTACTAGACCTCTACTAGTTCCACAAACAGTTAGAACTAGTTTAATCGACAATAACTCAGTCAAAGTGGGTTATCTAATTACAACTCAAATAAACTCATCCTGGACACCTAAAATTTAGGTACAACATATACATGACTAAAAAATACTTCCAACTTGAAATTTCTAAGCTAATTAAGTCAATTAAACTTAATTAACTATTTACAAGTTTCTATGAGAATAGAATTCGATTTTAATTCAAGGACAAATTAAACTGGAATTTCTTGTTTCCATTTCTCAACACTCCCTCTCAACAAGAAAGGGATGATCAACTACCCTGATCCTGTCTCTGTGAAACTCGAATTTACATCTTGACAATGCCTTTGTCAAAATGTCAACATCTTGCTCCTTCGTGGGAACGTACTCGAACAACATAATCCACCTCAATACACAATCTCTGAGATGATGATATCAGATATCAATATGCTTGGATTGATCATGAAAAACTGGATTTTCAGAGAGTTTGATACAATTGTAATTATCACAGTAGATCACATTTGGATCCATCTCCTGACCAAACAAACCAACCAGGATATTCCTCCTCTAGATGGCCACACAGGCTACCTGACTGGCAACTGTGTACTCTACCTCTACCAAACTGAGCGCAATCGATCTTTGTTTCTTGTTGTACCAAGAAACTGTTGTTGACCCAATACTGAAGATCCCTCTTGATGTGCTCTTCCTGTTGGATGGAATCCCTACCGAATCTGCCTTAGTGAATCCTTAAATCTTCACTCCCTCTATCCGTCTATACCACAATCCATACTAAGTATTGCCCTTGAGGTATCTCAGCACATGCTTTGCCTCCTTCCAATACAGCTTGGTAGTCCTAACCATCACTTGACTAAGCTGGTTAACTGCATAGCACATATCCAGTCACGTGTTCACCAAATACATGAGTGAACCCACAAGCTGCCTGTAAATAGTAGCTTCCAATGCTTCCCCTGAAGTAGCATCCTCCTTCCTCCAGTTACCTACTAGAGGAGTCTCCATGGGTTTTCTGCTCTCCACGCGGAACCTCCTGGTTATCTCGTTGGAATACTTTCCCTAAGAAACAAACAATTCCCCATCACCTTGTCATACTTCCATGCACAACAAGTAATGCATGAGCCCCATGTCTTTCATCTCAAACTCTGTTGCAAGGTCCTCCTTGCAAGACTTGATCAACTAATCATCACCACTCAAAATCAAATCATCGATATACAAAACTATGATCAACAATTTACCTTCCACCACTATGTGGTACAGGTTCACATCCACTTCACTCTTGGTGAAGCCCAACTTGTTGAAGTAGCTATCGATCTTGGTTTACTAAGAACAGGGTGCTTGCTTCAGCCTATACAACACCCTCTTGAGTTGGCACACATGTGACTTAGGATCGAAGGTCTCAAAACCTTCATGATGCTCTATGTACACCTCTCCCTCAATCATGCCATTAAGGAAGGTTGTCTTTACATCCGTCTGATGTATCTTACAACCCATCTACGCTGATAGTGCCAATATAGATATGATCAATGAGTACCTTGCAACAGGAGAAAAGGTCTCATCATACTCAATCCCCTCTACCCGTGAAAAGCCGCGAGCCACAAATCTGGCCTTATGCTTCTCCACAGTACCATCTGTAGCTTGCTTTACCTTGTAAAGCCATCGGGAGCTCGCCACTGACTTATCATCTGGTCTCGGGACCACATCCCAAACACTGCTACGAACTATGGAGTCATATTCCTCCACCATGGCATCAACCCAAACTGGTTTCTACACTGCCTCCTCAAAGGAAGATGGCTCTATCTTAACACATCCTCTCATAAGAACCATGTATCCAGTGTACCTCTCAGGTGACCTCCTCTAATTGTGTTGATATGTGGGTGCTCCCACATTCTCCTGTGCATCATGAAGTAACCTGTCAGCCTCTCTGGTGCGCTTTCTCCCATCTCTGGAAGACTCTATCTGAGTGGTTGTATCCACTCTTGGATCCTATGCATGTGGCTACTCCACATCAATCTGAGGCTCCTCAACTGCATGTAGCTCAAGCTCCCTCTCAAGGGAAACTCACATGCCCTTCTCCTCATCGAATCTGACATCCCTACAAACCATTGTCATCCTGCTAGTGGGAAAGTACACTCGATAGTTGTGATGTGTATCAGCGTACCCCAAAAATATCCCCAACTGCGCTGTCGGCTCAAGCTTCTTCCGTGCATCTTTGGTCACATGGAAATATACCGATGACCCAAAAATACAGAAGTGACCAACATCTGGTCTCTTATCGGAATAAGCCTCCTCTGGTGTCTTCATCCCAAGAAACCGATGTGGGCTACGATTCTGCAAATAAACCACTGTGTTGCATGCCTCAGCCCACAGGTGTAGTGGTAGGCCTTGATCATGCAACATCGCCTGTGTTGCCCCTACAATTCTTCTATTCTTCCTCTCGATCACCCCATTCTGTTGTAGGTTATGGGGTGCCGTCAACTCCCGTTTAATCGTTTCTCCCGCACAAAAGTTCTTAAACTCATTTGAGACATTATCACCACCGTTATCACTCCTAAGAGCTTTAACCTTCTTGCTAGACTCTTTCTTGGCCAATGCTTTAAATTCACAAAACTTTGTGAAAGTTTGATCCTTCTTGTGCATGAAAAATATCAAGCATTTACGAGAAAAGTCGTTAAAAAATATAACATAATACTTGTGTTTGGCCGTGGATACTGTCGAGAATGGTCTACACACATTTGAGTGGACTCGATCTAGAATCGCCTCTGCTCGACTGCCTCCGCAATGAAAGGAAGCCTTGGTGTATTTTCCCAAAGTACACATGTATCAACTTCCTCAAGCGTACCTTTGGGAAGACCAATAGAGATCTTCTGCATGATTTTCAAAGCCCCATGATGCAAGTGGCCCAATCGCCTATGCCACAACTCGCCAATGTCTTAGCTCTACATATTCTCTACTTTAATTCTCAAAGCATCACAATCCTTTTCCTCTAGCTTATATAGATTCTTAACTTGAATCCCTATCTTCTTTACTTGACCCGTGGCTATGTGTCGAAGGAATGCCTTTCCTTTCGAGAAGATCACATCATATCCTCTATCCTCAAGCATGGAGACTGATAATAAGTTCTTCTTCAACTCAGGCACATACATAACATCCCTCAAGGTGAGAGGAACACCCTGATCCATCTGAAAAGTAATTGTGCCCAATCCAATAGCACTATTCCTCCCGTCTTCACCCATCTCTATATGCATATGGAGATATTTCTCCACTAGGTCACTGAACAAATCCTTATCACCAGTCATGTGGAATGAAGCTCCACTGTCAAGATACCATACACTACCCATCATTGATGACACCATGCATGAAATTAGAGTAAATTCCAATTCTAATTGAGATGCCAAAGCCTCACTTGCCCCTCTTCCTGAGGACTTCTTCTTCGACTTCTTGAGCGGACAATTTGTAGAAAAATGACCCAGCTCATGACAATGAAAGCACTTAACTTTCATCATGTATTTCTTATTACCTCCATGGAAAGAATCCAATTTGGAATGGGATGCCTTCCCTTTCCCTTTCCTTGCCTTACTTTCTAAGGCACAATTTTCCTCATCATCGGTCTTTCATGAGGAACCATCTCTAGTGTTCTTTTTGATCTCCTCCTGCATCAAATCCGACCATAGTCATTCCCAATCTGGAAACTTCTCCCTCCCATTGATAGATTCCTGATAGCTATTCCAACTCTTGGGAAGGCCTTGGAGAGCTAGGCTCACCATATCATCCTTGACAATGGTTATTCTAACACTTCCAAGATCATCATGACGGTGAGTGAACTTGGTTAAGTATTTTGGAATGCTCTCACCTTTCTCCATCTTGATTTTTCGAAGTTTTTCTTTCAGTGCCAACTTCTTATGGTCATTATTGTTCTGGAATAGTTCTGTCAATGATTTCCACATAGAATACAAAGTTTCCTTCCCATGGAGACTCGAGACAATGTGGTCTCGAACTCCCTCAAGGATTATCCGCCTCACCTTCGCCACACACTTCTTCCATTCAACCATATTTTGTGCATCTAATGCTGCTGGCTTAGGAATGTATTGATCAACGAATTCCTTCAAGCCATTATCCTCCAGCACAACCTCCATTTTGTCCTTCCAGACTATATAATTTGAGTTTCCTTCCAAGGCATACTCGAGCTGCAAACCATAGAATGCCATCTTCTGATCCTGAAGTATGTATTGCAAATTCAAATTTCACATGTAACCCAAAACTCAAAACTTCGAAATCTCCTCTAGTATATTGTATTCAACTCTGATACCATGTATATTTTCCTGTAGATTCACAGCTCATGTAATGTACTAAAACACAAGACAAGAATCTACTCTACTCTTTAAACAACAGAAACCAAGAATTGATGAAAACAATAATCGACAAGAGGAAGATAATCAAAGAAACATAACACAATTGTTTCTCTGGGGAAAGCCAATTCTTAAAACCTTGACTATCTATTGCATTAATCAGAATTCTAAGTGATAATACAAATCTTTTTCTCACAAGACAATTCCCGCACAAGTATGACCAACTCTCTGCCTCACAAGCCCGCACTAACCAACACTTAGCCAATTTATGCTGCCTGCTGAGCCCCTATTTCCTTGCGCAATTCCTGTGAGGAATAGCCCATATTTAATTGGGAATTCCTTCTTCCATAACTGCGCAATCCAAATCTAGGTCATCTTTTGATTGCATGCATGGTCTATACAACTCAGATCACTCTACAACTGATAGTACGTTGTCCCTGCACTCTAGTCTCAACTGGGTCTTTCTTTGAACTAACATGCATGAGTTTCTGATGAGTGAATCTCCAGTTAGCTAGAGTATCACTGAGTATGCACAAGTGCACCAACTCACTACTAGCCCTCTACTAGTTCCACAAACAGTTAGAACTAGTTTAACCGACAATAACTCAGTCAAACTGAGTTATCTAATTACAACTCAAATAAATTCATCTTGGACCCCTAAAATTTAGGGAGAACATATACATGACTACATAAAGACTTCCAAATCAAAATTATTAAGCTAATTAAGTCAATTAAACTTAATTAACTATTTACAAGTTGCTATGAGAATAGAATTCGATTTTAATTCATAGTTTAATTCAAGGACAAATTAAATTGGAATTTGTTGTTGCCATTTCTCAACACATATGGGACTCAATATGTGCCAGATCCTTATCCCTGTAGCTTGCATTCACCGCTATATAAATATGGTCATCCTACACTTTAGTAACGATGGAATCACCAATGACTCCTCCTTTCTCATTGGTGAAAATAGTGAGAGTTCCATTGCAAGGAGAAAGCCCATCTACATCTGCAACCACGAGCTTTTCAAGGAAAGGATCACACTATTTCACCTTTACACTTAATCCACATGTATGAGACACATCAAAGAGGCTTCCATTATTCCTATAGTTAATAGTGGATTCCAATATAGAGTCCTTCTACTAGATGGGCATACTCCACCCTACAAAAGGTGCCATTACCCCCATTTTGAACATGAAAGTCACACTGGGTTGTTTTCTTCAAGGAGGCCTCATTAGAGTAAGACCTTCAGGCAATGCTTGAAATTTTTTCGTTGTTTCCACCTGAGATATATGCCTCCTTACTAATATTCCTAGTTGCCACAATCCCATCCTCATCCTATTAGAGGAGGTAGGTACCAAAGATCTCAATTCAATTACTGAAATGACTCCCCTGCGATATGGGGTTCTTTTTTTCTTTGGAAAAAGGCATTGGAAAATAGCATTCTTACACCTTTTCTACATGTTCTAACAATAAATAGGAACTTATTTTATTTTAACAATAATGTTTTAGAATTGTGAGCTTCAACAACAAATTACGAATTCAACATGTAAATTATATGACAAAAGGGGCCAGTGCAATGATAGCCGTAACTTAGGAACAAGTATCACTACACAACAAATGTAGCTTGTAGAAAACAACTAGTTACTATGTTCTTTCTACATGCTAGACAATGTTATTAAACTAAGTAGCAATTTGACAATACACAAATTGTCCATTCATAGTTCATTCATAGAATGTCAAAACAAAAACATGCCATGGTGTAGAGTGAAAATTTTACAAAAATTCTCGAATGGACCATACATGCAAATGTTTTCCAAATAATAAAAAAGAGGAAGCAAATAACCGAACCCATTAAAACATTTGATCATGTTTGCATTACACACTCACAAATTATTCTAGGGTCTATTACATTGTCAAAAGGGTCAGTGTTTTGCTTTAGAGTTCCATAAAATGGTGAGTGGTGAATGCTACATGCGACACTACTTGTTGGCCAAGATACCTATAATATATAAGAGAACAAAAGGATTTGCATGTATCAAAATACCTTAATAGATGTAGGTTTAACTTTGTACAAAAATTACCTGCAAACGAATTCTTAAAATATAAAATATATAATGGCAAGAACATAAAATAAATACACAAATATTTTCCCTTGATCCCAAAAACGAGACTACTAGATTGATTTTTCATTATGTTCATTTCAATGTTATAATACATATATCCATGTCAAAGCATTCATAAAACCCAACCCATTAGCCTAGATTAGAACATAATCATAGTTCCCTTGACCAAATCTACAAAATATCATGGGCAAAAAACCATCATGCCCAAAACCATGTGTAAAACCCATGCACAAAACCACGAGTAGGTCCACCTACCATCTTTGGGTCCGCATATATATAGGAGAAAAAAACATTCCCAGGCCGCTGCCCTGGACCCTGTGCAAGGGGGCTACTTCCCCCCTGTCGCGCTCGATGCAACAAACGAGGGTGGTTGTCGCCCCTCTTGTGACCACCCCGCACGTGCGACTAGTCGTGGAAAGAATATAACACACACCCAACATTCTCCCACTTGTTGTTTTCTTTTCCACACAGGGGGTCACAGGAGAGCTTAGTCATTGGTCTAGCCCTGCAATGCCCATTGTTTCTCTACACCAAGAAAACTTCTTAGTGCTCACAGACTTCGTCAATGCATCTGCAACATTATTCAAAGTGTCCACCTTTACCAACAACACCTTTTTGTCCTCAACCATATCCCTCACAAAGTGATACTGGACATCAATGTGCTTTGTCTTTGAATGATAAGCAGGGTTATTTGCCAACAAAATTGCACTTTGGCTATCACAATCTATCCTTATAGCTTATTGTACTAACCCCATACTTGAACACAATATTTGAAACCAAACTTCTTCCTTGCTTGCATGCGTGGCTATCATGTATTCTGCCTCTGTAGTTGAAAGTGCCACTACAGACTGTCTCTTTCTTATCCAATTGATTGCTCCTCCAAATAGGTTAAACACATACCCACTTGTAGATATTCTCTGATCTATACCTCCAACTCAGTCTACATAACCAAAGCCACAGATGTCCAAAACTATGTCTAATCCTGGTCTTACTTAATAGCACAAACCATAATCACTAGTGCCACACAAATACCTAAAAACTCGCTTCACTATTGTGAAATGCTCCTTCCCTAGTTTTGACATAAACCTACTCAATACTCCCATTGCATGTGTAATGTATCGTCTAGTACAGGCCATTGCATACATCAAGCTACCAACTGCACTTGCATATGGAACACAATACATGTCCTCCACTTCTTCTTATGTCTTGGGACACTATTCAATAGATAACTTCACACCTATAGGAATAGGAACCTTCATTGGTTTACTATCCTGCATATTAAACCTCTGCAGTAATGTCTTGACATACTTCATCTGGTTTAACTAGAGCTTCCTCTTTTCCTGATCTCGTTTAATTTCCATGCCCAAAATATAATTTGCAACACAAAGATCCTTCATGTCAAATTTGGAGGAATATTGTGTCTTCAAATCCTGGATAATTTCTATGTCATTTCCCATCAGCAACATATCATCCACATACAAGACCAAATAATAACACGATCATCAATTAATTTAAAATACACATAGTGATTCACTTTTCTTCTCATGAAGCCAAGTCCCCATATATATGTATCAAATTTTTGATACCACATCATTGGTGTCTGTTTTAACCTATACAAAGACTTTTTTTAACCTGCATACCAGTTCCTTCTTACCCTTCATTGCAAGCCTTTAGGTTGGTTCATGTAGATCTCTTCTTCTAGATCCTTGTGAAGAAATTCTATCTTCACATCCATCTGTTCTACCTAAAAATCAAAAGAAGTAGAAACATATAAAAGTAATCTAATATAAGCTAGTAACTTGGCAACAGGAGAAAAAATATCACCAAAATTAATTCCCGACACGTGGGAATAACCTTTTTCTACTAACCGAGCTTTGTATTTCTCCATCTTGCCTTTTACATTCATCTTCTTTTTAAACACCCATTTGCTTCCAATGGGTTTCCTTCCAACCAACAACTCCTCTAGATCCAAAGCCTCATTTTTGTCCAAAGATGTCATTTCATCAACCATGGCCTCTTTCCAAAGTTTTCCATCCTCTGAATCCACTGTCTCCTTGACAGTTCTGGGATCATCATCAGTAATAGATAGATAAAATTTTGAACAGAAAGCAAATGGGATATACCTTTCTGGTTGCGTTCTCTCTCAAATTGTTCTTCTCAAAGTTAGAATTTGTTTCTCTTCCTCTACTGATTCCTATTCTACTATAGAGGTTGATTCTTCCTCCTTTAGCTCAAACTCTATCTTCTCAGGTTCCTTTGGGAGGACTTCATATTTAATAACATATTTCACCTCTCTAAACACCACATCTCGACTGTACATAAGCTTCCTTGTTTCTGGGTTCCAAAGCTTATAACCTTTTAAACCATCCTTATACCCAATAAAGATGCACCTTTCAGATTTACTATCCAACTTGGTTATTTTCTCCTTTAGAACATGTACATAAGCATCACATCCAAATACCCTCAGATGTGAAAGAGAGGGTTTCTTACCAGTCCATACCTCATGTGGAGTATTATCCTCT
The DNA here is from genome assembly GCA_031772625.1 of Pinus tabuliformis. Classification (NCBI taxonomy): domain Eukaryota; kingdom Viridiplantae; phylum Streptophyta; class Pinopsida; order Pinales; family Pinaceae; genus Pinus; species Pinus tabuliformis. Next base: position 330,505,213 of record CM062805.1, on the reverse strand, counting down.
AACGCTGATGAAGGTGATATGTTAACAAGGTAACATGCAGTCTCCACTGCCTCTACCTAGAATTCCTGTCCTAACCCGACACCATAGAGCATGCTTCTTTCCTTTTCCATCAACGCCCTATTCATTCTTTCTGCAACTCCATTTTTTTGAGGTGTGTATGGAATAGTCTTCTATCATGCTATAACCCACTTCTTATAGAACTCTTCAAATTCGTTTTTGCAGAACTCTCCACCATTATCTGCCCTCAACGCCTTGATCTTCTTCTCTGACTGATTTTCCACCAGAGCCTTAAATTCTTTAAACCTGTCAAAGACTTCATGTTTCATCCTGATGAAATATATCCATATATTCCTTGAGAAGTCATCTATAAAGGAGACACAGTACACAAACTTACCCAGTGATGGAACTGACACAGGTCCAAACACATCACTATGCACAAACTATAACATCCCTTTCGCCCTCTTAGCAATAGAGGGGAAACTCACCCGATTCTGCTTACCATACACACAATGTTCACAAAAATCAAAATCCCGAGAGAAATTAGACATACCTTCTACCATACCATTACAAAGCAGTGTTCGAAGGCCCTTTTATCCAATATGTCCAAGTCTTTTATTCCATAACACAGTCTTTTCTCCAAAGACCACTTATATGAGCATTTCTTCAGATTAAGCACGGTCTGGTATCTACGACATGTATCTAGCATCAAGAGCAGACTTGCCACATGACACTTAACCAGTCTGAACATTGTCCAATCATTGAAGTATACTTCCAGAAATTTATGAATAAAATCCTTGAACGTTGTGATGACTACGCGCGAAAATATCGTCAACGCGTTCTTTAGTCCAAAAGGCATCACCGTATACTGGAAGCATCCCCATTCAGTCGCAAAGGTCATCTTACTTCTATCCTTTGGCGCGATCTTGATTTGATGGTACCCAGAGAACCCATTAGTGAATGAATACATTTCTTGGCCGCCAACATTATCTAGGACCTCATTGATGAACGGGGTTGGGAAGGGATCATGCATGCAGGCATCATTCAACTTCTTGAGATCTATGCATATCCTTATTTCTTCCTTCTGCTTCTTTTCCTGAACCACTATTGGGCTTACCCAATCAGATTATTCCACCGGATCAATGATACCTGCTGCGAGAATCTTATCTAACTCAACGCGGACCCTTTCCTTATACTTCGGATTGAGGTGGTAAGGTCTTTGTTTCACAGGTTTCGCGTCCGATTTTACGGTGATATTCTTGACACCCATGTCTCTTATTACTCCTTTCAGATCGGAAAGCTTCGTGGGGAACAAGTCCTGATATTCGCGGAGCAGTTCAATGACCTTATCTACTGTCACGTTGTCCCAATAGTCCCCAATCTTTGCAAACTTCGATTCTGCCTCCGTGCCAATGTTCACCTGCCTGGTCTTGAGTGGCTCAGTTATGTCTGGGTTCTCTAGCTATGGTCCTTCAACTCTGCGGTGACCTTCAGTCTCCGGGATATTAATCTTTCTCGGGTCTTCGTCTTCTTCTTCCGCTGTTACATTGTAACATTCCAGCACGTGGCTCAGCTGGGTAGTCCAATCAGGTTGAATCAGGTCTAGAGGATCCTGTGGTATCCTAAAGATGGTTGTCTTCACCTCTTGCAACACTTCATCAATAGATTCAAATCCATCCTCAAAATTGAACGTCATAAAAAATCCTTGGCGCAAAACTTTCCATTCTTCAGTGCCATGACAGAGTTCTGTCTCCAAGTACCAATTCATTGGTATAACATCCAAGTTATGAAAAAATAGATGGACCCACTCTGGCTAAGGCTTTGCTCCATATACTTCAGTCCATTTGGCCAAATGATCACGCGGATCATTCCTCCTGTCATACTTTTCTGTTAGTTGTACCTTCGGGTGGCCAAAGTGTATCCTCATCATCTTTTTATATTCACGCCAATCCTCAAAACTATCCTTGTGTGTACCCCACCATCTTGCGAGTGTAGCGCGTAGTGCCCAATCTAATGCCTGGAAGCGATGCTTCTCGGGCACTTCCCTTTCGAATACATCCAAAAAGCGATCAATGTCAGTTAACTCGTCATAGTGAGGAAAATTTCTTACCTCTGATGATACACAACACAACAACTTGGTGATCATATTACAATGCAACGTAGATACTTCATGCAACCAGTTCTGCCAGTGCTCTAGTTATTCGTCTGAATCTGATATGCAGGAGCTCTCGCAGTCCCATGCAATACGTTTGTCTACTGTCAAATTCTCCCAATCCTGGTCTCGCACCGTTATCTTGTAAATCTGGTCCAAATCGTCATCACTTTCATAATCACGGATCGGTTTTGTATAGCGCGGTCCTTGTACAGGATCTAATGCCACCACTACATGGAGCCATTTCTTCTCAAATATCATCTTTTGCTTCTTCAGGTTGATTACCCCATTCATGTTAGTGGCCCAATCAATCCCAAGGAGTGCGGGGTATGGATTGCTATCATCCACAATCTCTATTACTTCAAAATCCGCTAGTGCACTCGCGCCTTCGATGTCAACGGTTACCCCCTATAACCTCCCCATTGGGATGATTTTTTGTTGATTCACCATCCTTAACTGGATCGGAGACCACTGGAGTACAGGTCTCCCCATTCTTTCCCATGTTTGTTTCAGTAAAACATTCGTGTCAGACCCCAGATCCAAGATAACTTGGTCCATCTCGTATTCCCCTATCTGCGTGGTGAGTCTCATCTCATGTCCAGTCCTTACCTTATGCTTACCAAGATTTCTAACTACGTGCGGTTTTCCAGTAGCGCTGTCCTTGCCAGTGCACCGATTAATCAGTCCCTATAGTCCCTTCACAGCTTTACTATCGCGGAGCAGTTTCATGCAGGTCTCTAAGAACATGGTAATCATGGATGGGTCCATTTCGTCAACTGGTTTCTCCTGAATTCCTGAGGTAGAGGCCTCAGCGAAACTTTTCTTCGGTTTCATAAATGTTTGTTTTGTGCATTCTAGATCAAACCTGACCTCCTTTTCTGGTGCTTTGCAGACCCATTCGCCCTCTGCAGGCTACTTCCCCTTATCCTCACCAATCATTGTTCCACTCCACAACATAATGTTTACCTTAGGATCTTCCTCGCGAAGCTCAACCCTCATCATATATAGGTTCTGAGTCGGCTCTGGAGGCTGCGCTCCCTTTTCGCGAATCTTAGCCAACAATATAGGGCAATCCTTAGTCGTATAGTCAAACTGAGTACAATAGCGACATGACAGTCACATTGGGTTCAGGCAGTCTCTCGCGTAGTGTTTTGGTCCTCCATAATTGTAACAAATAAACTGCCCTCGACCTCTACCAGGTACTCCTCCACATCGGCCCTGACCACGTCCCTGATACTCACCTCGCGCTCCTCCAGCGCCTTGGTCCGGAGGCCACGTTTCTGCCTACACCCTATATGCAGGTGTCTTGTCCATCATTAATTCGTAACTATGGAAATTGCACTCGTCATGACTTACTAATTGGTATAAATTGCAGAAGAGTTGTTGTGGTGTTTGTACAAATTTCTGCAGCAAATGGAAATTGTTGGTCGCATGTTTCCCAACTACCTGGCATATAGCACACCATAGTGCGGGCCTTGTACTTGGCCCTGCTATAGCCTCCAGCCTTAGAGGCATTGGTCCCCCTGCTGCAACATAATTCGCAAAGACTGGACAGTGATCCTTGTCATGCCCCTGACCTTTGCATTTCAGGCACCAGACTTCTTCGCGTGTCTCTAGCCGAGCTATTTTGTCTTTTTTCAGAATTTGCATTTCGAGGCAAAGGTTTTGCAGCTGTGCGTGAATCTGTTGAACCCCTAAAATTATCTAACTATTCTACGTTTTGGAGTGTTTGGTGAGAATTGGATGAATCAATTTTTGTAGGATTGCAAAGTTTTATTGTTTAAAAAGTTTTCTTGAATAGATAAATGGATTCAGTGCCCTAAAAAAACCTTTGGAACACTCAAATTGTTGGGAGTTCAGAGCTCAAAGTTGTGATTTCAATAAACCCCAATCAGAATTCCAACAAATTTGATTGGAAAGTATGCCCATAAAAGCTTCAAAACGTAGAATAAATAAACCATGGCATTAGGTACATATGTGTGTGTGTGTGTGAGAGAGAGAGAAATATGCTTAAAATATAAATAATAACTATAAATTTACCCATTTTACTATACAAATTAAAATAATTCGTTATTAGAACTTCATATTTAAATTTAATTAATAAGCATGTAAAAACTTAATACTTTATAAAAACTCCCTTTCTCTCTATATATAATCAATACTATGCATATTACATTAAAAAAATTATTAAAAATGTAAAAGAAAAATAAGAAGCAAATATATATGTAATTATATGTATTCTTTGGATTTTAATAAAATAAAATAAAAAATATTATATATATATATATATATATATATATATATATATATATATATACTACAAAATAATAAAATATATTTTATTATTACTATATATTGGTAAATAATAGTATTATTTTTATTTATATAAATTTCTCATATATATATATATATATATATATATATATATAAATGTGAAATTTATATAAATAAAAATAATACTATAATTTACCAATATATAGTAATAATAAAATATATTTTATTATTTTGTAGAGTTTTACATTCAAAATATGTCCCTTGGGATAGTTAATTAGCTTCCCCAAAGGTGACTTCCACCTTGAACCTCTCCTCATAAAGATTTGAACCTATTGCTTGGTCGGGACTTAACCCCATGAAAATCAATTGATCTACACCTCATGTGTGCTCTAATTACACACATATCTATATATATATATATATATATATATATAAGATGGAGTACAAATAAATAATACAACTTCACCAAAGAGCTATCATAAATCAAAATCTCCCAAACCTAGTCAAGGAAACCATAAGAAATTTTTATGTAAACCAGCATAGATCTATCTTAAATACGAAATTTTTGCACGTGCAATTTTTTTTATGAACCGACATTATTTAAATATTTTGTATAATTTATTAATTTGTTTTTATTTTTAAATCTTTTAAGATTTTTATTTGGGCCAACATGAGTAAAATTTTCAACTTTGATGATGGACGGACAAGGTTACACATCATGCTAGGCTGTAGAATGAGCCTCTCTGCTCAAATTTTTTTAGATAAAAGCCACTCTAATAAAAATAGGTAATCACTCTAATAAAAATCATCAACAAGTTAAGATACACATCAATAAATCCACCTTAACTTTTCACCAAATTTATACCATATGAGGTCTCCACAATGATACTATTGGCTCACTTGCAAACCATAACCATATTCCATTGCACAAATACATAACAACACAACTCTAGGAATAATCTTCAAATCTAAATATCCATCTTATGGTTTAAATCCTCACACTACACATCTTCCACTTTTATAGTCACACAAACACCAATGAAACATGAAAGGTACAATAAACCAATAAACCAATCATCTTTCAACCAAAGTTTCAATTTTTTGAATAAAAGTTATTCAAGAAATCTCGTTTTGTAGTTCTGCTCTAAAATTTGGTGGATCATGGTTTACCAAATCACTTCCCATCTTGCCAAAGTAATCATCAAGAAAACCATTGAAACGATCTGCCAAAAGAATGATGGCGCTTGGTAGGCTTTGAAACGGTTGTCGGGGTCCGAAAATGTTAAAGCAAAGAGGTTCATCCACATAGTGCTGGCGGTTGAAATTAGAGTGTAGATTTCTAGATTTTTTCTGGACACCATAGGTTGAGAGTGTCACCACATGGTCGCTCTCCATGCTGCTCCCATTGCCACAGAGCATCAATAAGAACATACACAAAATCAAGATGGGTGCATTAATGGTGAACTTATGGGCCGCATTAGCAACCATATAATGCATTTGAGGTTGTTTTTCCTTGTTATGGTTGTAAATTTAGTTTGGGTAAATCTAATGATCAACGGAATATGTGTTTCCTTGTACTTAATAAGATTAGAGTACAGTATGTAAACTTGGTTGAACTTTAATTGTCAAATCTTTAAGTAGAAAAAAATCCATTAACTTAGATATTTAAGTTAAAGAAAGGAATCTCTGATGGAGGTGTTCCTCAACATTTATTAGAAGTGTTGTGATGTGTACTGTTAGCTTGATGGGCCCTGACCCAGGTTCAATGTTAGTCAGCCAAGAAAATCCCTACACTACTGGCCCTTTCAGCATCAATTCGCGGAGCGCGGACTGAAGTCTCACCCGAAGCAGTATGGGGGGATGCAGGAACCAAGTTTCTACACCTTGAGATGGTTGTGATGTCGGTTTTATACCTTAACTCTGCCTTCACGTAGATTGATAAGCCCTTAGGGATTATCGATGTACTTCTCTATTATCCCTTCAGAACCTCCGCGAAGGTCTGCGATTGTCCTTCGCGTAACCCTAACAAGCGATCTCGGCACTTACGCGCCTCTGTAACTACCTTGTTGTATGGTTCCCCAAATTATCTTAAGTGTTTGCCAAATCTATCATGCAATTTAGATTATCATTGCGTAAACATATATCTCTACTTGCATTCATATAATAGAGGAAAACATATAGGTTCGCGCATCAATTTAGCATTAAAACATAAACCTAGTGCTTAACATAACATAATCGCATGCAATTGACAGAAGTAAAATACACAGTAATTTCAGAATACTCTTCTTTATTGATAATCCAGATTTTCAGTACAAACTCTGACCACCCTGCGCACACAGCTGCAGACTTCTACCCTAGGCCTCTACACACTCAACTACAGAGCCTTCTACCTACCCTAAGACTCTCACTCTTAGCTCCTTACAGATCCATCAATGACTCTAACTCTATCAAGTCTACTTAACTTCACTGACTTAGACTCCTCTAAGACCTCATTTTTATACAATCCCATGGTCCGTGGACCAAGGGCTGATCTCATCAAGCCCACACAACCTATCTAAAATAAGGGTGGCAACCCTTTTTGACTCTTAATATCTTCGCGCTCCGCGGTCACAAACTTCGGAGACTTTACATTTCTTTATACAAAGTTCAGGCTTTTTGCCCCACAACTTGGGTTTTTGACCCCAAAATTGACCCCAGGGGACTTGTTCCCAACATGTGCTTTATTAGCACTTGTCCTCATGGAGTAAAGGCGTGGGAGGGGACAATTAAGATGGTAGATTCTCAAGTGGGAGTGGTTTTTCGCTTTAAATATATAAGCATCAGGCGTTGGTGGATGTACTACCCTGTGTGGACATAGACAAGGATTTCTCTTTGCCCACCATTTCTGTTTATCTCCTCGTATCATACCATTATATTCCATGTATGCAACAAAGAAATTTTTGTGCCTTTCCTTTTGATTGGACTGGGATATTCCTTTATCAGTTGGTGAGTCTTGTGGGTCTCAAGTTCTTTGCATGGGCTCAATGTTCTGAAGGTATTATGCTTGCCCTTTTATTTGTTGACTTGGTGAAAAATTCTCTGTTTCATGGGTGGGTGTTTATGGTTTATGATGTGCATTCTTATTGTAGCTTGTTTGTCTTTTTAATTCCTACATCTCCGAGTAATTTTCTATTCCACTGGTAGGTGTTTATGGTCACTGGGGTTACACTGTGTCATAAGATTTTAGAGTTGGACATGCCAGGCCTTGTATTGCTGCGTTTATTTCGTGTGAGGCAACCATTTCAGTGGAAGGGGTTTACTTCGAAATTCCCAAGTTTCCTTTACATTTTGGGCTTGGCTTGTTGGCCTGCTGGGGAATTTCTTGCTCTCAGGTGTTTTCGCTGGTAGTCTTTATATTTTTTTATGTCATTACATTGTGGTGGCTTGGACTATTGATTGGCTTTGGGTTCAATTGTGTGGTTTGTGGGGGACACCATTGTTGTCTTCAGATCTAGGTATAGTGGTCATGTGTCTCGTCCTTTCTATAACCTCTTTGGTAGACGTTCTTCTTGTTCTTGTCCTCAGTGTTCCTTGGTGTCATTCCTCATGCCTTCGAGGCAAGGAATGTGCTCCAGAAGGGGTGGTGGTAGCAATATTGAGCTCAAAAGGGTCTACCCTTTTTCCTATGATTCTATGGCAAATTTTTTCAATGTTGTGCCTTTGGAAGTATGTAAGGAACTTCTATTGTTGGAAGCAGAAGAGTCTCGAGATAGACCATATCATTCAGACTTTGAATTGGAAGAGAAGGACATGCAATGGGTCCCTCACCTTGGTCGTTTTTGGAAGTTGTTGTAGCTCCTAGAGACAACCTTTGGGTTGAAAGAAAACCAGTGCGTAGGACATCTTGATGAGTGCTTCAAGGATCTGCTGATATTTTCTATTAGACTCAGTATTTATCATATTTTAGATGAGATTGATTCAAAACCTTCCTTAAGAGGAGAAATACAAAATTGAATACCAAATATAACTCACAAAAGCATTAATATCTGGCTCTAGCAGCCAACATCATATACACAGGCAATTTCATAGGTCAATTGTAGTATATCAGATGGAAGAAACAAAGAGGAGAGAAAACCAATGTATAGGGCTTAAACCTAAGAATCTTGTTCATTGAAATTCAATGTGAAACATATGAGAAGGAGATTTTAATGAAGTGTTGAGATACATGGAGCGCATTTTAAGGATAACAATTCATATCAGTTATAGGCATCTTTAATCAACATTAGACCTAGATGAATCCATAATTCCATGAAAAACATATCCAACAGCTGCTATTACATGTAATCTGAGAAGAAGAGTGAAACATATGGAACAAACACAAGAGGAAATACATATTGCACATTTATATGAGCTAGAATCACCAAAAACTTTTATTAATCTTCCACAGAGCATACATTTCATATACAACTTGGAGAGATTCTCTCTTCGAAAACCAAAATTTCGAACCTTTGGTTCGATATCATACACTGTTTATATAGGGCCTCAGAGGGATATCCCATTACAAAATATTCTTTCTTGATTTGGAAGTGAATTATCATAACAAAATATCAGCGTGCTCACTGACACAACTATACAAACTGAATTCTAACTAACTAACATAGTTTCTTCCGAAATAAAATATTTACATAAAACAGAAAATCAAAGTGTTAAGATCGACACGATCAATAACATCCTTAGTCATGATAAGTAGGTTATGGAGGCATCGTAGCTGGGTTAATGATCTGAAGCACATGAGGATTGAAAAACTTCTCACACCTTTTCGATAGTGCTGAAGCAGGTAGAGGAGCATGAAAGAATCACTGATATGTGATCTTGAGATTCATAACCCCTGCATAGTGCAACATATGGCAGAACAGGGTCTTTATCAACCTTAATAGCTAGAACTCCTTTATGAGATATTTAACAATTATTTTACCTTTAAGGGTGGCAGTCTTCTCATGGTAGGAGTCTTCCTTTCTCTTGGCCTCCACTAACATCTGGTTGTATTATGTCCATGGGATTAGCATTCCCACAAGATCCCAGTAGTGTTACAGATCCATTTGGGCACATCAAATCCCAACATTCAGATCAGTGATTTAGGACTCATCAAACCCTAAAATCAGTTGTTTCATGCCCTAAACAAGTCAACCCTTTGAATGCTTCCTTCCCAGACAGTTTCATGACTTGAAGACATCCAGAAATTTCCTCTAGAGGGACCAGCGCATGTAAGCCCTTATGAAGGTGCGCTGCAGAGCAGCTAATTCCACTGCCAAGGTTCTCTACAGAGCACTTAGGCTTCCTTTCACCTGCGCTAGGTGAGAATGAGCGAAATTCACATAGGGTTTGGGAATATTCTTATCTTGTGGAGTCATCTAGAAGTTTCCCTGTCTTATCAACTCCCATGAGCTCGAAAATGGATGAGGAATGAGTTAAGAATCATCCTATCCTCTCATCCCTTCCTCCATGGAACTAATTCTAAGTATGGAAGGCCATTCAATGTCACCATTAATGACAAAACCTCCTTCATCTTCCTATAAATTGACCACTCATCTAAGTGATCAGAGGCTGGCTGGATTATGTTGAATTGTAAGGAGATAATGCTGCTATGAGACTTGACTTTGGAGCAAATGATGTGATGCCACAAGCTTGTCTTGCTTTTGATGTGATGTGGATGGGATCTAAGCCGGAGGAATGACTTTGAATCAGACGCTGATGGTTGTAATTCCTTCTTCTATCTAATAAAGTGTTTGAACCTTTTCCATATGATGTGTTCTTTCATAATGCTTATATGTATGAATTGCTTCTGATTCCTTTCATTTATTTTCAATGGATCGTATGCTTTGATCGGGTTTAGTCTTCTGTTGTCTTGACAGGGTACTTTTTAAGTGGATTAAGTACAGGAAGGAGCAACATAATCGATACAAGGGAGACGAGAGGAAAGCAGAACTACAGGTAGACCTTCTATCCTCTCTTCTTATCTATTGCTTATAGGGAAAGTCTAAAACACTTTAAACTGTTGTTCTAGGCACAACTACTTGTCTAGTGAATTAGTATTTATCCGTAGATGCTAAATTCTCCAAAACAAATTGGCAAATCCGCTGGGGATCGAACCCAAACCCAGAATATCCAGGATCGAACCCGGATATGATGTGTTCCCAGATCTTTTTTTGGAAAATTTAGCATCTACGGATAAATACTAATTCACTATACAAGTAGCTATGCCTAGAACAACAATTTAAAGTGTTGTAGACTTTCCCTTTAAGCAATACATAAGAAGAGATGATAGAATGCCTACCTGTAGTTTTGCTTTCCTCTTGTCTCCCTTGTATCAATTTCGTCACTTCTTCCCGTACTTAATCTGCTTGAAAAGTACCCTGTCAATACAACAAAAGATGAAAACTAATCAAAGCATATGATCCATTGAATATAAATGAAAGGAATCAGAAGAAATTCATACATATAAGCATTATGAAAGAACACATCATATGGAAAAAGTTTCAAACACTTTATTAGATAGAAGAAGGAATTACAACCATCCGTGTCTGATTCAAAGTCATTCCTCCAGCTTGGATCCCATCCACATCACATCAAAAGCAAGATAAGCTTGTTGCATCACATCATTTGCTCCAAATTCAAGTCTCATAGCAACATTATCTCCTTACAATTCAACATAATCCAGCTAGCCTCTGATCACTTAGATGAGTGGTCAATTTATAGGAAGATGAAGGAGGTTTTGTCATTAATGGTGACATTGAATGGCCTTCCATACTTAGAATTAGTTCCATGGAGGAAGGGATGAGAGGATAGGATGATCCTTAACTCATTCCTCATCCATTTTTGAGCTCATAGGAGTTGATAAGATAGGGAAACTTCTAGATGACTCCACAAGATAAGAATATTCCCAAACCCTATGTGAATTTCGCTCATTCTCGCCCAGCACAGGTGAAAGGAAGCCTAAGTGCTCTGCAGAGCACCTTGGCAGTGGACTTAGCTGCTCTGTAGTGCACCTTCATAAGGGCTTACCTGCGCTGGTCCCTCTAGAGGCAATTTCTGGATGTCTTCAAGTCATGAAACTGTCTGGGAAGGAGGCATTCAAAGGGTTGACTTGTTTAGGGCATGAAACAACTGATTTTAGGGTTTGATGAGTCCTAAATCACTGATCTGAATGTTGGGATTTGATGTTCCCAAATGGATTTGTAATAGTTGCCCCCTAAAGCATGAAGTCGGAAAAATGCCAATGTCGAATGAAATGCTTTATGATGTGATGAGGAGGTATCGAAGTGGAAGGTGACCTACATCAATTACAATACATATATCATGATATTTGATTTTACATGAATAGCTGAGGGAAGGCATACCCATGCTCAGCTTATAAACTTTCATTACATGTACATAAATAGTTGTCTACAGATATAGACCCATGATCAGAATGTCTATTAATGTACAGCCATTGTACATATGATTTAGTACTCCTGATATTGCAGCCCAGATGGATGAAACTATATCTGGGGTCTTCAATCTCGTTCAACCGTTCGCTCAAGTATGAGTCTAACCATGTGAATATGTGATCTGAAGTCGAACATGGGAAGACACCATCTGATTACTAGCCGATGATGTAAGCTGTTAACAAATGCGAGAGAAATCAACGATAATGATAATGATCCTCAAGGTACTGCAGTACATTCTACATGTTGTGAATGGATGATTTGATGTCGAACACCATACAAAGTCTTTTGGTCGATGTATGCCTGTTATAGACATTTTTGGGCACTGCAACCCCAAGCATAAAATGTCCATAAACCGAGGGCTCCTAAGTCCCTCAAAGTGTTGTTCCAACCCCTAAAGGAACAAGGTCAACTGATTACAGCTTCTCCCAGTAGTTCTCCATGAAAAACTACTCAGAACTGGTAAAAACAAGATCATTTCACCTGCTCCATAGGCAAAGTGCGTTGCATATCACCTAAGTACACTCTGTGGGTGCGTTGCATTTCAGAAAGCCCTTCTATGGGATGCGATGGGCGAGAAGAGACAAATGGCAGTGTCAATCCACGAGGTGGAGAGGCATGGAATCTTCCAGAAACTTCTCCTGTGATACTTGCCTCTCTGAATTCGACCAAGGATGAGTAAGAGATCATCAATCTCCAAGTGGAAGCAAGAACTATCAAAGGGAAGACACTAATCAAATCACAAGCTGACTCATCTCCCTTACAGATATCTATATATGGATCCCTCATCCCAGAGATCCAGGGGCTGGAATTTTGCATCTTGTAAGGAATTGCTGTTGGTTTCTTGAGGCAACATCGTAGTGTTGGGTGATCTAAGCTTTGCATGAGGTGAAGAAGGGCTTACTTGCTGAGAGGATGATGCTGGGTCAGAACAACTGGTTGTAACTCTCTTGGCTCTTTCTTGATTATCAATAAATCTATTCAAGTTTTCCTCCATACTCTTGTGTAATTTATGTTTTGTGCATTTGTATGGTCAATTTACATCTGACCCTAGATTATTTATGATAATAGATCCATTTTCACGTATAGTGTTATGCTGCTTTAATTCTACAGGTACTCTGTAAAGCTGGGTATACAAGGAAACAAGTAGCGAAAGACTATCAGAAGAGAGAGGAATCGAGGAAGGAACCAAGCGCAAGACAGAGGTTGGTCTCCTTTATTCTTCTCTCATCTATCTTTCATAAAGGAAAACGAAAGTAGTTTTACTTTGTTTGTTTCTAAGGTAGCTACCACACCTTAGTGGGATTAGCAGTTCTGCATAGACACTTTTCCCTGTAACAAAATGGCGACTCCACTGGGGAGCGACTAGGTTGTTTGTTTATCTACATTTGTTTACTTTATAAACTTACAGACGGAGCCTGAAGTTGAGCCAGGTAGCTTTCGAACTGCATTTGCTATGCAAATGCAAAGTAGATAAATGTCGCTTCAGTCAATCTTCGGGTTTTGTTTATGAATTAAACAACTGATTTACAAACTCTCTAATTGCCCTTGTGGTGGCTCTAGTAACCTCATTAGATCTACCCCTGTTGTTGATTTACTGATTACCACTTGCTCGGCCAAAATCCTTGAACTGAACTGAAAACTGTGACCCGGAACCTAAGCAAAGTCTCGTCCCTGGCCTAGCGCACTCTCTGTTCAGTGAATCTGAAATTCAGCACACTTCCCGAGTGTAGTAGGTGCTCTGCATTTCAAATTCACTGTGTTACAGGTGCGCTGATCAGACTAGGCATTGTTCCTGAATTTTGGTTTCTGTTCACTCTTTTCAGATCTATTCAAGAATTTTGCTGCCTGTAGTCAATACACCTCTATTTGAAACCCCTTTCCTTGCTGAAATTCCGCCTCCATCGTGCAAAGAACTGTAAATGTTTTTGTGTATTTGTTGAGTCATTTTCAGTTCTCCTTTGCAAAAAAGTAACGTAATTGTACTGTGGTTTCTTGATTTGAAAGTGTCGCAAGTGTCATTTTCAGTCATAGAAGAGAGTCCGATTGCTCTCGATAGTCGATTACCCTGTTACTATTGTATTTGATCTGAATTAGTAGTTTTTCTAGTGTCGAAAGCAAGTCTTCATTTCCAAATCGCAAAGTGTTGTCATTGTCTTCATTTTGATTTTGAAAAGAATCTTGTTAGTAATTGTCGCTTGAAAAGTAATTCAGATTTGTGCATTAGCTTTCTTTTTATCATTTACATATTAAGAAGGCTGAAAACAAATACATGCATGTGCATTTGCATTTAGACTGTTTGATTGGTTTGATTTAGGACAGTGCATATAGTGTGTGCTCTTTGCTCTTTGTTGAAAGAATTCTGTCTTTCTTTCCTTAGTAGCTAGGATTTTCATTGCACAAAGAAGATAAAATACTGTTTATCATCTTAGATTGCATTTTAGGAATTGTACATCTACATCACGCGGTGAACCTGAAAGGCAAATTTCTTAAGCAAGATCAACTATAAAATAAATTTAATGAATCTAACAACGCTTTGGAACCTAACGCACAACATCTAGAAGTCTAGGCTAGAGACGTATTCCGGCGTCGTAAAGCCTGGTAACTGTTGTTCTCACTGTTGGTTGGGTGATTCCTCCACTTTGAGACGATAAGTGCCAGTACGGACTTGTGCTCCCATGTACCGTCGAGTATATTTTGGGAGACCACAATAGGCTTAATTCTTTATCCTTAGGAAGCTGTGTCTGCCGCCCTATCGATCACAATGCATTGAACACAGCATTCGGGAAGATTGACTGTCGTACCGTAAAAAGTATTCTGCAGTTTTGCGATTGGTTTGGTAATCCCTCTGCCTAGATTTCCAGAGCAGTCCCTTTCGTTCCTTTTCAGACTCCTTAACGGAAAAGGTCCATCTGAGCACTTGTCACTTCAGGCTCATTAAAAATCGAAGGCGACTAGAGTCATCTTTTGTTTTTTCTCGACTCTTTAAAATTGAAAAAACAAGTTGTGTCAAAGCGTCTAAAATTCATCTAATTCGGAAACATACTTCCCCTTGATTTTTAGTTGATTGAGTAATCCGCAATCGTGGAAGAAAGTCAATTGAAACCACGTTGTTCACGGGGGCTTGCGAGTCAACCATCTTTGTCTCCGGAATCGAAACTATTACGGACAAAGCAAACTTGTTTAACCGGTTCCAAATCTCCCGGTAAAGTTAGAACAAGTGTTCCAACAACATTAGAGACTCCGGTTACTCCAAACATTTCTGGTATCCCTGCCTTTACAAAAGAAGTTCAGCGGCCACCGAAGGACAGTAGTACTGATCCTAGTCTGAGGGTAAACACTTGTATTACTAAACCAGTTCCATCTACAACCGGTTCGGAGAGTGTTATTCCCCAAACATCGGTCGCTGCAGATTCCATACCTTCTTCGGCACCAGAAATATTTTACGGACCTGACGGTCTACCTCTTCCACCTGGTCTGATTGCTATAGAAGAGATTGTGGAGGATGCTCCATCTAGTACTCCATCGCAATTTGGAGTCGGGATCACTCTGTATCCTTCTTCATCAGAAATTAGTCTACCGCCAGTGGAAGCTCCTGTAGAATCGCTAGGTAATCTTTTGGATAGACTAGAAATGTCTGAACAACAGTCAACATCTAGGACTGTGTCGTCCGACACAGCGACGGCAGAACTTCCTGCTATCACTCCAACAATGTTCGCCGGTATACCATCTGTCCCAACTAGCTCTCAATCGCTAGAAGGAGCCCACTCAGGGGCTATTTCGACAGTATGGTCCGTTCCTGTTTGTTCATCTGGAATAGTATCCGGAAACTCTTATGTTGAGTCTCAACAAATTGATCCTTTGGGATGTCAATTTGGGCAGTCCAGTCCTCAAGGGCAAACCATTCCTTTAAGTACCGGATTACCGCCGTATGGGGGGTAGTATACCCTTTCATTGTCCCCTCCGGGAGGACAACCATACGGGAGTTCACAACAAAATTCAGGTTATGCTGGAATTACATCTAGCGGTTGGGTACTGATACTACCTCAACAACCAAGAGTTGTATATTCGATGCAACAATGTTTACCTATGTCAAATATACCAACTACGCCAGCTATTGTGACGGTGTCGCAAGTACAAGCGCTGCCTGTTGTATGCCAACCTCAGGTTTCTCAAGTTGTAATGCAACAACCTCTTGACCCTGCGACTCAACCACAATCGCTGACTGGTGGAATGACACAGGTCCAAACGGGTACAATTACCCCTCATCTTGGTCAAACAGTTAGTATCGGGCAACAACACATGGCTTCACAACCATGGCTAGTGCAATACTAACAACCACAATTCCAACAAGTATACCAAGGATCTGAGCAACAAATCTTTGCAAATAGTGGGTAGCCGTATATTCAAAACGGTCAAAATCAACCATTCCACAATGGTTATGCCCACCAACCTTACCAAAGTTACCAACATCAAATGCATTATGCTGATATGCAAAGACCAACTGCTCAGGCGATTCCATCTTATCCTGGGTATGTTTCACCTAACCTGAATCAACAGTTACCCTTCGTGGCAACTTTAGAGTTACCTGATTTAAATCAGTTAACAAACGATCCAATAGCTTATGCCCCTTGGTGGCCAGCGATTCCGCATAAGCTTCCATCAGATATTCCTAAATTTAATGGAAATCCGGGTGAAGATCCGTCAAATCATGTGATGAATTTTCATCTATGGTGTTCATCAAACACCCTAAACGATGATTCGATTAGACTTCGCCTTTTTCAGAGGACGTTAACTGGTCCGACAGCAAAATGGTATATCGAATTTCCCAGAGCTTCGTTTGACAACTTCAGTACCCTAGCCACAACCTTTTTAACCCATTTTCAGTTACCGATAAGGCACGAAATGGGAATAGAACTTCTTACCAATTTCAAACAAACAATGACCACTCACATATCCGATCATATACACAAGTGGCGACATCGTCGTAGAATGGTAAAAACGTATGTTCCTGATCAACTTTTAGCTGAGTTGTTTATTAAGTCATTATTGCCTTCCATCACGGAAGATGTGGCAAAAGGGGGAGTCGTCACCGAAGAGTAGGTTATCGCTTGTGCACAATATTTAGACTTGATTTACACTCAGTCTGGCACGCTCTACGATAAAATACCTGACGCTCCTAGACCAGAATTCTCGGTCCTTCCTCCTCCTAAATCAAACAATGAATCTCATGCCAGCGATGGCATGATTGGTGCAACATACACGAAATCGACAAAGGCTACATCTAAAAAGGCCCGTAAGATTTCCAGTCAAAATGAAAAAGAGGAACTTCTTGCCTCGGAAGTAAATGCCATCTCGAAAGATAAAGGCAAAGAAACCAAGCAACCAGGAGGCAAGAAGAAAACCAAAGGGAAGAAGAAGAAACAGGAGGAATCATCACCTGAAAAATCTTCTACAAACCCTTATGGAAATAGGAAACCAAGTCATCCATACTTTATATGCGATGAGGATCATTGGACAGCAAATTGTCCACACAGAGCTGAGCTTAAAAAATTCTTCAAGAATTCAAAAACCTCGGCAGTATTAACTGATCCGTTTCCAAATCCAGGAACAAATCTGGTTGACAGTGGAAATGCTTCCCCGTCTCAAGTGCTGATGTTGTCGGTTTCCAAACAGCAAAATGATTCTTTGATATCGACAAGGAACAAAGATTACGGGAATCCACAGATGTCGAACAACAAGGATAAAGATCAACCTAGTAGTTCGACAACAACTTCGATAGAAGTTGTGCCACCCATCATTCCTGAGTTGACAATAAAACCGCCGAAGGGAGTAGTACACAAGTCGACATTTAATCCTCGTGCTAGAGCAGCACAACATTATAATATAGTGGAAGATCTGGCCCAATCGCCATCCGCTATGTCGACACTTGAGGTACTGCAAAATTGCCCATCCCAAAAGCAGGCTTTATTATCAGCTATTGGTGGGATAGACCCAAAGGATTCCAATCTTGTATCCTTTAATCATAAAGGATACGATCCTCAGTTGCCAGCTCAACTTGCTTTCCTCGTTCAAGTGAAAGCCCTCAACAAAACCGTTCACCGAACGATTATTGATGAGGGGGCATCTACATGTATTATGTCGATGAGTTGCTGGAAAACTTTAGGATCTCCAACCTTGTCACGATCTTCGACGACATTAAAAGCATTCGACGGACGAACATATACCCCATATGGTATTCTAAGTAACTTGCAAGTTGAACTAGGAGGCAAAACAGTAGAAATAGATGTTGAAGTAATCGATGGAAACCTTGATTACAACATCCTACTGGGAAGACCATGGATATATGCTATGGCAGCTGTTGTGTTGACCTATTTTAGGAAGATTGCATTTCCCTTAAGGAGGGATTGCAATCGTCGATCAAAAAACTTTCCTCCCCAATGGTTCTCAAGTTATGGGAAGCATTCCAATGATCCATGGAAGCCCCCACTCGCTTCAAAATATCGGAGTAGGCCTACTAAAAGACCCTATGTTAATGGGAACTTTTGCCCTTCCACCTCCAATAAATCTGGCGGAAGTAGCATCAGTAGGAACTTGCAATATGATATCTTCGATTAAAAAGATCTCAGAAAATGATATAAACATGGATCATACACAGGTATTGCCTCCAAGCCCAATGGAAATATTGTAGCAATAAATGTTCCTAGCATGGGAGGCAAACCCAAATCAATGCTCATTAAGCGTTTGGATAGATAGGTATAAGGAATATGGCACCCCTTCATATCCTTGGTCGCGAGTGCATTACACCGACGAAGGAATTGTTCAATCAATGGTGATTGAAGGGGCACCTTGGGAAGATTACCACCATCGTTCCCTTCTTCCGGATTGTGAAGAAGATATCCCTAACGACCTTCATCATCCTTCAGTTTTTGATTTCCTATCAAATACTGTAAACACGGTGGATTCCGAGTGAAATTTGTCCAACATTGAAGAGACTATCACCATAAATATCTCGACCAAAGCAGATGATGTAGAGAATATTTATGTTGGCAAATGTTGTTCTCCTTTAGAACTGGAAATATATAACGCTCTTTTTCGCGAATTCAGAGATGTCTTTGCTTGGTCATATAATGAAATGCCAGGCATTGACTCGAGTATCGTTGAACACGAAATCAAGATGTATCCAGATGTCAAAGTAGTATGACAACGACGACAGCAGGTGCACCCCAAGAAAGCCGCTGCCATCAAGGCAGAAGTTGAAAAACTTCTCCATGCTGGTTTCATTTACCCGGTTCCTCTGACCGATTGGGTATCGAACATTGTTCCTGTTATGAAAAAACAAGGAACGATTAGAGTGTACATTGATTATAGGGATGTAAATCAAGCTTGTCCAAAAGACAACTACCCTACACCCTTCATTGACCAGATAATTGATGAATGCGTCGGATGTGAAATCTTTTCATTTATGGATGGATTCTCCGGGTATAATCAAATAAATATCTGCCCACAGGACCAGTCAAAGACTGCATTTATCTGTCCGTGGGGCACATTCGCATATCGAAAATTACTTTGGTTTAAAGAACGCAGGGGCAACATTTCAGAGGGCAATGAATTGTGCCTTCCATGACATCAAAAACATCGTTCAACCATATCTTGACGACCTTCCGGCTCATTCGCGAAAGCGGACTGATCATCCACAGCATTTAAGAGCGATATTTCTACGTTGCCGACACTACAAGATACGACTCAATCCACACAAATGTGTGTTCTGTGTCAGTTCTGGTCGTTTACTTGGCTTTGTAGTCTCGAAAGATGGGATTCATCTCGACCCATGTAAGGTTCAAGCAATCATAAATTTGCCTCCACCTTCGAATTTGCTTCAGATTCAGAAACTCCAAGGGAAAGCAAACTTTCTGAGGAGGTTCATTCCAAATTATGCCGAACTTGCTAAAGGTTATACTTGTCTATTGAAAAAGGAAGTGCCCTTCATCTGGGATCAGGATGCGCAAGCTTCCTTTGATGCTTTAAAAGAATCCCTAATGAAAGCATCATTAATGTACGCTCCCGATTATCAAAAAGACTTTAACCTGTATTTGGCTGCAGCGGATACAACCATTGCAATGGTTTTAGTTCAAGAAGACAACGGAATTGAACATCCTATATATTATTTGAGTAAGAACTTAAATGATACAGAAAGCAAATATTCTTATGTTGAAAAGCTAGCGCTCGTAGCTGTTCAAGCGATACAGAGATTTCGACACTATGTCCTCTTTCGAAAAACTACCATTCTGTCAGATTGCAACCCCATGACTTATATATTGTCGCGACAGTTGCTGGGGGGAAAATATTCAAAATGGATAGCGATTCTACAAGAGTTTGATCTGGAATTTGTAAAATCCAAGTCAAAGAAAGCCCTGGTTTTCGCAGAATTATTATGCGATCTCCCATCGTCGTCCAACGATGAAACATCCGAAGAAACGATCGTGGATGAAACTTTGTTTCTGATATCTTCAAGCAATCCGTGGTATGGGGATATAATCATTTATCTCCAAACCCAAAAATATAGGCCTAATACCTCCCGCTCCGAACAAAAACGTATTCGATACCAATCAAAAGACTACATGATCGTCGGTGATACACTTTACCGTCGTGGTGTCGATACAGTTCTACGGAGGTGCCTCACCCATGAGGAGGCCGAAAAAGTCCTGAATGATTGCCATTCAGGCACGTGTGGGGGGCATCAATCCGGTTATGCTACGACGCAAATTTTTTTACGAGCAGGGTACTTCTGGCCAACAATGTTCAAAGATTGCATAACCACAGTCAGAAGTTGCCATGCCTGTCAAATTTTCAATAGCAAAACCAGAAGACCACCTGCACCTCTACAGCCAATAGTTGCTGTTGGGCCATTCGCCAAATGGGGCATCGATTTCATGACATGTAAACCCACCTCGACTGGGGGGCATGGGTATATCATAGTCGCAGTTGACTATTTTACTAAATGGGCCGAGGCGATGCCTACATTAGATAACACTGGTGAAACATCTGCCCTCTTCTTTTTCAATCATGTAGTCGCCAGATTCGGCATCCCGCAGGCTATAGTCACAGATCATGGATCGCATTTTTGCAATCACATGATGGTCGAATTAGCTGCCAAATTAGGGTTGTCTCATGACAGCTCTACTCCATATTACCCACAAGCCAACGGACAAGTTGAAGCAATCAACAAGGTCCTGAAGCGCATGCTGCAAAGGATGATTGGAGTTCACAAAAGGAGTTGGCACCTGATCCTGTACTCAGCCTTGTGGGCTTACTGAACATCGGTAAGGAATGCAACCGGGTTTACACCTTTCCAACTGGTGTATGGCCTAGAAGCAATCTTACCAGTCCAGTGTGAAATCTCATCCCTCAAACTCGCAATCGACCTTCTCCCCGAAACTTTAGAAGAGGAGGCTTGTTTCTTGGAACTAATCCAATTGGATGAAACCCGTCGTGATGTCGCTTTGGCTAACGAAGCCCATAAGGAACGAGTCAAGGCGCAGTTCGACAAGAATGTCAAACCCTGTGTCTTCTCAGAAGGTGACTTGGTCTTGCTTTATGACCAAGAATCTGATAAATTGGGAGCAGGTAATTTCAAGTCTTTATGGATGGGCCCCTATATTGTTAAGCGAGTGTTAGCAAAAGGAGCCTACAAGTTAATGGATTATGACGGGATTCCACTGGCACAACCTCGTAACGGGTTGTACCTTAAGCGTTACTATGCATGATTCAGTATGGTAACATATATGCTTTTGTTACATTTTTGTTTTCGCTAAAGTATTTGTTTTGGTCAAGTAAATCCATTTTTACATTTGTCGCAGATGTCGAACCTATTGGAATCTTTTGTTGGATATGCCGACGGAGCAAGTCGTAGTTCGCAGAACCTATCTTTTGCGGCCTGGGCCATTTTTGACCCAAGCGGCGAGTTAGTAAGTTTCAGAGGGGTATGTATTAATCGATCAATGAATAACATCGCTGAATATAACGCATTGATAGAACTTCTCTCTGATGCCATCACACATGGCATACGCCGACTAGTCATCAGGCTAGACTCACAGCTCGTCATACTACAACTCACTGGTATCTACTCCGTCCGAAATCCAGCTATCTATCGCATGTTCCTAAGGGTCAAGATTTTGGAAAGGCAATTTAATTTTATTCAATATCAACATATTTCCAGAACCTTAAACACATTAACTGACTCGTTGGAAAATTATGTGTTAGATAGACATTTGCAACATTTATAAAAAGAAGCATCTCATCAATATTTGCATCAGGATCATGTAACTAAAAAAAAAAAAAATATATATATATATAATTGTTTATGGTTTACACATAATGTTCTGTAACCAAGACAAAATTGGTCAAATGACCCAAAACTCAAAACGCTAGGGGGCACCCTAGTCTAATGATGCTCGTGATAACAAGTCACCGCCTGTGCAATCATGCGTAAAAGCCTAGTCCATCGTCTTGGCACACCAGTAGTATGTCGCTGCAACCTCAAAGGCAGCTCGTCAGTCCTCACATCTGGAATACCGAGAGTGAGGCCCTCGACCTGATCCTGTAATGTTGAAAGAGTCTCGGCCACATCGCGAAGGATAGCCCTTCCAACAGCCTCTCCTGCAAGAACGACAGCTGGCACTCTCAGGCGTACTACTGGCCGGACGGGACCAACATCTGCATGAGCACATGAGTTTTGATTAGTCTTGACAGAGTAAAGCACAAGGACATTATAAAATAAAAACGATAAACATGAATATGGTCAAAGAATTTACCAATGGCACCCCACTGTTCGCCAGCCGGTAGTACCAAATCTGGGCCACCCCGGAAGTCCATACCAGCATATGGATACTCAGAATAAACCATCTCCTGACGATCAAACCACCCAAAGAAGGTATCAGAAAAGGAAATCTGAGACTGACCAGCATGCCTAGACATATGGTCGACCCATCTCTGCATACGTGGTTCAGTCGGTGGAGGTAAACCGAGTGCAATATACTGTGGCTGCATCAGTGGTATCTTTTCCAAGGCGAGGACGGTCAAGATAGAACCATATCCAAAGTTCTTCAGTCTCCCACTCTTCACCTTGGTCAACTGTTCTTTCATCACAAAGAATACTGCGTCACACCAGTTGAACACCTTCGGTTCGAGGCATTCCAAGGCATACTGCATATAAGATCGGTTGGCAACATGAAGAGCCGCACCACCAGCCATACTACCAAAAGTGAACAGAATGGTCCTCAAAGACCTGTCAGTGACATCTCGAATGATGATCTTGCCGTCTTTACTCGGCTGAGATCCCTCTTTGCAATACCTATGAACAAAATCTCTCACAGATTCACCTCCACGAGCCGAACCTGATAAAGAGATGGGGGCACCCCGCCTCGATAAGCCGGTCAAAAAATAGATGTCCACTACAGTAAAGGGGATGGATTTGCCCCTAATCTGGAACACCTGGCTGGTAGGATCCCAAGCATCGAGCAAATACTGCAGCAAGTTGATTTGTTGTCTCATGCTAGAGATACGAAAAAACTTCAACAGGCCATAGTTCCGCAGTGCGTTTACTGTAACCGGATCATGTAAAGCAAGCATGTCATCTTCTTCATGCTCACGTTCTCGCCATGTAATGGTCATATTGCTCCAAAAAATCTCTGAAAACAAACAAGAGAAGAGTTAGATCCTGATTTGGTGAGAAACATGCAAAATTTCCATCAAAAAACTGTGCATAAATTTCCTTCCTTGCGCTCATCGCACCTACAGTAGTGTTCTGGGTGCGTTGCATGTCAATTGGCCAGTAGACAGGCTAACATCCAACACACCTTTCGATACAAAAAGGGTGCGATGGAGCCAGGGCGAGTTTTTCAAACTCCAGAGGCTTAGAAAAACCAGAAATCAGAATGCAAAATGGAAAGGATGAAATGAAAGAGCTCAGGTTTAGCTCCTACCTAGTCCAGACGGTGCCAAAAATCGTCCACAGGGTCTCCTGGAATCAGTTGATGAAAATCAAGGGGGAAAAGCACCTCCAAAGCTCCAACAAGCCAAAGTTCAAATGAAATGGTGAAATGAGAGGTAAAAGCACTTTCAAATTACTTTTACGCAATTCGAGTAAAATATTAGTGTCCTAACTCATTTTTCAAACATATATTGTTCATTTCTAACTAGTTTGATGAAGCAATTGAGCATGCAGTACAATCTTTGAAAGAACAAAGCTGTTAATGGTAAAGTCAAAAAATGACCGTCAATTTGAGCAGTTTTAACGCGAACTTCATGCTCGTTAAAAATAAACATAAGCAATGAGCAAATGTTTCCCCCAGCGTTTAAGCTCAATAAAAAATGAACCAATTCCTGGTAAACAACCATCGTGAATGTAATACTTCAGCTTTTAAAGCCTTGGTCGTGTTCCTATCATCACCTCCACTCTGTATTGGCCGATCATTCACCTCCATTTGATTGTTTACCCCTTTTGAGGAATAGCTGCGAAGAATGATCCCGCTAGCCATCCTTGTAACACTGCCGTGATTGGAAAATTCCAAACCTTACCTGGAATCAGCTGCTACCCAATTTTATCACTCGTTCCTCAAAGACGAGTCTCCTTTAAGCTCTTTTCAGTTGACTCGTAAAATATGAAAAGATTGCCGAGCCATTGGCCTCTCCAGCTCGTTAAAGGGACCGGAAGTGCTATCCCTCCTTTAGATTTTAATCTTTTTGGACCTGAGGGATTATTACACAAAAAGATCGAGCGCTTGTTTTGTTCGGCTCGTTAAAGGTATCGAAAATTAATCCCTTTTGTATTGTTTTATACTTTTTCGGACTTAAGGGATTAGATGACGAAAAAGGATTTTTGGAGTTTCCTTTACGTCCCTTTTCAGACTCTCTAAAATTGAAAAGGACTGAGTTATATTTGTCGTTAAACTCGTTAAAACCTAATAGCGACAAACTTGTCCATAGTAGACAAGAACGAGTTTCACTATCGCTAGGCTCGTTAAAACATAGCGATGGGTTTGCCCGAAGGGAAAATTATAGAACAAGCATATTTTATCCTCCTCAAGCTTGACAAAAATAAAGAGGTACTGGTCAATAATGACTGGGGAAAAATTGGGAAGAAAACTTGAAGAAACTTTGTTGGTAGCAAGTCGCTCTTGAACATGACACTTTCACTTCGCATCCAAGTCGGGTTGGGTTGTTTCATTCACCAGTCACATCACCATGGTCCCATCACACCATCCACATTTGGGGTTAATGCTACCAATCCATCATGTCAGTGTCGCCGATATGTTCAAGAGAAGCCACTCAGAGAATTCACCTGTGTCTCACCCGCTGCAATACATTTACGCTCCATTCTTTCATGACCGCCACCCTGAACCTTATATCACCAGACCGTTTTCACCTCCATTAAAATCATTTGCTCCATTCCGTGTCATTTATGTGGGATTCATTAAGGCCCTCCTATGACAGGATCGCTTCTTGTCAACATCAGCTCATTATCCAAGAAGGCGATTTAAGGACACCCCTTTCAGTACTTTGAAGCTTGCATGCCTCAAATGCAAGTTTCTCACTTCCAGTGACAGGTTTACATCAATGGCCTTCGACCGAAATATTTTGCGTGGTGTTCGACGCCAAGTCCTTTATTCACACAACGTGAATTGTACTGCAGTACCTTGAGGGTCATTATCATTATCAATGATTCCTCTCGCGCCTGTTAACAACTTACATCATTGGCTGGTAATCAGGCGATGTCTTTCCATGTTCGACTCCAGAACATCTCTCACATGGATCGACTTGTACTTTGAGTGAAGATCAAACGAGATTGAAGACCCCAGATCTAGTTTCATCCATCCGGGGTGCGATATATATTCAGGAAAATAAAGGCATCAAATATACATCATTGCTGCACAGATAATCATCCAATCTATGGGATGATGGCTCCTCCAGAAACATCAGTCTACACTCAGACGATTGTCTGTCCTATGTACATGAAAATGAATTTATAAAGCTGAGCATGGGAATGCCTGCCTCAGCTAGATCATGAAAATATTATGAAGATAATGTATTGTATTGTATCTTATTACAGGTCTTCTCCCAACTTGAAAGAACTTCGGATCCTCATGATAAAGCATTTCACCCGACATCAAAAAAGATTAACGACCTCATGCTTTAGGGGGCAACTGTTATAGACATTTTCGGGCACTACAACCCCAAGCATAAAATGTCCATAAACCAAGGGCTCATAAGTCCCTAAAAGTGTTGTTCCAACCCCTAAAGGAACAAGGTCAACTGATTACAGCTTCTCCCAGAAGTTCTCCATGAAAAACTACTCAGAACTGGTCAAAACAGGATCATTTCACCTGCTCCATAGGCAAAGTGCGTTGCATCTCACCTAAGTACACTCTGTGGGTGCGTTGCATTTCAAAAAGCCCTTCTATGGGGTGCGATGGGCGAGAAGAGACAAATGGCAGCGTCAATCTGCGAGGTGGAGAGGCATGGAATCTTCTAGAAACTTCTCCTGTGACACTTGCCTCTCTGAATTCGACCAAGGATGAGTAAGAGATCATCAATCTCCAAGTGGAAGCAAGAACTATCAGAGGGAAGACACTAATCAAATCACAAGCTGACTCATCTCCCTTACAGATATCTATATATGGATCCCTCATCCCAGAGATCCAGGGGCTCGAATTTTGCATCTTGTAAGGAATCGCTGTTGGTTTCTTGAGGCAACATCATAGTGTTGGGTGATCTAAGCTTTGCATGAGGTGAAGAAGGGCTTACTTGCTGAGAGGATGATGCTGGGTCAGAACAACTGGTTGTAACTCTCTTGGCTCTTTCTTGATTATCAATAAATCTATTCAAGTTTTCCTCCATACTCTTGTGTAATTTATGTTTTGTGCATTTGTATGGTCAATTTACATCTGACCCTAGATTATTTATGATAATAGATCCATGTTCTCGTATAGTGTTATGCTACTTTGATTCTACAGGTACTCTGTAAAGCTGGGTATACAAGGAAACAAGTAGCAAAAGACTATCAGAAGAGAGAGGAATCGAGCAAGGAACCAAGCGCAAGACAGAGGTTGGTCTCCTTTATTCTTCTCTCATCTATCTTTCATAAAGGAAAACGAAAGTAGTTTTACTTTGTTTGTTTCTAAGGTAGCTACCACACCTTAGTGGGATTAGCAGTTCTGCATAGACACTTTTCCCTGTAACAATGCCTATCGTCGAAAGCGAGAAACCTGCCATTGATGTATGCAAGCCTCAAGGTATTGAATGGGTGTTTCTAAGTCAACTTCTTGGATAATGAGTTGATGTCGACAAGAAGCGACTCGTCGCAGGAGGGCCTTGATGTATCCCACATCAACGACACAAAATGAGTGTAGTGATTTTAGAGATGGAATTTGACTGACGACACAAGGTTCAGGAATGGCGGTCATGAAAATGAAGGTTTATGGTATTGAAAAAGATGGATTTTGACTTAATGACTTCTCTTGAACATGTCGGCAACACTAAAGTGAATTGGTAGCATTGACCCAAAACAAAACAATGGATAGTATGATAGACCAACGGTATGATAACCATCAAGCTAATAACCCAACCCAAATAATCACGGTGATGTAGTGAAAGTGTCATGTTCAGGAGCAACCTGCTACCATAAAGTGGTTTTCCCATTTTCCCATTTTCCCCCGTCATTGTTGACTAGTACCTCTTTATTTTTATCAAGATTGAGGAGGATATCATATGCTTGTTGTATAATTTCACCCTTCAAGCGAATCCATCACTATTTAATGTTTTAACGAGTCTAGCGAAGGTGAAACTCGGTCTTGTACAGATGGTAAAGTTTGTCGCTGTTTGATGTTTTTAACGAGTTTAACGACAAAGATAACTCGGTCCTTTTCATGTTTAGAGAGTTTGAAAAGGTACAAAAAGAAAACTCCACAAGTTCTTTTTCGTAAATTAATCTCTCAATTCCGAAAAAGCATAAAATAATACAAGAGAGATATCGTTTCCAATCCGTTAACGAGCTGGAAAGGACAAGAGCTCGGAAATCTTTTCATATTTAGAAAGTCTGAAAAGTGTTAGGATATTCCGACACATAGGAAATAGTTAAGTACAACTTGGTCTAGTGTAGAGTTAGGTATAGAGTTAGGTAAAGTGTGTTTCTTTACCGTTGTACATTTTGTAACTTACAATTCGACGGTTCATTCTCTCCTCGGTATTACCGACACTTGATCCGTGGCTTGACACCCGATTGGTCCATGAATTCTATTTAAAGCGCATGGAGGGTCATTTGTAGGGTAATCCATGCATGAGAGAAGCTTATGTAAATTTTCATTCTTTGATTAATAAATTGCCTGAAGTGGCTGCGTTGGCTCAGGCCGTGGACTGTTTCCCTCTTTGAGGGTTTTAACCACGTCAAAAATACTGGTGTATTGATCTGTGATCTGGTTGTGAGCGGTGTCCTTTTGGTGTTCTTTCTGAGGAACTTACCCTGTAAATTCCTACATGGTATCAGAGCTATATGAGGGCCGCGTCCGTTGGTGATCCAAATCTGAAGCCAGTAGAACTGCATCCGACTGCCGTTTCCTAGATCTGCTGTTTCTGACTGCTTTCGGGCTGAGAGGACTGCTCTGTTGTGTTCGGAGCATCTGTTCCACTAAGGAACCCCTTTCGTTTCACGCGAAAAGGTTTCCGGTAGCCCTAGCTGCGTCATTTTTAAGATCTGGAGGTATACAGTGTTTATTTGCAGTTTACTGTTATTTTCTCTCTGCTTATTTCGGTTTCGGTTTATTTAGCTTTTTTTTAACCGGATCTATACCTTTCATTTCTGCGTATGCTCTTTGCCCTGCGACTCTGTGCGATCTGGGCAAATCAGAAACAGAAAGGAAGGATTTTTCTCATGCGTATGCTCTTTTCCCTACACCTTAGTGTGATCTCGGAAAATCAGAAACATTGAGAAAAATATTTAGTTTTTCGGCTAAAGCTAACTTTGAGCCGCAAGGTTCATTTTTGAAAATATTTAGTTTTTGGGTAAAGCTAACTTCGAGCTGTAAGGTTCGTTTTTCTTTGCATGTCCATGTTGGGTTTTGTGTTTTGTGTTTTGTAGGGAAAAAGAGCTTTCTCAAGGCAAGCACGCAACCCAAAGCACCCCCCCCCTCTCTCTCTCTCTCAAATTTTTTGTATAGATCAATTGGTTCAAAGCTATTTTAAGAGAGTATAGGTCTTGGGTTCAAGTCTCCATTTTGTGGGGGCGGACTTTTTCATTTCTGCACATTCCCGCACTTCATCGGCAACTTCAACAACTTGTTTTCAAAAAGCCATAACTTCTTCATCCGGAAGCCTTTTTCAGAGCCGTTTTTTTTAAACCAGCCTAATTTTTCGAGATCTATCCATTGGAACACTTACTTTTAGCATCTTCAGCTTCAGTTTCTGTTGAAATGGAAAGTCAATACCAAGTTACCCTTGACAGCACCAACTACTTCCAATGGTTGTCCTACATGGAGGATTTACTTAGAAGTAAAGGTCTCTACCGAATAGCCATAGGCCAAGAAAAGAAACTGAAAGATGAAGACAAGGCTGCTAAATGGGAAAATAGACAAGATCAAGCACGTGGTTTGATAGGGATGTTTATTTCTCCAGATCTTAGATTCCATATTGCAGAACTTGAAACTCCTCATGAAGCAATGGAACAAATCAATAAAGTTTTTGGGATTAAAAATGAAATTAGAGCCCATCAACTTGAAAATGAGTTGCTTACATTGGACCCTAATAATTTTTCTTGCATTGAAGATTTCTTGTCTAAGTTCAAGACCCTTAGATATCTTTTGGAAGGTGTTAAGGTTAAGAAAGAAGATAGTAACCTTATTTATTCCATCCTTACTAAGTTGGGACCAGCCTACTCTGTATTTGTTTCCACCTTCCATTCTACAAGAGAAGCCTTCATTTCTCAAGGAAAAGACTACAAGCCCCCTTCCTTTGACTCTTTTTGTGATTCTTTAATAAGAGAACAAGAAAAACTCTTACACTTTGGTCTTCTTAATCTTGGAAACTCTTCCAAGAAAGCGTTAGCCGCCCAGCAGCAACCAAATTCAAAGAATCCTAAGAAGTCATATCCTAAAAAGAATGGTCCTAAACCAAACAAGGGTCCTAAGCAAACTCAGCCTCAAAATGAAAGATCATTTCAGCAAAATGATAAGACCAATAAAAACAAATGGAAGAAGACTGACAGACATTGCAACTTTTGTAATCTAGATGGCCACTTAGAATCAAAATGCTTTAAAAAGATCGAAGCCTTGGAAGCAGCAATGAAGAAGCATAACATCCATTTGGGGCAATCTTCAACTTCAACTTCATCTTCAGGAATGGCACTTTCTGCATGTGGTTGTCAAGCATCTCGGTCTGGCTATGCATTAAATGTATCTTCTTCTTCTCATTCTCATGAGTAGCTCATTGATTCTGGAGCTTCTTATCACATGGCCAAAAACAAAGCCATGTTTTCTTCTTTAAATGATTGTAACACCAAAAATATATATGTTGGTGATGACAGATCTCTTAATGTTGTAGGGACTGGAACTGTTCATCTAGACAATGGTCAGTTTAATGATGTATTATGTGTTCCAACCTTATCCTGCAACCTTCTATCTGTATATCAGATAACTCATTCAGGTGAAGGTAAAATCGTTGAATTTTCACCTCATAATGTTGTAATCAAGGACTTAAAAGATCCTAAACAGATTTTGGCTACTGGCATTGCTGATGATTCTACAAGGTTGTATAAGTTTCACAACTTTGGGTCATCAAATCTTCCCTCAGTATTTGTTGCTCATAATGATGAAGTGAGCAAACTTTGGCATGAGCGATTTGGTCACTTAAACTATCGCTCCCTTCAACATCTATGTAAAGAAAATATGGTGACAGGTCTTCCTATGGTATCTTGCAGAGATGGTGTTTGTTCCGGATGTGTACTCGGAAAACATCATCGGGACAGTTTTGAAAAACGTGCCTCTTGGCATGCCTCAGCCCCTTTACAGCTTGTGCATAGTGATTTATGTGGTCCACTTCTAGTTGTGTCATTCTCTGGTTGCAAGTATTTCTTAACTTTCATTGATGATTTCTCCAGACGCACTTGGGTATACTTCTTAAAACTCAAGAGTGAAGTATTTAACACTTTTTTGGCCTTCAAGGCCTTTGTTGAAAAACAATCTGGACATCAAATTCTTAAGTTAAGATCTGATAATGGCGGAGAATATGTTAAAAACACATTCATCAACTATTGCACTGAGAATGGAATTCAAATGCAACATACTGTTCCATATACTCCACAACAAAATGGTGTAGCTGAAAGGAAGAATCGCACCTTAAAGGAAATGGCTAATTGTATGCTGCAATCTAAAGGACTTGGTCTTAGTTTTTGGGCAGAAGCAATTAACTGTGAAAATTATATAATAAATCGCACTCCTACTAAGGTTCTACAGAATATCACTCCAGAAGAAGCATGGAGTTCAATCAAACCAGATGTAAGTCACTTTCGTGTTTTTGGAAGTGAAGCATGGGCCCATATTCCAGATGAAAAGCATAAAGCTTTAGAACCTAAGAGTGAAAAATGTACTTTTGTTGGATATTCTGAAGATGTGAAAGGCTATAGACTTATTCCATTTAAGTCCAAAAATGTTATCATTAGAAGAGATGTAAAATTTGATGAAAATATATCGGCCTGCGAGCCTAGTCCGGCGGAAGTGCCACCTCTCTGTATCTCTTCTACCTTTGAAAACATTTCTTCTTCAGATGATGAAAGTGAGGATGAAAATCCTCCCCCACCATCTCAGGATCCTCCTTCAGCTCCTGAGCTTCCAAAATGGGTTCGTGCTACTCGAGATGCAGTAGGTGATCTTGCCGGTGATCCTACAGATCAGCGACGCACACGTTCTCAGTTCGAGAGAGCCTCTTCTTTACTGGCTCAAGCTCCAGTAAATTATGATCCTGACACCTTTGCAGAAGCTTCAGGCCATCCAGATTGGGAAGCAGCGATGAATGAAGAATATCATTCATTATTGGCAAATGATACATGGGATCTTGTTCCTTTACCAAAGGGACGAAAACTTGTTCGATGCAAATGGGTTTACAGAACCAAGTATGGACCAGATGGGAAAGTTGATAAACATAAAGCTCGTCTTGTTGCTAAGGGCTTTTCACAGGTTAAAGGCATTGACTACACTGAAACCTTCTCCCCTGTTGCCAAAATGAACTCTATCCGCCTTGTTCTTTCCCTTGCTACCTCTTTCAAATGGGAAGTCCATCAGATGGATGTTAAATCTGCCTTCTTGCATGGGGACTTGCATGAAGAAATCTATATGGAACAACCCATTGGCTTCATACAAACAGACTCCAGCCTTGTTTGTCGACTTAAGAAATCCCTTTATAGTCTCAAGCAAGCTCCTCGAGCTTGGTATGCCAAAATGGATAGCTTTCTTTTAGAATCTGGCTTTTCTAGGTGTCATTCTGACAATACTGTCTACACCAAGAGAGTGGGCAAGTCTCTTATCATCCTTGTTCTTTATGTTGATGATCTTATCCTCACTGGTAGTGATCCGAACCTTATAAACCATGTGAAGTCTAGCCTTAAAAAGGAATTTGAAATGACAGACTTAGGACACTTACACTATTTTCTCGGTCTTCAAGTCTTGCAATCCAAGGAGGGTATTTCCCTTTCCCAGTCCAAGTATGCTTGTGATATTCTTCGTCATTTTCACATGGAAGACTGTAAGCCAGCCCCTTCTCCCTTTCAGTCTGGAGTCAAACTTTCAGTCACTTGTACTTCTCCTGAAGTTGATGCTACCTTATACCGTCAACTTGTAGGAAAACTCTTGTATTTAACCCACACTCGTCCTGACCTTTCCTTTGCTGTTGGCCTTGTTGCTCGGTTTATGCAAAACCCACGTGAAAGTCATTGGAAAGCAGCTAAAAGAATACTTCGTTATGTTCGAGGTACAGTTCAGTTTGGGATTCATTACAGTGCCGAAGCAGCTCCTCTATTGGTTGGTTTCACTGATTCTGATTGGGCTGGTGACCCTGATGATCGGAAGTCTACTGCCGGTTATGTCTTCACTCTTGGTTCAGGACCTATTACATGGGCTTGCAAGAAACAGGGTGCCATTTCTCTTTCATCAGTAGAAGCAGAGTATCGTGGTGCCGTAGAAGCTAGTAAGGAAGCCTTGTGGCTTCGTCAGATCCTGTCAGAATTTGGCTTTCAGCAGCAGCATCCGACTACACTTTGGTGTGATAATCAAAGTGCCGTTCAGCTATGCAAAGATCCAGTTCAACATCAGCGCAACAAACACATTGAACTGCACATGCACTTCATCAGAAAGCTCATTCACGACCATGTTCTTGAAGTGCAATATTGTTCAACAGATGATCAAGTTGCAGACATCTTCACAAAGGCTCTCACAGAGGCGAAGTTCACTAAACTTCGATTTATGGTTGGAGTTCAGGAAGTTGTCACTAAGGGGGGATAGGCTCTAGTGCCTCCTTCCTTCTCCTATTGTGTCATATTTGTAAATCCTTCAATCCTATCCCAAGTTGTTCTTAAGGGGGGATGTTAGGATATTCCGACACATAGGAAATAGTTTAGTACAACTTGGTCTAGTGTAGAGTTAGGTATAGAGTTAGGTAAAGTGTGTTTCTTTACCGTTGTACATTTTGTAACTTACAATCCGAAGGTCACGATATGTAGTGATCCGACGATTCATTCTCTCCTCGGTATTACCGACACTTGATCCGTGGCTTGACACCCGATTGGTCCATGAATTCTATTTAAAGCGCATGGAGGGTCATTTGTAGGGTAATCCGTGCATGAGAGAAGCTTATGTAAATTTTCATTCTTTGATTAATAAATTGCTTGAAGTGGCCGCATTGGCTCAGGCCATGGACTGTTTCCCTCTTTGAGGGTTTTAACCACGTCAAAAATACTGGTGTATTGATCTGTGATCTGGTTGTGAGCGATGTCCTTTTGGTGTTCTTTCTGAGGAACTTACCCTGTAAATTCCTACAAAAAGAGCTTAAATAGGACTCCACTTTGAGGAACGAGTGGTTTCTAGGATAACAACTGGTTCTAGTGATGTTGGAACTTCTCAAAACATTTTGATTTATGTGAAGAGGTTGGCTAATAAGACCACTCATTGCAACTGTTCCTCAAAAAGGGTAAAGCAACCAAGTGAAAGCATATGATCAGCCAAAGGGATGGTGGCGATGCGATGAAAACAACCAAGGCTCATATGAAAAAAGGCTGATAGAATGGTAATCATGAGGGTTAAAAATGGAAATGGGTTCATTTTAACACAAGCTTGAACCATAGGGAACTATGCTTGGGTTTAGTTTCATTTTTACACAAGCTTAAAACAAAGAACTATGCTTGAGATTCGTTTACATGCCCCAACATGATGAAAGGGAGAGTCTCTTGTAACCAGATGGAAGTCGCTACGGTGAAGCAGGATGGTTATCCAATACTTTTTGGCTTCGTCCAGATAGGGACAACGGTGAATGGGGTGATTCCCTTCACATAACCTATAGGGAAACTTAACTTTACCACTAGGTGCATTTCCCCCAAGCTTCATTACATTCACCTAAGTAGACTACTTATGGCTATCAGGTGGATGGAATGAAGGTTCTTTTATGAGATCAAGTGAAAGAATCGATTGGGATTTTACGAGATCTAATCAAAGACTCGACTTGGAACTTTACTCCAGGGGAATTTGTTTCATTTTTTAATGAGATTGACACAAGACAAGGAACTCTGCTTAGATTCCTTGCTTCTTTTTTTAGCGAGCTTGACACAAGACAAGGAACTATGCTCATATTCCTTGTTTCATTTTTTAATGAGATTGACACAAGACAAGGAACTATCCTCGTATCCTTTGTTTCATTTTTTTATCAAGGTTGACACAAGACTAGGAACTATCCTCATGGGAGTTGTTTCATTTTTTAATGAGGTTGATCACAACTCATAAGAAGTCATGAAGGAGAGATCTGGTTCCAATGCCCCAGTACATGATGTACAACATCACTGAAATGATCGTCAGTTGATGTAGGTATGGAACAGGTTGCCACATAATTAACCCGTGGAGGGGATGATACCATTTGTACAAAAGGACCATTTAGGGAAGATGGTCGACTAGGAGCCATATTTTGACCGGGAAATGAAAGTTGGTCAATGGTGACAATTCTGCCTTCATGCGGGAAATAAATCACTTGAAAGAGTGTTGAAACAATAGCTCCCATGTCATAAACATAGTCGCACCCAAGAAGTAAATTGTAATCTAAAGGGCCTGAGACTACCATCATGTTCAGATAAACGATTTTTCCTCCCAAAGTAATGGGTAATTGAGGGAGGATCCCTAATGGTTGACTGGTTCCTCTGTTAAAAGCCAACAGATTCTGGGTAACTGACACATGCGGCGACGAACTGAGCGCTTGCCAAGCAGTTGAGGAAAGGATGCTCACTGATGCACCTTCATCTATAATAGTGCCAGATACAGTCGCATTACAAACTTGTACTATGATTTGGAAAGGCACATAAGAAGGAAGACAAAATCTTGCTAGTTGATTCCAGTAAAAAGGAAGTGACTAGACTACTTGAAGGGGGTACCGTAGAAATAGGAGAATTAACCCATTGAGTTACGAGAGTGAGAGGATTTTCCTACTGTCCTGATGGAACAGGAGGACTGCCCCTAAGCTCATTAGAATCCGAAGAAACAAAAGGAATGTGAGTGGTATCATATTCACTCTCTTCGGGAAAGGTACGATTAACTGAAGGTGAAATCGAGTCAACTGTTACCTCGACCTGTTGATTTGGGTCGGGTATAGACTCATAGGATTCACTTTTAGAGAGAGCGGGTTTGACAGACGATTGATTTTGTTCAGTCAATTCATCAACTAGTGAAGGATTTAGGGAGAGTTTCCTGTAATCAGATGGAAATCGCCGCGGTGAAGCAGGATGGTTATCCAACACCTTTTTGGTTTCATCCAGATAGGGACAAAGGTGAATGGGGTGATTCCCTTCACATAACCTACATGGAAACTTAACTTTACCCTTCTTTCCATGAACTTTACTATCACTAGTTGATGGTGTGTCACTAGCATGATCTCTAGAAGTTGACAACACAGGATGATGTGAACGAGAAGACCATTCTTCTAAGATCTGAGGAATATTAGGACAATTTCGAAGAAGATGGTCTCCCGCACAAAGTTTGCATGGGTATCGAACTTTGTGAGTTTTGAAAAACGGTTTCTCATCAGATGTTGCATTCAAAGCAATGGTTGCTTGGTTGCCCCTTTGTTGAATTTGCTTCTTCTTCTTCTTATTAGCCACCTAGTTACTAGTACCAATACTTTCACTAGGTGAAGAGGAAGAAGGGGAGGAAGAAACAACCGAGGAAGAAGGAAAAGGGTCAACTGGAGGTTGATTTTGTCCAGTCAGAGGTGTACTCGATTGCGGAGAAATCATGACATTTTGAACTAAGGAGGTTGAAAACAACCATACTGGCAAGCCAATGGTAAATCCTAGAAGGGACAATGTAGCCATATAAGGAGCACCAATATTTCCAAAAGGAGGAAAAGGACTAGGATTCCCATCAAAAGGAATTCCTTAATCAGTGGACTCCAAATTTGTCGCCATATGTTTCGACCTAAGATCAACTAAGGAGCGAGCGTGGAGGATGTTGTCCGTGGTCAATTAATTTTATTTTAATCAAAGTAACATAACAAAACAAAAGAGGGATACTCTAGGCAAAAGGTTTACCAAGCAACTGTGAACTGTAGAATACCTCCCGCGAACCGAGAAGTACGGGCAGGTAATCTCCCGGAATGCTATGTTCGATGTATCACAGTGTACAAGGTGGCCGACTCGGGCCCAATCTGTATAAGCGCTGTCTAATGCAAAACTGCACAGTGAGAGCATTCCCATATACTTTACGTACTGTAACGCCGCCCTATACTCTCGAAGGTACGTGGACAAGCTACGATATACTTACGTACGTGGAATGAGGTATCACACTCGGGATGTATTGCAGACAAGTTAGCGACAACTGCTTTGTTTTACGACGTCGGAACACGTCTCTAGCCTAGAACCACCAAATGTTCTCGTTAATGACAATGCTCCATTAGGTAAATTCAGATAAATTTTAAGTTGATCTTCTTTAGAATTTGCCTTTCAAGGTTCACCACACGATGTATGTTTGCAATTCCTAAAATGCAACTAATATGATAAGCATTCTTTCCATTCAATTTAACAATGAAAATCCTTAGCTAGTAGGGATAGAGCATTCATATTTTTGACAAAGAGAAAAGAGCACATCTAATGCAATTTCCCTAGCTATTCTTTTCAAGCATTCACAAACTACAATATGAACGATGCAAGTTTTTCTTTTCAAATCCCTTAATGTTATGATGAACAAAAAGGGAAAATTCACATACAATCAATCAATCTTTAACAAGAACGAAGACTTTTACGACAGTTCTGTTTCGAAGGAAAAGAAGACTTTATGACACTTTCTTTCGAACAAAGATTAATCAACTATATTCTAACTTTGACAATAGACCGATAATGATAAAGAAAACATTAAAGAAACATTAATCAATCAAATCAAAGTAGGGCTAGCAAAGGAGATAAAAACTTATTTTCTGAGACATAACATTCATTGATCAATCAACAAGCAAACAAACAGAGAAAAGTTGGCAAAAAACACTTTCCAAAGGTGGGAATTTGACCTAAGGTTGATCAGTGTAAGTCAAAGAGGGCCTAATTGCGCTGCAAAGCATTGTTCCCTCACCAAGCATGCACTGATTTCTAAGAGGCCACTCAAAAGTCATCTAACCTCAATTTTTGTCCAAAATTCAATGCAAAAGGGCTGAAATAAAATCAATGAACACAAATAAAGTCGACAAGGTTGTCTTAGGAGGTGGATAAGTTACCAAGAAAGAGGATTCTTCCCCAACGGAGTTGCCAATTTGTTTTGGAGAATTTAGCATCTACGGATAAATACTAATTCACTAGACAAGTAGTTGTGCCTAAAACAACAATTTAAAGTGTTTTAGACTTTCCCTATAAGCAATAGATAAGAAGAGAGGATAGAAGGCCTACCTGTAGTTCCGCTTTCCTCTCGTCTCCCTTGTATCGATTCCATAGCTCCTTTCCGTACTTAATCCATTTGAAAAGTACCTTGTCAACACAACATAAGACGAAAACCGATCAAAGCATATGATCCATTGAATATAAATGAAAGGAATCAGAAGAAATTCATACATATAAGCATTATGAAAGAACACATCATATGGAAAAAGGTTCAAACACTTTATTAGATAGAAGAAGGAATTACAACCATCCGTGTCTGATTCAAAGTCATTCCTCCAGCTTGGATCCCATCCACATCACGTCAAAAGCAAGACAAGCTTGTTGCATCACATCATTTGCTCCAAAGTCAAGTCTCATAGCAGCATTATCTCCTTACAATTCAACATAATGCAGCCAGCGTCTGATCACTTAGATGAGTGGTCAATTTATAGGAAGATGAATGAGGTTTTGTCATTAATGGTGACATTGAATGACCCTCCATATTTAGGATTAGTTCCATGTAGGAAGGGATGAGAGGATAAGATGATCCTTAACTCATTCCTCATCCATTTTCGAGCTCATTGGAGTTGATAAGATAGGGAAAATTCTAGATGACTCCACAAGATAAGAATATTCCCAAACCCTATGTGAATTTTGTTCATTCTCGCCCAGCACAGGTGAAAGGAAGCCTAAGTGCTCTACAGAGCACCCTGGTAGTGGACTTAGCTGCTCTGCAGTGCACCTTCATAAGGGCTTACCTGCGCTGGTCCCTCTAGAGGCAATTTCTGGATGTCTTCAATTCATGACACTGTTTGGGAAGGAGGCATTCAAAGGGTTGACTTGTTTAGGGCATGAAACAACTGATTTTAGGGTTTGATGAGTCCTAAATCACTGATCTGAATGTTGGGATTTGATGTGCCCAAATGGATTTGTAGCAAGTAGCTAGGAAACCCTGCCCTGATTCTTTCATCAAACTCAGCATGGAAAGCATCCACATATTTTTGTACCACCCTTAGGCATTCCTCAGCTTTGACTCTGGCCTCCTCCTTTTGGACAACTTTAGAGATCTCCATGATAGCATACACTTTATCTACTACATCAATTGGCCTCAACTCACTGAGTGGCCTTTCATTCGCAAATTGGATGAAGTTATTGAAAATCTGGGAGTTCTTTTCCCCATCTTCTTTGATAATAAGGATGAAAAACTCATAATCCTTGATCACAATTTTCTGTTCATCCATCAGAGTTATGTACTCGCAGTTGCTTTTCATTTCTGCTATGATTTCATCCCATACCAGTTGCTTGGATTGCAGGAGAGACATTTTTCCTTTCAGCTTGCCCTTTAAATCAATAATCTTCTGGTTTGCTGTCTATAGGTTCTTACTAATCAGGTATGCATTGGTCTTGGTTGTCTCACGTTTTTTTTCTTTCTATGCCAGGTTCCTCTGGGCAGTTTCCAAATCCTTCTGCACTTTCTTAAGCTCCCCTTCTGAAAGCTGGAGTTCGGTGAGGGTCTTGGTGAGTTGATCTGTGGGATTTTGGGGATTTTCAGGCACAAGCACTGCACAAATGTGCGTGTCTATCCTCTGTTGAAGTTCCACTGCTTGTTGCTTGAGGGCTACTATCTCATTGTTTCTTTCTATCAGTTCTTTGGCCAGGATTTCTTTCTCTTCTTCCACCTGTGCAAGTTCCTTAGATTGCACATGTTCACTACCTGACATCTTCAGTTTGTGTCTTAGCTCTTGTATTTCTGCTTGTGAACTTTGGAGGAGGGCTTCAAATGCAACTTTGTCTTCTAGATTTACCCCCAACTTCACAATTAACTCTTTGAAGCTCTCATTCTGCATGTGTAGAGCTCTGGAGTTAGCTCTCTCATGTTTCAACCTTGTTGTTGCCTTCTCTAGCAGCTTCTCAACCTTGCTGATGGTCATTGCATTTCTATTGAGCTCATTGTACAACATTTCCCCCACTTTCATGTGGAAGTTAATCTTATCCGAAAGAGGGACGCTGGTCAAGTCTAATGAAACGTCCAAGGCTTTAAACTAAGAGCTTGAAGACAAAGATTGTGCTAGTGGGTGCTGCAGGGAGAACTTCATTTGATTTCTCCCTAAGTCTATGGCAGCTAGAAGTCTGGTCTAATAGGGAATTGAGTGAGATGCCATTTGCAGCCGCATGTCTTCCCTTACCTTCTTGTTTCTTTCTTCAATGACCTTTCCAATAAACCAACTTGGCTCAATGACAATTGCACTTCCTTTGGAACTTAAAATAGCTACCTCAAATTGCATGTTATAGGCTTCCATAGTTGCAACGGATATTATTGTGACATATAATAGCTCCGAGGATCTGACCAACTTAATCCGGGGACATTCTGAACCAGCTTTGCTCCATAAATATCTACGTGTATGTATATTTTTTAAAAGAGTAAGAACTGTCGTCAATGTGATGGCATCAATCATGATTGGGTCGAACGCATCAGATAGATAGCTGACATCGCCGGCAGTGGATTCCAAGAACTTTCAGACGAATACACGCAATTAGGCATTAGGAATTAATACGACGACACGCAATTGGTCGTATTGTCTGTGGCCGACAGTGTTAACCATGTCGAAGACGAAATACCAGACTAGCAAGGTACCCACTATCTTTACGTCTTATTGGTTTTCTGACTTTCATTTCACAATCAATCATCATAATTCGTTTTGGCGATAACGATAAGCAAACCAGAATGATGAGCATAATGTCGCCTTTTGTAGAATTTGACTGTAATTTAATTCAACGGTAAATGATTTTGACTTTGACTTTATTCTGGTTTGACCACCAATGAAAATACGATTTCGAATTGCCAAGCAATGAAGACACGACCCTTTTTTATTGCGAAGGATTTGAGTCTCACTTTCACTTTCAGTTTTCATATATAAATGTTTGATTTTGTTGGTGGTTTTGGGGTCCCACCTCATGACAGACAAATGAACCACGACATCTCTATTGGATATAAAACCTTCTAATCCTTTGTAGGATAACTTGTTCCATCTTCCTTCGTTTATCCAACTCCATTTATGCTAAAAAAAATCATGATCTATCTTTTACATTAGTTGTTATTGTGTCCAAAAAGAAGCATAGTTTCATCCGTCCATGTTTGGAAGCAAGGTATTGGTTCATAGCTTTGCCTGAGGCCTTTCATCTCTTATCTAATGTGTGTTATAAATTCCTCCTTATGTTTAGTGGTAATGGCCTAGAGCAACTAATATGCATGTTAGAGCACTGTAAGATTCCTCTAAACAATCTTGTCATTGAGCATAAAGTTATTTTATGTGCATTTTTTTAAGGGAATGCTCGATCCTAATTCAAAAATTTGTTAATCAAAACCATCTCTACTTCATAATTGTTGCATGATCTCTACCTATGTCATAAGAGAAAATGATCATTTTCAGTTATTGAAGGAATTTAATTCTTCAGAAAAAGATGACTCTAAAAGTGTAGCAACATGCAATGGTAGGATTCATAAATTTTATTTTGGAATTCTTAAGAGTCCATCACCCTTTGAAGTTATAGGTTGTTGCTCATGAAACTTGTATTTCATTATCTCTTATATAGGGGCATTCTTCATATATAAGTGCAATGCTTGATGATGCATCAAAGTAATATGATGACTTCTAGCATGTTGGTAACTACTAATGAGTATGTTTTGAGAATGATGCAATTAATAAAATTTCCAAAATTTCATCTCAACCTTAGGGTTTCTCAGATTTATTTCATATCAAATTGGAGAATTAGGGATGAATTTAAAATATGTTTTGATTAAAACAATATCTCATTTTTATTCAACCCAATTTCATAAGGCAATATAAAGAAAATGAATACCATTGTGTACTTCAATACCACAAAGCTATAGTCCTTAGGGCATACTCAAACATATAATAGACCCAAATTGTATATGTCTCCTTATCTTTTAGATATGTGTTAAGTCACTTAACCAATTCAAGTTACACCATAAGACGTCAAATCAACATGCATAATCAGGGCTAAAATCCACTCAATAATGAAGCTGGAAATCAAATTTGCATGTATACAAATTTGGAAAGGTAAACTTCATTGTGTCAAGAGGCGCTCCACAACCTAGTATGAGGGAGATGTTCATGTTAAATCTTTAGATTTAAAATTAAATAAACAAATTATAGTTAAGCTAAATTAAAATCAAAATGACATATAAGGCATATTTAATGTCAACTCAATCTATATATATTAACCACCCCATTAACTCCAAATTTAGTTAATGATCCATGATAGAAATATCATTATAAAGACGAATGGATTAGAAGGGTCCTTGATTTATCAAGAAAGAAATTCCTCGTGATTTCGTCATTTAGCGCGTTAAGTCTTGGATAAATCAAAAGATCTCTCTATTCGATTGGAAATGATTTTGTACCTTAAATCTAATCACCATGGCTAGAGGTAAGTTCCAATTTATTCTGCATTAAATTTTAAGCTTACAAGGATACCTTGAGGAATCTAGGAAAGGGAGTATACTATGAGAAAATTAGTGAACCTAACATTTTTAGATATAAATTGCTTTTGGTTATAGTTACTTAACCATAACCATAATATTTCAAAATATATAATTAATAAACATATAAAAACTAAATAAATTTCATTAATAAACATATAGTTAGAAATGACGTTGTCTAACTATTCTACATTTTGGAGTTTTTGACTAGAATTGGATGAATCATTTTTTGTTAGATTGTGAAGTTTTGTTGTTTAAAATGTGTTTTTGTATACATAAATGGATTCAGTGCCCTGAAAAAACCCATGGAACACTCAAATTTTTGGGAGTTCACAGCTCAAAGCTGTGATTTCAACAAACCCCAATCGTAATTCTAGCAAATTTGATC
Organism: Pinus tabuliformis; assembly: GCA_031772625.1. Lineage (NCBI taxonomy): Eukaryota > Viridiplantae > Streptophyta > Pinopsida > Pinales > Pinaceae > Pinus > Pinus tabuliformis. The sequence goes on along the minus strand of CM062805.1, from coordinate 330,462,301 downwards.
GGAAAGTATGCGTAGAAAAACTTCAAAATGTAGAACAAATAAACTATGACATTAGGTATATATGAGAGAGAGAGAGAGAGAGAGAGAGAGAAATATACTTATAATATAAATAATAACTAGAAATTGATCCATTTTAGTATACGAATTAAAATAATTCGTGATTAGAACTTCGTATTTAAATTTAATTAATAAGCATATAAAAACTTGACACTTATAAAAACTTTTTTTCTCTATATATAATTAATACTATGCATGTTACATTATTTTTTTATAAAAAATATTAAACATGTAAAAGAAAAATAAGAAGCAAATATATATGTATTCTTTGGATTTTAATAAAATAGAATAAAAAATATTATATATATAAAAATGTGTATTTTATATAATAAAAATAATACTATTATTTACCAACATACAATAATAATAAAATATATTTTATTATTTCGTAGAGTTTTACATTCAAAAGATGCCCTTTGGGATAGTTAATTAGCTTTCCCACAGGTAGCTTCCACCCCGAACCCCTCCCCATAAAGATTTGAACCTATAACTTGGTGGAGACTAAACCCACACAAATCAATTGAACTACACCTCATGAGTACTCTAATTGCATGCATACATACATATATATATATATATATATATATATATATATATATATATATATATATATATATATATATATATATATATATATATATATATATATATATATATATATATATATATATATATAAAATGGAGTACAAATACATAATACAAGTTCACCACAGAGCTATCACAAATCAAAATCTCCCAAACCTATTCAAGGATACCATAAGAAAATTTTAAGTAAAAATCCTTTAGATAAAAGTCACTCCAATAAAAATGGGTGGTCACTCTAATAAAGATCCTCAACTAGTCAAGATACTCATCAATAACTCCACCTTAACTTTTGACCAAATTTATACCACATGAAGTCTCCACAATGGTACTATTGGCTCACTTGCAAACCATAACCATATTCCATTGCACAAATACATGACAATACAACTCTAGGGCTAGTCTTCAAATCTAAATATCCATCCTAAAATTTAAATCCTCACACCACACATTCCACTTTATACTCACACAAACACCAATGAAACATGCAAGGTACAATAAACAGATCAACCTATCATCTTTCCACCAAATTTTCTATTTTTTGAATAAAAGTTATTCAAGAAATCTCGTTTTGTAATTATGCGCTGAAATTAGGTGGATCATGGTTTATCAAATCACTTCCCATCTCGCCAAAGTAATCACCAAGAAAACTGTTGAAACGATCTCCCAATAGAAGGATGACGCTTGGAAGGATTTGAAAAGGTCATCTCGGTTCAGGAAATGTTAAAGCGAAGAGGCACATCCACATAGTGCTGGCGGTCGAAATTAGAGGGGCAGAAGACAGCGAGTGTGGATTGCTGGATTTGTTCCAGAAACCATAGGTCGAGAGTAGTGCCACATGGTCGCTCTCCATGCTACTCTCATTGCCACATAGCATCAATAAGAACATACACAAAATCAAGATGGTTGCATTAATGGTGAACTTATGGGCTGCATTGGCAACCATCTAATGCATTTGAGGTTGTTTTTCCTCGTTATGGTTGTAAATTTAGTTTGGGTAAATTTAATGATCAACGAAATATGTGTTTCCTTGTACTTACATAAGATTAGAGTGCATTGTGTAAACTTTGTTTAAGTTTAATAGTCAAATCTTTAAATAGAAAAAATCCATTAACTTAGGTATTTAAGTTAAAGAAAGGAATGCCCAATGGTGGTGTTCCTCAACATTTATCAGGAGCATTAAGATGTGTGCTTTACTACCACTTGTCCTCCTAGAGTAAAGGCATGGCATGGGACAGTTAAGATGGCAGAGTCTAAAGTGGGAGTGGTTTTTTTCTTTAAATGTCTAAGCATGGGGCATTGGTGGATGTACGACCTCTGTGTGGGCAGAGGCAAGGATTTCTCCTTGCCCACCATTTCTGTTTATAGCGAGAGCCACTAGTACACGATCGCCTCCACGTCGGACTGCACCAACGCCACGCTATCGTGCTTAGCTATCGTATGACACATGGTCATCACATGCGTCCACCTGTTGCTCGTACATGCTCATCGGTTCAGCAAGTTAACCTTGTGTTTTGTATAGTTTAGGGCATAGTCTTTGCAGGTTGTTTTTTACACTATGCATTTTTGTTCGGGTCTGGTTGTTATCCGTTTGAGTTGTTGGGTAGTTGCATGTCGTTGCTCCAATGGTGGTCACTACCATAAGTGTCCTCGGCGATGTGGATATTGGTTTATGGAGCAGTTTTGATGGTTGTGTTGGAGGTTGTTCGGTTGTGTTCGTTCTTTTTGTCTTGTTTTTTCGACTGGTTTCTCTTCCCCGTTTGGTGGTATGGGCTTGATATTCGTTTGCGTTCCTCGTTGTGGTATATTTAGCTTAGCTTGGTGTTGGAAATGGTTGTTTCACGCTCTTAAGGGATTTTTTTATGTTTTTAAGTAAATTTATGATCTTTTGGGTTGAATTTCACATGTTTTCTGCATGTTTGGGGATATCTAACAATGTTTGATGCTGTCTTGCAGGTTGTTGCAGTCTGAGCTATGATTTTTGGAGCATATGGGGTTCCTGTGGCTTGCTGGCATGGAGAAAGCCGATGAAATGACGAATGGAAGGTAGGACACTGTCCTACCAGCCTAAATACCTGTGTTTTTTAAAACATTTAGCCGAATTGGATTATTGTGCCTTTGTTCTGCATGTGTATGTGTTTTTAAACACCTTCACCTATGTGGCTTTTGGGTTTTGTGGGTTTTGGCTAATTTTCTTAAATTTAGCTTCAATGGTGTGGGTTTTATGTGGGTTTTGGGTTGTGGGCCTTCACCTGTGTGGGTTTTGGGTTTTGTGGGTTTTGGCTAATTTTCTGAAATTTAGCTTCGGGTATGTGGGTTTTCAACGAGTTGAATTGTTTTGTGGGTTTTGGGTACAACATTATCATTGTCATTGTTTGTTGAGTAGATATTGTTTGTTGAGTAGATGTTGGTGGATTGACTGCTTTGACTAGCTAAATAAAGGTGTAGACTAGTGTTCCTACCTCTGTTTTCACCACTGTCCATCACCTTTAGGTTTCATGGTTTCATAGTATGTGATTCTAGCTATAAACATATTATCTCTGAAAACATGTTCATCAGTTTGGTATTTAGGGTTAGTATCTAGCATTGTCGCATCTTCCACTATTTCAATGGTATTATGAACATGACCTGCCTTCAAATTTCTCATTTTCGAAGTGAACAAATGTTCCTCACTGGCCTCATGACAGTGCCCACCACTTGCTGGGATTTCATTAAGTTTGCATGCACTTTTTTTCATTTTCGAAGTGAAAAAATGTTCCTCACTGGCCTCATGACAGTGCCCACCACTTGCTGGTATTTCATTCAGTTTGCATGCATTTTTTTTTGTTTCTTGTTTTTTTTGGAAGATCCTTCCTTTGAAAATGAAAATGGCCCATAATGCTGAGGGTTCCCATGGTGAAAAGAGCTACAGTCAATCTTCTACCTATTATTCAACAATGTATATGTTTGTAATGATCCTAATTACAATGTGATACTTTTTTATCTTTATATGTGCAATATATATCCTCTCTTGAAATAGGAACATATCTCTTCCACTATATAGATATTACAGATAAATATTAAGTGAATATGTTTGTAATGATCCTAATTACAGTGTGATAATTTTTTATCTTTATATGTGCAATATATATCATCTCTTGAAATAGGAACTGTCAATATATATCCTCTCTTGAAATAGGAGCAAATCTCTTCCACTGTATAGATATTAAGTAAATATGTTTGTAATGATCCTAATTACAGTGTGATAATTTTTTTACCTTTATATGTGCAATATATATCCTCTCTTGAAATAGGAACTGCCAATATATATCCTCTCTTGAAATAGGAACTATCAATATATATCCTCTCTTGAAATAGGAACAAATCTCTTCCACTGTATAGATATTACAGATAGTTATTAACCGAATATGTTTGTAATGATCCTATTTATAGTGATACTTTTTATCTTTATATGTGCAATATATATCCTCTCTTGAAATAGGAATTGTCAATATATAACCTCTCTTATACATTTGTTAGATTTATAGTTAGATATGTGAGTCCATTTATAAAGATTGCATCTACCTAGTCCAAACTTCATTTAGTTCTATTTCCTTTGCAATGTTGTTTCAAACTGGATTCGATTGATCTTTGCTTTCTATTATTTTCTCTTGAATTTCCTTTAGTGAGAACAAATGGATTCTTTTGTTTACTCCCTCTGCGAGCAAACATAGGGCTTGTTTCCATTGCACTTCTCAAGCACATGCTCCTGGGCAAATCCTTCCTTTGAAAATGAAAATGGTCCATAATGCTGAGGGTCCCCATGGTGGAAAGAGATACAATGAAGCTTCTACCTATTATTCAACAGTGAATATGTTTGTAATGATCCTAATTACAGTGTGATAATTTTTTATCTTTATATGTGCAATATATAACCTCTCTTGAAATAGGAACTGTCAATATATAACCTCTCTTGAAATAGGAACAAATCTCTTCCACTGGATAGATATTACAGATCTCTTTGTCTCTTGCTGAATCCCCTCATGCAATGTTTCTCACTGGTTATTAGTATCTTCTATTGATAACTACTTGTGATTTATGTTCACTTCGTTTCCTTATTTATTATGTTGCCTTTCATCAAGTAATTACCAAATTAAATTATTATCTTGGTCATACTTTTTGTAGTTGGATCTTCACAACGAAATAAAATAATTTTCAGATCATAATTCCTATTCAAGTTCAATACAATTCATAATCTTGGATTCAGTTCATTTAACTTTGATTAAATTATTCAAATAAAGTTCAATTATCTACACATCATAAAAAACATTCTCAAATCAAGTAAAATTGGATGTAGCTGTGTAGAAGAAAATAGTATTTTTATCATTTGCAATCCTCAATCTGATGAACTGGATAATCCTTAACCGTGTAGAAGTTTAGATTCTACTGTGAAATCAATCAACATATTGCATCCTTACCAAATTCACATTGCGATGTGGTTACAAAAATTAATTCATGCCACCCCTATGCTTGATGGCCTCCATTTATTGCATTGTCCAAAATTGTTGAGTCTCCTTCCTGACCCAAGTATGGTGGACTACCCAAGATTGGTTGATTAGGATGTGATTCAATGTTTTTTTTCTCAATCTGTCTACTTCTATTATTATACAAAAAGATTCAAAAAGTTACAGCAAGGCCTTAGCCTTGAAAATCTTGCCATGAGGTTGACAATTAGCCCAGATGAACACATTCCAAAAATTGGTGGACTTCCTTCTGTTGCGTCTTCTCCTAAGACCCGAAACATTGCTAAATAGGGACAAGCTGAGACATACAACCATTGTGCAGCTGTGCAGCGCTAAACAAGGACTTTCAGACATACAGACCCATACAGTCGACACAGAGACATATAGACACATACTATGACCTGACACAGGCAGAATTGCGAGTTTCAAAAACAGAGTAATGCGCCTACTTCTTAGGCTGCCACGAGCAGAATGCCATACAAGATCAGTCATCATCCGTAGTGTAGGGTTCCTCCACTACCTTGCACCCGTATTGCAAAGAGTCTTCTGAGTCTGAGCGAAGGACCACCGAGCCGGTTGGGTCTCCCTGAGCTGGCTCGCTTGGACCTGCAGGGGCAGCTTGAGTCGCCAAGGAGGAGCTTCCCATGACCGGGCGTTGAGTATCAATTGGAGGTGCCATCCCTTGTTCTGGTGGAATTGCCGGATGTGCTGCTGCCTGGCCGCTGAGATTTTCACAATTTTCTATAGTAACAGAAACTAAGAAAGTGGAATTGGCAAGAGTACAGGGGATACGATAACGAACTGTTGGATGCGCCGCATGCTCACATTCAGCCATCCTACCACGCCCATGTCCTCTGCCTCTTCCAGCTCTGGTAACATGAGGACGACTTTGCTCAGGTGCCAACTCGACCGAGGATGTGATTCAATGTTACCATATGCTTGAATCCAATTTTCTTCTTGTAGCCATGGAGGGACTGAGTATCCCAAGTGTCCACTTGTGTTACTAACCCCAACACTAAGTGCAGGTGTCATATACACATAGTTAGGATTTAAACCTGCACTGGTAGGGGTATATGAGGTGGGAAAAACCCCTAGCTAATAGTGGGGGACTTGAATGTTAATCAACTCTTGGTATGATGGTGTGTGCTCTGCAATGTGGTCTAGCGTGTTGGACATCATCCTATTTGCCTCAAATTGGCTTGGACCATAGACTTCCCTACTTGTCACCCCTCCTCCTCTTTCCAACACTTCTTGAACCTTTCTTGCCTCCCTCTCTTGCCTTGCCAATTGTTTTTGATGTTCCTTATCTTCCCTTGCTTTTTTTCTTTCCAACCTTTCCTTTGATCGAGCTTCTGTTGCTGCAATCCTTGCAATTTTCTTTTCCTTGGCCAACTCCTTTCTCTTTTTAGATTCCTAAATTTCAAATTTTTTTATTATTTATTTATTTATTTATTTTTATTTTTTATTTATTTATTTTTTATTTTTTACGTTTAGACTCAAACAATAATTTCATATAATCTTCAAATGTGAGCAACTGTGAACTCCTCCCCAACAAGATAATTTGCAGTTGAGTGCCTTGATGAGGCCTTCACTCCCTCTACGGGCAGGTTTAGGAATGCACCAAGTATTCTCTGGTTTGTTGTCCCATGCTCCCCAGGACCTGACACTTGGCTTTCAACCTCTAGTACAACTGATTGGCCCCCATTGTTGGCTTCTTCAGGTACTTCATGTTGAACATGCTCCTCTTCCAGTGAGCCATTGTCCACAAAATAATGAACAAGTTCGGTGTTCAACTCTGATGGTTGTGAAGGAATGTCCATGCTTTCCTCATTGGCAGTAGACACATTATATGTGTTGATATTCATCATGGCCTCTGCCAACCATGATGGTGGGATTACCTGGGTTGGCATGCACAATTGCTCATTGCTTAATCATGTTGCATTATCATTTGAAATCAAGTTTGCATTTTCATTTGCTTCATCAACAGTCTCATATGGAATATCATATGCAGAATTGGTAGGTGGTTTAGTAGGTGTGACAACTTCCATGATATTGACAGTTGGTTCATGACTGAACTATATCACTCACATGTTCATCATCATCACCATATAAGTGCCCTTCATAAAGGGACATTATACCTTCAACATCATCAACATCTTCTTGGCATCAACATGGTCTTGTAAGTTCTCTTCTTCTTGACCTTCCACATAAAATGCTTGGCTACAACTAGTATCATGCATAAGAGCATCAACATTAAGTGGCCATATACTAGTCCTAAATCCAGCCTTGATATTAGAAGGTGTGAGAGCCCTTTTAAATGCTTTACTTGCAAGCTCAGCTAGCTCAAACCTCTTTACTTCCACCCCTGGATTCTTTGCCATCCATGAAGCTCGCTCGCCCTGAAATAGTTCTTGAAAGGCCCAAACACGCTGACATCAAGGGGTTTCCATCTATGAGTGGTATGAACTGGCAATTTTAATAGGTCAATGCCCAAATTGTTGGCCTCCTCAATTGTATGCACAACCATGCAACTTCCATGGCCATTTAAAATCAGTAGTTGTCTATTTTCAGGTGAGACACCACCTGGTACAGATGCAGCAAAGTGACAAATCCAATTTAGGAATAGTTCCTTTGTCATCCATGCATGTGGATGTGTAGGCATGCATGCACCTAGTTCATAGTTATGGATATAGTTTTTTAGTTGTGTTTTACCATTGAATAAATAAAATCCTAGGATTGAAGAACCAATTTCATTGACACAACAATGAATAGTGATCCACTCCTCGCTCTTAGGCAAAATATTAGGCACATTTCTGCTCCCTCTCTCGGCAATTATCTGCATATGACAGTTCCTTCCTGCCTATAAGCCTATTTCATCACAGTTCCATATATGGTTTGGGGCATATGAGTGTTGCTCATATGTAGCAGAAAGAGTGTTATAGAACTTGGACACAATTGCAGTGCATAGATTTAAAGCCTTGTCTCTATCAAGGCCCTTAGTTGTGCATAGCACAAGGTTTGGATGCCTTTTTTTAAATCCAATCCACCATGATTTACCAAGAAACCCATCTTTGAAGGGGTTTGGCCTCCCTTGGCAGATTTAAGCTACTATGGATTTAAGTTGTATAAGCTCTAACCGATGTCCCAATTGGGCCATCTCCTTACACCACTCAACCACCTCAGCCTCCTCCTCTTCATTCATAACTGTAATAGTCCCTCTACACTTTGTATTAGTAAACCCATTTATCCAATAATGTATGCTAGAGGCATCAATACCATATTTTTTTGCAAAGGCACAGATTGAATTTCCCTTAAAATCGATGTCATCAATTGCAACTAGCATGTCTTGCTTTGTCCAGCCTCTGATGGCACTAATTTTCTTTGCTGAACTTTCACCTTGCACTGTGGTTGAAGGTGGCTCTATGGTTGATGGTTGGATAACATGATCTTCCACCACAATGTCCTTTTCAACGACATTACTGGGCACATTGGGAGCATTCACATCACCCCCATATCCTCATCTGATGAATTGGATAACAGTTTCCCCCCCCTCACTACTTTCCTCCTCCTATTCCTTGTATGATCTGTAATAGAAACTCTTAGCATGGTTGCAACAACTTGCAGAGTTACCACAAAATTCTAATTAAAAAAAACCGTATTAGTAAACTAGGCAATTCATTGGCCTTTGCAATCAATGAGCAACAACAATCAATGCTTTATCTATATATTGTAACTGAATACATCTTAGATATGAAACTCATAATTGGAAGGGTTTTCACACATAAAATTTCATACTACAATAGGCTTTGAATAATTAAATTCACATAAAGAAACAAGAAATCTAGAAAGAAACAGTGAGGATTCATACATAAAATTCACACATAAAAATTAGTTTTAGATTTCTCTTACAGGGTTGTGGGCTTTATTTGATTGATTTGTCTAGGCTGTGAGAATCTTCTAAGGTCTTTTGCATGTTATTGATGATTGGAGTGTATTTTTTCAATCACTTGTAAGCTTACTTCTCCTCAATAGTGACCTATTGCAGACTGTCAAAAAATATTAGGTCTGAAGCATTGCTATTATAGTAGTCTGATATTGAATTATAGGGGTCGGATTTGAGGTTACAGTGGCATTGACCCTTTCTTGCATTTTAACTTCTTTATTGATTCTTAGATGATTTTTATGAGTTATCAGGAAGAGCTATTCCTTTTTATTTTTGTAACAACTTTGACATAACACAGTTTCTTCAACCCAACTATTTTTCTATGTCCTAAAATGATTGTTCTTGGCATTCATTTAATTCCTAGTTGGTAAAAATATGGGTTATCAGGAAGAGCTATTCATTTTTCTTTTTGTAACAGCTTTGACGTAACACAGTTTCTTCAATCCAACTAGCTTTTTGTGTCCTCAAATCAGTGTTCTTGGCATTCATTTTATTCCTAGTTGGTAAAAATATGAGTTATCAGGAGGAGATATTCCTTTTTCTTTTTGTAACAACTTTGAGATAACACAATTTCTTCAACCCAACTAACTTTTTGTGTCCTCAAATCATTATTCTTGGCACTCATTTTGTTCTTGCCATTCATTTTATTCATAGTAAGGTTTCTTAGTTTTTATGTAAGGGTTCTTAGTTGTAGTCTCTTTATGTAGTTATCCCCTTTCAAATTCTAAAAGTCTAAGGTGAAGGCGTTCGTGTACTGGTGTCTCTCCCCTATGTATTTATTCCCTTTCAAATTCTTAGTTTCGGTTCTTTTTGTTCTTGCAAGTCAAAGCCTAAGTCAAATACAGGTAAGAGGTTTCTTTCCTTCTTGTTCTTGTTCCTACTCTATCCTAATTATTATAACTAAACTATATAAAATATATCTTGACATCTAATTCCTTCTTTCACTTATCTTATAAAAATCATACTATCTAATTATAGTTCCTCTAAATACTAACATAAATACAAGAAGGTATCTCCTTTTTATTCAGGATAAGATCTTTCCTTACAAATACATACCCTATAAACTAAAAAGCTCCTAGAGTTTATATAAAGAGGAAGTAACAAATTGGTGTCGGTTATATTTGACTTTCCTTTTCAGCTTTAAACCATGACTGGCTTTCACAATCTCACAGGGATCACTAGTAACTCCCCTCTAATGATACAATGATAAAATTAGTGTAGGTCACAACTTTCAACATAAACACCTTTAGCCTTATATGTTTGTCTATACAGATCTGTTCAACAACCAAAATGAAAGAACAAAATCTACACTTTCTTTCTCAACTCAGAACCCATACAGCTTGTTACATTTAATTGACATGGTATATGATTTCTAGACATTGTAAAGACAAGTTTATGCAGGACCTTGACAAACCTTAATGGAGATAATATATCATGTTCTCACATCTGTTACAGGTTGGGTTTTCCACACCTAATGGTGCACTATATGGCTTCAATGTTGCACCCATGTGGTGTAATTCAACCTCAAATAATATTTGGTTTGGTTCTATTATGCCTTATCTCTGGTTCTTAGAATATATTGGCTAATATTTGTTAGATGTGTTGTGATGTTTGGTTTGCTTGATACTTATTTTCATTTCAGATTCACCTAAGGCACATACCTTTTCAGTTTTTTCCTTATTCACTCATTGTTATACTGTTGGAGGCATCTAATCTCAATGATAATTAATATAGGTAAGAATTTATCCTTGTTGTTGACTGCTTAGGGGAAAAATCTCACACTGAGTTTTCTGTGTGCCAATCAACTTTGATTATTTACAGAATTATTGGTTTGTTGGTAGCATACAACACCTAGGGGACCCCCTTGAGACTGGAAAATTACCAGTCCAAACAAAGAGGTGTAGTCGTGGTAAGGCTAGATGGCCTATAATTATTAGGCAAGTCCATTGATGTAGATTTACATGATAACACTTTGAAACCTTCACTTTAAGTTTATGCGGGACCTTCATAGACCTTAACGGAGATAATATAGCATGTTCTCACAACTATTACAGTGTGGGTTTTCCACACCTAATGGTGCACTATATGCCTTCAATGTTGGCCCCATTGTGGTGTAATTCAACCTCAAATAATATTTGGTTTAGTTCTATTATGCCTTATCTCTGGTTCTTAGAATATATTGGCTCAATAGTTGTTAGATGTGTTGCGATGTTTGGTTTTCTTGATACTTATTTTGATTTCAGATTCACCTAAGACACACATATTTTCATTTTTGTCCTTCGTCACTCATTGTTATACTATTGGAGGCATCTAATCTCAACGATCATTAATATAGGTAAGAATTTATCCTTGCTATTGACTACTTAGGGGCAACATCTCACACTAAGTTTTCTGTGTGCCAATCAACTTTGATTCTTTACAGACTTCTTGGTTTGTTGGTAGCATACAACACCTAGGGGACCCCCTTGAGACTAGAAAATTGACAGTCGAAACAAGGAGGCGTAGTCATGGTAAGGCTAGATGGCATATAATTATTAGGCAGGTCGACTGATATATATTTGCATGATAACACTCTGAAACCTTCACTTTAAGTTTATGCAGGACCTTGATAGACCTTAACGGAGATAATATAGCATGTTCTCACAACTATTATAGTTTGGTTTTTCCACACCTAATGATGCACTATATGCCTTCAATGTTGCCCCCTTATGTGCAGAAGCTCAACATGGTCCATAAAACAATTGAACGAAAATATGATTTGTCATTTTTTGGTCCAAAATATCCAACTTATCTAGTTTCAGTTCTTCTCTAATTGGAATAGCTAGTCCTCTAATTCCTTGTAGTTCTGCTCCTACAATCTTGTAGTTATCTCGCCTTAATTTGATATTGTAATAATTTGATATTCTAATAATTAAAAGAGAATTTCTAAACCAGTGGGTCTATTATTCATTTAGAAATGCTTCTCTAACCAGACAGTGAATCTACCTGACATCAAAATTTTCTCTTTGAAAGGATATTCTTTGCTATTATAGTAGTCTAATATTGAATTGCAGGGGTCAGATTTGAGGTTACAGTGGCATTGAAATTGGTTTCTAAATCAGTGGGTTTGTTATTCATATAGAAATGCTTCTCTAATCGGATCTTGTGATCTATTTAACAAGTGATATTGGCTATAATGGCTTTAATTTACCCTTGTTTCTAAACAAAAACAACGTTATTCAACAAAAATGGTAACATTATTGAACAAAAGCATACTTGTCTGTCTCCAGCAAATGATGAATAGAATGAATGTAAGACTTTGCACACACTCTATTTGTATGTCTCGAGCAACTGATTAATAGAATGAATGTAACAATGTGCACACACTTCATTTGTATGTATCCAACAATTTATGAATAGAATGAATGTAACAATGTCTGAACACTCTGATTGTATGTCTCCAACAATTGATGAGTAGAATGAATGTTTGAAATGAAAATAAGTAAGAGTTGACGTTTTATAGTTTTTTGATATAGAATTTAATTGGTAGGGAAGATTGACATGGATTGCCATCTCCCAAATTCAAATGTGTGGTCTGGATTGATTTGTACATGATCAAATGGTTGATAATATTTCATGGTTGATCCTTGTGCTTTCCTATTTTTAATTCCTGAATTGAAAAGGTTGGTGTGTTTAATACTTGAATTGAAAGGGTTGGTGTCATTTATTGCATCCTCTGAACTAATTCCTGAATTTAATGTTGTCATTTATTGTCTTCAATAGGTTGAATGGTTAAACACACATGTGCATATGGCTGAAACGCATTTCACCTATTCTTGTGCAGGTATTATTGAGTAATGGGTGTTGAAAATGGCAACAAGAAATGCTAAAAATAGAAGTGCTAAAAATAGCACTGCTATAAATAGTAGTTTGGGTACCAGTGCTAGTTTGAGCAACAGGGAATGAAAAATGGAAGTGCTAAAAATAGCATTGCTATTTTTAGCAATTCGGGATGGGTTCCTATTTTAGTCAGTCCCTAAACTATAATAGGAAGTAAAATTCGAATTTGATATTAACAGTAGTTTGAAAATTAATTAATTAATTTATCTTGAGTTTATTAGTTAAGGAAAATTAAACTTGAAGTCTATGTGGGGACATGCAACAGTTTCTCTATTAATTGAGGAATTTATCCATCAGTTAAAGAGATAAGGATGAGTTCTAATTTGAGTTGTAATTAGTTGGCTCAGTTAACTGAGTCAAGTCTAGTTAGATTGATTTAAACAGTTTGTTTAAATTAATGTGAGTTCAGTTAGTTAATGCATGCTTGCATATAACTGCTGCACTTCAGATAACTGAATATTCTCTCATGAATAACTCATGCATGTCAGTTCAGATAGAGACCCAGTTGAGATCAGAGGAGGGACAGTGTACTATCAGTTGGATGGATTTTTCCTATAAAGGAAGCTCATCCATGGAGAAGGATTTATCTCCTTCAGGACTGCATAGTTGGATCAGAGGTTAGTGAGTGTGTGAAGAGGCCAATTCACACAAGTGGCTGCACTGGACCCCAATCAGAATTGCGCAAAGAAATAGGAGGCTTGGAGGGCAGACCAGAGGTTAGATAGAGGCCTTTGACTGTCTATGAGCAGCAGAGGTATTGTAGAGAGAGCAGGATAGCTTTTGAGCTGATTCTTTTTGTAATATTGGCTATATTTCCACTTGTATGATAATACAGAGTTGGGGTTTTAGGCTGAGGCTTTCCTCGGGTTATATCTTCTGTGTTATGTGTGATTGATTCCTTCTTATCAGTTATATGTGTTCTTATTGATGTTGCTCATGTTCGATTAAGCTTCCGCTAAATTGGTTGTAGAAGTAGATCAAGTATTTTGCTTTAGTCTATTGCATTATCAGGTGATCTACAGTGGGAATTTCTACAATGGGATGTGTTGCTCTAGTGGAAATCAGTGGGTGACTGTTTGATGGGATAGGTGTACTCCTGAATAGAATTCAATGGAATGTTTTGTAGTGCATTTTGACTTATTTGGTAATTCAGAGCTGGAGGTACTTGGGACATTATGTCTTGTCAAACTATAATGTTAAGGTTTGGTGTTTGACACTTGTTGGCCAATCAATATGTGGGCCCATTTTGGACTAAATTATATAACTTATATAACTTAATATAAACTATTTATGTGCATCTTTTTTATGGTTTATGAATATTTTTTTATGGATGTGTGGGACCAATACTATAACTAGTATTGGTCCCTCCACAATAATAGAAGGCTCTCCCCTATCCTAGTATCATACGATTATATTCCATGTCTGCGACAAAGGAATTTCTAGGTCTTTCCTTTTGATTAGATTAGATCTTCCTTTATTAGTTGGTGAGTGTCATGGGTCTCAAGTTCTTTGCACGGGCTCAATGTTCTGAAGGTACTTTGCTTGCCCTTTTATTTGTTGACTTGGTGAAAAATTATTTATTTCACGAGTAGGTGTTTATGGTTTATGGTGTGCATTCTTATTGTAGCCTGTTTTTCTTTTAAATTCCCGCATCTCTGAGTAATTTTATATTCCACTGGTGGGTGTTTATGGTCACTGGGGTTACACTTTGTCCTAAGATTTTAGAGTTGGACATGCCAGGCCTTGTATTCCCATGTTTATTTCGTGTGAGGCAACCATTTCAGTGGAAGAGGTTTACTTCGAATTTCCCAAGTTTCCTTTACATTTTGGTCTTGGCTTGTTGGCCTGTTGTGGTATTTCTTACTCTCAGGTGTTTTTGCTGACAATATTCGTATTTTGTTACGACATTACATTTTGGTGGCCTGCACTATTATTGTCTTTGGGTTCAGTTGTGTGGCATGTGGGGCACAACATTATTGTCTTAATATATGTGTATAGTGGTCCTGTGTCTTGTCCTTTATATAGCCTCTTTGGTAGACGTTCTTCTTGTTCTTGTCCTCAATGTTCCTAGGTTTCATTACTCATGCCTCCGAGGCAAGGAATGAGTTGCAGAAGGGGTGGTGGTAGCAATATTGAGCTTAAAAGGGTCTGCCCTTTTGCCTATGATTTTGTGGCAACTTTTTTTCGATTTTGTGCCTTTGGAAGTACATAAGGAACTTCTGTTGTTGGAGGCAGAAGAATCTCAGGATAGACCATATCATTTAGACTCTGAATTGGTAGAGAAGGATGTGCAATGGGTCCTTGACCTTGTTTGTTTTTGGAAGCAGTGACTACATTTTCTGAGTTCTTTGGCTCTCCATTAGCAGATAGCCACTCACTTGTGCCTTTTTTTTAAGGTCAAGTAGGTGGAGAACTACAATGCTTTTTATTCTTTGGAGGATATTATCTGGATAATATCAACCAACCTCTGGCTTGATTGGAAGGTTTTATGGTGAGTGATTATGCTTCTCAAGATCTTACTGACCCTCCTCCGGATGAGAGTGAGGAGCTGCATGTTTCAATTTCTTCAGACCATGGTCAGTGATGGTGGTATTTTTAGGTATTTTGTTATTTCTCTTCTTATGCTACAACTTAGTTTTTACATGACAATCTACCTTTTATCTCTGTTATGAGGCATCAAATGGTTTGGTTTTGTGTGCATCATCATTTTTCCTTCTATGGAGACTAGGTACCTTTGCATTTTGATGGGGGAACCAAATCTAAGTCAAATGGTGGTTGTGTTTTATATCTCTCTGCAAGTACGATTGTTGCATTTCTCAATGGTGAAGGAGACTCATTGCATTTATGGTTCCAACTGTGGTGTCTCACAGTGTCTTGGAATGGTTCTAATTACAAATTTATGTAGTTTTGCTCTGTGCTAGTAGAAAACAAGGAGCTCTTTTGGGAGTGCATTCTTATTTGTCATTACACACCACCTTTGGAACTGGTTTTTCCTCAAAAGCCTCCTGCAATATATAGAGAATTATCTATACAAGAGTGTTTGGAGTCTGAATGTCCACAACAAGATGTATTTGGGTAGACTTTTAAGTGGAAAGTTTGTATTGACATGATGCAGTTTCACTTGTTTCCTTTCTAGGGTATTGGGCTCACATCTTGTAATGGTTGTCTTTGGTTTTGTTAGTCGGATCATGAGCCTTTAGCTCAGTGTTTTATGGGATAGGATCTGGAGATTTCTATGTGAACTTTGATATCTAATGTAAATTTTATTTATTATGAATACGAATGCTAGCAATTTATAACAAAAAATTAAGTTAAAGACAAGAAAAAAATGAATATAATAATTCCTAACTTTTTACTAGCCCAATCTAGAGACATTGTGAACAAACTTTGCTCCATGAATATCTAAATATCTATGTAGAGGATTATTTTTTATAACCTTAGTCTAACTATTAGATGTTTGGAGGTTTTCCTGGTCTATTGTAGGGCTAATTTTTCTAGAATCACGAGTTTGAATTATGAAATCTCCACAATCTAAGTACTCAAAAAAAAAATCAAGTGTTGAATTCATAATACTCTAAAAAACTCAGTTTAAACAACAAAAATCAAGATTTGGAATAAAAAATTCTACTAATTCCCACACAAAAAAAACTTCTAGCTATTAGACAACGCCTTTTTGATGAAGCAAGAGCTTTCGTCAAGGTGATGGCATCAATGATCATTGAGACAAACTTATCAGGTAGATAGATGACATTACCCACCAGGGATGGAATTTGACGGGGAAATTTCCTGTCATAGGTTGGTTTTCCCGTCAAATACAACCAATTTTTTTCGTAACCGTTAACTTCCTTTGTTAAAATGATTGTAATGGGTACTAGAATTGCTTAAAATGTCAAATTTGATGGGTAATTCATATTTGAAATTCCTACCCCGTTTCTCGCAGTGGATTCAAGAACTTTCAAACGAATACACACCAAGAATTTGATGAAAGGCATCTAGAAGCAATATGACACATGCAATTGGTTGTGTTGTTTGTGGCCGTCAATGTTAAATGTGTTGAAGATGAAATATCAAACTCTTATTATCTACGGTACCTATTAGTTTTACGTCTTCATGCTTTTTTGATTTTGATTTCACAATGAATCATCAAAATCTGTTTTGTTGATGACGACAAGGAAACCAAAATGATGTGTTTGTCTCCTTATGTAGAATTTGACTTTAATTTTATTCGAGGGACAATGATTTTCACTGACTTTATTTTGCTTCGACCACCAATGTACATACAATTTCAAATTTCCAAAGCAATGAAGGGAATTCAATACGACAAAGCCTTCTTAATTGTAGAGGATTTCAGAATTTTCTCAATTTCACTTTTAGTCTTTGTATATAATTTTTTAATTTTTAAAATTTTGGTTTATTTTAAGGCTAGCACAACCACATTATACATGTGTTTAATATAATAGGGTTATATCAACTATATGTACAACCACATTAAATAATATTAATAATAATGAATATATTAATTCCATGGGTTCTTGGATAGACAATGATTGAGTGCATTATTAAGGAACTCCTAGATGTTAAGTCACCGATTGATCTAGATTTAGGAAGGAATGAAATGAAATATAGATATAAACAGAAACACATAGATAGAGTGAAAACAAAACTTTAATTCATTAATAACAAAATACTGAAAATTGTTTACGTGCATAATGGAAATAAACTAGCTCAGACGATGGTAGCTTATCTCTGAGAATATATATGGCAGATACATGTCTTCAAAACTATGCTACAATGAGGCTCCAAGGTCTATTTATTATTGATAAATAATGTAAAATCCTAAATATCCAAAAACCTAACCCTAGGAGATGAAGCGCCAAGTCTGTAGGCTGAGTGGGAGTAAATTGCTACATCAACTTTCAGGGGTCGTAACTTTAGGATATGATCTCTGTTTGATTCGTACGATACCTCGTTAGAAATATCTATTTGAGGATTACAACTTTCGACTGCAGAACATCGTTTAGGGCCTCAAATTAGCGCTGGAAATTTAGGACCCGAAAAACTGCCAAGAATAGTATTTTTTGCTACAATTAAGGAAACTGAAAGAAACCATGGTGGGGGTCCAAGTGGAATAGATAGGTGGCCACCAATATCCACCCGGATCACCAGTTAAATTGCCCACCCTATTTTGGTGTTATTCTTGGACATGACCATGATGTAGCCTCACCAATGCCAAACTTAGGAAAAAACCAATGAATATATTAACGAATTAATACATTTATAATACATATAATAATTATGAATTATTATATTAATATATTTATAATAATATATTAATTTATTAACTATTTTATATAACAATGTATATAATGTATAAGCAACACATCGATGTGTTTAACTTAAGGAAGATAATGTGAAATGAAGATTAAAGAAATGAAAATGAAAGAAGTGTAAGTACTTGGCTCTTATGCAAAAAGTAATTGATAACTAAATTAAAGTAAAAACAATAAAAAACTAAAATTGGATATAGACAGATGTTGTCAACAATGAAAAATATAAATATTAAAAATTGAGTTGCTTTATTTACATAGTTATTTGTTGCTTGAATTGATAACCATTTTATTTTATTATTAATATTTTGTTATTGTGTATTTATTTATTTCTTGTTCTTATCGATTTTTTGTACAAAGACTTGCTTAAATTATATTGAGCAGTGATCCACATGGCATTTTGTTGTGCAAACACTGCAATACCAATAATTATTATGGCACTTTGCAAATATAAACCTTTTTTAGATATAATTTTTATATCTCACAATTCAATTTAAAACCACATAAAAATAATAATCAATTACTTAGAAAAAACAATTTACATTTAAAAAAATTAAAAATTATTTTTTAATTTCCAAAATATCAGTTTAATATTTATTTTTTTCAAAACTTTAATGAAGTTTATAATTTTTTTTTGTTAAAATTCAAAACTAATTGAAAGTCAAATCTGTTTTATCAAAATAAAAAATAATATGCCTTCAAGAGAGATAATAAAACACATGGAAGAATCTCTATTGAATTTATTTTCGTGCAAAATTATTTTTGATGTTCATATAAAATAAAGTTAAGATAAAGCTTGAATTATTAAGATTGAGTAATAATTAAATATAACAAAGATTTTATAATTATAAAATTATTTTAAAATGTTTAAAATAATTTATGAAAAGTATCTAAATATCAATTATAAAATTTGTTTCAAAATAATAGTAAAATTCTCCCAATCTTTCCCAACTTTGTTGCAATCTTTCCCAACTTTTTAAAAATTGTTTATCAATCAAAATAAAACTCATAATGCAACGTCTCAACCATTTTAAATGTCGTTATTTAATAATAAGAAGATTCATAATGCACTACGTAATTTCATTATTTAATAAGATTACAATTTATTAAGTCTGCTATTTAATTTAATTTTTAAGTTTTATTTTTTTCCACGGAAATAAAAGATGTTACATTTGTAGAGTATTTTTGACAACTACAAAATTCAGAAGCAAACTACTACTGCAAGGGATATATCTCCCAAACACTCGGCTAGACGGTAGATTGGGTGAAATTGGCTAGAGTCTACAATTGAATCAGAAGCGTATCGAAAATAAAATGCAACACCTTCATTCACATTGCAATATTCGATCCGAGCGGTCGAGAATCCAATGAAACGATTGCTTCAATGATGGTGGAAGAGAATGGATGCAATAGATTAACAGATGGAAAAGGAAAAATAAATAAATTAAATTAAATTTCTTATTTTATGTTTTAAAATGGAAAAACGATTCAAAAAAAATTCATGTAGATGATTAGACGGTGTATTAGAGTAAGAATATTCTTCTAAGATCATATCTCCATCCATTTAATAAAAAATCAAAATTCCTGTACCCCAATTCCAATATAGACCATGTGTATCTGCGTAATGGCTTAAAATTTAAAAAATATTGAATATTTTGATTTGATTCAACTCCCCATGTACAGTTAAGGAAGTGGAACCCACAAAACACAACCAATCTTACCTTCTACACATACAAAACCTTCAAGAGCCAACCAACCCTTCCAGGTGACTAACCCCTAAGGTGAATTGAAATTTCACTGCCCTAGAGCCTCAGTTGCTCCCATGACATGGGCATGCATGCGTCTGGGAACCTCTAGTTGCTCCCACACAAAGGGTATCCATGCGATTGGGGTCTTTTTCAGGGCCAAGACTCAGGCCACTACCCATAACTCCATGAAACTTCAAGAATTGATAAATAACATAGAAACAAAGGTACTAATGCAAACATTTGATTAATGACTTGACTGGACCCCTACTAACCATTACAAGCATTTCGTCAAACATGTCACAATTACGCATTCTATAGGTCATAAAAAAAGATCTGAGCATAGGGGTTTCATACTTATTTGAGAATCACTAAGAAGCATTGATGCCTTATCATATTAGTTGCATTATTATTTATTAGGTCATATGTTCATTATTCATTCATTTAAAAATCAAAACATGATGAGATCCATACATCATCACTGTCATAAATCATACTCATAACTAGCATATAAACAACAAAAATAACAAGGATACAACATCCATAAAATCCACATATAAACCAATACATTTACACATGAAATACAAAGGAGAATGAACTCTTATTAATGAATGCATAAGGTAACCAGGTTTGGGACTTCCACGTACCACCCGACCATAGATTGGTTGAACCAAATATTTCTTTCATCCAATTACCCCAGTGCCATATTCCAAGCATGGATGTGGGACTCATAATCAGAAATCAACCAGGGCTTCCCGAGGCTGAACCACCTCACCCTCATCAATAGAACCAGGCTTTACCATAATCTCCACCGAATCACTAGTCCCTAAACAAGCATGGATGCCATTGGATTTCTCCACCTACACCATGAGGAATTTTCCTTTCTCCTAGTCTTTAGGCTTTACCGTACATCCTGCCATACCATGGTTGAGGATCCCTAGGCCTAATCAAGGCTCCACTCTTTAGAATTTGTTGTTTATCGTTCCATTCACCAACCAAGGATTACTAGGCTTGATCGAGGGCACCCACCTCTAGGATTTACCGTATATCCTGCCATTCATTGGTCAAGGATTCTTAGGTCCACCAAGGTAACCTAAAAGTTGGCTTTACCTCAAAACACAGTCTAGTTCAAGGGTTATTAGGCCAAGGCTTTACCACAATCCACAGTCTGATTCAAGGATCACTAGGCCATGTGTTCTTTCTTTTAGAGACCATCTCACTAAGTTTCGAATCCATGTGGCAATCCAGCTCAACCAAAACATGAGAACGCCATCACACCATGGTTATTTGGAAATGACAAGGCTAGGATGAAAAACATTGTCACACCTGGAAAAACCCATGCCAATGATAGTAAGAGAACCAAGAACACACATGCATAACCATGCATGCCAAAACTAGCAAAGAAATCATACATGCAACTGAATACCTACAAATAATCCTGATGTAGCCACTTGATCCCGCTCTTCCTTACTTTATCTTTTTCTTCCTCTTGCCTTCTTTGCTTTTCTTGATCCAATGCTGAAGTGCTCCAAGAAAACTCTAAGTTTCCAAGAGTGTGAGAGAGAGATATTAGAGAGAGAGCTTTAAAAGCTGAACTGGAAAAATGTTACAAATTGTTCCTCTGAAGGTTTTTTTATTAATGAGGCCTCTATTTTCTTCATTTTCCATTATTTTACTTCATTTTCATCCTCGCATATAACCTGTGACCTTTCACCTTCCTTTTTTCCTAATTTCCATTATTTTCATAAATAAAATGTTAATTAATGCCTCATGCCTTTCGAAATCCTTTTTCATTTCCTTTGCCAATTTCCTTAGCCATAATAAACCAAATGAACACCTACACTAGGATGTTTTGCCCAACATCCAGCTTGGATTAAGTGTCCCATGACCTTGGTTATTATTTTTCCTTTATTAACTTTATTACATGAAATTTTGACTAGGGTTGTTATAGAATGCTCCCCCCTTGGGGGGACACCATCACTGGTTTTCAATGACACCTACACCAAACAAAATTGTTGAAAATAAAACATACTGCCCATTGAGCTTTATAAATTAGCTCATTGTAGTATTTACAATGATCAAACCGCTGAGAAACAACCAACATGACAACATAACAACATGATAACCATAATGACATGACACACATACCACTTATTGGAGCTTTATAACACAACTCATGGCAATATTTACATCCATTTACATGTGTACATATACCAACACATCACACTAAAACATATACCAAAACATTTTCTGAACCAACAAATATTGAAGGATACATAGCTCATAAATGATCTACAATCTCCCATGTATCTTCATTGGGCCCAAAGTGCTTCCATTGCACTTTAACCTGCTCGATTGCTTGGTTTCAGAGCATGAGAATCTTTCTCTACAATATACATTGAGGTTCCGACTGAAATTCTCCATCTGGCTCCACCTACAATATAGACCAGTTAATCACATGATCAACAAATTTAACATACTTCTTAAGCAATGATACATGGAAAACATTATGGACTTTCACTATCAGAGGCAATGCAAGGCGATAGGCTACAAGTCCAATCATTTCAAGAATCTTGAAAGATCCACAAAACCGAGGTGCCATCTTGGAACATGATCCAATCCTCAAGGATTTGTTCTTGGGATTGATGCACAAATACACATATTCCCAAACCTAAAACTCCTTAAGCAACTTGTTCTGATTTGCATATCTTTTCTTCATGTCATGTGTTGCCTTTAGATTCTTCTTGATTACTGCATTTCTTATTCCATCTCTGCTAACATGTTTGTTCCAATCAACACTCTATTCGCTCCAAGTAATGGGAGTATTACAACTCCGCCCATATAGTGCCTCAATAGACTCATCCTCAGTGAGTACTGATACCCATTGTTATAATAAAACTCAACCAATAGAAGGTACTCCTCCCATCTCCTATGTTGATGCATCACATACATCCTCAACGTGTCCTCCAACATCCTGTTGACTTTCTCTATTTATCCATTTGTCTGCGGATGATAAGTTGTATTAAAGGCCAACTTTGTCCCTAATCCTACAAACAACTCCTTCCAAAACTTGGAAGTGAACTTAGCATCCCTGCCCAACACAATATTCTTCAGAACACCACGCAATATGACCAATCTTTGATGAAGAACTATGCTACATCATTAGCTAAATAAGTAGACTTCATTGGAATGAAGTGCGATACCTTTGTCAACCTGTCCACCACAACCATGATGGAATCATGTTGTCTAGATGTCCTCAACAAATCTGTAATGAAATCCATGGAAATGACCTCCCACTTCCACTCTAGAATTAGAATCGGTTGTAGTAATCCACCCATATGATTACATTGCGCCTTCACCGGCTGACAGTCCAATCATCTAGCCACAAATTCTACCACGTCCTTTTTCATATTCAATCAATAATAAAACTTCTTCACTGTAGTCAATGTCTTTTGATATCCTTAGTGAACTAACTTCAGTTTCACATGAAGCTCTCTCAAGATAGTCTTCTTAAGATCACTACTGTTTGGAACATATATACTATCCCTAAATTTGATCAATCCATATGTTGTGAGATAATAATCCACATCTTGATCACCTATACCATGTTGTAATATTTGCATAAGCTCCACGTACCTATCATCCTATTGACCTGCCTATAAGATCTGATCCTGTAAATCTGTCCCATAAGACCTCATAGTTTCTATATTATTCACCTGTATCTGCCTGCTAATAGCATATGCAACCTTATTCTATTCACCCTTGATGTACTTGATCTCAAAGTCTAACTCACTAATCGTGGCCAACCATCTAGCTTGCCTGACATTCAAATTCAGCTGATCAAACAAGTATCTCAACCCACTGTGATCACTCAGCAATAAAACCCTACTACCAAGAAGATGTGCCTCCATATCTTTAATGGATGAACGATTATTGCCAACTCAAGATCATGTGTCGGGTAATTCTTCTCATGCTCATTCAGTTTATGTGATTCATAACATACTACCTTTCCCTCTTGCATAAGGACTCCACCAAGTCCTCCCTTGCAAGAATCTATACATACCACAAACTCTTTGTACAAATCTACAATCTTTAACACTGGAGCATTTGTCAACAATTGCTTCAACTGTTCAAAACTTATTGCACATTCCTATGCCCATTCAAATTTCTTACCTTTCCTCTGCAGTGACGTAATAGGATATGAAATGCAAGAGAACTTCTTGGTGAATCTCCTATAATAACCTGATAGCCCCATAAATGATCTTACCTCCAGGGAAAATTTTAAGAACCCCCCCAAATTTACATGTATAATAAATGGGCGAATCTCCATGGTATATAGGAAAAATGGAAGGTGATTTTATCAATAATATGACATGTATATATAATTTTTTTTGGCGAATCTCTCACCAGGCATGGCGAATATTTTACTCAACTATAAAATCTTGTGTTTATTGAATACACAAATGAAATCATTGCATTTCTTTAAAATATCTTTTGAAATCAAAATTACCGAAATTACATATCGATAACCTAGTGGGTGTAAGATAAAATTCACCCGTGCCATTCACAGAAAGCATGAGCAAAAACCTAATACTATATATAAAACCAAGAAAAATTCAAATTCATCACTTCTAGGGACCTCGTAACCACCCTGCCAATACACAAGTATGTTCCTGTTTGCAATTAGAAAAATTACCCAAATTACAATCTGTTTACTCCAGCGTATGTTGGAAAGTTATAGAAGGATGACTAGTGCAATCAATCCATTCCTTTTAGCCCTGGATTTGTTTCCACCTTAAGATGTTTTTACAATATAATTTCCTAAGTCTATTTAATATCTTCATTATCATAAAAACCAACCTATATCCATCTTAACTCCACATCTACCACTCTTAGGGGGATGAAATCTATTTATCCCTCTGAGCACTTGGTAGACCCAAACATGATAGAATTTCCCATTTAAATAGTTTATGCTCACATGAATACCATGGTATTACCATGGGTTATCATAAACCTGGAGCTTAAAAATTTCTATTAGTAATTTATAAAAATTAATAGTTGATTTTTATTTTAACCAAGCTAAAATGTTTAGCATACATTAAATTACAACATCCATTTTTACTCTTGATCGGATCAAATATTTTTTCACTCTATGCTAGTTTGCATATCACGATATTTGATACCTCTCGGGGGTTAGTAGATCCAGAGTAAAGATGGATCTATGCTAGTTTAATTCTCCCATTTAAATAGGCGCCATTTTTATTTTTATTAATACTAATATTAGGGTTAATAATGTTTTTTTGCATGGTATTAATAACAATCTAGTCCATGGTATTTGTCCCATAGTATTTTGCCCATAGGTTTCACCTAAATATAACACATTTTTTGAGTGTTCGTAAATATAAGGTGACTTATGGAGTAAATATAAAAAAATGTTTTATTTGTTTACCATACCTCTCATTTATTTATATTTTTATTAATTTACCATACCTCTTTTACAAATATGGTATTTGGCCCATAGGATTCACTTAAATAAAACCTCTTTCTTGAGCCTTCATAAATAGAATGAGGGTTATGGACTAAATATAAAAAGAGGTTTTATTTATTTACCATGCGTCTAGTGTATTTATATTTATATTTTTTTACCATACCTTTTGAGTAAGTATAAAAAGACGTTTTATTTATTTACCATACCTCCACTTATATTTTTATTTGTTTACACCCTTGAATGTATATAAGGTGACTTATGGTCCATGGAGTAAATATGAAAAATGTTTTATTTATTTACCATACCTCTCATTTATTTATATTTTTATTAATTTACCATACCTCTTTTATAAATATGGTATTTGGGCCTTTGGCCCATAGGATTCACTTAAATAAAACCTATTCTTGAAAATGGGCAAATGGATTCACTTAAATAAAACCTATTCTTGAAAATGGGCGAATGGAAGGTTGTAACTCCTAATTTCAAGGGCTAAATTTACCTTTTTTACCCTCTCCCTTAAAATAAGGTGGGCTATTTGAGGTGATTTGTAAAAATGTACTATGATACAAAATATTCGCCCACTAAAAATTTAAACCCCTTAATTTCGCCAAAGGGCGAACATTCGCCCCTAAAATTTTCTATGCTTACCTCATACACATTTCTAGGAGATGCCCACTCCATGTTAGCTTGTATCTTCTTTGGATCCACTGATATGCCTTCCTTGGAAACAACTTGTCCCAAGTAATGTACCTCTGTCTGAAAGAAACTTCATTTACTGATCTTAGCATACAATTGATTCTCTCTCAGTAATCTCAAAACTGCTGCTAATTGCTCAACATGCTCTTCCTCATTTTTAGAATATATCAAGATGTCATCAATGAATACAATAACAAACTTGTCCAGATAAGGACACAACACACTAGTCATCAAGCACATGAATGTAGAAGGAGCATTTGTCAAACCAAATGGAACTAAAACAAACTCATAATGCCCATACCTAGTCCGGAAAGTCGTCTTGTATATGTCCTCTTCCTTGATGCATACATGATGATATTCATATCTCAAATCAATCTTTCAGAACACTGGTGCTCCCTTCAACTGATCAAACAAGTCATCAATCCTTGGCAATGAATATATGTTCTTGATGGTCACCTTGTTCAACTGCCTGTAATCAATGCATATCCTGAGAGTACCATCCTTCTTCTTCATAAACAACATTGGTGCACCCCAAGGACTACACTTGGCCTAATGTATCCCTTGTTAAGAATTTCCTTCAACTATAACTTAAACTCTACTAACTCTGGTGCACTCATCCTATATAGTTCCTTTGATGTTGGTGTTGCTCTTGGTACCAACTCAATGGAAAATTCCACTTCTCTGTGAGACAGAAACATTGAAATATCTGCTGGAAACACATCCTGAAACTGCTACAAGATTGATTACCTGCTAAATACCTCCACATCCTCATCCTCCTTACCTTTATAGCCAAAAATGTGCACTACAAATAACACACACCCTTCTCTACGACTGCGCTTTACCTGCATAGTTGTAACCATTCTGACTGATGTTGCCTTCTTCTTAATCTGTAAGACTCTATGTTCTCCATTGTCATCCAAGCACTCAATGTATTTGTCATAACAATCCACTTTGGTCCTATGAAGATACAACCAGTCCATACCCAATAACATACTGCATGATCCCAACATAAATACATTCAAATGTGTTATTGTAGGCATACCATTCAACTCAAAAGTACAAGCTCATACCCAATTATGAACTGTCTTCTTTGTACCTATAGCCATCTGCACTAACCACTATTTTGCATGAACTTCTTTATTCAAGCCACATGTATCCACCAAGTCAGGGTTGACATAACTATAATTAGATCCAGGGTTAATCAAAATAGAAACAACTTGATCACAAAGCTTACAATCCATCTCGATAATAGATTCCAAGTGATCTATCTGCCGGTTATCCTACACAACATATATACGAGGAATGCTTGGCCCAAAATCCCCAACAGTCTACGCCTCCTGTGCACTGTATATATGAGGCATACCACCCTAATTATGTGGAAAATCTCTCTTAATATGTTCCTTACCACATGTGCAACACTCTAATCATCTTGTACCATCACCTGTATTCTATTGTTGTGACCCATGTCCCTGTCTAGATATGATGTTGAACTTCTTGTATGGTGCAACATTCTCTTTCTCTTTTGTATTATGAGGCCTTGTTATTTTCGGTTGCCATTTACCTTTACCTTTATCTTTCCCTTTCCATCCTTGCTGAGATTCATTCTTAGGCTTTGACTGTTTGTAAAAATATTTCAATTTCCCAATAACTTCCTCAAGTGACCGAGGCCCATCATAGTCAATTTGATCTATAAAAGCTAATGGCAATCCACTGAAAAATCTCTAAAATTTGGCCTTTTCATTCTTAAGATATGGTACATACCTCAATAGCTATAGGAACTTGGTCATGTACTCCTCATTTGTCATCGATCCCATTTTAAGCTCATAGAATTTCTTGGCTTTGCTATCATGGTACCTTTCTGACAAGTATTTCTTCCTGAAAAGTCTCTTGAATTCATGCCAACTGAAGTCTTTTGTCTTGATGTATCTGACCCATTTTATATCTTCCCACCACATGTCTTCTTTCCCTTTGAGGTTGAAGATAGATATTCTAGCCTTCATATTCTCTGTGTGCTCATGCAGTTCAAATAACTTCTTCATCCCAAGTAACCAAGCCTATGCATACTCCAGATTCTTCAAAACTCCATCAAAGGTAGGTGGCTTGGCTTTCTTAAACTCAACTGGAAAATATTATTGTCACACTTCCTATAAGGATGATAATGATGACGATCATAATGCCTATTAGAACTAGAACTAGAATATCACTTGTGTCCATCACCTTTCCTATCGGAAGTATCCAAGATTCTTCCATCTCTAACTATGTCATCCCTATCTGACTTGTGACCACCATGAGACCTAATGCCATATGCTCCATTAGTCCTATCCTCCTGTCCATTGCTGATACGAAGTGGTCCCTATCTCTTCAATTTTGACAAACTTTGAAGGATTACTACATTTACTTCTGCTTGTTTGTCCTGTGCCTGCATGATTCTGTCATTTTCTTCTTTACAACTTCTTATTTCTTCCTTCAAACGTCTCAATGTGCCTGCTAAGTTAGAAGAGTGCCCAACACCATGCTGCTCATATGATCCATAGGGAGAGTCTTGGGAACTATATTCTACCATCTTGCTAGTCATCTTTGATCTCTTTCATGCAAATACACCATGTCAGCTAAAACCAAAAAATAACATAATCAACATACCTTAGTATAGTTTTGGTGGGGATATCTCGTCTGCAAGATTAACTAGATTAGATCAATAAATGTATAAACATAATCATAAAAATACATAAACATCATTTCAACCATTATCAATGCATGACCATACCGACCACATACCATGACCTCATGCACGACAACTATCACCATGTCAATGTATGCATAATCAACATATGTACGACATGCATGCATACACAATACATACAAACACTGACATGCATAACCAATGCATAACCAACCTATACTCATGATAAACACATCCAACGTCAACACCATCAACTTTCACATGGTGACACTACTGTTACCATGGCCACCACCATGCATACACAATAAGTACATAGACCACAATCATAGAGAACACATATGCATCTGACATGAATGCATGGCCAACACACTGCCCATCTAGTCCAAGGGGTGAACCATGCTCTAATACCACTCTGTAATACCCTCCTCCCACATTTTCCCAAGATAAACAGTTCACTGGGGTAAACATGTGACGAGAGGCTACTATGATCTAATTCAAATCCCCATGTATAGTTAAGGAAGTGGAGCCGACAAAACACAACCAATCTGACCTTCTACACATGTTACAGATCCTTCAGGATCCAACCGACCCTTCCAATTGACCAACCCTGAGGTGACTTGACATTTAACTGCCCTAGAGCCTCATTTGCTCCCATGACATGGGAATTCATGTGACTGGGACCCTCCATTTGTTCCTACAGTAAGGGCATCCATGTGACTGGGGTATTTTTCCAGCAGTTCTGTGCTATCAACCCCGAATTATGTGCCACTTTTTCAGGGTCAGGACTCAGGCCACTGCCCAGAACTCCATGAAACTTCCAAAAATGATAAATAACATAGAAACAAAGGTACTAATGCAAACATTTGATTAATGACTTGACTGGACCCCTACTAGCCATGACAGGCATTTCGTCAAACATGTCACAAATATGCATTCTATAGGTCATAACAACATATATGAGCATAAGGGTCTCATACTTATATGAGAATCGCTAAGAAGCATTGATGATTTATCACATTAGCTGCATTATCATCTATTAGTTCATATGTTCATTTTTCATTCATTTACAAATCAAAACATGATGAGATCCATACAACAACATCACTGTCATCAAACATACTCATAACCATCATATAAACAATAGAAATAAAAAGGATACAATAACCATAAAATTTACATGTAAACCAGTACATTTACACATGAAATACCAAGGAGAAGGAACTCTTATTAATGAATGCATAAGCCAACCAGGTTTAGGACTTCCAGGTACCACCAAACCATAGATTGGTTGAACCAAATCTTTCTTTCAGCAAATCACCCCCTTGCCATATTCCAAGCATGAATGTGGGACTCATAAATAGAAATCAACTAGGTTTTCCCGAGGCTAAACCACCTCACCTCATTATTAGAACTAAGATTTAACGCTATCTCCACCATATCACTAGGCCCTAAACAAGCATGGATGCTACTAGATTTCTCCACCTACATAGTGAGGAATTTTCATATCTCCTAGTCTCTAGGCTTTACCGTACATCCCGCCATACCACGGTTGAGGATCCCTAGGCCTAATCAATACTCCACCCTTCAGGCTTTACCATATATCCTTCCATTCATTGGCCAAGGATTCCTAGGCCTGATCGAGGGAACCCACCTCTAAGATTTACTGTATATCCCGCCATTCACTGGTCGAGGATTCCTAGGCCCACTGAGGTAACAAAATATCCAGATGTACCGCAACCCACAATATGGTTCAGGGGTTATTAGGCCAAGTCTTTACCATAATCCACACTTTAATTCAGGGATCACTAGGCCACGTGTTCTTTCTTTCAGAGACCACCCCACTTAGTTTCGAATCCATCTTGCGATTCAGATCAACCAAAACATGAGAACCCCATCACACCATGGATATTAGGAAATGGAAAGGCTAGGCTGATAAACATTCACACCTGGAAAAAACCATGCCCATGACAGCAAGAGAACTAAGAAGACACATTCATAACCATGCATACCAAAACTGGCAAGGAAATCATACATGCAACTCGACACCTACAAATAATCTCGATGTATTCGCTTGATCCTGCTCTTCCTTGCTTGATATTTTGCTTTCTCTTTCCTTCTTTGATTTTCTTGATCCAATGCTGAAGTGTTCCAAGAAAACTCTATGTTTCCAAGAGTGAGAGAGAGAGAATTGAAAGAGATCGCCAAAAATTGAACTGACAAAACGTTACAAAGTGATCCTGAGAAGCCTTTTTATTAATGAGGCCTCTATTTTCTTCATTTTCCATTATTTTCCTCTTAACATGCAACCTGTGATCTTTCACCTTCCTTTTCTCCTAATTTCCATTATTTTCATAAATAAAAATGCTAATTAATGTCTCATGCCTTTCCAAATCCTTTGACATTTCCTTTGCCAATTTCCTTAGCCATAATAAACCAAATGAACACCCACACTAGGATGTTTTGCCAAACATTCAGCTTGGAATAAGGGCCCCATGACCTTGGTCATTATATTTCCTTTAATAACTTTATTACATGAAATTTTGACCAAGGCTGTTACAACCATCTATTGAATATTTTGAAGGAGGTGGGAGGAATGCCACAAAGTTTTCCTTGATAAAACAAAATTGTTTATCTCATAAAATATCTCATTAAACATTCGTGTATATTTTTTTCTATGAGGATAGAGGGAGAGGAGAGGATACTAATTCCTTTCTCTTTACACTCTGAAAAAGTTTTTCGTTTGATTAGGATAATGTTGTATTTACTATTTGTCAAGAAGACGTGAAGTATTTAATATAGATATATTTTAGCATTAGATCTATTAAGCATCAAAGAGGGCTAAAATAAAACCTAGATGCTAATCTCCCAATGCTTAAAAGCTTTAGAATCAAGAGGATATATGATGGTTTACATACATACATGCTTCAATGTAAAGTGTGTTAGCTCAATTGATTTAAATGCCCTTTTTGAAGGAAAAGTTTGTTGGCAAGTCTTTGGTTTAGTCTCACTGATGTTTTAGTTTAGTTGAGTCCCCTTGAGTTACCAACTTATATTGTGGCTTGTGGTTCAATTGTCCCCCATCCAGATTCTAGAGAAAAGGGAGGGAACCTATGAGTTCTTCCTCCTAAACTAATAATCATAATAATAATAATAATAATATAACAATATAATAATATATATATATATATATATATATATATACACACACACACAATTAATTATTATTTTTTGACATTATGATTTTTTTCCTATTTTCAATGTTACACTTACACATCATATTCATATTGTGTTATAGGATGCACCTCGCTTCTATTGGTGCAAATAAACAAAAATAATAGGATAATGAGAGTTGAGAATGCACCATAGTGTTTTGTCGGAAACAAGGGATTTTCCCTCCCTACCATGGTAATTGTTATCCTTCTCCCTCCCATTTAGTAATATGTTTGTTCCCTTGGAACCTACATAACTAATTCTTTCTTATTTATGCTAAATATGATTATACTAACAAAAAAACTATTCAATAACATGTTCCTTCAATGCGATGGGTTGTTGTCTCCTTCTGAGTTCTCATTGGGGCTATAACCCTCAAAATCCCCCCACCACACCCCTTCAAACAAAATAAGACAGGTTTTATTCAAGATCTGGATATTGTTGAGATTAAAGGGACTACTGAAGCCAATACTATGGATGATTTTTGAATGTTTGGACTCTCAAGGAAATCCTCTCAAAATGAAACTAGTCCTCCCTCCTTTATAGATATCAACATAAGACTTCATCACCCTCCCATAAGGTAGGGTAATATTTCATGGAAAAATCCCTTAACACTCTAACCATCAAACTCAATCCTCTAATAGTCAACTCTAATGAAGTCTATTTTATCAACTAGGGTTGACTCTTCACTTCAATGATGTTTCATTAGAATTGATTGATATACACTCTTGGATCTCAAGATCGTATAATTTTTCTGTGATTAGGGATGCTTTTATTCATCCTTATTCTAAAGGATTCTTCATTGTGGAGTTTTCAGTCATCAAAGACGGCATAAGTTTTATGATATTATCTTATTGAAGTTATCATTAGGAGTGTTTCTTTCCAAAAAATCCACATTGTTTACCATCTTGTTTTGAAGAATGACCCTTGGTTATAGGGAAATGTTGCACTATTTATTTGGCCTTGGCATGGATGCTTGGATCCCTAAAAAGAGGTTATATCCTCTCTTTTAATTTTAGTACATCCTTCAAAAATCCCTCTTCATTTTTGGAATACATATTTCTTTGGGTTATTGCAGAGTGTTTGGGATATTTATTTAGGTCTTCCCAAATATTATCATTTGGATTAGAACCAGCCACATAAGGATTCATGATGAAGTGGACCTAAACTTTGGCTTTCCATAATAAATGCTTATAGATATGAATGATATTTTCTAGACCTAAAATTTTGATCATGATTAAGTGGCTTTGAAGTGAAGATTTTGTTTTGAGACTAGACACTTGCGTACCACTTGTCCAAAGAAGAGTTATAAGGATGCACTCTTAACTACTTCAAGCGAAAAGTGAAAACATGTGTTAAGGCATGTATTTGATTGGAGAATAGCCAATTCACCTTGTCATTGAGTGTAAGGCATAATAGATCCTCAATGAAAACCCATGAGAAATTTGTGTTGAACAAACATTGTTCCATGTTTAGAATAAGAAATCTATGTGAAATTCATTTTATTTCCCATGTGGGATGATTTTATCTCCTACTAGATAATAATGATGCATTTTTTCTTTATATTCTTCATATATCTACATGCAATCTGCTATTTTCTTTCTCTATTTTCATAGGAAATTAGGGAAGGAAATAAAGGAGGAATTACCCAATATGAATATTCCTTTTGTTCTAACTTCTTGATGATTACAACTAAACAAGGGGAGAAGCAATGGGTTTCCTAGATGTCGCCTCACTAGGATCCACTTATCGATATCTTCTTGATGATTACAACTAAACAAGGGGAGAAGCAATGGGTTTCCTAGATGTTGCCTCACTAGGATCCACTTATCGATATGTTGTCAGAATTGAGCAACAATTGAGGCAGAGGAAAAAGTCACTACATGGTACTGAGGCAATTTTCAATGGCTCTTTGTCTTTCTTCGATGATCATTCGTAGCTATAACGAAAACAAAGATATTTTGGGAAAGTCAAACATTTTCCAGTTGTATTTTTAACATTTTTTAATTGCCGTAAGTTTAACGGACATCATCATTGCAATTCATGGGGCCAGCCTGTCGATGATAATCTTCGTCACAATTCATTTGAAGACAACTTGCTTGTGCCATCGAAATAGGTGTCGAAATACCGATGTAAATGGTCGTCATGAGACCGACGACCCTGTTAATTCTATGAGGATCATGTTGTAGTTGTGATGTTTTGTCTATGGGAACGACCATGTCTAGACCGACAACCCCACCAATTCTACAAATTATGTTGCAACAATATTGTCATAGCTGTGACATTTATGTTGTGGGAAATATTGTTGTAAGACCCATGAGACAAAGAATTTTACAAAGTACATTGCGACGAAGGTGCGAGCGATGGGAAATGTTTTCCGAAGACTGATGATGCCACTAATTTTACAAAGCACGTTGTGAAAAATGTGCTATAGTTGCGACATTTTGGTCGTGGGAAACCGTCACACAACCGACTGATTTTACAAAATATGTTGTGACAGAGATGTCATAGTTGCGATGTTTGGCCTAGTCCATCACAAGACCAATGGACTCAATAATTTAAAAAAATACGTTGCGACGATTATACTAGTGTCGCAATACCAACGGAGTGTGCAATTATCTATATATATATATAGATATATATATATATGCCTCAAGGGTTAGCTCAACCGGTCAAATCAGTGCCTCGTCGATCGAGAGGTCACAGGGTCAATTCTCCCTGAAGCCCTTGGGGTTAGGCCTAGTTATTGGCTGCGGGGCCTGGTTCCCTTCGGGGTTGATCAACCCAAATATTTCTGTGGATGTAGCGGCCACCCAATGACCAGGGTGTCTATGAATATATATGTATAGTTGAGAATGCCTCTTTCTCTATAAAGGACTAGCCTCTTGATTATTAGTGCTTGTTTGCATTCCGTCCTTAGGATCAGAAATATTTATTTCCTACTTTTGCAATAAACAAGATTTCCTATTTTTCTTGTAAGATACCCTCATAACCTATAACAAGATCAATTATAAAATAATACGAGGACAATTTAAATACTACTGTCAAAACAACTCACCTAAACATTGCAAAGATTAAGTATAATTTCAAACATCTTGGAAACATTAAACAACTACATAGACATACTTGTTAACCTCAACATGCTTGCATAAAGATTTTTATTTTTAAAATGTTAATCTCAATTATAAATAGAAATTTTCTAAAAAAATGAAATAGAAGTTGAATTGAAAGAACCAATTTCCTTTAAGTGAAATGGCTACTGATCCAAGCATGTTAAAGAATAAAAATTATAAAAGCTCAATTAGCAAAGGTATAATAAAATGTTTAATGGTCGCATGTGCATGGAATAAACATCATCAATACAACATAAAAAATGTATAAATTCAATCAAAGTTAGAGTAAATAGAAAACAACAACAAAATAGTCAATATTTTGATGAAAAATTCAATGACACTTCCTCAAATTTGCAAATGCACTAACATGACATTATGACTGCATACAAAGACAACAGACAAAAACCTTGAAAAATCATATATGAAAACAACATTAAGGACTGATAAAGAAATGCAATGAATGAGCCATAGATATTTTCCAATGAATTGGCACAAAATTCTAGAACACAATTTTTCATAAACTTCTCATGCAATCTTCAAGGACATTCCAAACCACCTTAAAGAAATTCAAAATATCTCTCATGAACACTAATGCATTTTTCCACCAA
Source organism: Pinus tabuliformis (assembly GCA_031772625.1). NCBI lineage: Eukaryota > Viridiplantae > Streptophyta > Pinopsida > Pinales > Pinaceae > Pinus > Pinus tabuliformis. Next base: position 330,426,471 of record CM062805.1, on the reverse strand, counting down.
GCTATGCATTACAACACCAATAGCCAACCATTGCAGCAAAAAAATGCTTGATACTTGTCAAAAATCATGCAAGAACACTATAGTGGATCACAATATGTCAAAAATGTTGGAGAAGCAAACAATGAATGATAAAAAATATATTTACAATTTTCCATGGTGATGAAATTTTTATGACTAAGAAAAGGTTAGAAATGATGAAAGAACTAGCCACAATGCCCTTGTCATATCAAGTTGATTAGCTAGAACAAGCTCTACCCTTTCACATATTCAAAAGCAAATAGAAATGACATTTCCCTTATTTATGACAATAAGGGAAGTAAATAAAGCACACGATTGTATGCAAAACAAAGAGTAAATGAAATGTGTTCATGCATTATGCATTGAAGTGATGTGAGTCTAGCACATACAAACCATGACCACTGGTCAGTAAGAACTAAGAATATTCAAACCACATCTTGAGTGAAGAAACAATTTAACAATCTAGCATCTGTAACAAACACCACCATATGATTTCAAATTAGCATCAAATTGTAGGTCAAAGCTAACCTATTCCAATGCAAGCTTTATATCCTTGGAAATCTTGACACATACCTTGAATGGCATACCCTTCTAGAGATCATCATTTGCAACATGTTTAAGTAACTTTGCGTGTTTCGTAACTCATAACTCGAATAGATCTCCATGAACGATGTACAAAAATATGAAGAGAAAAAGTTACATGCTCAAGTCTTAATACCCATACCATATACATGCTACAACAAAAATGCCTTCAAACTGTTGGGAGCATTAAAACTCCTTGTTAGTCTCAAAGAATTCTAACTCAAATCCCATAACTAGGGAATTTTCAATAGTGAATAAAATTTCATCTTTAGTTAATAAAGAGAGTGAGTCATGTTGAAGAATGTAGTTATGGTTGGTCTTCATAATGAATAACTTGCCTTTGTAAAATATAATTTATATTGTGTGACAAAAAGAAAAAATGTAATTTTTCATAAGCAATATTTTTCTTAGGCTATTCATGGCCTGGTCAAAAAGCAAGAAAACATAATTTTTGCTTAGACTCTAACATAATTCCAAGTTAACCCTCCTCATGTGAAGTCAGCTCAGTTTTGGAGGCACCCATTCACTTGGGATGGTGACTATAAATAGTCATTCATTCACTCCTAAAAATGGCACAGATCTAAAGCTTACTCGTCTTTGTTCTAGCACGAAGGAAGATGAAGAAGATCAATTGATAGAAGTTGAAATTTGAAGCCTCCTATCTCTATTCTAACATGCTCTTGAAGGCCAGAGTTGTGAAGCTTATATCAATGGTTATATTGAAGTTATTCGTGCTCTAGAAGTCTATAATGTGTACGAAATTCTAAGAGAACAGAAGTTCGTGATATCAAGTATAACTTGAGTTTTGTATTTCGAAAGTCTAAGACACATTCTGTATGATCCGAGATATCTGTAGCCCAAGAATGGTAATATGAATTCTATATGAAGACTACTATAGAATATTTTGATTCAAATATATATTATAGAGGACTGAGGTCATATCCTGTGAAGTAATGTGAATTGCCTAATACCTATTCTCTGTGATGGAAATGTGAAGTCCTTCTGAGATATAGCAAGAATTATTTCCTCTGACATCCTTTTACAAGACTATTCTATGACAAGTTCTATAAAATAATTCAACAAGGCATTCTACGACAAGTCTCGTGGCGTATCACCTAAGAAAAGATACGAGTCTCCTATAAATATTACGAGCTCTTGTTGATTAAGAATCTAGAACCCTAATGTGTTGAGAGGAAGATGAAAGACAAGGTCTTGATTATTTGAATATGTGATCTAGCTAAGGGTTGACCTAAAAGGATATAGGGTTTGTACCCTAGGATTGATTGCTTCTGCTAACAAAAACCCTAACCTATGCATGATGTTATGAATGAGGGTGTCTTACAAGATTGTAGGATGAAGCAGAGAAAGTGGACGCATGGAGTCCATGGATTAAGAAAGGGTTGATTATGTTCGAGAGTTAAGTATTCAATGTCTTTCCTTATTGATTGATGGTTTTGGCTAATTTATTGTCTATGTGCTCTTTGTCTCTTTCATGTCAAAGGGGATTGCAAGGCCTACCTAGGGTTTGGAAACAAAAGGATGACATGAAAGAGTTTATCCATCATGTTATGTTCAACTAATTGATTATTCTAGATATTGTTTGATGGTTGTGACTAACTATTTTTTCTTGATAATTGGATATGGTAAACAGGAAACAAATTTTTGATGCATTAAAGGAAGATATGATAACTTGTGTTGATAGACATGAAGTAGGTTGGCTCCCGAAAAAGTTTGATGAATAGGGTGTGCTGGATTCGACCATGATCAAGACAATATGAAGATTATTGAGAAAGGTCTGAGAATCTAGTTCCATTGGAAGGTCGAAGCACATTGTGAAACCCTTGTAAAGTATGATTAAGGAAACCTTAATTATTATTGAAAGAATCTCTAGCTCTTGGGAATGGAAGATGGTGAAAAATGATCATGTAGCTCAAGTTTAAGATGTTAGAGAATTATATATTACAGAGAAATGGAACACATAAAATATTGCAGAAATATAAACACAGAAAACGCATAAAACAAGAGAGACACAGATATACGTGGTTCACCTAGTTTGGGCTACATCCACGGAGAAATAGCCAGTCCTTCTTTTTATATTATCCAGCAAACTGAAGAGATACAATCTACAACAGATCCGCTGTAATTCCCTCTTCATTCTCAATCTCCTCTCTCTTCCTCACTCAGAATACAGATATACATAGACGCAATACAATTCCTTCATATATAGCGAGGGGTTGGCTTCTAGGGCAAAAAACCCTAAATTAAACATAACTTCTACCGTCAGATCTTTGGCTAATGAACGACCCAAATTGACTATGAAATTACAACATTTTACAAGGCAATTTTACATCTATTCTTAGCTTCGGTGGTGATGCCCCCGATCCCCCCCGCTAGGGGGGCTCCCAAAGGTCGTAGCCATGCCCCCCCTCAGACCCCCCCCTGCAGTGAATATTTTACGGGCGAGGTTGCCACCACATTACGAACTGGGGTCCAATGCGGCGATACCTTTGAATACAAAAGATAATCAGGATCCACACCCAACATAAGAGGGAGCTGACTTTTCTTAAAAGGATAAGAATTTCCTATCTATGATTACTATTAGTATTGATAATCTCTTGGATAGTGAGGTTCATTTCTTAAGATGATGTCAAGTGCATCTATAGGTTTATTATTGAATCTAGGGTCTTGTCATTTGGGCTCCTGCTAATTTAGAACCCTAGTGAGTTGAGGGGAAGACAAAAGAAAATGTCTTGATTATTTGAGTATATTGATATGTAAACTCTAGCCAAGGGTTGAATTAGAAGGATCTAGGGTTTGTACCCTAGGATTGATTACTTCTGCTATAAATAAATCGAAACCATAACCCATGCATGATGATGTGAATGAGGTTGTCTTACAAGATTGCAGGATGAAGCTAACAAAGTGGATGCATGTAGTCCATGAATTAAGAAGGGGCTAATTATTTTCAAAAGATAAGTATTATGTGTCTTTCCTCTCTGATTGATGGTTTTGATTAGTTTCTTGTCTATGTGCTCTTTGTCTCTTTCATGACAATGGGATTGCAAGGCATACCTATGGTTTGGCAACAAAAGGATGACATGGAAGAGTGTTGTATAGCCAAAGGACTTTCCAGTCTTATAGAAGACCTATATATTGGAGGAATTGGTAGTTTGAAGTCTTATAAAAGACCTTTTTGGTTTTGATGCTTGTTAATAACACTTATACACCTACAATGGATTCATATTAGGGTGAAAACGTGAAGTTGGGTTACACTTTTACGGGAAATTCCCTCGAAAAATTCATTATCTCAATTTTTTAGCCGAATCAAAATTCTCTTTGGCTGAATTTTGCACATTTATTCAATCAAACTATTATACTAAAGCTTGGTTGAACAATTGACTGTTTAGATTAACATCAACTGTTAAACGATTTTTTTTTTGGAGTCGAAAAAATCAGCAATAAAATAGTTTGACCGAAAAATAATTCGGTCAAACTAGTTTTTCGAATATAAAAACATCTATATATATGAGGGCCCTGGTGTTGTTGCATAATTTTCTGCGTTGTTAGTTTTTTTATTGTTATTGTTTGTTACAGCTGAACAATATTGTTATTGCGCTGTTAATTTGTTATTGTTATTGTTTGTTACAACTGAACAATATTGTTATTGTACTCTTAGTTTGGCTGACCCATCGGTGTGCTGGAGGAAATGATCGTGATCGCATACTGGTATGTGCATGACTTTTATTTTGTGGATTTTTTGCGGATTTGTTAAATTTTTGTTGGTTTTTTTCTAGGGTTGGTTGGCACTAGAGGAGTTCTTGCAGGATTTTTGCGCGAGGTTGGTTGGTTGGTGTCGGGGTTCATTGCACCTTGTTGTCGCTGAAGGAATTATGTTAGCCTCCTCAGCCTCCTTGTCTGGACCAGGTATGTTCATTGTAAAGAAAATAATTTTCATTGTACCAAATTCAATGTTATTATCATAAATGATGTGAGTTAGATAATTAAATCCTTCACCAAATGGCCAATCACCATAACATTTTGTAACCCATAATTTATCCGGCAACCCTTCACTAGACATTTTATTATTATTATATAAGTACAAAAAACCCACCAAAAATTGAATTACTATCACATCCCCTGCAACAGCCTACCGCTCCCCACACTGATCAAAGGAAAAAACATAAATTGGAAGGACCAAAGATGGGATATAAAATGTACTATAGAAATTTGAAATTTAAACTAATCCATGTTAATGGATTGAAGCCTACACAAGATCAGTTTCTTGCCCACTTCTCCCCGCGTCGATCAAAGGCCAATACATAAATTGGATGAATAAAAGATGGGACATAAAACATACTATATAAATTTAAAATTTAAACTAATCCATGTTATTGGATTGAAGCCTGCACAAGATGAGTTTCAGGAAAGAGAGAAAACCACTAACCATCTATTCAACAATAGTCATCCACCAATATCCGAAAGAGACTTGAGAAAATAACCCCACAACATCTGAGTGTAGGAAGTGTCCCTAACCACCAACGAAATACCACAAAGAACACAAACTAAGAAAAAATACCATTGTAGCAATAGGCTCCAAAACAACGTCCAAAGTATCAACCCAACAATAAGCAACCACACCATAAAACTATAGAAGGAGGCAGACAATCAATAAAGAAAAAAACCGGTTTATACCATAGTGGATTCCATTCCACAAAGCATTCCAGTTGGTTTTAGATTTCTAAAACGTGTACACACCAACACCAGCCAACAACTAAAACCATTCCATATCTGGATGTTTGTGCGATCTGTTTGATTTGAAATTGAGTCGGCTCAACCATTGAGATACCTTTTGGGAGTTGTGTGGAATTGAATACTTTTTCTACATATTCCTAAATTGAAATTGAATAGGCTAATCTCAACCTAATTGAATTAAATATATTAGGTTCATATTGACATAATTGAATTGAATTATCTGGATGTTTGAGCTCTCTTCCAGATTTGAAATTGAGTATGCTCAGTGAGTGAGATGACTTTTGGACTTCTTATTTGGGATAGAATGTTTTTTCTGTATATTCCTAAATTGAAATTGAATGACCATGTGTTATTTTTAACGACCATGTGTTTCATTAAAAAATTAAAATCAAATTTATAGCACAATGATTACAATGAATGAATGACCATGTGTTGTTTTTAATTGAAACACATGGTCAATGAATTTTTTGAGTATATTTGATAGTGTATGATGGTAGCCCAACTCTTAATATTCCTTAGTGATTACATTGGCTGGAAAGGCATTATATTTCCCTTCTTTTTGTTGGTTGAATTGCTTCACAGTCCAACATTTTGAATTATATTTTATGAAAATTAATATTTGCTTGAAGACCAATAAATCCGATATGCATAGCCTATTAGGTCCACAATAAATGAGAAGTTTTTCTTTACTAACTCCCGTGTATGTATGGAATTTACATTTATTCTTTCAAATTTTTCGAGAGTTGAACAAGTTTGTCATTATAGTCTGTGATAAGCATAATAAAATTGTGACTTACTCCCTTTTCCAACTTCTCAAATTTTGTATGCAATGCTTGTGTGTAGGGATCTTTTATTTTCTTCTTTTCTTCAAGATGAGTCAAGCACTTATTAAATGGAGTAATGGTATGGTCAAGGAGGATATACTTATCATTGTTGTTTTATATATATATATATAATCACAAGTTATTGTTTCCGATCTGTAGTTTCTTTCTTGAATTAATTTAGTTTGGATATAGAGTTTGAAAATGCATAGAAATCAATCTTCCAAGGAAATGAGTAGTAACACCCACTTATTTCTAAAAATCAATACGAAACAATTCCAATACCTCTCATTTGGAAGGGAAATCTACAAATATCTCTTTCTTGCTCTACCTTCTTTTTAATATTTAATATATATCTATCAACTAGAAATCATGTTAATATTTCATATATATATATATATATATATATATATATATATATATCAGAAGTCTCTAGTTAGATTGAGATTATTAAGTCAGGGATAGTCTCAAGAATTATTTATCGAACTATGAGATGAGTATGAATATCCTTGGGAAGTTTTTAGATATACATTTTGTTTATATTTAAAGTGGAAGGAGATATTGAAAAAACTTTGCAAAATAAGTTTACAATTAAAATTACTGAAGAGAAAGGGAAAGGCAAGCAACCGAAATGAAAAATATTACCATATGCATTGGGATGCTATATGATGTCAAACAACTTCTCATATATGTCAATAAATTCATTATAAGGCTAGGAAGTGTGGGAATCATCCTTCATAATAAGAATACAATCTTCTAATTGAAAGAGACAAAAACATCATTATATTCGTCATTGCAAGTGTTTCCCATCAACTTATGCAAAGTAACTAAAGGGAGGAATGCCAATGATAACAAGTCTGCATGCACCCTTGGTGTAAATAATCTGTCACATATGCATTTAAACAATGATTTTATATAGACCCAGTTCCTAAAATCAATAAATTGCTAACATCATAATTTATAATTGCTTGATGAAACTATCAATCACATGTATAAATTCTGAAGGAGAACATAGAAGATGATCTTGAAACTAGGCTAAATCCTTGTAGTATTCCATTATTCAATCACAATAGGTATTTATTTATTATCATTCTCCCATAAACTAAGGCATTTACAATAAATAAATATATTATTCATTTTCTCCCTATTGGGATGTGGGTTGATGTCAGAGAGGCCAGGCTGGGATTTGATATGGGTAGTACGAAGGCCATAACGACCGCCACCCCCACATGCTCAAGGCAGGGGGTGCAATGTCCTTTGGAATGAATGCATGGATGGTGAGTGGGCAAGGTGGTAGAGAAAGGAATAAGGAAGGGTGGTGGAGAAGGTTAAGGCATTCGACGTGCAGGATAGGAGAGAGAAATTGTGGAGACGAGAGGCGACTCAGAGCTGGGGAAGGGTGAAGGCAAGAAAGGAACCTTGGTTATGAATAAAAGACAGATTCCGGGTATGTAATTTGGTCCTGCTCCTGTGTTGATTCCATGATCTAGCTGGGGTTCTGTTGGGGGGAAGGGAGGGGCAAGCGCCTGACACAATGGGGATTAGCATTATATGGGAAGCATTGGGGATGGAAAGGGCATGCCATGGCCTAGTTCTGCATTCTAATTCTCTCCAAATTAAACCAGAACCAAGGTTGCTAAGTGGGCAAATGTTGGCTGCAAATATATGTGGATCTACCTTTGGTTTCTTAGGCCAGGGGGATAAGGGATAGTGGTATTGCAATTCCTGGGGGTTGGGTGCTTAAGAGAGAGGCAGGAAAGAGATGATGGCAAGGGGATGGGAATACAACCATGGCAGTGGGATTCAGAGTGACCTTTGGGAAAGTGGGAACCCGCATGGCATTGAGGGAAAATGTAGGGACCTTGGGCGGTATTCTGGGCGGAGGGGCAAGCGTAGCCATGACTTGCATCGACTAGCTGAGGGTGCAAGAAGTGTGTATAATTATAGGCATCCTACCAGGCTCTGGAAGGGCCTGTGGGCTTGACTCCAGATGCATCAGGATGATCAACATATGAGCCATAGTAAGGGGAAGGGGTACTATGAGGATCCCTTGGAGAAGAGCTTGAAACCCACTTCCCTTGGCCAACTGTGAGCTCTGGGCTACCCTTACACTTAGGTGGAGAAGTATGCAAGAGAGGCAATGCATGAATGGAAAAGGTGGAGTGTTGAGCAAGGTCTAATGAATCTAACTTCGTTTGGATGTAAACATGGCTCTACTGCATAGGTTATGGCTCAAACAGCGAGAGGACGCGAGCGTGGTAGGAGAGGCCTGCCCTCTCCAGATAGACAAGGGGTTGATCATGTCAGAATCTCGCAGGGGTCATAAGCTTGTAGAGAACCTCATAGTAGAGGCAACAGTGACATACCGAGACGAGATGGACGTGGGAATTCGGAAGTTGATAGATGACTGGGAAGCAGAGATTAAGCAGGAAAGTGAATCAGAGGATGAGCTTGACAATTGGAGTACATTGGTCCTTTATCCTTTTAGAGCCTAGATTGACCTCAGGCTGAAGGGAGGCAATCCTAGGATAACCACAAACAACGCTTAACCTGGTAGCTAGCCCTACCAGGTCGGGAGAGGGCTCTCTCCTTGTCAATCTCAGTGGAGATGACTGAATCAAATATAGATTTTAGGCTAGGTATAGTAGCTCAGAGGATTTGATTGGATTTGTTTTGGGTCGAAAACAACAAGAGAAAGGGTGATTGGACTATGGAATCGATGTCAGTTTCTACCGGCAAACCTGGGGCAAATTAAGTGCCATGTTTAGCCAAGTGAAGATTGTAAATGTGAGAAGTATGAGGGAGAAAGCCCACTGCCCTGCAGGCATCAGACAAAGGATGAATCTGCAACAACAACTTTAGATGAAAGAGAATCACGAGGTTGCTCAACAGAGCATCTAGCCAAGGATGAATTTTGCTAAGACAACCATTACAACTAACAACAAAATAATCACGAAAGGAGCATCATTACGGATGGATTCCTAACATATCACTTAGATAATACTGTAACAAGGAACCAAAAACATAATGTGTAAATGAATTACAGGAAAAACATACTAAACATCAGCACCGTGATGAATCCTAGGCCTAAAGGGCAAAAACTACTTTATTATGATATTCAATAAAACTTTACACAGTCCAAATGCTTCTTTGCTGCCAAAATCCAACCTCTACACTATGAAATTCATAAAATATATACATTTTCTCATCCTTGTACTAAGGGAATTGAGCTCAACCATTTTCTTCAAAATAGAATCAATTACATTAAACTTGGACCGAATTTCTGAAAATAGGTGTTGAAGATGAACTCGTATCTCTTAAACCATAGTACCTGTTACAAAACTGAAAGAGGTTTTTGTAGATAAGGTCATGTTGGAGAAAAACCTCTCTCAAATTTTGGAAATTAGTTTCCAGTTGCTCATAATCTGTGCCACAAAATCATATCTAAAACAGAAAATCATTAAAAATTTAAATCTGTGAAAATGAGCTGTAAAGATCTAGTCACATATCCAAATTCACGACACCTGTGAATAAAATGAAAGAGGTTTTTGTTATATGGCTCTTGGTTAGAAAAATCTCCTTGGGTTTCGCAAAATTACTTTTCATCTGTTGTAAAATGGCACCACACTAAAATGACTAAAACAGTAAAATAAATGAAAATTTTTATTTGTTTTAATGCAAGCTCCAAATATCACTGTATATCTCTCACATAGCAGCACCTGTGCATAAACAAAAGGAGGTTTTTGTTATCTGGTATGCTATGGACAAAAACCTCTTTCACTTTTGAAAAATTCCTTACCATTATTTCAAAAACTGATCTTGTAGTAAACTTGTCGTTGTGTGCAGCAACTGACCTCAAAACATGCATAACCAAGAATCACTCAATCATTTCGATCATATCTTCTGATCCAGAAACCGGTTACAGGAGTATGATATACAGTTGGAAATATTTTTCCAAGCTTCTTCTGATGGAAATACTTAGGATATGATTTTCATTGAATATCATGTGCAAAACATCTTTGAAAACTAGACATAGTAAGAGCCCATTTTGATCCCTGGTGACAGGGTGTGAAGACTGGAACTAACTGATCCAAGGAATACCCATGGGAGAATTACTCAGTTTAAACACACCCTCTATATATATTTATTAATGAATATCCTTCTTGGAAAAGCAATGGAAGAAATCTTTGTGGGGATGGCGGTTACAGTGCAGGGCCTGCCAAACTATAAAAAAGATATGGAGAAAATCCTCTTCCAGTTGCACAAACAGGACATCAGGATAGATAGAATTGATTGCCACATCCCTTACATTTTGGAGTTGTATGGAATGCAAGGGGTGACTGCTAAAGATCTTGCTCATGTTGCATCTACCTCTAATGAGCAGAAATACTAGATTCCCCATGCATAATTTTTGTTTATGCGGTTATCTTTTATTTTTCTTGTTGCATATGCTAGTTTTTACAGTTATGTAGTATCTGGACATGAGATCGAGACTTAGCTAGCCTTGCTAGAAAGACTGAAGCAATTCTATTTTTGGATGGCTTATTATGCGGTTTCCCCTCGAGGCAAGTTGAGGCCACTCGGTCAACCTATGTGGTGTAAATTTTCCTAATATATAATAGAAAATGGATGGACCTGCCAAGCTTAACAAAAAAAAATATTATTCATTTTATTCAATTTGTTTTTTACAAGGATCATAAAACCCATTAAACATGGTTGAAAAATTGACATTATGCATAGAAGTTTCTTGTTATCCCAATCCAGGGCAAGAATGACTACATATGTGTTATGCAATATTGCGACGAACAAATTCCTCCAAAGGAAAATGAATGTATCTAGAAGAACAACAAACATTTAAACACACTATATTGCATTGATAGAAGGCTTAGGAATAGTTAGGGAGTATGGATCCAATGTAATTGTAGTATTCACCAATTTTGAACTTGTGTGCAACCAGATGAAAGGCATTTACCAAGTTAAAAAGGAGAGGTTAAAACAACTGCATGCAGAAGAAAATAATATTGTTAGTCAAATTCAATCATTTAGCATAAGACATTGTGCAAATGTTAATAGGATGTCTAGTGATCTATTGTATGGGGCAATGCCAATTCAAGATTTGTGTGTGAAAAATGAATTGGTGTTAAGAAGTTCTCCATCAAAATTTATTGATGGACATTGTAAAATGTCTTTGATATGTGTGTGTGTTTTTAGTTATAAATGTGTTGTTTTTAATGACCATGTGTTTTTTTCAATTCTATACTAAGTGTGCCCCCACTATGTAAACACAAATTGGTGAACTTGACATGTTTTAGAAAATTTTGTATTTAATTTTCAAAATGTGCACTTCAATATTTATGTTTTTAGTCTTGATTATATTTTAAATGAAGAATTTACACCAATTTTTTTTGAAGAAACCCTCAGATAGTTATATCAATTTTTTAAATTCTTGATCTTTTTAAATAGCAATTTTAAGATTTTAAATGCATGATGTAACTTGAAGGGTTACATCGATTAAATGCATGAGGTAACTTCAAGGGTTACATCAATTTTATGAATTCTTGATATTTTTAAATAGCAATTTTAAATATTTGTAAATGCATGAGGTAACTTTTTAAAGATCATATATCTATATATAATTTTTTGAATTCTTGATCTTTTTAAATAACAATTTTAAAGATTTGTAAATGCATGAGGTAACTTTCTAAAGATCATATATATATATATATATCTCATGGATGAGCATTTTCCACTTGATTCTTCGAGGTGAGCATCAATTGAGTCTCATGCATCTACTAGAGGGGGAGGTCATGGATCAAGGAGATTATCAAATGAATCGAGGGAGGTACATCATTTGTTACATCATGATCGTGGTATATATATCTTTACGTGTATGTTTTTAAATGATATTTGAATATAATCTATGTACATACATATGAAATTGATTTTTTTTCAATTTAGCTTTATTAATTTATAATAAATTTCATTTTTTTAGGAGCATCTCAAACTAGGTCGAAGAGAGTATCTATTCAATCAATGGAGGGCCATCATTCACATCATTGTGGTATGGTATATATATGTTTATGTGCATTTACTTAAATGATAAATAGGTAGAATCATATGTACATACATATATATTGAATTGATTTTCTATTTTTTTTAGAAGCTTCTCTCACGATGTCGTCGCATAAGGGTGGTCAACATTCTCCCAGTGGTCAACAAGCTCAATCAACTCATGTACTTGGGTGTGATGGTGCTCAACCATCTCCGGGTGGTCATCAATCTCAATCAGATCATCATGATCCTCATCATTTTGGTAAATTATATGTGTGTGTGTGTGTGTTAAAACAAATTTGTACATGTAAATGAATTGTATGTACATATATGTGTACATGTCCATATTTCATGTGTATGAATACATTTGTTCACATGTTTTTATATTTATGTAATTATATTGATGCAAGGGGTGAAAATGTTGCTCAAAGTAAACGTAAGTGAAGCAGGGCAATTCAAGAAGAAGACCATACACCAACTACCACCTATCCATCTGATATTCCTATTGAACCTCCAAAAATGTATGTTACAGAGATGCATTGTAATTATTCAAAATTGAGGAAAGATCTTAGGAGTTTGGAGCTCCCTGCAGAGAGTCGACAGAGCTTATAAATAGTTGTGCACTCTCTAAGCTCATTTCTTGATATTTACAAGAATCTTGAGCCAACCATTGATTGCTTTATATATATGATGAGGCGTATAAAGGAAGAAGTAACCAGTCTTGATAAAAGGGCCCAGGTAAGTAAAAGTGTTACAAACTAGATGCAAAATCTATGTTTAATTTCAAAGAAGGGCCGAAAAGAAAGATGCTCAAGGTGCAATATTTCAAGCACCCTGATATAGCCAGCCATTTGTATGATAGGTTCCTTGCAATGTATGGAAAGCTGCCATGGAATGACGAGGTTCCAATTTATTTTGCAAAATTATTTTATGCATAATTCTTTTTGGGTATGAGACCTGATTATAATGACCTTCCATTTGAATTTTATGGTACTGGGAGAGGTTGGTTATATGAACGTAAGGGTGCATTACGAGATACTGAATTTCCTCACCCTCTGCCACCTTTGGTACGTCAACCTCCTCGTCTGGTAACTTTGTGGTCGAAGATGGATGCCACTTCTCAAATTGGTCGAGAAGGAAGGGATGCCATTATAGACAACATCCAGACTGCATTGACTAGAATTGATGTTGGTCTAAATCGACAAAGAGCAAGAGCTAATAGATGAGGAGATAGATAATATGAATATTAAGGAGATTAAAGCATATGCAAAGGGTTAATAATGTAAACTTTGAAACGAGAACTGATACGATTATCAGTTTTGTAGAAGTAGCAAAAAAGTGACCCAATTTTGAAAAGTGGCGATGCAGAATACACATATTTTTTTTAGCATAGTTTTTGGCACTTTAATTTTTTTTATATACATTACTTTTTAGAATGTTAGTAATTTGCATGCTGATTTAAAAAAGTGGTGATTCTACATCAAGCACTTTTTTTAAAAGACCTATTTTTTGACTTTCAATTTTCTAATGTATAAAATGTAAATAATTATTTTCTAAATTTAACAATTTTTGAAGTGGTCTTCTTCTTCATATATATATATATATATATATATATATATATATATATATATTGTAGTGGGGTTTTTATTGTTTTGCATATTTAAAGAAGAAGGTCGATATTTTAAAGTTTCAATATTCTACATATTTATATATCGTTAATTAATTTTCAATGCACATCAAATAATTGTCTCTAAAAACCAATAATTTTTAACAATTGACATAAAAATAACCATTTTCAACATAAATATAACTAAAAAATTACACATTTTGATCATTTTTTGCTAGAAATGACATGTCAAAATCACAATTTTTATAGGAAAATTTTAACAAAAAATGGTTAAATAATATATCTATATATATATATATATATATATATATATATATATTTTATGAATTTCATGTCAAAAAAATAATAATAATCACTGTTTTTTTTTTCAAAAAATAATGATTAACATAAAAATTAATGCGAAAATCACATAATACAAATATTGAACGCATAACAACATTAATTGAATGCTTATTATTCTCATAAAATGTCAAAGTCAAAACATTACAAGTATAACTAATTAATAGTTACAAAAAATGAGCTTGATTTCGAAGCATAACTTAAATTTGATCAACAAGATCACGTAATCCAAACTCTTCATCCTCTATAGTTTCATCATTGTCTTCTTCCACAATATTTTCTGCTTCATTTTGCTCATTTTCCTCTTTTAGTGGATCTTTGATGTTTGCGAATCTCCCAATGTATGCCTTTCCAATCATTCCATGTAATGGTGGTTGACGTTCCTTTGCTTTTTTTGCCAGATGTGATTCACTAAAATCCCCTTTCTTCAACCCAATTTCTTGCATTACATCTAGAAGAAATTGAAGAGCATTAATTCTTGGCTGAATAAAATTGCACTGTACTGGATCTTTTTCAATGACAATGCAATTTCTTCCTTTTTGTAGGCAACATGCTAGTGTTGTACCTAATTATCAAGCAAAAAAGAAATAATGAAGTAAATTATTATAATGACATATAAATTAAGAAAGAAGATATTGAAATTCAATTCCATATAATAAAACTTACCTGAGCTAGAAAATAAATCCAGAACCCAATCTCCTTCATTTGAACATATGTCTATAAGATATTTAATCAATAACTGTGGTTTTTGATAAATGTTAACTATCTCTCATTTTTCTTCTTTGTCTTCATATGTTAGTTTTCTCACAACAACATCATAACCCAGTACTTGGCTATGACTCTTTCCATCTACCTGATTAAAAAGCATAGACATATAGCTATCATCTTTTGCCCAACTATCAATATGGATGAACTCACAATCATTTATAAATGGTTGATCTTCACGGTTATGAAGATTCGACTTTTGTTTGTAACATGAAATAGTAAAAGTTCAATTAACTTGTACATAAATGATTTTTTAAACATTAATCAAACATACATTTTCGATGTCTTACCATGTAAGATGCATCATTGAGTTTGTTTTCCCCTTGAAGTTTGACAATAACATTACCAATTGTGTGTCTGAATTAAATGTCACAAATCTCCATAATGGTGATGATGTGACTTCTACAAATCCCGTAACCATTTTACTAAGAGCTTGATAAGTATAAGGGTCACTATCATAGTCAATGTTTGGGATATTGAAACCATGGGGAATATCTACAATAACTAGGGCATAATCCCTTTTAGGTATGAGTTTAGCAATGTATTCACAATTGCCTTGTATTACTTGATATTGAATAGTGTGAATCCCATTCCAAATGAAATGAGTAAGAGTTGGATCAAGCTCAACATTCTTAAGACGCTGCTTCTTCAGTCTTTCGATCTTAATTTTTTCAATAAAGGTTCTGAAACTATCTAGTGCTCCATTTTCACCCTTCCTCCTCTTTAATAAAATAAACAAATATATGTATAAGTTATAAAATAAAAATAGTATACAGATGAATAAAACTGAATGTATAAATCAACATACCTTTTTAAATGCAAGATACATTTTTTTTAGTGTTGATGTAGAACTTGAATCTGAATAGTTGCATACAACATCATCCCAACTGTTTTAATTCAACAATTTAACCATTTCTTCTTGTATTTTCATTTAAACTTTGTGACTGAAGAGATAAAGTAAAAAAAGTTAATATAATTATATGTATAACAAATACTACAAAGAACAATATGTTATATCTAAAAGAAAATTATAATCTAGAAATAAGTAAAAATAATTCAACAAACTTACTTTTGAAATTCCTCAGACATTTCCTCCAATGATAATTCCCCTGACCTCACACTAGATAATATTGCCTTGACAAGTTTTCATCTTTCACTCCTTGCAATGCTCTCCAAGGTGTCATAGTCATATCTTCTGGAAGCTGCTTCATTTCAGGACCTGATTTAGTACTCTTGCTACATATCAATGGTTTAGACCTTTTGGCCTTCTAATTTTTAATGCCAATGTTCTCCCACATGCTAAAAATCTCATTAATCAATTCCCATATCTCTTTAGTTCTAAATGCCAACTGGAAAATGTTATCAATACCTCTGAACATATCAGTATTTACTATGTCACCTTTTGAATTGATTTTCTCCTCAATTTGATAGCATATTTCCATACAACATTCCTTTCAGAAATCTATAGTAACATTTATTTTATCCCCGCCACATTTTTCTTCAAATTCACTATGAATAAATCTAACCCTTTGGATGAAAGTAATAGACATCCTATACTCATTATCTGAATTATGATCCCATGCCACTAACTTTGGTTCTGTATCTGATAAACCAGCATAAATGATACATTTCATTGTTTCAAAATGTGGGTTATTGGGATATTCCTCCATCAATTGTGTTTGAGCTTCTACAGAATGGTTCCCCCCAAGCACATAATAAGTGTATTCAAATGCTTCTTTGTTGGGAACTTGAACTAGATCAACAAGAAGCACATAATTAACCACATGAGCATATGGATTGTACCTCATCAATGTATTCAAGTTGTGAACATGTAGGTGGTGTGGCTTTCTGATTTGATATTTACATTGTGCTTCACTTGCCTTATAGGTTTGACTCACATTAAGCTGAAATGTATGACCACCCTCATTTAAGTTTCTCTTTGTCAAGTTCTGTTGAATGGAATTTCGTTTTGTTTTAATAATGCCATCCTCTAAATCAACTCCTGGTGTAATAATTTCCTTGCTATTTTTGAAGTTTCACTATGATCTTCACTGTTGGTAATGATTACTTGAGAATGTTCAACTTTACTTTTCTTCCCCCTAACATTCTCATCATTAACTTGAATAGGGACATTCCTGGGCATTGTTACCTTTGCTCTTTTATGGCTCTTTTGCTTTTTAACATTAGTTCCAATGTCATCCGCAGTAATGACAACACATTTTTCAGTGTCAAGTAACATGTCTACCTTTGCTAGATTTCTCCACTAGAGGCATTTTTTTTCTTATGATCCTTTGGATGTAGTTTTGTAGCATCATGAATTACTAATTTTTGCTTGTTTGCCATATCTTCTTTTGACCCTGGGTAGAAACTGCTGACAACATTCATAACATATTTCTCTATGAAATGAATGCCTCCCAACATAATTGAAAGACTTTCAACAAAATTCTGTCAAACAAAATATCATATGTCAATAAAAACTAAGTTATAAAAATATAATGAGACAGTTACAATAACACAAAAATAAATAACAATACTTACGATATCTTGTGTAATCTCATTTACGATTTGTTTACACAACTTTGTAGATACCTCTCTCGTGTCATACAATGAATATAATAACTGATATTTAATCATGTCATGTGACTTGGGCATTTTTGTAAGTATATAAACAACTTCAGTGTCCGGTACCAAACACACGTCTATGACCTTTCCCAACACCTCATAAATTCCACTATCATTAGGGATATCAACATATAGATATATATGCACATCTTCGCCTTCTCTTTCTTTCACATACCATATATTTTCTCGAAGTTTCAATTCTTTTGATTTCTTCCAGTATGAAATCATCTTCTTATTGTTTGAGGCACTTGAAAGATTTGTATCTATCAGCTCAGGTTTGGTTCGTTCAATAGTGCTTTTTGAAGATCCACCTTTAATTTTAGCAATCATTGGTCCAGAAAGATTCACAAAAATCTTCTTTGATGCCATTTTCCTACAAAAAAATACACATATATAAATCAGTAAATTACAAAAAAAAAAAGCTTAAATTAACAAACAAAACGATAAATAATAATTAATTTTGTAAAACATAACAATTTAAAAAAAATTAAAAAATAAGAAATTAAAAAAATACGGCCCCCTGTCGCCCCACCACGGTGGCCCAATGGCCCGCTACCTCAGTCGGTCGTTGGGTCGCCGGGGTGGGGTGGGGTAGGGGGGCTGGCTCCCAGTCCCTCGTCCCTCCCCCACGGGCCCGGTTGGTCGCCGGGAGCATGACCAGGCCCACCATGCCCACAATGGACGTAGTGGGTAAATCTGAATCATTTAAATTTTTAATTTCTAAAAAAAATTAAAATTTCATTAAACGTATTGAATTTTAAAACTTGCACACGACAAAAGAAAAACTAACCTTTCAAATGGGATAATTGTTGGGCTAATTTATTGACTAAATTAACACAAGTATTTAATTATCAATCCGGGTTTGTAAAACTTGGAGGCAAATCCACTGTATATGGACATCAGATATAATCAAGTTTAGAAGATAAAATTTGAAGATTTAAAGAAGTACATATTACAAATATAAACCTATTTTAACAATTTCTAATTCACTTATGTAATATATGAGGGAAGAGGCTCCTAACTTAGGAGAACTAGGTTGTCTTTCCCTACAATACTACTTTCATGAAGATAAATCTAAGAGCACTAATTAACAATGGTTTATGATGCAGAAGATGTAGAAGAAGATGCTCCTAACTGAGGAGGTCCAGATTGTCCTTCTTCACAAACCTACTATATCACAATCACCATTGCTTCAAACCAGAAATGCATAAATAACTTCAAATAAGAAAAGGAGAATGAAATTCAGTTTTAGTTCAAGATCAAATAGAAGGAGAATTTAACTTAAATTCCTTTGTGTCCCTTCATATGTAGATTAGAATTAAACCAATATTCATTCAACAATCATCACACATCTAAATACATTTGAAACAAAAACTAGTCTATGAAAACTATGAAAATTGAACCAAGAAGTGTACTTAGCTTGGTGTGGGGGCCCTCCACCCTTGCCTTGCACACTTGAAGAAATCTCAGCTACAGCAACTTCAGTAAATCAACCAAGCATGAACAACAAATTGGAACGAAACAAGTTCTTCAAATTAGCTCCCAACTCCAATTATACAAAAGTTACATACAAATTCCATTACAAAAGCCATCAAAGTCTTGGCTTTAAATAGAGGTTTAATGAAACAAATTGATCTATATTATATCTATCACTCATATCTACTCATATCCACCTATCTAAGTCGAACTCATCCAATTCATCCCAAGAAATATGGTCAATCCCATAAAATCTCAACACTGCCCTATTTCCTAGGGATTTTCTGGTGACTAGTTATGTTTGACCAGCCTTGACCGGGCCTAATAAAGCTTGCTCTGGCCGAACCAAGTGGAGTTAGCTTAGTCATAGTTCCCAAGCTGTCCATCCATGCATCAAACTTGAGCCCAAGTGTCCTGCAAATATGTCATCCACATAGCTATTACGGGAATTTCTGATTCAGTCCAAAATTGCACTTGAAACTCAATTTTCATAAAAACTTCTAGAAATTGCAAAATTAAAATTAAACACCTGAATATGCATAAAATACATCAAAATGAGATGGATGTGATGGAAAATATAAAGATTAAGTAGGTTTCCCTAAGCAAAAATAGACCAAAACTGAGGGCCAACATCTCCCCCTTGCTGATCTTCAAGCATGTCCTCATGCTTGCTTCTGCCTTTTGACCTTTTACTTCTCTATGCTGACTGATCTGCTGATGTACCTGTGGCTCTGTCCTTTGAAGATGAAGCTTTCTCTTGATCTACCTGTAAAATGATATCTATGCCTTCATGTACTTCTTCTCTTTTCTTGTGGATGACATTCTTTACCAATATATCATTCTGGATGAGCAGCTTCAGACGACAAATAAAACTTGAATTTTGCAATACATTCCGACATAGGATTCTTGTCCCTCTCAAATCAAAAATTTTACTCAAAGCATCCAATATCCAGTTGCTCTTTCATCTCACTAAAAGAAGCAATTTTTTTTTATGTCTAGGCATTCACTGTCAATTTAGCCATTGTTTTAACCATGCAATCTACAAAATAGGGGTTGAAAGAACCATAAAAATATCCCAAACATAAATGAATTTGAGAAAATTGCCCATATGGAGTCTAATTAGGCTCGTTCTGAAGAAAACCCATGTTTTCATTTTTCAAATTTCATTTCATTTTACTCAGAAAAGGCAACGAAAAATAGTGGCTTTCAAAAATCAAAATGCCTTTCTGGGACTGAATAAAATTTTATGATCCTTTGATTGGAAATCAATTGAAATCAAATTATTCAAATGAACAATTTTCACAAATCTGAATAATCGTTTTCAAATTCACCTTCTGCGCCTTCTCAAAAATTGAAAGCTGGAGATTTACTCAAGGTAACCACTGCATGCAACATAACCACTCATTCATTCACTACCTTTTGAGTAATTGATTTTTGGAAAATGAAAATCAACCTACAAGGCAATCAGAATTATGCTCAGCTACATAATATTCCCCAAAAATCGAAATCTAGAAAATAAAAATCATTCTTCTCTGCCTTCAATTTCTGTGTCTTGCCAAAATTCATCAAAAATCCCCTCTCTGTTTCGAATTTTTTTACTGTGCCCATACATGGATGAAATGCATTTTGCCCACTATGTGTAAAAAGAAAGATGGAAAAATTCTGTTCTCTGTATAAATCTTTATGCAAGCCTAATCTTCAGCATGACAATCGACATATGACAATTTTCCCTTCACTGTTCCGATGACCAATATAAACCGTTGCATTGTTTATACAATCGTCATATGCCATTTCATTGCTCCATGATCTATATACCACTGCACTGTTTAATTCAACCAAAATATGAAAATCAATTGCACCGACTACAATGTCCCTTGGCATCTAATGGAGATAATTCCTTCTTTTCCATAGGCAATGGCTACAACCCCAACCAACGTAGTGAGTGCCACACTGACACAAATAAACCAAAATCTTAGAAATTCCATTGTGAATATTTAGGGACTCCAACAAACGTATTGAAGTTTTCCCTTCAAAAACTATTTTTATTTATAGTGTCAATGTATGGATCAAGGCTGAAATCCATAAAAAAAAATATCCAATATCCAAATGAGTCTCGAGGCCATGGATTCTACAAATTTATTGAAAACCATTTAGCAAATATGAATGCAAATCTTTAAACATCAGCCCACGCTGTGTTTTTAAAGACCCATTCCCTTCATGCATCAAACTGGAACACGACTATTTGATCATAAAACGCATGGACAGGTGTAGACTTCGGCTCAGCAAAGTACATGTTTTCAAAAATTCACTCAAACGTTTCATTCATTATTTCAGCATGCAGCCAAACCATAATAAACATTTTATTGCGTGGAGAACCGGAATCACAGCTAACAACTCATTCCTCGTGCAATTAATCTGAAGATGTCATCATGCAAACACTCTGTTTTATCTAATAAACTCGGCGATTGCATGGAGAATCAATTTACCTGGCTGTGATGAACTGTAGTGATTTCCTCTGCAACGTGGCTCAATTAACCTACGTTCCTTCTCATTCTACGGATTTCCTGGAATTTGTTGGCTTATCGTGTAGGCAAGACAATTTCAATTTAAAATCTTCTCTCAGCATTTCAAAACAAGAAGGCAGCATGTGGCAGCGTATCTCAAAATCTACAGGTGGCAGAGGATTTTATGCATACGAAATCTGGAACATAAAATCTGGGATTCGATTTTAATTTTGATGCTTACCTTCACTGAGACTTCACCGCATAATCTGAGGGATTCTCTGCATAAATTACGGCTTGGCATTATCTCCATTAGTTTACCTACACGGTCTCAGCTATTTTTATCATCCGCTGTCAAAACGTTTTTCTTCTCGCATCTATCGTCTTGCCTGAGCCTCAAACGGCTGTGATGGGAACAAACTTACGGTTCTGAGCATCCACAATGGCAGAGCTCTTTGCTGTTAATACGCACAGGGTTTATTTCTGCTTGTTTCAAAACGTTTTTACAATTTACTGTAGCTGTACAGGGTTTTTTTACCAAAACGTTTTGACCATTCTACTGTTTAGTTGTGCTCTGACCGGAATGCAACATGGCTTTTTTCTGTGTTTTTTTTAAAACGTTTTGACCATTTCCTTTTGACTGGCATGCCGTGCATATAACCATCGAATTGCTGAATGGAATTGTTTGGTTGCTATCCTTATTTCTCCACAACTGAAGGTGCTGTATGAATGCATGTGGCTGCACAACGTTACTCCCTTTCTTTCTGAGCTAGCCTTTGGCTATGATGGTAGAAGAAAGGCTTATCTCAGAGCTTGTTTCGCTGTAATGGTGAAGGATAGCTGTAGCATATTTTTGAATATATTTTGATTGTTTTTCACATGCAGCGATGTATTTCACTTGCGTACTTGTGGTTGCTTATGTTTCACTGTGTGTACTCTCTTACTACGTTCTTGTCATTCCATTTGCCATCCTTATTATGCTGCCCACATTCTTTAACATTTCATCTTTCAATCATAACCGCCCTCATTACGTTGCATGCCCATACTTTAGTTTGTTTGCATCATAATTCCATGTCCTTCGTTGCATTGTATTTCCACCATATGAATCATGCACTCATGAATCATTTCGATTTAATGGCTGCCATAATGTGCATGTGTGCTATTTACTGCAATGTATTTCCATAAGTCTGTTATGATATATACTTGCCACTGTATAGTATTGCATGCATATATTACTAATATCATTTCTTCTTATGCGCCATGATAAGGTTTAAAGGCTTTGCAATATGTGCATCTCTTATATCTCCTATGTCGTTTTAACATATCATTTTAATTTTAAAATGACCATTTAGGTCATATTTAAAATTATTTCCATTATGCTAATTGCTTGGTTGTTTGTGCATGTTTTATTGCATCTTTTAATCTATTTTTGCTTGAAGGAAAAATACTTAGGGTTAGGGTTATGAAATGAGAATATGGAATATATGAATATAGGTAAATAGAGAATGATATTTAGGGTTATGAAATGTTAGGGTTATGGAATGAATGTAAGATGTACATATGTACATTGAATTAGGTATAGGGTAAATGTAGAATGAAAATGTAGGATGGACATAGGCTAATGGGTATAGAATGAGGAAAGTGTGATGAATATAAAATATGCATTCAGGTATTAACTCAATTTTAACATAGTCTAGAAATTTCTACAAAAATGTAAATTTACAAGAGCAAAATTTTGTACTCATAATACTTGTACTTCCCTGATAGTATTGGATGAATGTTGTCTTGTTCGAATATCGTAGATAGATAGAAACATAGAGCTTGTTTATTCTTCATTGATTCTGGTCCATTGATTGTTGATGTCGTTCAGGTCCCTCTGCAATTGATTCATAATAACTCAGGTCCCCTCTGTCATGTACATTTTGATGCAATATATACATGTTTTTGCTAATATTTCAGGTCCCTCTGCAATTGATTTCAAAAATATTTTAGGTCCCAACTGCCAACAATACAAGTTCCGTTGTCAATGCAGCTGCATAACTAAGTTTCTTTTTGTGAACCTTCCCCCTTGCTGATGGGAAGACTTGTCCTCAAGTCTTCTTTATTTTGGAGGATGATTCCTGCAAACTCAAACTGAAGAAATGGTAAAACAAAATAGAGAATTCATATTGGCCAAACAGGTTGGTTTTCCGATATGAATTCGAGTTTGTATTGTGCCACTTTCGTGGATTTTCACAACCAAACTCCTTTATTATTTTTGATCTTTTTCTATATTTTTTTTATGTTTTCCTTTTCTAGATGGAGGTGGGGTGTAATGGAGTAGGGATGTATGAAAAGCTTATTGAAATAGGTTATATTGAAGTCATGATGTAGTAGTAAGTCTGGACTTCAACATGCTTGGTCATGGAGCTTAACATACAGTATGGATGATGAACAATATGAATTCAAATCATGAACAAATGATGATGATCAAATCATGAACAATATGAATTCAATATGAAAGGCTTCTTTGAATATTGATGTGACTTGACATAGTACTGAACTTGACTGCTTCTTCTAATGATTGTCTTCATGTCTTTTTGCCTTGATCTGGATCATGTTGTAGGGTTTAGTGGTGTTGTTGGTCAACATTGAAGAGTAAGCTTCAAGAGTTTGAGTTTCATTGAATGAACTCAAAATCAGGTGTATCTTCACTTTTATTTGACTTGAACATTTGTATTCATATTCTGAAATATGAATTTGATTTGGAAAATTACTTCATCCATGGAGTTCACTCCTTCATTCTTCTTGTGACCTGCAAAAACATAGCACTTGCCTGCAATACAACATTAGATGATGGAGGAAGAGAGGTGTACAGTCTCTCTTCTTCCAATAAACATGTAAATCATTACAAGCATTTCTTAGAAAACAAGCCCAAATATGATATGAAAACAAAATGCATTTATTTACCCTTTTGAGGAATGGTGGCCAACCTAGACCTCCTAGCGGTATTTTGTTTACAAAATATTCTTTTGATATCCTATTAGAGTGATTCCAAAGCCAAGTTAAAGTGAATTCATATGGCTACCTCTAGTATAAACAGGTTTTCAAAATGGTTCAAAATGATATGATAAAAATTATAAGGAGTGCCATGTTTGATAGGGCTGCTTGTGAATTTGTAACTAGACCAACAGTCACTATTTGAAGTGTAACTTCTTCGTTAAAGATCAGATAAATGTGATTCCACTTGGATATTAAAGTAGATTCATTTTTGTATTTCTAGTAGAAACAGGTTCTAAAAATTCTTAGGCTTGATATCACAAAATTGGTGATGAACAGGCCTAGGAGGCAGAGTTTTACTATGCTGGTTTGAAGACATTCAGTCACTAAATGTGGCATAAATTTTTCATTTCACCTCTAAATGGGATGATTCCAATTGTGTCTTAAACTAGACTTGAATATATATCTCCCATATAAATAGGTTTTGAAAATAATATGATTTAGTATTTCAAATATGCCAATGAACAGTCAAGACCTAGAATTGTCACTTTGCAGATTTTTCGACAAGCAGTTAGTATTTCAAGAATAACTTTTTCATATAATAACTGATTGAAGTGATTCAAATTGATTTGGAAACTATATTTCAAGGGCTATCTTCCCTATGGATTTAAGATAGAAATTTTTCCATTAGACACTTCAAATATAGACTGTACTAACTCTGTCCTTAACATGTCACTTGAGACCTAGTTTTGATTTTGATCACATTTTTCTTTGTGATATAAATTGAGAACTTCAAAATGGATTCTAAAACTAGATTTCAAGAGATATGTAAAATAAACCATTATTTGAAAATGATCCTATATGACTACCCAAAATAGGCTTTCTCTTACTGCATTTTTCCATGTAGTCCTTTCAAATGAATATTGAACCGTGATTTGAAGAAATTGTTTGAAACAAATTTATTATGGAAGTTTTATTGTGAATTCATTCTACTTGTTTATTTATTCTATTCTATCCTATTCTATTTTAGAAAAATAATTCATTCTCTCAAGTATAAGAGAATTTCCAATGCATCCATTTTCGTAACAAGATCATAAGTAAGCTCATATCCAAATTTGAAAAGTATACTTTAATGAAATTTTGGACATGAAGATTTATTTGATCAAGATTTGATGAGAAAGAATGTTGAATAATGGAGTAGTGTTGTAAGCTAATGACTAGTTGAAACCAAGTTTTAAGATGATCTTTGTCTGCTTGGTTCTCATTAATTGTCATAGCACAAAACTCTTCTTGTGGTACTGTTGATGACTCGAAAATCGCTGCAACAACATCGGGGATAACCACCCGGTCCGGACCTTAGTACAGCTCCTTTTCCGTTTGGAATAGTGGCTCCGACTAGGGATAATGGGACCAGTTTCCCAAAAATGGATAAACGGGATGAATGGATGATTTATAAACTAAGCTAACGGTGAGCGAATAACTAAAACTATTAACAAGAATACATAAACTATAATCTATCCCGGGAACTTATTGAGCTTTAAAGTGCAGCGCTTGATGATCTGTGTCTATAAACAGGCATATAGATGACTCTATTTAATAGACATAGACATTATTTCATTCATGATTACTATGCTTAAATAGTTAAGCAAAGCGATTTAAAGCGATATTACCACACTTATCATTTATATCATTGACATATACATGATTAAAAAGAAAGGCACATCATAAAACATCCAATAGTGGAATGAATATAGATCTGCTGTTACAGCGCATGCATATAATCAATAATAGCAAGAATAATCACATAGCAATTCATATGAAAGGAATGAATTCAGACATAGATAGAAATACCATATGAGCTGCTTGACACTCCCAATATCAATCACTACTTGTAATTCTTCCTTCAACGCAGAAACATTCTCAACAAAGACAATAGTGCACAATTGTATAAAAACTTCCTTGTTGAATTAAGAACAACTGGTCCAGTTTCATAAAAGAATATTGACTGAAGCACAATAGTGCAAACTTCAGTCTTTAAGTCTGGTACAAAACTTTACGACCCTTTCCAAAACAATGAAAGGGTCTATAAATACTAAATTAATCTAAATATCTATTAAACTGAAAGCCTACTAAATTGGTATCAATAAATCTTGATCCTATTTTCCTCAGCGATCTGGCAATCGGCGGCATGATTCATCAAGTAGGCTGCTTGCCTTTAAATCTGAGCTGACTTATCGCAAGCATTGGCTCTACTTCAGGAGGTTTGTTGAGGCGCGAACTGAGCTGGGCGGCATAGGTGGCATCCTGAATATCGGGAATTATATACCCGATCGCATCTGTTAGGCACTTAAGGGCGGCTCTCTATGTATGCGGCTTAATCAGGAAGAGCCAATATGCTTCAAAGGTTAAACTGTTAATCCCAGCGATTAATCTCCCCTTTTCCTCTAAATCAAGATAACATGATTGCTCCAATGTGTTTGTTGTTGTCAACTTTCCTGGTGTACATTGGGAAATCATATTTGATAAGTAGAGAGTGTTGTTAACTAGTTCAACTAGGTTGCTGGAAGTTGATTTACATCTTGAAGCTGCCCTCTCTGCTTTCATCATCTGAGACTGCCATTCTGTGAAGAGTTTATCTTTATGTGTTTCTAAGATCCTGGGCAAATTTGATGCTCTCCCTTGATCAGAATCTTGCCAGTCAAGAAATGCAGTTATGATCTCTTCGGCTTGATCCAATTCATTTCTGGCCTTCTCTACCTGCTGATTTATGGATGTCGTTAATTCACACAGTGGCTCTGCCTGAGCGATTTGTTGACACAGGAGCTTAATTTGGGATATTAATGCAGTGTTTATTTGTAATGCTTTTGCTCTGAATTCAGCCACTTGTGGAGCACCCTTTATTTTTTCGAGTTGCGATGACAATTGAGCAATTTGCTCATCCTTTGTTTTCATCATTTGCTCGTTTGCTGCCCTTAATTGTGCCAATGCCTCTGATAATTCCTTCTGTTTCTGGATCGCGCTTTGGTCAATCCTTTGCTTTTCTGCCTGCAATTGCTGAGTTAGTTGACTGTTCACTTGGTGTTGTGTCAACAATTGCTGCTCTGCCTGCTCTGCCTTCTGCTTTGTCTCAGCCAACTCTGCCTGTAATGCGAAAATCTCTTGATCCTTGGTTTTCAGTAGCAGACTTACCTCCGATGCCTTATCAATTGTCGCTGCCGAATAGGCTCCCGCATACTGCGACAGTTTTGTCAGGTCATCGGAGGGGTCAAATTCCTCCTTCCAAACCACATTGCCCGTAACAGTTTGCTCTGGGAAAAGGGAAGGTTGATCAGTCCTTCTTCTCTTCCTTTGTCGTTTAACCACTGCTTTATGCCTTGGGCTGTAGAAGACATCCAGGGGAGGAATATCTTCTACATGGAGAATAATTTGGTCGAAGGGGTCCTTTGGTATTACCTCAACATCCTTAGAAATGGGTGGGCCACTGGTTCCACTTAGAACCTGAGGTGAAGTGATGTCCTGTGTATCGTTTGTCTTGGAAGTGTTTGTATCCTTTGAACATTCCAACCCACTGATGATAGAGTCAAATTTCTTCCATTCCTGGAGCAATTTAGGGTCAATACGAGTATCTATATTGACATCAATGGTGGTTTGTTTTTGCTTTTCGGCTTGGGACTCCTTCCGTACTTTTTCCTGCTCTTCTTGTTCTTTCTTTTGTCTTTCCTCCTGCTCTTTCATTTGCTGTTCCTCTTTCTCTTTCCTCTGATCCTTTGTTACAACGGGAGGTTCCTTTGACTGTTGTTGATCAGGCTCGCTTGATGATGTCGCTGGGGTTGTTGCTAGTAAATCTAGAGGCAGAGTTTGCAACCTCTGTTCTCTAAGTTTATTAAATTCAGTCAACCCTTCATCATTATATTTCGCTTTGGCGAATGATTTAACCTGATTTATTGACTCAGCTGAAGAGAACAGGTCATCAAACATATCTTCCTTATGATCAAATCTTGTCAGTTTGGCCTGTTCTAGTGCATTATAGGCAACCTTATTTGGATCAAAATGCCTATTTGGGAGAGTCGCCAGAGTCAAGGATTGAATTTTTGTGGCTTCCTTTTCTGCATGTTTGAGATCATGCAAGGTATATACACCACACCTCAAAGGAAAAGAGGGCCAGCCTTGCTTCTTATTTTTCTTGAGTGTTTGTGTAACACTCTCAGGAATGATTTGGTAAGAAATTTCCCTCGCTAGCAGTTTATCCGGTATGTACAAAGGGAGGACATGAGGTCTGGCTTGGCTACCGAAAACTCTTATGTAGGTAAATCTCTCCTCTCCAAACCATCTACCTATTGCGGTTAAATCAATTCCGGCTTGATAGGAAATCTTGGGAGCAGGTTTATCGAAAATGGAATAATAAATAGGCAACATAAAGCCATTACAGACTTGGTATAGATGATGTTTATAAGAAGATTTCCACAATTTCTGATGATATATATGAATAGGCGTGGGGTCTTGCGCAGTCCACCTCCAGCTGAGTACGGGGAATTCAGAGTTAAAACACAGGGTATCTAG
Organism: Pinus tabuliformis; assembly: GCA_031772625.1. Lineage (NCBI taxonomy): Eukaryota > Viridiplantae > Streptophyta > Pinopsida > Pinales > Pinaceae > Pinus > Pinus tabuliformis. Next base: position 330,397,378 of record CM062805.1, on the reverse strand, counting down.
AATATAGGCACTGTAGTAAAATGGGGGAATTACCCTTTCAGAAATACGGGTCTTGTTTCTAAACTCAAGCACAGCTTGTGCTAATTTGTCAGAGAGGATAGTGGCCCAATCCATAATTACACTGTTGCATGCTGCTTCCATTAGAGGAACCATTTCTATGGTAAAATTAGCAGAGTCATGCAATCCCCATAATCTACACATCATTATTCCAGCATAGCAATAAGGAGAAGCCAGAGAATCAACCGAGTACTTACCGGAAGATTCGTGTTTGTGCTTGGCCGGATTTTGTCTCCAATCCCGGATGGGTTCGGATTCAACTTCATTTTCGTTTGCGAATTTCTCCAGGAACGCCTTATTATATATCTTCTCTGGCTCGGGCAAATGATACATTTGCCTTAGATCATCCGCCCTGAATGACCCGAAAATTCTCCCGTCTCTGGTGCTGAAGGTTCTATCCAAGATTGGGATTTCTTCAATCGCCCACCGTACTACGTCTGTGTATGGGAGAATTTGTTCCCTGGCCGCTATCTTGTGAAGGAAAGAGTCGGCTAAATCCTTGAGAGTACTCTTAGACTTCCGAGTTAAATCCACAGTAGCTTCTACTATTGTCCTTGCTGGTTCTTCGGCTTCAATCAGGTTGTAGGTGCCTTGCCAAGTAACTCTGACGAGACCCGTACATGTAGTATTAGATATCAAGCCCTTCTTTTTGTCCACGACAGCTTGTCCTGCAGCTGGTGTAGCGGAAGCGCCTGTGGTCTTCTTGGATTTCTTCCCCATTTTGCTTGAGCTTTCTCCTTTGGATGAATTCTGCACAGAGGTGAAAATAAACGTAACACAGAGATATGCCAATGAAAATCCAATATGGGAAAGATATATTGATCAAAGCGTGCTGAGAGATTAACTCTAAATATGGCCGCGGATACAATCCATGGGAAGATCTTTCAATTACATTAAATGGCCGTTTAAAACCTGCCACCCCTTAAATGCCCATTATACCATTATTCGGCCGAATGACCCATTTAAGCGTGCTATGGATGTTTTGGCGGTTTGGCGCAGGTGCATCATTGCTTAGCAGATTAAGCTTTAAATATGATTTGATCATAATATCCCTCCCATTTAACGGCTTTTTTGAAATCCGCGCTATATCATAATCGGGCGTCGGGAACACTTAAATCCTTATGTTGACAATTTTGAAATCCCGATCGCCGATAGCGAAATCGCATCGCATCGGGGTGAATGGGCATAACAATGTGCATAAATAGTGTATCGCCGATTGCCGATTGCGATATCGCATCGCATCGGGGGTATGACCTAGGTGCCTTATTATTGTGCATAGGATACTGCCGATTGCCGATTGCGATATTCCATCGCATCGGGGTGAAAGGGTTGGGGTGTTTTAAGACTGCGTAAAGAGTACCACCGATAGCCGATCGCCGATTGTGGATCACATCGGGACTAATGGCATGGGGGCGCTTTAAAATGTGCATAGAGTATTGCCGATAGCCGATAGCGATATCGCATCGGCGGAGACCAATGTGCCACTTATTTGTGTTTTCTATGCCATTGCGATATGCGATCTTGCGATCGCTTTATCGCAATGATAAAAGATTGTTTTATTTGACCAAAAATGGGTTGTTAAAAGGTTTTATATAATGTCTTTATTTGGTTTGCGGACCTTTTTCAAATAATGAAATATTGATACCAACTAGCTTCTAAAGGGACCCATTTCATATGATAATTTTGTAAATAAACATGATATGAAATGGGGGGTTGTTGTAAGGCACAACAGGTACTTGTTCAAAATCTTGTATGCACAAGGGATCGTGTGATATACTTGCTAGAAATTCTTCAATTTTTGGCTCTAATGTTTGATCTTCATTGCATGTGATCCATGATTCATTCACCTCCTCACAAAGATAGCTAGAAGAAAGATCTAGGTTCTCTTCCCGTGGATCATCTTCATGGATGTTTTGTTGCTCTTCTATCCTTTGACATAAAGATTCAACCCTAGTGAGCATTCTAAATTGAGGACAAGGACTTGAAAATAGTTTTGTGGTAGCATACCCTCCTTCTCTAAATGATTTCTTTAACATCATTCTTTAGATCTTGTCTTGCAAATGGATTTTGTAGTTATTTTTTTTTAATTTTATGTTTTTGTTGGGGGGTTTGTTTTGGGAAATCTACTTCTAGGATCTCTATTTCTAAGCATAAAGAAACATAACTAAGAGAAATGCATACTAACTAGATTTTTAGTGCTTTTGTGTATCTTCTATTTGACTATGCTGATAATTACCTCCATGGCAACGGCGCCAAACTGTTGGGCTAATTTATTGACTAAATTAACACAAGTATTTAATTATCAATCCGGGTTTGTAAAACTTGGAGGCAAATCCACTGTATAGGGGCATCAGATATAATCAAGTTTAGAAGATAAAATTTGAAGATTTAAAGAAGTACATATTACAAATATAAACCTATTTTAACAATTTCTAATTCACTTATGTAATATATGAGGGAAGAGGCTCCTAACTTAGGAGAACCAGGTTGTCTTTCCCTACAATACTATTTTCATGAAGATAAATCTAAGAGCACTAATTAACAATGGTTTATGATGCAGAAGATGTAGAAGAAGATGCTCCTAACTGAGGAGGTCCAGATTGTCCTTCTTCACAATCCTACTATATCACAATCACCATTGCTTCAAACTAGAAATGCATAAATAACTTCAAATAAGAAAAGAAGAATGAAATTCAGTTTTAGTTCAAGATCAAATAGAAGGAGAATTTAACTTAAATTCCTTTGTGTCCCTTCATATGTAGATTAGAATTAAACCAATATTCATTCAGCAATCATCACACATCTAAATACATTTGAAACAAAAACTAGTCTATGAAAACTATGAAAATTGAACCAAGAAGTGTACTTAGCTTGGTGTGGGGGCCCTCCATCCTTGCCTTGCACACTTGAAGAAATATGAGCTACAGCAACTTCAGTTAATCAACCAAGCATGAACAACAAATTGGAATGAAACAAGTTCTTCAAATTAGCTCCCAACTCCAATTATACAAAAGTTACATACAAATTCCATTACAAAAGCCATCAAAGTCTTGGCTTTAAATAGAGGTTTTGTTAACACCCAGGTTGTTCCCTATGACTCCCAAGGGAATACGGCCAGGGTAACCACTAACCAATCTTTGGATTGCAGTTTCTAGCCAAACTACAATCAGAGAGGGCTCTCTCTTTATGATTTGTCTCTGTTTTGATAGTATTTTAGGCTAGCTATTATGCTCAGGGTTCTGTTTTATGTTTTGGTTGAGGGATGTCTTCTGCATCAAAGGTGCAAGTTTTTAAAGAGTATTAGTCCATTGGGCAATGGAGTCTGTAGCTAAATGTTGTCTGGAGTATTGTGTAGGTTTGCTGATATTACAGGGCCATTTAAATATCTCAAGGAACAGTTCTGAAATTGTGATTATGAGGTGTGTTCAACCAGTGAAAAGCAGTTAAGAATTCTCCACTAAGCTGAGATGCAAGAAAGGGATATGTTGTATAGGAGCAAACTCGAATTCCTGAAACAACGATCACTGAGAAAGCTATAGTTTGAAAGTGCAGCATTTAAGAATTACACCTTATGTCTACAACTGAAGAAAACATTCATAACAACATAGATTGAGTTCAGGGTATCCTGTGAATAAATCCTGAAACTATTCTTTTTCTCTGCTATTAAACTATAGAAAATGGAAGCATGAATGAGCCATGAAAAGGTAACAAAAACACATAACGAAAGTTTATAGAGGACTTATTGTGCCATGAGAATACGCAGGAATCCTGTAACATTCAGCAACACTCCACAAAACTCAGGGAACACAGTGCTTTGGAAATTCCATCAGCCTTTGTATTAACAGTCTGGAAACTTACAACATAAGAAACTCTTGAAGAGAAATCAACAACAACCCCTGCAAACTTATGTGAGGGGCAATATATACAAATGATCATACAAAATATCTAAGGCGTTGAGTCATCTGAGAAATAAATGTTTTCACCAACTTGTACAGAACAGTAGATAAGAAAGTTATTACATCATTGAATACAAAATAAATGCTCTTTATATATGTCAGGAGATATTTTGACCTTTGGAGGCCACTGAGTCGGTCTGGATGTTCTGCTTTAATGCTGGAATATGCGTCTTTATGGTTGTCGTGATGTAACTTTCGGCCCTGCTACCTGTTAGCTGTCAATTGTGCTTTGTTGGCCAAATAGTTCTGCTGAGTTGGCTCAGCCCTTCCCTTTTCATGCATGCTGATCTTTCCAAGTTTTCCTGTGCATGATCACTTGTAAATTTGAATAAAAAATAACAAAACTTGATTTACAGGCTCTGGCTTATAATATCAGCTGTATCATTTTGGTCCAGTATTCCTGTGTGGGCAATTGGTGTCTCAGAATTGCCTCTAGTGTCTCATCTGCCTCTGTGTATTTATAGAAATTGGGAGGCACTTCAAACAGATGTTTGATTTCATTCATTATAAAGAATAAATTCTCTACCTTGTTGTAGAGAGTTTGTCCTGTAACTGGCCCTGTTTCCTCTGAGGTGCTGGCCTTCTCTGTGATCTGATTTGTGGCAAAGGTGTTCACCCTCTTGGCATAGCTTTCATGGGAAAGTAGTTTTCCTGCACTATTCAGTAAGCTTGGAAGACCTCTGTTTTGTAATGCCACAAACTTTTCCATGAATCTATTGACCTCGGTCTGCATGTCCTGGGTCCTTCTTTCTAATGTTTGCACCAGGTTTCTAGTGTTAGGACCCTCTTTATTAGCTGGATGGTCTCAGTTCTGTTGGAGATTCCCATAGTTGCTAACTGAGCACTTGTTCTATTATTAAGCACATTGATCATCCTGTTGGCAACTTCAGGCATATTGCCTAGAGAGGCCCTTGATGTCCTTGGGGTCATGCCCAATCTCTATGATTATATCTTCTAAGGACCTGATTCTGTTGTCCTTTGCTTGAGAGGATGCCCTCTCCAACTCAAGTTGAGCAGCTGTATTATTTAGGCTATTTACTAGCCTGTAGTTATCCAGTGTCTTGTCTGCCAAGGATGCATACACCATCTCACCCGTTTGCTTATGCAATTCGATTTTGTCCATTGGGTGGATGTCCTTGGCAAGGACCTCAAGATTGGTCCTCAAGTAGTCTGAAGGAGACTGTGGTTGCAATGTAGTTGGCATGAAGTGACTCATGATCATCTTGCCCTCATTTACATCATATGCAGACATGAGTCTTTGCTGGTTAGTAGGAGCCATCTTCAACAAATGATTATATAGTTGTATTTTTATTGGCTCACTTCTCCTCTTTATGTCAATGAACTGCTGTTTGATGCCCAGTTCACCTTCTCTTTGGTGGCTTGAGGAGCTGACTTCTCCTCCCATTGTTCTGTCTTGTCCCTGTTGGAAGGAACTTGCAGAGGCCTCCCTGCTAGGTGGGCCCATGCCCAAAGATTCTCCCATTGGCATTTCTTCCTTTGAGAAAGGATTCATTCTCTGTCTTTTCTCCCCATAAGTTGTCGATGTTGTAAGGGGAGTCTCTCTGTCCCTTTTCCTGCTTGTATCCTCCTTTTGTGGAGTTTGGAGGATTGATGCTTCAGCTGATGTTTCTTGCCTTGGAGGCACAGTTTGTTGTGGCTGTTGCTCAGTGGATTTTGGGGCTTCCAATGTTTGCTCTTGCTGCACAGGCTGCTCCTGTCTTTGTTCTTCTTGCTGTTGGTGTTGTGGTTGTTGATGCGCTTCCTGCTGCAGCACTTCTTCTTGCTGTTCCACCTCCTTCTCTGTTTGCTCTTCAGTCATGGGAGGTGGCTGCTCCTGCTCCACCTACTTTTCTTTGCCTTTGTTGGATGTCTGTTGAGTGTCCATGGCAGCTTGCTGATGTGTCGTTGAAGATGAGGCAGCTGCTCCAAGTTGCCTTTGATATGAGAAGGAAACCTATCCACAAGTTTCCAAGTCAGCCTCTTTTTGAATATTCCTAGCCTCTCTTTCTAACAGCTGCTCTCTAGTAATTGGCTCTTCTAGAGTTCCTTCTTTCCAGCTCAAAGAATTGGCATATTGCTCAACATGAGGCAGCCTTACATGTGCATAGTTACCCAATTTGTATTTTATCCTCCTGAGGGAAATAAAATGATTACGGTCATAAGGTGTCCATTTGAAACTGGTTTGTAATTTGAGGCCCTCTAGGATCATATCTGCCTCCTTCCATCCCTCCTCTCTTTTGTTGTATAGAAAAGGACCTAGCTGGTTCCTTACCTTCAGCTGCACCTTCTTGTTTTTACTTTGGAAATGGATGTAGTCAGCATTTCCAAACTGCCTGAAGTATTCTAAGGCAAAAAGTCTCATAGGGACATATCTTGGCAGCCTATAAGGGCTCAACTCACAGCCATATATTCTGATTACTGTGTGGTGTTGGTAAAAATACCAATCACCAATGCTGTAGGCCTTGGAGAGATGGAGAATTCTTTGCATGTCATCAGTCAACCTTGGAGGAGGAACACCATACAGCAAGGTCATAGCCGGGTGAATGAACAGGTCTATGAATTCACAGTATGTGTATGGTGATTTAGAAGTATTATGAAAAACTGAAGTCCAAAACACAACTGACCTTGGATTCCCCTGGGCATTAAGTTTCTTGAGGGGAATGGGGAAACTGTCTGGTTGATAAAATAAGAACAGATGGTAGATGTATGAGGTGTATCTGAACACCCTTTCTCTTTGTAGATTCATTAGCTGTTCATGGATCTTTTCTGCAATATATGTGGCATAGTCATAGTGTACAGCTGGAGGCTTTCCAGGAGAAAATATGGACAGCATTGCCATTATAGTGTCATCAACATCTTCAACTCCCCTGTACCCTAGGTCATAGCTGATCAAATCCACCAGCATTCTGCCCAAGTCATTCAGGTAAGGATATCCAATAGGAGGAGTACTTATAGTTTCGGAGCTTGGCTGTATGAATAACTGATTGATTTTGATGATCTAGGCACTTGACAAATTACTCCCCTTCTTTACTAAGTCCAGCATGGAGAGAGGAGTCAATGGCCTTGCAGTGTGAAAATGCAGCATCTCATTTATGGCTTCTGGGGTGATATGGAACAAGACTGAGCCTGTAGGACTGAGAATAGCTCTCTGGGATGGATCATAACATTCCTGGCATCTGTGGATCAAGTCTGGAAGGGCATTGACTTGAGGGAGGTTGTAAATGGGCAAATTTGAGTCCCAAATCCCTAAAATATCAGCTCCACCAAGGTGTTGGGCTTTCAATTCATTTAGCATGTGAATATTAAACTTAGAGCCCATTGGGAACCAGTCTAACATCTGATAATCTACATCTCCTAGGGCTTTCCATTCTAACTCCCTTTGAGGGGCATTCAGAGGCTGAATATTCAAGGCTATTGGTGTTTCCATGGCTAGTAAGGCATCTAACTTGTACGTAAGCTGGTTAGAATGAGCAGAGCAGCACAGAGGGGTCTCTTTGCAATGGATATGTGAATTGTAAGGAACAGAGGGCGAATTGTGCAAACAACAATTGAAATACTGCTCAAAGGACTAATGAAGCCAGTACCAGGACTGATAAGAGTGTTTCTATGGTGAATTTTTGCAGTTTGAGGTATCTAGTTCACGACTGCGCGAACTAACTGTAAATTCAGGTCAATCTTGTCAAATGCAGGCTTTGCAGAAGGTTTATTGCCTCGCCAGTTGGAAATGGGTACAGGTCACTGGATACTTGATGGTGATTTCAGTGCTTTACACTCTCTTAAACAGATTGCTTGTAGAAATATGGATAAAACCAGGTGCAGGGAACAATTTTGAGAAATACCTTACGAATTGCCGATAACAGTTGCAAATGCAGGTACGACGGAGGCGCCCACAGTTTCAGAGTCGAGTTGTGCAGGTTGGCGCTGATTTGGTCGTGAAATGCATGCAGGAATAACAATAGTTGCTTTGGCAAAAAGTGGGAAAAACACGAATTTTTGGCTAAAATATGGATTTTTGGCATATTGGCGCGTTTTTGGGATGACGTCAGCATGACGTCATCAGGTGGGGTCAAGGTCGGATGACATCAGCATGACATCACCGGGTGATGTGGCAAGCTGCGATTGGTCCACGAGGATAACGAGGTGGCAGACATATCAGCGCAGGGGCGGACAAGAGTGCTGACGCGACGGCGGGGTGGCACTAACGTGGGTCTGACATGGTGATGACGCAGGCATAGCAGAACCGGCAGTAAATCATAAGCGGTAATGGTTTTTTTCTCGGACCGCCTTAGATACGGTCGCGGTTTTGTCAGAGGGCGACGCGTGGCAGAGGCCTGACGTCACCCTCTGACAGTTTCTCGGGTGCTAATTTTTGGACGTCAAGCCCAACCCAATATGCATAATGGCCGTCCGATCAAAGGCGCTTGATCGGATGGTTGACGGATCAGTGAGGTGATCGGGCAATACGGAAGGGAGGCAGTAATAAAATATTATTTTCTTTTGAAAGGCGTGCCCAGCGGGACTTTTGGTTTCGGCGGAATTATATGGTTTTCTTTGTATTTTCAAATGGAAATAATATCGCGCCCATACTTTGGATAAGTTGGAAAAAGTGGGTATTTGTGTGCTTTTTGCAAATGAAGCGGGTTATGGGTAAAAGGGGTTTTTTCATAAGGTTTTTCTTAGCAAATGAAGGTTTTAATGGGGCAAATGGCTTTAAGAGGGGAAAAAGGGGTAAGGCTTAGGGTTCTCAAACTGACCAGCTGTCAATTTGATCCCTGACAGAGAACATATGGCTATAATGCTAATGGGAGGGATATTTATACAATGCTTGGGAGTTTATACACCATGGTGTTATAATAGTAGGGAAAGGGTAACATAGGGGAATTATATAATAGAAGTTAGGGATTAATGTGGATGAAAGGGTGGATGAGGGGTGATATCACTAAGTTTATTTGAAAATCACTTAGCTTAGGGAGTAGATCAAAATGAAAAGATTTTTAGACAAGAAATGTGGCTTTTAAAAGAATAAGAACCACCATAAAACCACAAATTCTTCCATGAATCTCAACTGATGAGGGGATGTTAGTGATGAATGGAAAAAGGGAAAATTGGGAAGTTAGACATGCTTCTTTGCTTTGCTGCAACCTGATAGAGAAGAAGACCTTCTCAATCCATTGATTTTGCTTTGTGAAATAGGTTAGCACACCTTCAATTGTAAGGAATGACATTTCTGCAACCCCTATCTGCCTACCCATCTACTTGCCTAGCATTTTTTGTTTCTTCTTGGAGGGTGCACTTAGACTTGTAGACCCTTATTTGCCTTTTCTTTTCTCTTGGCCTTTTCTTTTGATTTCCTATCTAGAACTACCCTTATTACTTCCAAGGTCCCAGATTAAGCAGTTGGGAACCTTAATTCTCTACCTAAGCTACTTGTCTGCCAAGATTAAACAGTTTGGACAGACTTCTTTCTCTATTCTACAACTGAAAATTTAAAACATGGCATGATCCAGCTTAAGCTGTTGGACCATCCATCAAAATTGAGTACCCATCAAGCTATATACACACCTTGTCTTCTCTTGGAAATATGGGATCTTTGCATCATCAAAGCAGAGCATATTTGGAACTTTCTTTGCCAATCATGAAATATGAAACCTATTGGTATAGGTAGCTAACAGTGGCTCCACATGGGGATGGTTTTTCATTTGAAATACCAAGAACAGCAGGTCAGAATGCCTTGGCCTTTGACTGCTTTCACCAACACTTGAAGTATGCTGCTTTAAAATGCCAAAATTGTGCTCTTCCCATCTTGGTAGATCTATGATCCTATTTGCCTTTTGCTGATAGTTAATAAAACTTGAGAAATTGCATTTTTACATCCTACAGAGAGTAATATATACACTTGAATATGTACAATGGAAACTCAGACTGTACTTATGGGCAGTAGTCAAAATAGTGCTTCAGCATCCTGCCATTCACAGGACCTTCATCCAAATCAGTTTCATTAAGACTTTTAAAGAAATAAGTATTGTTTCCTTGTACTGCTTGGACAGAAAATGGTCCTCTCCAAAGGGAATCAAATTTTCCATGTTTTCCTTTGTCTTCCCTTCTTGAATCCCACTTGAGGACTTTGTCACCAATGTTGAAATCTTCTGCCTTGGTCCTTCTATCAAAAGCTTTCTTTAGTTTTTCTTGTAAAACTTGAACTCTGCTGTAGACTTGATCTCTAGTTTGCTGTAAACATATTATTTGATTGATCCTTCTTTGCATATCATTTGGTTCAGCTTGACTTTCTTGAAGAAGTTTCATGACAGGAATCCCTAGTGATGAAGGGAATTTGGCTTCTAATCCATAGACTAACTCATATGGGCTGACCCCAATTGATCTCTTGGTTGTTAGTCTATCTGCCCATAAGGCATTGACCAGCTTCTTATGCCAATTCTTCTTATTTTCTTCCAGCACCTTCTTTTTGATGTTAACAAGGCTTTTATTTGATGATTCAGCAAGGCCATTTCCTTGGGGATAATAGGCAGTAGAATGGCCCAAGGTTATGTGAAATTTGTGGCAGAAATTCACCATCTTCTTTGATCTGAAGGCAGCAGCATTGTCTGTTATTATCTTATCAGGACAACCAAATCTGGACAGGATATTGGTCTCAAGGAACTGAATGATAGTGGAATCATTAGCTTGTCTGCATGGAACAGCTTCAATCCATTTGGTAAAGTAGTCTGTAGCTGTTAGAATCCATCTATGTTGGCCTGAAGATGAGGGATGAATTTCCCCAATGAAATCCAAGCCCCATTGTTGAAAAGGTCTCTCTGTTGCAATAGGCCTCAAAGGCAATGGCAATAATTTTCTCTTTCCCTCAAACACTTGGCATTTATGACATGAAGTGGTAAATTTCTTGAGATCAGAAAAAACAGTAGGCCAATAATAACCAGCCCTCAAAATCTTATCCACAGTGGACTTCCAATACAAGTGTCCACCACAGTCACCTGCATGAAATTCTTTCATGATACTGTTAGTTTCATTTTCAATCAAGCAGTTCAGTAGTATACCCTCATGGTTTTTCCAAAGCAAATTGCCATCCATAACACAAAATTTTGAAGCTTTCATTTTTAGGAATCTACACTTAGTTCTGGACAATCTTGGTGGAGCACATAGGTTTTGTAACATGTAACAGATATCAAAATACCAAGGGGATTGTTCAAAGGCTACATTGATCTTTGGAGTCGCCAGCTCTGGTTCATTGTCCAGCTGGTTTATGTCTAAGGCTTGGAAGTTTGCTTCTGTCATTAGTTTGGCCAAACCTTGCCCTTTTATTAGTTTTGTAGGTTTTATCTCAATATCAAATTCCAAAATGTTGGCAATCCACTTTCCTCTTCTGCCCTCTAAATTTTCTTGGGTGAGAATGTCTTTAACAATGGGACTTGGTACATAAGCTATAACATGTGAATAGAGGATGTAAATCCTAAAGTCTTTAATTGCCTTGACCAAAGCATAGGCTTGTTTCTCCATGATTTGATATATCAGAGGTGCATCTCTAAGAGCTCTACTAAAGAAAGCAATGGGTTTCTCATTTCCTTGGTCATCTTTCTGTAACAAAACTGCAGCAATAGTATGCTGGGAGGCAAAAGAAAAAATGATAAATTCCCTGTCAAATTGAGGATTTGTTAGGACTGGGGTTTGGGTAAGGGCCAATTTTATGCCTTCAAAGGCTTGATTTGCTTCTACTGTCCATTTCACTTTTGAATTCTTTTTTAGCATGTTGTTCAATAATCTGATCAACTCGGCCATATTTGGGATAAATCTCCTCAGGAAGTTGATTTTACCCAAAAAGGCTTGTAATTCCTTTACATTTCTTGGGTGGGGCATTTGTAAGATAGCTTGTATCCTATCTGGGTCTATTCTTATGCCATCCTTTGAAATGATATGTCCTAACAGCTTACCTTCTTCCAAACCAAATAGAGATTTCTTGGGATGTAAGGAAATTCCATATTTCCTGCATGTTAAGAAGATCTGCCTCAAGTGTTTCAAGTGTTCTTGGTCAGATTTAGAGAAAGGTGTGAGGTCATCCAAATAAATGACAAGAAAGTCATGAATCTCTTTGGCAAAAGCAATGTCCATTGCTCTCTGAAATGTTGCCCCTGCATTTTTCAATCCAAAAGGCATTTTCACATATTTGAAAGTTCCCCATGGGGTTGTGAATGCTGTTTTGTCTTGGTCATCAGGGTGCACTAGGATTTGATTAAAACCTGAGAATCCGTCCAGTAATGAAATCCTTGAGGCCCCTACCACTCTTTGGAGAATGTGATCCATCTTAGGTAAGGGATAGTTGTCTTTGAGAGACACTTGGTTTAGATTTCTAAGATCAACACATAGTCTTATTTCACCAGTTTTCTTTCTTGTGGGCACCAAATTTGAAATCCAATCAGAAAACCTTATTGGTGCTATGATGCCAGCTTTAAACATTTTTTGAAGTTCTTTTTCAATTGAAGGGAGAAGCATGGGATTAATCCTTCTCAATTTCTGTTTGAATGGCTTTTGATTAGGCTTGAGAGGGATAGTATGCTGGATAACAGAGGTATCATAGGATTTCAGATCCTCATAGCCCCATGCAAACACATCCTGAAACTCTTTGAAAAGGTCAATGTATTTGGGCTTTTGATCAGGAGGTAAGGATGTAGACAATTTGATTATCTTGGGTTTCTCAATGGTTCCAATGTTGCATTCCTCAATGGCAGCATTTAAGGGCTGCATTTTTGGTTTTCTAGGGATGTCATTCGAATCAAAGATGTCCTCTAATGGAGTTAGGCCTGTTGGAAGAAAATTGTCTTTCAGCTCTATGATCTCAACCTCTGTAACAGGCAGTTCTTCATAAGTGTTTTGTTGAATTTGTTGTATGTTTTCTTTGTTGAAAATGGTTGGATGTAGCATTTGTTTTACTGTTCTGGGTGATATTGGGTGGTTATTCTGTTCAAACTGTATTTGTGATTGACTTGCTCTTTCAGGTATTTGTGATTGACTTGCTCTTTCAGTGTCAATATTTAATCCTGCAAATTCTTGTTGTAAGGTCAAGAAATTATTTATTTGTGTATCATCTTCAAATACCTGCCAGTCTTTGACATTGTTTGGGACAGAAGGTTTGTGCTTTACCTCAGCTGTAAAGCAATGATGGGGCTCAAAAGGCAGCTTGCAGGTACTTGCAAATGTGGCTAAACTATGAGCATGAAGATTATGGGTCCTAGAAATTTTGGTGATTTGAAATTCAGAGAAGAAGCTTAGTATTTCAGCCACATCAGACCTATAAGACCTCAGTCTTTTGTCATTGGTGACAAAATTTCCCTTTACTTGTTAGATAACTTGGTCTGAGTCTCCTAGAATTGACACTTTTATGGCTTGTAGGGACTTTACTAGCTTGAGGCCTAGTAAAAGAGCTTCATATTCTGCCATATTATTAGTACACTTGAAATTCAGTCTATAGGCTCGGCCTTCTGCATGAGTGTGTTGTTTATTATGTATCCAAACTCCAGCTCCTGCCCCTAATTTGTTGCCTGACCCATCAAATTCAAGGAACCATAGGAACTATTGTTCCGGGGAGAACTTAATGACCTCCTTGTGTGCTGGAATTGTAAGTTGAAGCTCTGGTTTACCATCTGGTTTGTTTTCTAGGGCAGTCTCCTCACTTGATGGAACCTGTTCGCTTTCTTGAGCAGCAGCTGTGTTTAATGTTTGCTTAATCATTGTTTCTTGGGTAGCAGTTTGCTGATTAGTGTCTTCCTCTTGTATGAGTGTCTTGGGTTCAACCTCATTATCTGAGAGAGTTGTATTATCATTGAAGAGAATGTATGAGTCTATGTCTGAATGGACAACATATATGGGAAAGTTTTGGGGCTTTTCTTCACTGCTGACCATGTATTTCATTAGTGTTTCTATGTACAGTCTCTTTGGTTGCCCAAAAACAGTGATGGTGGCATATGACATGTCCAGTTGTAGGGAACCTTGAAGTTTAGCCCCCCATGACCTTGATAACAGCATCCCATACTTGGGTGGGATATCAACAACTACAACATCCATTAGAATTGTTTTATTTGGGTACTGAACAAGGGACACACACAGATCTTTTATTAGACCTAAGCACTTGACTTGGCTGGAGTCAAAGGAGAATAGGTCCTTATATGGCCTTGTAATATCTAGATTAAGTCTTTCCATAACTGCTTTTGGCATGAGGTTGTGAGAGGCACCTGAGTCAAACATTGCATTGTGTAATATCTTATCATGAACATGTAAACTGACATAAAAAGGTAAGACCCCTGTGACTACTGCTTTTCCATCAACTTCTGGACCGAACAGCAATTCTGGGGTATCATCCAGCACATTGACATCATCTTTGTTGTTAGTAAGTTGAAGGGACTTCTTGATTTGTTGTTTATAAATGTCATGCTTGGCTAGTTCTGAAAGAGGAATAGCTACCTTCAATTTGCTAATTTCAGTTTCTAGGTCAAAGGGTTTTTCAGATTGGGTCTTTTGGCTGTGGATGACAGTTCTTTCCTTGTTCACTAACTCTTCTTCTTGATTCTTATCTTGATCTTGAGGCTTGTCCTTCTTGCTCATCTCTTGAGGAGTGACACTTGGGTTAGGGTGCAAGGATGATGTAGCCATGGGCTGCTGTTTTGAAGAAAATGGTTCAGTGACTTCTTCTATGGTTACTTCCTTTGCAAGTGATTCTGTTGTGTCATTTGGCTATGTTCCTATGGCTCTTTTGGGCTGCTGGCTGTGCTTTATCTTTTCAGGCTGTGTTACATTTACAGTTCTACTCCTTAACTTGTATTGTTTATGGACTTCATAAACAGCTGTGTCATAGCCTTGTTTAAAGTCAAATGACTCACCTGATTTGGTTTGGAACAGCTTGATTTCATCATTCTCATGATCTTCTTGTGTTAAAAAGACTTGACTTTCACCATCCAAACCCATTAAATTAATGTGGGGATCTTCATTGGGTTCACTTGATGTGGAAGTCTCAGCATAATTCTCTTGGAAAGGGGGTCTTATGTATGGGTCAGAACTAGCCTTGCCAACGTTTGGATTTTGAGTTCTCCTAAAATTTGGATTCCTAGGAGGGTTGTTTTGTGGTGCTTCCCATGATGACTTTCTCTCAACAGATTCCACTCTATCACCTAATCTCTTCATACCAGTGAGTATTGCATCCAGTTTTTGATCAAAGGCCAAGGGTTCTTCTTTGTAGGTGGTTCTCTTTTCCAACCTTGCTCTGTTTCTTTTGGCAATCAAGTTAGCTTCCACTGTGACAGCAACCTTTTGGGCATCTGCAAGGGTTTCAGGAGCTCTCTCCTTCAACTGATAGGCCATATCAGGGTCAAAACCATCAGGAAATTTGTACAAGGCCAAATCAGGGGGAGGTCTTAAATTTTGTGGGATTGCGTTATATACATTGTTGAATCTTGCACAATACTCCAAGACAGTCTCTTGGGGACCTCTTTTGATTGTATCATATTCACCAAGTATGTGCAAAGGATCTTTCTTTTTCTCCCATCTGTTAGTAAAGGCTTGATAGAGCTCATCAGGAGTTGTGATGGTATTTACAGCAAGTGATCTGAACCAAGTTCTTACATCCCCAGTCAAGCTTTGAACAAACATCCTCATTCTCACACTGTCATCATCGATTTCATAGTTCTCAAAATGGTCTTGCATTCTTTTGGCGTGCTGAATAGCTGTGAAAGGGCCAGTGGAGTCAAAATATGAGATCTTGGATTGATAGTCTTGAGGTAAAGCTGGAGCATTAGCAGGTAACTGCAAGGGTGCATACCTATTGGCCATATTTGCAGGGTTTATGGGATTGATAGGGACAAATGGGATAACAGGGACGATTGGTACAACAGGGGTAGTGGGGCTGGTAGAAACTAGAGTGTTGGTCACGGGAATATGTGCAGTGGATGAAGGTGTGAAAGGAGGGCTTTGAGATGTAGATGGTGAACTGGAGGAAACAGGAGTAGACCGAAATAGAACCTTGATAGGAGTTGGAACTGGTTCAGGGTGAGCTGTGTCAGGACTCAAAACACTAGGATTTTCCTGCCTTTGCTGTTTCCTAATTATTTTGGGGATTGTATTTGGATTTTCAAAAACTGCTGGTGGATTTGGGTCAGGGTTTGACCTAGTGTGTCTGGTTTCCCTTTTAGGAGCCAGCTTCTGAACTTTTTTTTTTTTTTTTGAGTATGTTTTTTGGAATATTTTTATATCTGTAAGGACTAGGCAAGATTTTGGAATGGCTGTATATTTCTCAAAGCTAACATGAAGATTGACTGAAGCAGCATTTATCTGAACCTGTTAATGTAAAACAGACACAGTCCTGAAGGCTTCCTGGCTGTTTATTCAGACTTCATCTGTAGATTTAGGAGATATACAGTAATTAGAAAATTTTAAGGAGTCCCCAGTGGAGTCGCCAATTATGTTAACACCCAGGTTGTTCCCTATGACTCCCAAGGGAATACGGCCAGGGTAACCACTAACCAATCTTTGGATTACAGTTTCTAGCCAAACTACAATCAGAGAGGGCTCTCTCTTTATGATTTGTCTCTGTTTTGATAATATTTTAGGCTAGCTATTATGCTCAGGGTTCTGTTTTATGTTTTGGTTGAGGGATGTCTTCTGCATCAAAGGTGCAAGTTTTTAAAGAGTATTAGTCCATTGGGCAATGGAGTCTGTAGCTAAATGTTGTCTGGAGTATTGTGTAGGTTTGCTGATATTGTAGGGCCATTTAAATATCTCAAGGAACAGTTCTGAAATTGTGATTATGAGGTGTGTTCAACCAGTGAAAAGCAGTTAAGAATTCTCCACTAAGCTGAGATGTAAGAAAGGGATATGTTGTATAGGAGCAAACTTGAATTCCTGAAACAACGATCACTGAGAAAGCTATAGTTTGAAAGTGCAGCATTTAAGAATTACACCTTATGTCTACAACTGAATAAAACATTCATAACAGCATAGATTGAGTTCAGGGTATCCTGTGAATAAATCCTGAAACTATTCTTTTTCTCTGCTATTAAACTATAGAAAATGGAAGCATGAATGAGCCATGAAAAGGTAACAAAAACACATAACGAAAGTTTATAGAGGACTTATTGTGCCATGAGAATACGCAGGAATCCTGTAACATTCAACAACACTCCACAAAACTCAGGGAACACAGTGCTTTGGAAATTCCATCAGCCTTTGTATTAACAGTCTGGAAACTTACAGCATAAGAAACTCTTGAAGAGAAATCAACAACAACCCCTGCAAACTTATGCGAGGGGCAATATATACAAACGATCATACAAAATATCTAAGGCGTTGAGTCATCTGAGAAATAAATGTTTTCACCAACTTGTACAGAACAGTAGATAAGAAAGTTATTACATCATTGAATACAAAATAAATGCTCTTTATATCTGTCAGGAGATATTTTGACCTTTGGAGGCCACTGAGTCGGTCTGGATGTTCTGCTTTAATGCTGGAATATGCGTCTTTATGGTTGTCGTGCTGTAACTTTCGGCCCTGCTACCTGTTAGCTGTCAATTGTGCTTTGTTGGCCAAATAGTTCTGCTGAGTTGGCTCAGCCCTTCCCTTTTCATGCATGCTGATCTTTCCAAGTTTTCCTGTGCATGATCACTTGTAAATTTGAATAACAAATAACAAAACTTGATTTACAGGCTCTGGCTTATAATATCAGCTGTATCATTTTGGTCCAGTATTCCTGTGTGGGCAATTGGTGTCTCAGAATTGCCTCTAGTGTCTCATCTGCCTCTGTGTATTTATAGAAATTGGGAGGCACTTCAAACAGATGTTTGATTTCATTCATTATAAAGAATAAATTCTCTACCTTGTTGTAGAGAGTTTGTCCTGTAACTGGCCCTGTTTCCTCTGAGGTGCTGGCCTTCTCTGTGATCTGATTTGTGGCAAAGGTGTTCACCCTCTTGGCATAGCTTTCATGGGAAAGTAGTTTTCCTGCGCTATTCAGTAAGCTTGGAAGACCTCTGTTTTGTAATGCCACAAACTTTTCCATGAATCTATTGACCTCGGTCTGCATGTCCTGGGTCCTTCTTTCTAATGTTTGCACCAGGTTTCTCAGTGTTAGGACCCTCTTTATTAGCTGGATGGTCTCAGTTTTGTTGGAGATTCCCATAGTTGCTAACTGAGCACTTGTTCTATTATTAAGCACATTGATCATCCTGTTGGCAACTTCAGGCATATTGCCTAGAGAGGCCCTTGATGTCCTTGGGGTCATGCCCAATCTCTATGATTATATCTTCTAAGGACCTGATTCTGTTGTCCTTTGCTTGAGAGGATGCCCTCTCCAACTCAAGTTGAGCAGCTGTATTATTTAGGCTATTTACTAGCCTGTAGTTATCCAGTGTCTTGTCTGCCAAGGATGCATACACCATCTCACCCGTTTGCTTATGCAATTCGATTTTGTCCATTGGGTGGATGTCCTTGGCAAGGACCTCAAGATTGGTCCTCAAGTAGTCTGAAGGAGACTGTGGTTGCAATGTAGTTGGCATGAAGTGACTCATGATCATCTTGCCCTCATTTACATCATATGCAGACATGAGTCTTTGCTGGTTAGTAGGAGCCATCTTCAACAAATGATTATATAGTTGTATTTTTATTGGCTCACTTCTCCTCTTTATGTCAATGAACTGCTGTTTGATGCCCAGTTCACCTTCTCTTTGGTGGCTTGAGGAGCTGACTTCTCCTCCCACTGTTCTGTCTTGTCCCTGCTGGAAGGAACTTGCAGAGGCCTCCCTGCTAGGTGGGCCCATGCCCAAAGATTGTCCCAATGGCATTTCTTCCTCTGAGAAAGGATTCATTCTCTGTCTTTTCTCCCCATAAGTTGTCGATGTTGTAAGGGGAGTCTC
This sequence comes from Pinus tabuliformis, assembly GCA_031772625.1. Taxonomy (NCBI): domain Eukaryota; kingdom Viridiplantae; phylum Streptophyta; class Pinopsida; order Pinales; family Pinaceae; genus Pinus; species Pinus tabuliformis. The sequence continues at coordinate 330,378,459 of CM062805.1, read as the reverse complement.
TCTGTCCCTTTTCCTGCTTGTATCCTCCTTTTGTGGAGTTTGGAGGATTGATGCTTCAGCTGATGTTTCTTGCCTTGGAGGCACAGTTTGTTGTGGCTGTTGCTCAGTGGATTTTGGGGCTTCCATTGTTTGCTCTTGCTGCACAGGCTGCTCCTGTCTTTGTTCTTCTTGCTGTTGGTGTTGTGGTTGTTGATGCGCTTCCTGCTGCAGCACTTCTTCTTGCTGTTCCACCTCCTTTTCTGTTTGCTCTTCAGTCATGGGAGGTGGCTGCTCCTGCTCCACCTGCTTTTCTTTGCCTTTGCTGGATGTCTGTTGAGTGTCCATGGCAGCTTGCTGATGTGTCGTTGAAGATGAGGCAGCTGCTCCAAGTTGCCTTTGATATGAGAAGGAAACCTGTCCACAAGTTTCCAAGTCAGCCTCTTTTTTAATATTCCTAGCCTCTCTTTCTAGCATCTGCTCTCTAGTAATTGGCTCTTCTAGAGTGCCTTCTTTCCAGCTCAAAGAATTGGCATACTGCTCAACATGAGGCAGCCTTACATGTGCATAGTTACCCAATTTGTATTTTATCCTCCTGAGGGAAATAAAATGATTACGGTCATAAGGTGTCCATTTGAAACTGGTTTGTAATTTGAGGCCCTCTAGGATCATATCTGCCTCCTTCCATCCCTCCTCTCTTTTGTTGTATAGAAAAGGACCTAGCTGGTTCCTTACCTTCAACTGCACCTTCTTGTTTTTACTTTGGAAATGGATGTAGTCAGCATTTCCAAACTGCCTGAAGTGTTCTAAGGCAAAAAGTCTCATAGGGACATATCTTGGCAGCCTATAAGGGCTCAACTCACAGCCATATATTCTGATTACTGTGTGGTGTTGGTAAAAATACCAATCACCAATGCTGTAGGCCTTGGAGAGATGGAGAATTCTTTGCATGTCATCAGTCAACCTTGGAGGAGGAACACCATACAGCAAGGTCATAGCCGGGTGAATGAATAGGTCTATGAATTCACAATATGTGTATGGTGATTTAGAAGTATTATGAAAAACTGAAGTCCAAAACACAACTGACCTTGGATTCCCCTGGGCATTAAGTTTCTTGAGGGGAATGGGGAAACTGTCTGGTTGATAAAATAAGAACAGATGGTAGATGTATGAGGTGTATCTGAACACCCTTTCTCTTTGTAGATTCATTAGCTGTTCATGGATCTTTTTTTGCAATATATGTGGCATAGTCATAGTGTACAGCTGGAGGCTTTCCAGGAGAAAATATGGACAGCATTGCCATTATAGTGTCATCAACATCTTCAACTCCCCTGTATCGCAGGACATAGCTGATCAAATCCACTAGCATTCTGCCCAAGTCATTCAGGTAAGGATATCCAATAGGAGGAGTACTTATAGTTTCGGAGCTTGGCTGTATGAATAACTGATTGATTTTGATGATCTGGGCACTTGACAAATTAATCCCCTTCTTTACTAAGTCCAGCATGGAGAGAGGAGTCAATGGCCTTGCAGTGTGAAAATGCAGCATCTCATTTATGGCTTCTGGGGTGATATGGAACAAGACTGAGCCTGTAGGACTGAGAATAGCTCTCTGGCATGGATCATAGAATTCCTGGCATCTGTGGATCAAGTCTGGAAGGGCATTTACTTGAGGGAGGTTGTAAATGAGCAAATTTGAGTCCCAAATCCCTAAAATATCAGCTCCACCAAGGTGTTGGGCTTTCAATTCATTTAGCATGTGAATATTAAACTTAGAGCCCATTGGGAACCAGTCTAACATCTGATAATCTACATCTCCCAGGGCTTTCCATTCTAACTCCCTTTGAGGGGCATTCAGAGGCTGAATATGCAAGGCTATTGGTGTTTCCATGGCTAGTAAGGCTTCTGACTTGTACGTAAGCTGGTTAGAATGAGCAAAGCAGCACAGAGGGGTCTCTTTGCAATGGATATGTGAATTGTAAGGAACAGAGGGCGAATTGTGCAAACAACAATTGAAATACTGCTCAAAGGACTAATGAAGCCAGTACCAGGACTGATAAGAGTGTTTCTATGGTGAATTTATGCAGTTTGAGGTATCTAGTTCACGACTGCGCGAACTAACTGTAAATTCAGGCCAATCTTGTCAAATGCAGGCTTTGCAGAAGGTTTATTGCCTCGCCAGTTGGAAATGGGTACATGTCACTAGATACTTGATGGTGATTTCAGTGCTTTACACTCTCTTAAACAGATTGCTTGTAGAAATATGGATAAAACCAGGTGCAGGGAACAATTTTGAGAAATACCTTACGAATTGCCGATAACAGTTGCAAATGCAGGTACGACGGAGGCGCCCATGGTTTCAGAGTCGAGTTGTGCAGGTTGGCGCTGATTTGGTCGTGAAATGCATGCAGGAATAACAATAGTTGCTTTGGCAAAAAGTGGGAAAAACACGAATTTTTGGCTAAAATATGGATTTTTGGCATATTGGCGCGTTTTTGGGATGACGTCAGCATGACGTCATCAGGTGGGGTCAAGGTCGGATGACGTCAGCATGACGTCACCGGGTGATGTGGCAAGCTGCGATTGGTCCACGGGGATAACGAGGTGGCAGACATATCAGCGCAGGGGCGGACAAGAGTGCTGACGCGACGGCGGGGTGGCACTGACGTGGGTCTGACGTGGTGATGACGCAGGCATAGCAGAACTGGCGGTAAATCATAAGTGGTAATCTTTTTTTTCTCGGACCGCCTTAGATACGGTCACGGTTTTGTCAGAGGGCGACCCGAGAAATTGTGAGGGCGACGCGTGGCAGAGGCCTGACGTCACCCTCTGACAGTTTCTCGGGTGCTAATTTTCGGACGTCGGGCCCAACCCGATATGCATAATGGCCGTCCGATCAAAGGCGCTTGATCGGACGGTTGACGGATCAGTGAGGTGATCGGGCAATACGGAAGGGAGGCAGTAATAAAATATTATTTTCTTTTGAAAGGCGTGCCCAGCGGGACTTTTGGTTTTGGCGGAATTATATGGTTTTCTTTGTATTTTCAAATGGAAATAATATCGCGCCCATACTTTGGATAAGTTGGAAAAAGTGGGTATTTGTGTGCTTTTTGCAAATGAAGCGGGTTATGGCTAAAAGGGGTTTCTTCATAAGGTTTTTCTTAGCAAATGAAGGTTTTATTGGGGCAAATGGCTTTAAGAGGGGAAAAAGGGGTAAGGCTTAGGGTTCTCAAACTGACCAGCTGTCAATTTGATCCCTGACAGAGAACATATGGCTATAATGCCAAGGGGAGGGATATTTATACAATGCTTGGGGGTTTATACACCATGGTGTTATAATAGTAGGGAAAGGGTAACATAGGGGAATTATATAATAGAAGTTAGGGATTAATGTGGATGAAAGGGTGGATGAGGGGTGATATCACTAAGTTTATTTGAAGATCACTTAGCTTAGGGAGTAGATCAAAATGAAAATACTTTTAGACAAGAAATGTGGCTTTTAAAGGAATAAGAACCACCATAAAACCACAAATTCTTCCATGAATCTCAACTGATGAGGGGATGTTAGTGATGAATGGAAAAAGGGAAAATTGGGAAGTTAGACATGCTTCTTTGCTTTGCTGCAACCTGATAGAGAAGAAGACATTCTCAATCCATTGATTTTGCTTTGTGAAATAGGTTAGCACACCTTCAATTGTAAGGAATGACATTTCTGCAACCCCTATCTGCCTACCCATCTACTTGCCTAGCATTTTTTGTTTCTTCTTGGAGGGCGCACTTAGACTTGCAAACCCTTATTTGCCTTTTCTTTTCTCTTGGCCTTTTCTTTTGATTTCCTATCTAAAACTACCCTTATTACTTCCAAGGTCCCAGATTAAGCAGTTGGGAACCTTAATTCTCTACCTAAGCTACTTGTCTGCCAAGATTAAACAGTTTGGACAACCTTCTTTCTCTATTCTACAACTGAAAATTTAAAAAATGGCATGATCCAGCTTAAGCTGTTGGACCATCCATCAAAATTGAGTACCCATCAAGCTATATACACACCCTGTCTTCTCTTGGAAATATGGGATCTTTGCATCATCAAAGCAGAGCATATTTGGAACTTTCTTTGCCAATCATGAAATATGAAACCTATTGGTATAGGTAGCTAACAGGTTTAATGAAACAAATTGATCTATATTATCTCTAACACTCATATCTACTCATATCCACCTATCTATGTCAAACTCATCCAATTCATCCCAAGAAATATGGTCAATCCCATAAAATCTCAAAACTGCCCTATTTCCTAGGGATTTTCTGGGGACTAGTCATGTTTGACCAGCCTTGACCGGGCCTAATAAAGCTTGTTCTGTCCGAACCAAGTGGAGTTAGCTTAGTCCTAGTTCCCAAGCTGTCCCTGCATGCATCAAACTCGAGCCCAAGTGTCCTGAAAATATGTCATCCACATAGCTATTAGGGGAATTTCTGATTCGGTCCAAAATTGCACTTGAAACTCAATTTACATAAAAACTTCTAGAAATTGCAAAATTAAAATTAAACACCTGAATATGCATAAAATACATCAAAATGAGATGGATGTGATGGAAAATGGATGGAAAATATAAGGATTAAGTAGGTTTCCCTAAGCAAAAATAGACCAAAACTGAAAGCCAACAATAATCTTCCATTGAATATGTTGTTGAAGCAATGTAGCTGCTCCACAAATTCGCTCCAAGTCTTTTAACAAACCTCGAAAACTTTGATTTGATGTGAGGAATAGTGATAATGAAATTTATGTTATATCGGAAATTACTGAGTTGTTTTACTGCACGATTGTTTTTATAAAAACTTTAACATGTAAATTTTATTATAGTGATATAGGGAACTATGATAAAATGAACATTACAGAAGACTTTAACATATAATTTTTGTTATGGCGATATAGTAAATTATGATATAGCAAACATTACATAATTGTTTTATAGCACAATGAATGTGGGATTAATTTGTTTTAGAAGATATAATAAAAATTTAAAAAAAACATTCAATTGTCTAGTAAATATTATATAGTTTAAGTAAAAAATTAATTTAGTAAAAGATTTAGTTTACAATTTTAATTTAAAAGATCTATTTCATAAGAAAATTTTAGTTAAATTTTTTTAATAAATTGTAGAAGAAAATTATGGAGGAAAATACATGAAACAAAATTTTTGGAGGGAAACTTTGGAGGGAAATTTTAATTCTTTAAGCTATCTATTATTATTAGGAGAGAGTGCATTTGTATCATTAAACCTCTTCTGTTTGAAATACATGGATTCTTTTGATAGAGAAGTTTCTCTTTGTGAAGGATCAACATCTTCATTGCATAACAACTCTATTCATATTGATGAATATAACGGAAATTCTTCCACAATGAATAGAGAGTCAAATCTTCCTTAGTCCTAATCCTAAGGACTATGAGAGAAGCACTGATGAAAGACAGGATGAATAATTTCAAAGAAATAAAGAGTCATGGTTTCCACTTAGTCCTAATCCTATGGACTATGAGAGCCGCAGTGATGAAGATCATGATGAAGATTTTCAAATAAATAAAGAATCGTAGTTTCCACTTAGTCCTAAATCTATGGACTAGGAGAGAAGCAATGATGAAGAACATAATGAAGAATTTCAAATGAATAGAGTGTCACGATGTCCACTTAATCATAATCATATGGACTATGAGAGTAGCAATGAGGAAGAGCATGATGAATAATTCAAAAGAATGGAGTGTCATGGTGTCCACTTGGTCCTAATCCTATGGACTATGAGAGCAGCAGTGATGAAGAGCACGATGAAGAATTTCATATGAATAGTGTCACAGTCCACTTAGTCCTAATCCTATGGACTATGAGAACAACAGTGATGAAGAGCATGATGAAGAATTTCAAAACAATGGAGTGTCACGGTGTCCACTTAGTCCTAATCCTATGGACTATGAGAGTAGCAGTGATGAAGAGCATGATGAAGAATTTCAAAAGAATGGATTTTTACGGTGTCCACTTAGTCCTAATCCTATGGACTATGAGAGTAGTAGTGCTGAAGAGCATGATGGAGAATTTCAAAAGAATGGAGTGTCACAGTGTCCACTTAGTCCTAATCCTATGGACTATGAGAGCAACAGTGATGAAGATTTTCAAATAAATAAAGATTTGCGGTTTCCACTTAGTCCTAATCCTAAGGACTATGAGAGCAGTAGTGACGAAGGACAGGATGAAGCACTTAGTCCTAATCCTAAGGACTATGAGAGTAGTAGTGACAAAGGGCACGATGAAGAATTTTCAGTAATTGAAGAGTCACATTTTCGACGTAGTCCTAATCCTATAGACTATGAGAGAAGCACTCACAATGCACATGATGAAGAATATCCAATAAACATCGAGTCAAATTTTCCATTTAGTCCTAATTCTAAGGACTATGAGAGTAGCACTGAAGAAGGGAAAGATGAAGAATATCCTCCAAGTCAGTATTTCAAAAGCACATATGATCATAGTGAGGATAAAATTCCTCATAATGATGATGAAAATTCTTATACAAATGATGATCCAATGATGGAGATGTTGTCGAGAAATATTGTATCGAGGAGTAGGAGTAGACATTTTCGTATCAATCCAAGATGTTCTAGCTATACAAGGGGTAGAGCAGAATATCTGAAGAGAAGAAGTTCTATTAGCGCTCTCATTTCAAGTGAATGTTGTCAAAAAGATTGCTTTTAACATATGGATTTCAAGTTTGCAATAGAGAAAAGGAAGAGATATTTGTCAGTGAACAAAAGCATGCAAAATCCATATTTAGTGGGGTGCACGAAATCTACATTGTCAGGTTATGATTATCATATTGGGTCTTTATTTATCTGTAGAAAGGCTTTCAAAATGTTTAAATCTATGGGTAATTTTCGTCTATCAAAAATCCAAGAAAATTTGGAAAAGGATCCCATATTTTATTAAGAAGTACATCATAAATGACAGTTTGGGCCATTATCAAATACTGCAATGTCATGGATGAAAGATTTCTTTTCAAAGCATGGAGAGTGTATGCCAAATAAAGAGACAATACATATTCCAGATAATTTCTCAAGATAAGAAATCTACAACTTATACAAATAATATGCAGAAGGTGCTGAGGGACATGGTTGATTTATTACATATCAATATTTTGTGAAGGTATGGAAGAAAGAATTTAACAATGTCTATATTCCTAAGAAAACAAGGATGGGGATTTGCAGTACATGTGCTTCTCTTAAAGAAAAAATGGATAAATGTGAAGGGTCAGAAAGAGGTACGCATTCATAACTTTAACTTTTAAAATTGTATAGTCATCAACTATGAAAATGTATTTCTTAATGACTTTCTTTTATGTTGTGTAAATTCCATTGTAAAAGAACTTCAGGAGCATCACGAACAACAAACAAATGAAAGGAAAAATTTGAGCAACCATCGAAAGAAGTGTTATGATAATCTGAATAAATGTTTGGGTTTGATAATTGATGGTATGGACCAGAAGAAAACACTTTTACCACATTTTGTTTGCACAACCAAAAATTTACAGGAGGAAAACTTTATTCAGTATCACTTGGTCAGTTGTATGGTCTTCAATGGGAAAATGTTGCCAAGGGTGTAATTCACAGCTCCAAATATTTATAATGATGCAAATATGACAATAACCATAATTCATGATGTGCTTTCTAATTGGTCTGGTAATCTTCCTAAAGTTTTATATCTACAATTGGACAACACTTTCCGTGAAAACAAAAATCAGATTGCTTTTGGATATCTAAACATGCTTGTTGAATTGAGAATTTTTCAGAAGGTAAAGGTTGGTTTCCTTCTTGTTTGGCACACTCATGACCATATTGATCAGACGTTCAGTCATTTTTCAGTCACATTGAGGAGGAAGGAGGTTGGGAGCTTTCCATCATTAATTGAATGTATTAAGAAAACATACATGCCAGAGCCTACTTTTGATGTGTTGGAAGAAACTATTGACATGTGAAGGTTTATTCTGGGATCGTATGGTGAGGAGAAATGCATTAAACACCTTGTAGGTTTTAACCCCGTACAGAAATTACTTGCATACGAATTCTAACACACAGAAAATAAACAATGCAAGAGCATAACACATAAAACACATATACACAAATATTTCCCCCTGGATCCCAAAACCGGGACTACCAAATTGATTTTTCATTAATTTCCTTTCAATGTTACAATACATATTTATGCATGCCGAAGCATCCAGTACCGTGGACCAAAAAAGATCGCATCCAAAACCATGTGCGAAAATCATGCACAAAACCATAGGTAGGTTCGTCCAACTTAATATAGGGTCCAAAAAAAAAATTCCCGGGGCACTGCTCTGGACGCCGTAGAGGGGGGCTACCCAGCCCCCCTCAAACCCCCCCGAACAGGGGGGGTTGCCGCCCCCCTCAAACCCCCCGGACAGGGGGGGTTTTCGGCCCCCTCTAACCCCCCGGTTCACTACATGGGCTAGTCATGGAAAGAATAACACAACTCAACACAATTTAATGACATTAGGTTCCAACATCAATTTCGTATCAAAAAAATTGATGGGAAAACACTAATATGGGGCAAAAATTATTCAACTACTGCAAAATGGGCACTGTCATCAGGTTTGGAATTTTTGAAGTTCATTCTAGATTATCCAATATTTGCATCAAATATATTTTTATTACAATCAGTTGTTGAAGTTCATAATGCATACAGACATAATAGAGATATAAATTATTCTGATTGCCTAGAAGAAATTAAAAAATGTATTAGATATACATATGAGTACTTTGATATTGTTGATTCAGTTTGGTGGGAGTCTTTTTTCAATAATCAAAGTGATATCATTTCAAGAACAACAAATGAAGATATACCTTTGAAAAATCCATTTATTTGGCCACAAAATGTGTCAAATGAACATGAGGAAAGAAACATTGTTGAACAACAACAATCTCAAGGTATTATTAATTCTTCACAGGCAGAGGAAAGAGAGATGTATATTGGTTCCAAAAGATCTCATGCACAACGTGAAGCCATGGAAGACCTTTACAGGGCTTCAGTACATGATATTAAGGAGGGTTGCATGATCATAGTGCTAACAGATGGAGATCCCAATGGCTATCCATTATGGGTTGCTAAGGTTATAAAGGTCATTATAGAAAATGAAAATGTTATAGGTGTTGAAGTACATTGGTATGCGACAAATACACACCCATTCAATGGTATGTATAAACCAGAGATGGTAGTTGATAAAACAATTAACGAAAAGAGAAAAAGAAACGATGCAACTATAAATTGTCGTCGCACATACCTCTTAAAATTGGAGGATGTTGACATACTTGTTTATGACTTCAATTTAACAAAGAGAGGAACTCTTCACTTCAAGACGTTAGAGATTCTGAAAAGGTTGTTACTAGAAGAAATAATGTTGAGATGGGAGTCTGCTAAAACTAGTTATAGATCCAGAAGAATTTTGAAACCTGAAATGGTGGGCATGCATGTGGATTCAGATGGGGCACTAGTTGATGAAAGAGAAGAATATGGAACATCTTTATCAACATCCACTCGTTCATTTGAAGATGTGAATTCTAATGGTGTGCAAGAAAATCTGAGTGATTTCGAATAATTGTCTAAGACAATTTATATAACTCATGTTTGCATTGTATCTTGAAATAAAAATTTCGATTTCCATATGGTGTTAAATTAGAAGTTATGAGTCACTTTTATGTTTGTTGGATTATATGTTTTAATTATGATGATTTTTATTGTTTAGAATATCTACAATGCAGCAATAACTTAGAGATATAATGTATGTTTCATTCAATCTACAATTAATGACATTTTGATTAATTAGTCATGTAATTGTTCATAATGTCATGGTTTTTTAATTTTATGGTTGAAAATTTTCCAATTTTTTTGTATCTTTAATGTTATGGTTGAAAACAATTAGAATTTTAGCGATCTTTAGTGTCATGTTATTATATGTTTAACAACATGGATGAAAACTAATAGAATTTTAATGTGTTTCAGATCCCATTATTTTATCTTTATCATCATTACTAAAACATGTTGAAATTATACTTAGGAAAGAAAAATGTTATTCTACCAAAAACATTAGTGTGTTTTTTTCCTCAAAAACAATTGTTTTTTTGCACATAAAAATTCGGTTTTACTGCCATTTTTTAAAAATGTTGAAAATTGACCCTAAAAAAAAAACCATCATTCCAGTATCAACACTTTTCGTTTTCAGGGTGTTTTTTGGACAATTTTTGCACAAAAAAATCGTTTTCACTGCCATTTTTAAAACATGTTCAAAATTGACCCTTCAAAAAAAACCATCGTTCCAGTATACACACTTTTCGTTTTTAGCATTGTTTTTCATGTTTTTTTGGGGTTTTTTTGCCAGATTTCTCATTTTGAGTTTATAGTTCCCGTTTCAAAGTTTACATTGTTGGTTGTTGTGATGGTTGGCAAGACCTAATTGGTCATGAGGAAGAGGGCATGGGATCAATATGTGTTAATGGTTAGGGTGGATATTTTAATGTAATGTAATGTATGTGTTAATGTCGATTCACATACATTTTGTTAATTTTTTCAAATATAATCTAACACAAATGTATCATATGTTCACCATTTGCAGTTAACTCATTTGTTGAATAAAAATTTTGATAATATCATGGTCCCAGGTTCAGGTTCCAATCAAGATATGTTGAGAGATGTTAGTTTTTTTTAAGAGTTCATGTTGATACTATTATTCTACTTTTATTATATCGGTATCGTGAGGACATATTTTTAAAAGAAATAATTACATATATAATTAAATGTTAACAGATTCTGATTCCGTTTGACGTTTTCAACATAGTGCCACCATCTTCCTCCCTATTAGAAGATGTGTCAAATATTCGCTTGTCACAAGTATTGAATATTTCACTTTTGTTTTGTTATAAATTGAAGCAAGTTTCATTAAAAAATGAGATCTCTATCTTACAATTTTAAAATTTTCGAATTTTAAGTTTTTGGAGATGGTTTTCATTCTCTAGGGACTTTAGCAATGGACTCAGCAATGGGGATAGGATCATCTAAAAAATTTGAAAAAAAGGTGTTTAACATTTTTTTTAATATTGCGAGTTTATGCATTTTCATGTGAAATTTTAAAATTTTAATATATACATGTACATGTATTGTACAGGGCATCCATGAGGGAGAAATCCAGGGAGACCACCACAAGGTATTGCATGGAATTTGAAACTTGAGTCGTTTACAAGGATTGAATCGTCTAGACAATTTGAAGAATTTGATACTTGATTTTTTTAATATTGCGATTTTATGCATTTTCATGTGCAATTTTAAATTTTTAATATATATAAATGTACATGTATTGTACAAGTTATCCATGAGGGTGCAATGCATGGTGAACACCATGAGGATGCAATGGAGGGGGAACACTATGAAGCATTGCATGGAATTGGAAACTTTTTATAATTTTGTTTCAATGATCTTACATTTTCATTTAATTTTAAAACATAAAAATTTAATTTGAACTACAAAATCTTATGTATATATGCAATTACACATGTTGTGCAGGGCACCCATGATTCAGATGAGAGCACAAGGATGTTGATAGATCGTATATTTCAACGAGATTCTCTTTGATGCAACTTTTTATTTGACAATATTTTTATATTATATTTACTTTTATCATGATATAAATTTTGGACATATTTAAAGTAAAACTCTTTATTATGAATTGATCTCTTTGATGCATATTTTTATTTGACAACTTTTTATTATATATATTTACTTTTATAATGATATAAATTTTGGACATATTTTAAATAGAACTCTTTATTATGATTTAATACATGCTAATTTTGGAGTTTATGTACATTTTTCATGATGATTCTTATAATTTTGCATTATAAAATATGGTATACATTTTGCATTCATGTATAGAATGGCTACTATGGATGTCAGTTGATAGTTAAATTTTAATATAAAGTTGTTCATGCAAACATTTTATAAAATTGCATTATAAAACATGGTACAATTTGCATGATGCATGGTTTGATGCTTAAAGGTTTTACATATTTAAGTTCATGAATATGTAGTAATGAAATTAAATGTTCATTTAGTTGGTATATTTTGCATGATCATTCTTATAATGTTAGTAGATGATTCTTAGGTTTTGTTTAAAGTTGTTTTGTTAAGTTATTTAAAATGAATGTAGTAAAATTGCAAATTACAAAACATGGTACATTTTGCATTTGAATGTATCTTATATTTGGTGTAGATGTCTAAAACAATCATAACTTAAAATTGCATTATAAAGTACATTATAAAATATGGTATACATTTTGCATTCATGTATAGAATGGCTACTATGGATGTCGGTTGATAGTTAGCTTTTAATATAAAGTTGTTCATGCAAACATTTTATAAAATTGCATTATAAAACATGGTACAATTTGCATGATGCATGGTTTGATGCTTAAGGTTTTACATATTTAAGTTCTTGAATATGTAACAATGAAATTAAATTTGCATTTAGTTGGTACATTTTGCATGATCATTCTTATAATGTTAGTAGATGATTCTTAGGTTTTGTTTAAAGTTGTTTTGTCAAGTTATTTAAAATGAATAGTAAAATTGCAAATTACAAAACATGGTACATTTTGCATTTGAATGAATCTTATAATTTGGTGTAGATGTCTAAAACAATCATAACTTAAAATTACATTATAAAATATGGTATACATTTTGCATTCATGTATAGAAAGGCTACTATGGATGTCGGTTGATAGTTAAATTTTAATATAAAGTTGTTCATGCAAACATACTATAAAATTGCATTATAAAACATGGTACAATTTGCATGATGCATGGTTTGATGCTTAAAAAGGTTTTACATGTATTTAAGTTCATGAATATGTAGCAATGAAAGTAAATTTGCATTTAGTTGGTACATTTTGCATGATCATTCTTATAATGTTAGTAGATGATTCTTAGGTTTTGTTTAAAGATGTTTTTTCAAGTTATTTAATGAATTTAGTAAAATTGCAAATTACAAAACATGGTACATTTTGCATTTGAATGAATCTTATAATGTTGTAGATGTCTAAAACAATCATAACTTAAAATTGCATTATAAAATATGGTATACATTTTGCATTCATGTATAGAAAGGCTACTATGGATGTCGGTTGATAGTTAACTTTTAATATAAAGTTGTTCATGCAAACATACTATAAAATTTCTTTATAAAACATGGTACTAAGATAGCAATAAAAATATTTGAAAAGATAAAATGATGGTCCATAAAAAAGAAAAATGCAATGCAAACATGATAGTTGTACAATCAACAACAAACAAGAAAATTGTGATATGCTACATCCTTACATTATAGTAGTATTTGGGAGATCTTTGAATTTATTTTTAACTTAACAACAAAGTCATGCCATATTAATGAAAACAATTTTGTAATACTTAACTTACTAGCTAGAATGGACAACTTAAGAGTGCACAAAAAGAAAGGCTAACAATGTACTTGAACTCTAAGTTCTCAAAGATGAATACAAGGAGAAGAAATTGTTGGGCAATTCAATTAAAAAAATTCTAATGGAATACCATCCTCAATGATCCGTTCATGGTCAACTTTTGACATTCTCAAATTTTTAACTTACAATTTTTTTTTTATTGAAATTCTATCAACTTTATGTGTGCTGCACACACCAAGTGACTATATTGACAACTTATGGCATCAGGCTGATAGTCTTGAAAGTAAACATTCCTCTCAGTTTGATGAGTTTTTTGGAAAAAATAACCTTTCAGTATAATAGACCCTCTTTCATATATAAAATCATTATCATCATAGCCTTCCAATAATTTCATCTTTCGTTCAGTGCACCACATCAAATAATACTTGACATTTTCTATGTTGTTAATGGGTGCAACTATGGCAAAAATACCTCTTGCACAATAAAACAAGTGTAAATTCATATAATAATTAACAAGAAATTAGTTATCAACATGGACTTGATTTTACTATCTATTAAGATCTATATTTAACTATTATCTAGATACTTATACATAATGATTTCAAAACATAAAACAGATATATATATATATATATATATATATATCTATATATATATATATATATATATATATATATACATATACATATACATATACATATACATATACATATACATATACATATACATATACATATACATATTCTTTGAAAGCAATTGAGATGTTACCTTTTTTAACAAGATCAGAAACTCGATCACCTTCAAATGACACTATAGTCTCCTCTAATTCCATCTTTCTGCATCTTGCAATCGACATGTTCCCCTTTGTATTTAGTTATGTATGTTTCCAATCTTTTACATATATATTGTTTTCACAAACATCATTGAATTGTGCGTCCTTTATGCAAACAAGACAAAAACAAGATTCTTTTCTTTTATCAAATGAAAACACATTTTGGTACTCCTTTGTTTTAATTGAATGCAATTTTCGAGTCCCTTTTATTGTTTCAGCTTCATATGTAATCAATCTATCTACATCTTGGACTCCAATATGCCAAAAAAACCTATAGTAAATTCAAAAAGAATTTAAATATGTTATTTAAAATACAATTTATATATCAAAGATAATTAAATCGTGATATTATTTAAACTATATAATTTATAAATGCTTAAAATTAGAAAATTAATAAAAATGATCATATATTAAAAATATATACAAGTTAATGTATATATGTACATACTTGTGTACCTCCCTTGATGGGTTAGTCTCATGGCTTAGTGTAACAATGCACCATTGAAAAACTTGTTCAACTGAGAAAAGTCGGTTTGCAGAGTGGTCCATTTGATATCTTCGAAGTGCTCGTTTTATACATGCCCTTGCACCATCATGTTCTCATTTTCCATGACCAGTTTCAAAGAAATTCCAACAATGTCTAATGTTGATTTTACTATGAAGATGACACAACCAAAATAATTATCATGAAGATTTGAACTGACTTGCGCATCCATCTAACCATATCCAATGTTTATTTAATTTTATTCCACGACCTTTCAATAACTTTATTCCACGACCTTTCAATGAGTCATAAATATTATCAAAGCAATGTTGTATGAAATGTGTATCATGTTTACGATCATCGCTCAATTCTCACAGGTGCTTTCTATATGGTCAACATTTTGTTCAGCATCTCTATATAGAACATGGACAAACATGGAGACTTGGTTAGAATGATATTATTCACTCTGTATTTCATTTTGTGCAACAAATGTGTAATTTTCTGCAAAATCAACTATTAACAAAATGGTCCCTGGTGGAAAAATTTCACGGGATTTTTTGAATTGTTGGTCCTTCCATCGAGCTCTATGAGAATGCTTGGTGTAATTATAAATTTTTGTCTCAAACTTCTTCAAAAACTCTATCACAAAAAGTTCTTCTTCTTGTAAATCAATCCTTTTAGCACTTGTACTACATCATGTACCATATTATGAAAACATATTTTTGATGATAAATTTTATTGAGATGAATTATTTTGAGTTTATGATTAATGAATGAATGAATGTTATTAGTTAATGAATGATTGTTGTATGTTTATTTATGTGAAAAACCACATATGTTTCTTTATCATTTTTTTTGTTTTGCTAGCGTGTATGCATGAATCTTAATGTGTTCTTATCAATTTTTATTATTATAGTAGATAGATTGGGTATTGGGGAATGGAGAGTGATGAGAGGGGGAGAGGGGGCATAAGAGCTTCCACCTTCACGTTGTTGGCCCTATTCAGTAGAGAATAATCTAGGATTTGGATAGTCATGGAGCAAACCTTCATCGTTCCAACAAATGAAAACAAAGTCAATGTTGACTTCCTTGTTGCTCTTTCGTATCAAGGAATGTTTAATCCAAGACTAGACTACTCCAATAAGTTATTCCTGAAACCAAGAGGAAACCATTCAAGTATTCATGTGCCTCAATAATGTAATTTTAATTTAGTCATAAAAATGTTTCTTAACTTATTTTATTATTTTTCTTATTCTTTATCTAGCTTTAACACATTGTATTTGCATTATAGGTATTCTTATTACATAAAGTTTCCATCCACAAATGTAACATAGTAGTAAATAAAGTGGATGAATTTATCTTGAGTATCCATTCCTTGGCAAGTGTGCACCCTACCTTTTTCATTTCAATTATGACCCTCCTTTGTTAACAATTATTTGCTAGTCAGTTGTCAGTTATTTGTTAGTTATTACAATGCTTGGAGTCCCAAGAGAAGGAGCTCATAATTTTTCTTGCAAATTATTTGTGTTGTCAAAGATTTCATTGTGCTAACACTATTCATGATTGTCCAGGTATGGAAATGCAAATGTCTGGAAGATATTTACAAACCTTTTTGACTACTTCCCATTGACATCAATACTGATGAGTATACTTTTGAATGTTCTGACAAATGTGCAAGTCAGTCATTTGATTTTTGAATGTTCTTACAAACATTCTGTTATTTTTTATCTTTTTTGTAGGTTGACACACATGGGGGGATTTGAATAATTTTATATTGGTGTTAAGTCCTCGTATCTCTGTCTCTTTCACTATGTGATCTCTAATGATATAACTAGTACAATAATTTCTTTTCTTTTTCTTTATTTTTTACGACTTGGTCATGTACCTAGGAGATCATCGAGGCTGCCACAAGAGGGGTGGATCATCAGATGTAACAAGAAAGAAATGTTAAATTGATATTTTTTGTTATTATTATTACAAGTATTTCATTAATAAAAAGAGCATTAGGGTTTTCTTTACCTCGTGCGCTAGTCAACACTATTGTAATGGTCGCCTTATGATCCTGTTCTAGTAGAGGATCCTCATTTATGATATTCTCTACCATTGAAAGTTGGCTTGTGGTGGGCATATGTTGTGGTGTGATCTTTGCCAAAAAATCTTATAGAATTTTTTTTTATTAGATAATTTAAAAATTAAAAAACAAACTTTTCATAATTGAACTTATGACATAAAAAATCATTTTAAAATATGGTTATTACCTAATATCTCTGAAGATGTTGATCCTATCCTTAATCTTAGGACTTTTATCTCTAATTCAAATCAAATGAAGAATTTCTTTGTTCATTTTAACCACGGGCTTATTGATTGTTACGATTGGGTTGGGATAAATGAACAACTCATCATCATCAAACCAATCTGTAGGTTTTAACCCTGTACAGAAATTACCTGCATACGAATTCTTAAACAAAGAAAATAAACAATGCGAGAGCATAACCCATAAAACACATATGCACAGAGATTTTTCCCTGGATCCCAAAACCGGGACTACCAGCTTGATTTTTTCATTATGTTCCTTTCAATGTTACAATACATATTTATACATGCCAAAGCATCCAATACCATGGACCGAAAACCATCGCGTCCAATACCATGGACCGAAAGCCATCGCGTCCAAAAAACATGTGCGAAAATCATGCACAAAACCATAGGTGGATCCGCCCAACCTAACATATGGTCCAAAACCAAAATTTTCCGGGGCGCTGCCTCGGACCCCATAAAGTGGGGTTATGGGTGCCCTTCAAACCCCCTATTAACTACGTGGAAAGAATATAACACAACCCAACAATCTCCCACTTGTTGTTTTCTTTCCACAGGGGGCCACAGGAGAGCTTAGTCATTTTTTCAGCCCTGAGATTCCCATTGCTTCTCTACACCAAGAGAACTTCTCAGAGCTCACAGATTTTATCAATGCATCTGCAGTATTCTTCAAAGTGTCCACCTTTACCAGCAACACCTTTCTGTCTTCTATCATATCCCTCACAAAGTGATACTGAACATCAATGTGCTTTGTCTTTGAATGATAAGCAGGGTTCTTTGCCAAGAAAATTGCACTTTGGCTGTCACAGTCTATTCTTATAGCTCCCTGTACTAACCCCATACTTGAACACAATCTCTACAACCAAACTGCTTCCTTGCTTGCATGAGTGGCTGCCATGTATTCTGCCTCTGTAGTTGATAGTGCCACTACAGATTGTTTCTTACTCATCCAACTGACTGCACCTCCAAATAGGTTAAACACATACCCACTTGTAGATCTTCTCTGATCCAGATCTCCAGCCCAGTCTGCATCAACAAAGCCATGAATATCCAACACTCTGTCCAATCCTGGTCTTCCTTGGTAGCACAAACCATAATCACTAGTGCCACGCAAATACCTGAAAACCCGCTTCACTGCTGTCCAATGCTCCTTCCAAGGTTTTGACATAAACCTGCTCAATACTCCCACTGCATGTGCAATGTCTGGTCTAGTACAGACCATTGCATACATCAGGCTACCCACTGCACTTGCATATGGAACACGAGACATGTCCTCTTCCTCTTCTTGTGTCTTGGGACACTGTTCAGCAGATAACCTCACACTTACAGGAATAGTAAACTTCACCGGTTTACTATCCTGCATATTAAACCTCTGGAGTATTGTCTCGACATACTTCCTCTGGTTTAACTAGAGCTTCCTCTTTGACCGATCTCTTTTAATTTCCATGCCCAAAATATAGTTTGCAGCACCAAGATCTTTCATGTCGAATTTGGAGGACAATTGGGTCTTCAAATCCTGGATAATTTCTTTGTCATTTCCAACCAGCAACATATCATCCACATACAAGACCAGATAAATAATACGGTCACAAATTAATTTAAAATACACACAATGATCTGCTTTGCTTCTGGTGAAGCCAAGTCCCCATATAAATGTATCAAATTTCTGATACCACATCCTTGGTGACTGTTTTAACCCATACAGAGACTTCTTTAACTTGCATACCAGTTCTTTCTTACCCTTCACCGCAAAGCCTTCAGGTTGCTTCATGTAGATTTCCTCTTCCAAATCCCCGTGAAGAAATGCTGTCTTCACATCCATCTGTTCTACCTCAAAATCAAAAGCAGCAGCAACAGATAAAAGTAATCTAATAGAAGTTACCTTGGCAACAAGAGAAAAAATATCACCAAAATCAATTCCCGGCACCTGGGAATAACCTTTTGCTACCAACCGAGCTTTTTATTTCTCCACCTTTCCTTCTGCATTTGTCTTCTTCTTGAACACCCATTTGCTGCCAATGGGTTTCCTTCCAACCGGCAACTCCACCAGATCCCAAGCCTTATTTTTGTGCAAAGATGCTATTTCATCGACCATGGCCTCTTTCCAGAGTTTTCCATCCTCTGAATCCACTGCTTCCTTCACAGTTCTGGGATCATTATCAGTAACAGACAAAGCAAAATTTGAACTGAAAGCAGATGGACTATACCTTTCTGGCTGCCTTCTTTCTCGAACTGATCTTCTCACAGCCAGAGTTTGTGGCTCTTCATCTTCTGATTCCTCCTCTGCTGCAGAGTCTGATTCTTCCTCCTTTGGCTCAAACTCTATCTTCTCAGGTTCCTTTGGTTGGACTTCATGTTGAATAACATCTTTTACCTCTCTGAACAACACATCTCGGCTGTACATAACCTTCCGTGTGACTGGGTTCCAAAGCTTATAACCCTTTAAACCATCCTTATACCCAATAAAGATGCACTTTTCAGATTTACTATCCAACTTGGTTCGTTTCTCCTTTGGAACATGTACATATGCATCACATCCAAATACCCTTAGATGTGAAAGAGAGGGTTTCTTACCAGTCCATACTTCTTGTGGAGTCTTATCCTCCAACGCTGATGAAGGTGACCTGTTGACCAGGTAACATGCAGTATCCACCGCCTCTGCCCAGAATTGCTATCATAACTCGGCACCACTGAGCATGCTTCTTGCCCTTTCCATCAACGTCTTGTTCATTCTTTCTGCGACTCCATTTTGCTGAGGTGTATATGGAGTAGTCTTCTGCCGTGCTATACCACACTTCTTACAAAATTCTTCAAATTCCTTGCTGCAAAATTCTCCACCATTATCTGTCCTCAGCACCTTTATCTTCTTCTCTGTCTGATTTTCCACCAGAGCCTTAAATTCTTTAAACCTGTCAAAGACTTCAGATTTCTTCTTAAGAAAATATATCCATGTATTCCTTGAGAAGTCATCTATGAATGATACATAGTACACAGACTTACCCAGTGATGGAACCTTCATAGGTCCAAACACATCACTGTGCACAAGCTCTAATATCTGTTTTGTCCTCTTACCACCAGAGGGGAAACTCACCCGATTTTGCTTCCCATACACACAATTTTCACAGAAATCAAAATCCAGAGAGCTATCATTCATACCTTTACCATGAAGTATTCGAAGGCCCTTCTCTCCAATATGTCCAAGCCTTTGATGCCACAACATGGTCTTCTCTCCAGAGACCACTAGATTTTCTACTCCATTTTCAGGAACCATAGAACTATTACACCCATCAACAATAGTGCTACCTTGCAGCTTGTACAGAGTTCCAATCCGAACTCCCCGCATCAATATTAGTGCTCCTCGAACCATCTTGCAGGTATCTTTCTCGAACACCGTCTTTACACCTGCATCATCCAACTTGCTTACAGAAATCAAATTTCTGGCCAATGCAGGAATATGTAGAACACCCGGAAGTGTTCTAACCCTTCCACCTTGCAAATTCAACTTTATTTTTCCTCGACCAATGATTCTAGCCTTCCTATCATCTCCTAAGAAGACATCACCACCATCGTATTTCTCATACTCGCAGAACCACAATCTATGGGGAGTGAAGTGAAAGGATGCACCTGAGTCAATCAACCATGCCTCATGATCTACATGTGTACTTGAAGAAGCCAAGTACACATCCCCAACTTCATCTGAGGTGGTTTTCGCCTCTGCAGAAGGAGCATCATTAGATCCCTTTCCTTTATCAGGAGCTTTAGATTTACAATCCCTTCTGAAGTGCCCTTCCTTTCCGCATTTCCAGCACACCACCTTTGTAGGTTTTCCTGGAGATTTAGATCTCCCTCTAGATTTAGATCTCCCACTCGATGACTTATTTTTGTTTCTGTTCTGGGACCGTCCTCATATAGACAAGGCATCACCATTCTGGTTGTCCATATTTTTCCGTCTCATCTCCTCTGTCAGCAAGGCTGAGACTATTTCATCAAACTGCAAAGCAGTTGCATTGCTACCTATTGCAATAACCAGACTATCCCACGAATCTGGTAGAGAACACAACAGACTGATGCACTTATCTTCATCTGAAATTTTAATATCAACAGATAATAACTGACTTACCACAGTATTAAACGCATTCAGATGCTTTGTCACTGAGTCTCCATCTTTCATCCTCAGGTTATACAGCTTTTTCTGCAGGAACAGTTTATTCACCAGAGACTTAGATTGGTACAAAGTCCCTAACTTGACCCACAAAGCCTTTGCCGTAGCTTCCCCTGATACATTCAGCGATACTGAATCCGAGACACACAATCGTATTGTGCTCTTTGCCTTCTGATCCAACTTCTTCCATTCTTCATCGGTCACTCCTGATGGTTTAGTACCCAGATCTACCACGATCCACTGATCTTTATCCACCAACAGATCCTCCATCTTGAGTTTCCACAACTCAAAATTCTGACCATTGAACTTCTCAATCTCTATCTTTCCACTGCTCGCCATCTTCTTTCACCACCAGAATCGATCTCGCAGATCTCCCACTGAACAGGGTCTACCACAGGCCCGAGCGAAACCCCTCAGCAACAAAGGCGTCCCCTTGAAGCCAAAACAGCTCTGATACCAAATGTAGGTTTTAACCCTGTACAGAAATTACTTGCATACGAATTCTTAAACAAAGAAAATAAACAATGCGAGAGCATAACCCATAAAACACATATGCACAGAGATTTTTCCCTGGATCCCAAAACCGGGACTACCAGCTTGATTTTTTCATTATGTTCCTTTCAATGTTACAATGCATATTTATACATGCCAAAGCATCCAATACCATGGACCGAAAACCATCGCGTCCAATACCATGGACCGAAAACCATCGTGTCCAAAAAACATGTGCGAAAATCATGCACAAAACCATAGGTGGGTCCGCCCAACCTAACATATGGTCCAAAACCAAAATTTTCCGAGGTGCTGCCCCAGACCCCATAAAGTGGGGTTACAGGTGCCCTTCAAACCCCCTATTAACTATGTGGAAAGAATATAACACAACCCAACACAATCAGGATCATTATGGTCATGTCCCCTATACTACATATTTCAACAAAATAAAAGTTATTTCATTTATCTAAACAAATAATCAATCTCACATTAAGTTATTTTAATTATTTGAACGAATAATATCCTAACTTCTTTTCATCACTTACCAATATTTCTGAAATTTATCTTCAACGAAAGAAAACATTTGATTTTCCTATTGTAAACCGATTCAATTTGGCAACCCAAGCTTTAATGTGATTTATAACAAAATAAATTATGATTAAATAAATTCACCAAAATGCCTTTATTCCCTTATCTCTGAAGATGTTGTTCATTCTAACCACATGCTTATTGATTGTTACGATTGGGTTGGGAGAAATGAACAACTCATCAACATCAAACCAATCAGGATCACTATGACCATGTCCCCTAGACTACACATTTCAAAAAAATAAAATTTATTTCAATTATTTGAACGAATAATCTCCTACCTTCTTTTCAACCCTTACCAATATTTCTGAAATATATCTTCAACGAAAGAAAACATTTTATTTTCCTATTGTAAACATATTTAATTTGGAAACCCAAACTTCAACGTGATTTATAATAAAATAAGTTGTGATGAAATAACTTCACCAAAATGCCTTTATTCCCTTTCACCTACAAAATGATGATGGAATTGGCCTCATAGAGGGTATTTCCTCCTCTTGAACTTTTGACTTTCAAATGAGAAGAGTTCCTCCTTTTATAACTTTCAATTACCTACTACCTCTCAAT
Source organism: Pinus tabuliformis (assembly GCA_031772625.1). Taxonomy (NCBI): domain Eukaryota; kingdom Viridiplantae; phylum Streptophyta; class Pinopsida; order Pinales; family Pinaceae; genus Pinus; species Pinus tabuliformis. Next base: position 330,355,521 of record CM062805.1, on the reverse strand, counting down.
AAAATGTATTTAGAAAATATTAGAAACCTCAATAAAATATTTGAAACAAATCCTTAGAAGCTTTAAGGTGTTACCTCCTAGGCTCCAAATTGGAGTAAAATTCCTAAAGCACAAGTTGTGAGATCCCAATTCACTTTAACAAATTACCCATTATTACCCCGTTCAATTTTGAAAATCTAAAAGGCATAATAAAATCACCAATATGCACCAAAAACATCTACCACACATTCAACAAAGTAGCATAACCATTCCAAAATAGCTTAGACAATTAATAGAGCAATTTTATTCCAAAGCTAATTTAGAGCTCTTTCACACCTTACAAATGGAGAGAACAATTCCAACATGGTATCAGAGCTTTGGTTTGATTGGAAGAAGCATGAAGATCACTCCTTGAAGAAGACCTAAGAGTGAAGTTTATGATGTTACCAAAATTCCTCTTGACACATGTTCAAATTGTAGAATCTGTGGTAAAATATGAAGTGAGTAGAATGTGAAAAGTAATCTGAAGTTTGAACTTCAAAGTGTTTAGAAACATAACCCAACAACAAGTGGACTTTGTAGATATTAGGTGCTTTACTTTGAGAGGTAATTCTTTGGCAATAAAAACTTAGTATTTGCATCCAATCTCCTCTCCTTATAAACTTATGGCATGCATTTGTACCACAATGAAAATGGAACACTAGTGAACAACTTAACATTCAATAAATTTCATATTGTTGCACATGAATTTACATGATTGTTCAAGGATTGGCTATGTTGAGACCAAATCAATAAAGCCAACATGGACCTTACTTTCAAAAATCAACATTGAATATTAAACCTTTTGTCAAAACTAGGTTGATTAGTACCACAAATGAAAATGGAACACTAGTGAACAACTTAACATTCAATAAATCTCATATTGTTGGCACATGAGCTTACATGATTGTTCAAGGATAGACTATGTCAGGACCAACTCAATAAATCCAACGTGGACCTTACTTTCAAAGAATCAACCTTGAAGAGAAAACCCTTTATCAGAACCAAGGTTGATGAGTACCTAACTGGCTTAACCTTTCAGACATCCCATGGGTTTTTTTAAAGTTTCCAACATTAAGAAATGGATAATCCTCTATTTGTCTAACTACTTGATCAATGAATTCATTCAAAATTTGATGGATAACATCAGCTTTTCTATGTATTTGGGTGAATTGAACCCTCAACTTATTTCAAAATAGTTGTTAATTTTTCTTCTTTGACCTAGTGTACAAAACCCAAAATAACTAACACTGCATGAAATGGATTGTTACAAGGATTAATTTTGGTCACTTTATCAGCCTCTTTGGGGAGTTTTAGACCTCCTCCATGCCACAATGGCTCAAAATCTTGTCCTAAAGCTTCACCATTCTAGATTGGGGTTTTCTTCTTCTCAATCTACTTGGTTTCTTTAGGGCAAGGAGGCCAAAAACCTTATTTACAAGCATTTGGTGTAGATCGATTTGATGAATAGAACCTAGAAGAGAAGAAGCATAATATCTCACACTTTAATTGGTGGTACTTTTGTATATGCATTGGTATTATTGTAGGAGTCATTATAATCATGTATATTCAGGACAATGTTTGATGGGGTATAGGATTTGGCATTCTTTCTATGAAAATGGTAGTAGAACCATTTTTCTTCTTGTCTGGGACAAGATTTGACTAGAATAAATTTACTAGTGCTAGTACTCTCACTCAAATTATTCATTTCTTTGTTGCAATGTTTCACAAATGGAATGCTTCAAAGAAAGTAGCTATCATTGAGGAAAGAGAAGATCTGAAATCTGAGTCAAGAAGACAATATATGTCTACTAATCAATTTAGATAAGCCCTCTTTGGTTCTTCCCAATTCACATTTAGTGTTTTTACCCTTATATTAAATAAATCATGGGAAATAATTGCCACTAAAATTAATTTACCTTTTCAAAATTGGCTAATGCTACAAATCAAATTTATTGGAGTCACAATGGTTTTTCCTTGTGACGTGTGAAATGTTGAAGCTCTTGGTAGTTGAAATAATCCTTTGTAGGAATAAAGGAAGATAAAAATTATTTTTTTAAGGATATAGGATAAGATATTGGTGCTTGTTGACCACAGATATGGTGCAATGATCCTTAAGTCCTAATTCTATTTTATTTCAGTCTTGTCATTGTTGCTTCTTGTTGGATTACTTTGTTATGGCCAGTTTTAGATGAACTGAGAGATTTGGTATGGATATCCTCACTCTTGTCTTTCATGTTTCTTGACAGAGCAACAATTGAAGATGAATTAGACTATGAGTGAAAAACAATCCATAACTGGCGACTATGCACAATCCAAGAGGTTGAAGAGGTGAAAGTTGTTCTTGGGTTATCACCAATTTGGATGGCATGTTTGATGTTTGGGGTTGTATTTGCACAAACTTTAACTTTTTTCACAAAACACAATAGTACAATGGATAAAAAGGTTGGAACACATTTTGAGATCCCTCCTACAAGCCTATAATGTTTTATTAGCCTATATGTTGTTCTATTGGTGCTTGTCTATGACTGCATATTTGTTCCATTGCTAAAAAATTGACAAGGAATGAACAAGGTATGAATTTTCTGCAGAGGATAGGGAACATACAACTAGAACATAAAACCTCGTATGAAATTGGAAGTTTGAGGAGATACCTGCAAAGGATCTGACCTGATGTTGTTTTGACCCAACATTCCCATATTTCAATCAAAATACTCCTAGGATGGTGAACCCTTGTGAAACGATTGGAATGGCTCATGTACTTCCCAAAAACCTAGATGGATTATTCTAATAAAAATACTCCTATAATGGTGAACCCTCTCAAAATCGCTAGAATGGCTCTGGTACTTCCCAAAACCCTGGATGGCTTATTCCAATCAAAATACTCCTAGAATGGTGAACCCTCGTGAAATGAATGGAATGGCTCTAGTACTTCCCAAAACCCTGGATGGATTATTCCAATCAAAATACTCCTAGAATGGTGAACCCTCACAAAATGACTGGAATGGCTTCGGTACTTCCCAAAACCCTAGATGGCTCCTGAAGTAGAGGCCTTTGGAAAGAAACAAAATACTAGTAAATGAACTAGGGTAAAAAACAACGAGTTTGCAATTTCCTTGAGGGCTTTGACTATGAATAAGTGAAGCCAAGACTCAGTACTCCATTCCTTTTTCCACAAGACTCAGTGCTCCATTTGTTTTTCCACAGGACTCAATGCTAAAAAACGACGAAATGATTATTTAACCTAGTTAAAACTTAATTTTAATTTTATATATGTTAAACATTTTATATATAATGTTATATATATTAAAATGTTTAACATATATAACTTAAAACTTAATTTTTATAATTTTAGATGTTTATATATATATATATATATATATATATATATATATATATATATATATATATATATATATATATATATATATATATATATATATATATATATATATATATATATATATATATATATATATATATATATATATATATATATATATATATATGGCACTTAGAGAGTTAACATTGTGTTTCTCTTGCAAAGTGGGAATAACAGTGGGATTTGTAACTTTTCATAGTTCTTGGTATAACATGTTAAAATGATTCATGGCATTGAAATTTTGAAAGAAAATGAATATAGCTAGGCAAAACTCTACGTCGATGTAAAAAATAAATAAATTGATCATGAGAAAGGTTGAGTTTGTTACTCATTAACCAGTCCTATCTCATACAATTGACAATGAGAAGTTAAATTTGTTAACCATATTCGATAGCCAAAATGCCCCATGATGACAATTTTGCCATCAAATTCTATCCCTGAGTGGGAATATTATGGTGATCCTCAAAAATAGCATTGCAAAATTGCAAGCCCTTCAAAACTCAAAAAATGGGACACAAAATGATAGGCAATTATTGGTGGTATTAGAGATAATAATCAATTTATAAATTACCAATCATTAAGAAGGATATATCTACTTATGATCTTGCATATAATAGTTACAATGACCCTATGCACTCTCTAAATCACCTTCTTGTGAGGATTCAACAAAATCATTCAAAAAAAATATGTCACCAACAAAATCCCTTTAATATTTCATTGTGTGTCCTAAAAAAGAGAGCAAGCCCAACCTATGCAAGTGTTTCAACAACATTACAGAATCATGGTATTAAGCACAAGATCACTTCGCCCTACCATCCTCAAGTGAATGGGTAGGTTGAAAGCACAAATAAGGTGTTAGAATAGATCTTAACAAAAACAGTGGCTACTAATCACCAAGATTGGGCTTATAGGCTCCCTAAAACCCTATGGGCTTATCACACCACTTGGCATAATACCACAAGATTTTCGCCCTATCAACTTGTGTATGGTAAAAGCCCCATTTTCCCAATCAAATTTGAGATTAAGACTCTTTGAACAACCCAAGAAGTCGGATTGGACCACCTTTTTTATTTGATTTTACTTTAAGATACAATTGTTGTTACCTTGAATTACCATTGTTGTTCCCTCAAGTAACAGTTGTTGTTCCCTCGAGTCAAAATTGATGTTCCCTTAGGTCTCGGCTACTAAAACATCTAAATTCTCTTTTATATATTTGTGCCTCTTGAGATTTTTTATTTTCTATGATTCTTTAATTTCCTGTTATCCTTTAATTTGTTGTTTTTGTGTTTGATTTTCCACCTTTTTTATTTTATTTTACTTTAAGATATAGTTGTTGTTATCTCTAATTACCATTGTTGTTGCATCAAGTAACAGATGGTGTTCCCTGAAGTAACAATTGTTTTTCCCTCAAGTCACAATTTGTTTTCCCTCAAAGTCACAAATGTTGTTCCCTCAAGTAACAATTTTTGTACCAAAATTGATGTTCCCTCAAGCAGTTATTGTTGTTCCCTCAAGTCACAATTGATGTTCCCTCAAGTAACAATTGTTGTTCCCTCAAGTCACAATCACTAACAATGTGGAAAAGATTTATAATGGAGTAATGACTTTCTTAATTTTAATCAAGGCCAACCACATGAAGGTCATGGAAGCTCATATGGCACCTCCCCCTTCGACCATCACATCACTCTCAATATTCCGAACACCCAATTTATCTACTATAAACCATTTGAAAGCAACATGGTAAGAATCAATCATATAATATAGAAACTACTAATAAAAAAATTTAAATGAAAGAGAACAAATCTACAACTAAAAACATATAAACACATACCTCATACATTACAACATTTTGATATCATTAATCTTCTTCTTCATCCATCAGATCAACATTTATGTCATCTGGTTCAAAAATGGCATTGAAACGATTAGCAATTTCAACATCATCATCAATGCCATCATTTCCAATAATCATATCATCATCCATATCATCATGACGAACATCATCTCCTACATTTGGTTCAACTTATTCAAGTTCTTCATCTGACAATATATCATCAATATCATCTTCATCAAGAAAATTTTCTTGAATGTCTTCTTGAACTTCTTCGACATCTTCGTGATCTGACACATGATCATCAACTAATTGCTCCTCTACATCATCATCCTCTTCAACATTATCATCTTCTTCTGCTACATTATACTCTACCAACCTTCCTCTTGGATCATATCTAACAACATATGACCAACCCACTCTACCTGGAACCTCTGAGTAAAAGACCTGTTTGCATTGGCTTGGAACAACAAAGCGATCCTATCATAACTCAAACAACCTTGTATTAGCCATGGTAAATCCATTATCATGATGAATATCAATTATATCAGGATCATGTTCATTCATTCATAGCCTCTACCATTTCACGTCGAATGCAACTAATTTGAAGGAATCAAAGTCGCATTCAAGTATTTCATCTAAATACCCATAATATCGATTTTCAAAGACTTGTGGATGTGTGTCACTTCTAGAGGAAACATTAGTGACTTGGAAGACTCCATTTATCCCACAATTAGGAGTTTTCCTTTTTTCATCCAATTTTTTGGTGTTAAACTTATGACCTTTGTACCACATAGCATTGTGGTGTTTCAACTGCAATATGTTTCAAATTAATAAAATATTGCAAGTCGGTGAAAATTCATGCTTTCATGTTTATCCTTCAAACCATTTGCTAAATCAATTCCTCTCTATGTAAGATTGGATCTCGGGCATGACGAGCTTCTTTAACCAATGCAAACACCCATTTCCATGATAACATACCATGATATTGTTCACATATTTCAATCCATGGCTTCATCCAATCAAGATTGTTTGCAATATATAAATGTAGTGCATCCCACTCTCGACCAATTGTATCAAAAAATCATAATTCACCAATAAATATTAGTTACAATGGTCAATATTAATAATTGATGAAAGAATAAAAAGTAAATAAGTATGATATACAAAAAAAACAAAAAGTGTATATATCTATATATATATATATATATTACATATTTAATTACCTTTCACTTTCATCATTCTACCTTTCCCCAATAGGTGCTCCCCTTCAGATTTTTTTATGGAGTTCACATCCCAAATGCAATCCACATGCATATTTTCTGCTAATATAGGAAGATATTGAGTAATGTACACCATGGATTGATATGCCATATATCCCTCCACCATAGAACCCTCAGGACATGCTCTTTGTCTAACCAAAGCCTTCAATGATTTCAAGTGCCTCTCCACCATCCACATTGACCTTGTGTGTATAGGTCCACACAATTCAATCTCCTCAACTTGGTGTATGAGGTAGTGTTCTTGTGCATTGAAAAATGTCAGAGGTATATACTTTTTCATTTCACACATTAGTCAAGGAATTTCTCTCTTCCAATGCTTTATATCATTTTTATGTATTTCTTTCAATGACAACCATCTATAGATGATGCAAGCAAATAAGTACATGTTTCAACAAAACATAATATATTACATTACAAGTAAAACACATCATGTCATTAAGTTGATCAACAACTAATTGAAAAAACACTCGGCATATAAATCGCTACTTACCTCATGTATTTGCCAAGATCATATATAATTATTGAGCTGAGACTTCTGTGATCCATATCAATTTTATTGAAGAATCTTCGGCAAAAATCACATAGAAAAAATCATGTCGACGCGTTTCGAACCATCCAGTGTGGTTCATCTTCAGGACAAGTTGAATGAGCAGATCACATTTAGCACATTGAATAGACTTGGCAGAGAATCCATGACTCAACAGCTAAAAGTAACAGCTATGAAGTCATGGATTCTCTGCCAAGTCTATTTAATGTGCTAAATGTGATTTGCTCATTCAACTTGTCCTGAAGATGAACCACACTGGATGGTTCGAAACGTGTTGACATGATTTTTTCTATGTGATTTTCGTCGAAGATCATATATAACTTGTTTGACGTTTTTATCAAAGTCATCTCAGAGAGATATAGGTAGAACATATTGTAACAATAAAAATGAATCATTATTTGTTTAATCCAAAGTTGACAAAAAAAACCATAAATATGTATATATACCAATATAGAAATATGTTGGCTCCCTATAATACTAGTGATTACCCCATTACTATTGTAGTTGTACCCCTTATTAATATTGTTGTGCCCCTATTATCCTCATATTGTTATTACTGTGCCCCATGGAATCCCTCTATTGTTATTTTTGTGGCTTTATATTTAGGTCGGCTGGGTTATATTGTGACTCCTTGTACTCCTATATATAGAAAGGAGGTTTTGTCATTTGAATCATCCAAGAATTGTTCATTTATGTAATGTAAAGGAGGTTGCCCCCTCGAAGAGGCTAAATTCTAAGGCGTTGATCTATCTTTTCTATCTTTTTCTTGAGCTGGTTTCATAACATTTGGTATCAGAGCTTTGGATTCTAGGGTTTCGCTGCTCCAAACAGGTCATCGTGGCATTTTTGCTATAACTTTTTTTCTACGACGTTTCAAAAGCTAAAAAAAAACCCATTTGAGATGACATCGCGCTAAATCTCGGGTCCGAATTTCAGAGCTTTTCGCACTATATTTGCGGAGATATGATCTGAGGAAGTTGGTCTTTTTGCAGACTCTTGAATTACATTCCAAATAGGTGACCTGGGGAAAATCGTCATAACTTTCTATCTGAGTGTCGGATTGAAATTTCGTAAGAAGCTACAGAAAGAGTACGGACTGTAGTTTCTTGTATATATTTTTCAGAGCCAAAGGTAGAAACAGGGACACGTGGCACGTCGTACAAGTTTGCTCTATTGAACTAGTCTATAATCAGGTGACTGTGGGAGATTTGACATAACTCTTCCTTGGAGAATCCAATTAGGATGAGACTGGTGGCATTGGAAAGAGGACACGGAGGGCTACTGCAGGTCTCAATTTTAGAATTGGATGATTAGAACTTACAAAGATACATCAGAGGCAATATCGAGCTCCTACAAAGTGAAAAAAGGTGTGTATATTTTTTTCAATTTTTGCTTAAGCTTGGTTTGAAAAATTATTTTGAAGGAATTCAAAGGGCATAGTAGGGCATTGTTATTGGTAACTGATGCCCAGAGGAAAGAAGATGAAAACACCTAGTAAGAAACCTGAAAGCAATAGCATGACTCATGAAGAAGAGGAAGAAATGCTACATGATATATCAAAATTACAAGACCAAGTGCAACAAATGTCAGTCTCACAAAAGATAACAGAAGCTAAGATAAATGGTATGGAATCTAAGATAAAGGGCGTGGAAGCTAAGATGAATGGCATGGAAGCTAAGATGGACGATTGGAAGACACATTTGAAGACAGACATGGAAGAATTGAAGATAAATATGAATACGTTGCTACAAGAAATGGTCCCTAATGGTGAAAGGGTAGTAAAGGAAACTCATGATGAGAACAAAAGAAATGTTAATCATGATTCCATAGACCCTAATGTTGGATCGAAGACCCACCATATTCCAAAAATCGATATGAGGAAGTTTGATGGAAAGGATTCCGCAACAAGGATATTACAGATGGAGCAATTTTTTGATCTCAATAATGTGCAAAACACACAAAAGGTACATATTGCAACTTTATATTTGGAACCAAATCAGTTTGTATGGTATCAATGGCTTTTCTCTCGTAAAAAAATTATCACTTGGGCAATTTTTACGGAAGAATTGACAGCACATTATGAGGATACAAAAAGCAACACTTTTTTTAGCCAATTGATAAGTCTCAAACAAAAGGGTTCAATAATGGAGCACATTGAGGAGTTCCAAAAATTGAACATAAGGGTAAAAAATATTCCAGAGGAGCATAGGATTGATGTGTTCATAGGGACTTTAAAGGATAATATCCAACATGATGTTTGCCTTTGGGAACTTGATTCATTAGAAAAGGCATTCAGGTTAGCAAGAAAAATGGAAAGCAAAATTATGGCAACCAGGAAGCATACCACTCACAACTATAAAGATGCAAGTGTTGTTGCCCCTAGTCTTCCACAACCTATAGGTTGACACCACAACAATTGGAAGAAAAAAGAGCAAAAGGGCTTTGTTACAGTTGTGATAGCAAATACACTAAAGGTCATAAGTGTGCTGAGAAGAAATTATTCTACATAGATTGTGAAGAGGAAGAAGAAAAGGAGCAAGAAAGGTCAAAAGAAGAGGATATACTCCAGGAACAAAGCCTAGATAAAGAAGAAATGAATCCGACCATATCTTGTAATGCATTGGCAGGAATTACCACTCCTCAAACCATCAAGATAGAAGGACAAATCAAGAAGAAAAAGGTAATAGTGTTGATTGATTCAGGAAGTACCCACAATTTTATTCATTGTAAGGTAGCAAAAGAATTGAATTGCTTCTTATATCCAGCACCAGAGTGTCAAGTGATGGTTGCAAATGGAGGAACAATAAATTTCTCGGGAAACTAGCCCAATGCTTTCCATTCCAATGGGAGGTGCTGATGTTGTACTAGGAGTCCAATGGCTACAATCCTTGGGTACAATAGCTTTTAATTTTCAAGAACTTTTCATGAAATTTTCTATGGAAGGAAAGGAAGTTGAATTAAGGGGTATTGCAGGGAAACCGGGAAAGATAATCAGCTCTAACGGTATGACAAAGCTTCTAAAAAAGGAACAAAGAGGTGTAATTGCACAATTATGTTCGCTAGATGTTTCCACATTGGAATCATCTATTTCTCCAGATCTCCAAAAAGTCTTGGACAATCATTCCAAGGTATTTGAGACTCCCAAAGGTCTCCCACCTATTCGTGATCATGATCATGCTATTCATTTGATTCTAGGAAGTGTTCCTCCAAACATCAGGCCATACAGATATCCCTATGCCCAAAAGAGTGAAATTGAACGTATGGTTGCAGAAATGCTAGAGGCTGGTATAATTCAACCGAGTCAAAGTTCTTTCTCTGCTCCAGTAGTATTGGTGCACAAGAAGGATGGATCATGGCACATGTGTCTGGATTATAGGGAGCTCAACAAGCTCACTATTAAAGATAAGTTTCCCATTCCTGTCATTGATGAATTACTGGATGAATTGCATGGATCAATTTACTTCACCAAGTTGGATCTTCGTTTAGGATATCATCAAATCAGAATGAAGACTGAAGACATTCCGAAAACAACATTTAGAACTCATGAGGGTCATTATGAATTTTTGGTCATGCCTTTTGGCCTTACCAATGCACCTTCAACATTTCAAGGTTTGATGAATTCAATTTTCAAACCATTCCTTAGAAAATTTGTGTTAGTATTTTTTGATGATATACTAATCTACAGCAAGTCTTGGAAGGATCATGTTGAACATGTTGACAGGGTGCTACAACTATTGGAGGAGAAACAATTATATGCAAAAAGATCCAAATGTTTCTTTGGAGTACAAGAGGTGAAATATCTGGGTCATATTGTATCTCATGAAGGAGTTAAGGTAGACCCTAGCAAAATTAAAGCCATTAAGGAATGGAAAATTCCCACATCCAAAAAGCATCTGCGAGGATTTCTCGGGTTGACAGGGTATTATCACAAGTTTTTTAAGAATTATGGGAGAATAGCAACACCTCTAACAACATTATTGAAGAAAGATGCTTTTTCATGGACTCCAGAAGCAACAAAGGCATTCGAACATCTTAAAGAGGCAATGTGCCAAGCATAGCTACACTGGACTTCACAAAAACCTTTATTGTGGAATGTGATGCTTCAGGAAATGGAATTGGTTCTGTTTTAATGCAAGATGAAAGACCCATTTCTTTTGAAAGTCGTCCAATCAAGGGAAAGTTTTTACACAAAGCTATTTATGAGAAGGAAATGTTGGCAATACTCCATGCACTTAAGAAATGACGACCCTACCTAATGGGAAGACACTTCAAGGTAAAAACGGATCATGATAGCCTTAAATACTTTTTAGAACAAAGATTATCCTCTGAAGAGCAACAAAAGTGGGTCACAAAGATGTTGGGTTATGACTTTGAAATCATCTACAAAAAAGGGAAGCAAAATGTGGTGGCAGATGCACTCTCAAGAAAGGATGAGGATGTGGAAGCATTGTTGTGCACCATTTCTATTATCCAACCAGATTGGATAAACGAAGCAAGGGAGGAATGACGAAGAAGTGTGGGAACTTATTCGAAAGTTACAACAAGATTCCAGTATGTCTGATACATTTAGCTGGAAAAATGATTCATTATGGTACAAAGATCGCTTATACCTCTGTAAGAATTCCCAGCTAAAACAAAAGATTCTTATGGAATTGCACACTTCTCCCTTAGGAGGGCACTCAGGATTTTTAAAAACTTACCACAGGGTTAAGAAGGATTTTTTTTGGGATGGCCTTAAATTAGATATTCAAAAGTTTGTGGCGGAATGTTTGGTTTGCCAACAAAATAAAGTTGAAACAATTAAGACACTGGGTCTATTACAACCTTTATCCATTCCAAGCCAACATTGGGAGGAGGTTTCAATGGATTTTATCACAGGTTTACCCAAGTCTGAGGGAAAGAGTGTCATCATGGTGGTAGTTGACAGACTTACCAAGTATGCACACTTTTGTGCATTATCACATCCATTTAAAGCCAGTACAGTTTCTACTGCATTTATGGAAACAATTCAAAAGCTACATGGAAACCCAAAGATTATTGTAAGTGACAGAGATCCCATTTTCACTGGAAATTTTTGGACAGAATTATTTTCTTGTCTTGGTACTCAGTTAGCTCATAGCTCATCTTATCATCCTCAATCTGATGGGCAAACTGAGATAGTAAACAAATGTTTGGAAGGATATCTTCGTTGCTTTGTATCTGATAAACAGACACAATGGGTCAAATGGTTGCCTCTGGCTGAATGGTGGTATAACACTTCCTTCCATACAGCAACAAAAATGACCCCATTTATGGCACTTTATGGGTATCAGCCACCATCCATCACATCATATTTAAGAGAAAATTCTAAGGTTCAAGCAGTGGAACATCACATCGAACATCAACAACAAGTCCTCCAACTCTTAAAGGATAACCTCCTGTTGGCACAGAATAGAATGAAACAACACACAGATCAACATCGTAGCGAAAGAAGTTTTGATGTAGGTGATTGGGTATTCCTACGGCTACAACCATATAAGCAAATGTCCCTCAAGCAAGCTAAGAAGGATAATAAATTATCACCAAAGTATTATGGTCCATACAAGGTGTTGCAAAAGATTGGTACTATGGCATACAAATTGGAGCTTCCTGTAGCTTCTCGATTGCACCCAGTTTTCCATGTTTCATGTTTAAAGAAGGTTATAGGCAACAAGCTCCCAGTTCAAACAATATTGCCAGAACTTGACGAGGAAGGAAAAATTATATTGGAACCGGAAGCAGTCACAGAAACAAGAACTCGATAGCTACGAAATCGATCAATTTCGAAGTATCTTATCAAGTGGAAGAAATTATCTGCTGAAGATTCCACATGGGAGGATGAGAATTTTATACAGAAGCATCCAGAACTTCTCAAGCGTTGAGGACAACACTTTTTTGAAGGAGAGGGGCATGTTGGGTCCCTATAATACTAGTGATTACCCCATTACTATTGTAGTTGTACCCCTTATTAATATTGTTGTGCCCATATTATCCCCATATTGTTATTATTGTGCCCCATAAAATCCCTCTATTGTTATTTTTGTGGCTTTATATTATTATTGTTAGGTCGGCTGGGTTATATTGTGATTCCTTATACTCCTATATATAGAAAGGAGGTTTTGTCATTTGAATCATCCAAGAATTGTTCATTTATGTAATGTAAAGGAGGTTGCCCCCTCGAAGAGGCTGAATTCTAAGGCGTTGATTTATCTTTTCTATATTTTTCTTGAGTTGGTTTCATAACAAAATATATACCAAATAACCTTAATGAATGTATGTCAATCATGTGTTTTTACCCACCAAATTCACCTTTCCTTGTTAAGATATTATTTCTGTTTGAAGAAAACCTTGTGGGAAATTTATTTCTTTGAATGACCTCTTTTAGATTTTCACTTTTCTTCTCTGTTAATAACCATGGAAGGACTGGGGTGGAAGGATGGGGGGGGGGGGGGATTCTCATTAATCTCGAAGGAATCATCAAAGATAGATATGCTTGGGGACTAGGAAGGAAGACAAACAATCAAGATTAAGCTTATGGTTTGCTTCTCGGTCTAACATCGCCTCAAAAAAAGGAAACTAGAAAGATTCAAGTCTTAGGTGACTCAATGTTTATCATAAAGCATATGAACTATTTTTCATCAACAAAAAACATGAACCTAAATCAAATTATAAATAGATCCCAAGGGTTGATCCCCTCCTTCGATTTTGTGTCCTTTTTTCATATCCTAAGGGGGAATAATTAGGAAGTTGATAAGCAATAAAATCAAGCTTTCTAGTTGATTGAAGAAAAAAGTATAGTGAACGAGGTCGAGGAAATGATATGCATTCCCTAATATTTTTCATGGGCTTCAATTATTGGTTTGAGGATGGCATTCTTGGCCTTGCCAAGAGGTTAGAAAGAACTATCAACTTGGATTACGCAAGGCTATTCACCTTTAAGTTCTCCTCTCCCCCCCACCCACTTCATTCCCTCTCTTCCCTCCCCCATTCCTCCCCCACCCCTCTTCTCTCTTAAACCCTCCCCTCTCTATCCTCTGTCATCCTTCTTCCTCTCATTTTGTTTCACCTCTCATTCATTTCGACCCTCCTCTTCTCCTCTCCGTTATGGCCCCCTCCCCATTTATTTCAGCCTCCTTCTCCTTGGTCCCTATCACATCATCCCATGCTTGGCCTCACTTATCCTTGTGACTCGTGGCAAAGGCTTTCTCTATCTGCTACAACAACATGTCTGCATCTGTCATACTGGTACTAAATTTGTGCCTAGTAGATCACAAAACATGAGTATCCAGTCCCCACGGCTTGGATTGTGTTGCAATGTTCAGTGATCCATCACAAGCGAAGGAAAGATAATGAGAAATTTGAAGAAGGATTTAATTCCCCTACTCAGAATTTCTCTGGCCACTTGTGGGAGGAAGGCTTAGGTGATGATGAGGGACCAGGAGAAGAGCTTGGAGATAATGGTTGATAGTTGGGAAATTAGGGAGGATAATTAGGATCACAACTCCATTAGTACCATTCCCTGGTACTTCATCATCACTTGGCGATGCACCTCCTATTTAAGGAATAACAATTTGATATGCTTCTATGGTTTAAGGTTTATCTTTACTCAGGTGGCCTCTGCGAAGGCTTGGCGGCTGAAGCTGGGGTATCTGAGTATCAGTTGTTGGTTTTGGTTCACAAGGTCAGACTTCAGGGGTGTCTTTAGAAGAGTTAGCTACAACTTAGAGAACCTAAGTGTCAAATTACAGAGGGATACTTATCTGAGTGCTGCTAGTATGAGGGTTACTAGTCTAATGTTGCTAGTCTGAGGGATGCTATTCTGAGGGTTGATAGTCTGATAATATGGGAGGAGCTTATGGAGTAGAACCTCGAGGGAACTTTGGACTTGGAGATCAATGGTAGCTTGGAGTTGTGGGTTGCGGGTATTCAAGAATTGGGGGTGTACGATATTTCAAAACTAGGGGTCTATGGCATCCTTGAGTTGCGTGTGAGTGATATTATGAAGACCAACATGAGTGTGCATAGCAATTATGCTTAGGATAGCTCCCTCTCTAGCTCCTTGGGTCATTGCAGGCCTAAGATAGGGGGGAAAGGGAGTGTAAATATCTATTCGAAGGAACCAATAGGTAGTCATGTAACAACTGTGTGTAGTATTACTTGGAGATTAAGGAAGGATTGGTTGTATCGCAACCTTGCATCCACCAACAACAACTTGAGAATCTAGCCATGCATGAGTGGCAATTGGAGAAGAAGGAGCGAATCCACCATTTAGAGAATGAGGTGGATGCGTTGCATCAACAAATTGAACAATTGAAGCTCAATATGGAGGAGATTAGCAAGAGCAATGAAAAATAATCCATTGAACTAGATATGAACAATACAACGCCCATGGAAGAATAGTATGCTCTCTCTTTGGGTTTGAAAATGTTTTTGAATGACACACTTTAAATGTAAATATTTACTTTTTTCAGTTTTGTCGAATGTATAGCAATAGGATACCATATATGAGAAATTTTGTATGAAGCATGGGGAAATCTCTCATGGAAGGACTGGGGAACAATTGATGTATCAAAAACCCTCAACAGATTAAAAAATACTATGTAAAATCCCGATTTTTCACGCAAACAAGTGCGATTTTAATTTATAAAATACTACTCATTCTGGTTAAAAAATAACCATGTAAGGTTGTTTCAATATCTATCACTATTTGATCATATCCCACTCTTCATAGCATGACTGGCTTCCACAATGTCATCACAATTTTTGGATTTTTTCTTTATCCTTCCTACTATCTTTGATCCGCCAGAAATTTTATTTCACATTCTTCCTGATATGAATTGTATCAAACAAATGGTCTATTCTTAGGTGCTCATAGTAGGGAAACCTCATGAATTGTGCAAGATAAGTTTTCATTCCTCGTGGAAGCCCATGTCCTTCATGTTAACGATTTATGTTATATTCCAACTTCTTACGTGAGGTGTCATTCAATCATGGTTTTAATCTAGTCTCTTCTTTCCCATTGAAAATATGTGTTTTAGTAGCATGATACCTATGGTTCTTAGAGAGGAAGTGCTTATATTCATCAACACCTCCTTTCCTAAACTTTTTGAATGAGAAGATTTCATCTTAGGACCAAAAATTGGACGTGAAAATTTACCCTTAGTTTGAAGGCCTGCAATATATGGATTAATGTAAATTATAAATGAAGGGATTGTTTAAAATACATGCATGATATGATCTAATTGAAATTATTATATACCATTAAAGTGCAATGAAACGTTACATGCCAAAAAAATGTGTTAGTCCTAGGGCATCATGAATTATCCATACAAGTATTCCATATAATTGAAATTGCCTCTCCCCTATTGGTTTACAGATGTCATACATAGTGATACTGAACCATAACTTCATTAAATCATCGATAAGAGGCTCAGTATATACATTCATATCTTTAACTTGGTACTTACCTAATTGTTTGAAATTACACAATTACTACTATGATATATACATACAAGTAAATAAATAAGTATAACATATTATGCAACAAACAAGACAAATCAAAATGTGACATTAATATTAAAAAATATTAATGTAAACAAATACCTGAAAAAAATAGTCAACATAATGTGCTCCCTATTTATTGGCATCCAAGTAGGAGGGTTATGGTTGATAACAAAAATCAGCCACACTAAGTAAATAAACCTAAGCTCTCTAAATGGATTAACACCATCAACTGCCAATGAAAGCCTAACATTATGAGGTTCATGTTTAAAATGCAAGCATTTTTCCTCAATTTCCCTAAATGCATAACCATATGTAGGCATTCGAAGAAAACCATCTTCACTTCTCTTCCATAGATGGAAATCCATGAACATTTCTATGCTTTCACACCTAAACAATCACTTCAAATGTGGAATTATGGGAATATGATGAAGAACCTTTTAAGGCACTTTTTTGTTATTTGATCAGTTTAGTATCTACTATTGTTACATTTCAAGAAAATTTTCTTATACATGTTGTCCATAATATATAATATGATCATTAGGACATACATCTATAGCTTGATACTCCATTCCAATTTCTTTCATAACAACACATAAATATTGGCATGTGTGAGGTAACTCATTTGGTACTAGTAACAAAAATTCACCTAGAAATCTAGTACAACATAAAAAATCACTAGTTAGTGTAAACAATATTAATCATAAATATTGCATTCTTATTTTACACATTAATTAACACTAAAAAAAGGAAAAAATCAACCTTTCATGTGATGAAACATATTACATTATACCTTAGGATCTGTGTCATACAAGTGTTTGGAAAACCATTCAAACCCTTTAATTTTGTTGAGAAATGGCAACAATAAATTCCAGTTTAATTTGTCCTTGAATTAAACTATGAATTAAAATCGAATTCTATTCTCATAGCAACTTGTAAATAGTTAATTACGTTTAATTGACTTAATTAGCCTAGGAATTTTGAGTTAAAAGTATTTCTGTATTCATGTATATGTTCTCCCTAAAATTTAGGGGTCCAGGATGAGTTTATTTGAGTTGTAACTAGATAACTCAGTTTGACTAAGTTATGGTTAGTTAAACTAGTTCTCACTGCTTATGGAACTAGTAGAGGTCTAGTAGTGAGTTGGTGCATCGCTGCATCCTCAGTGCTACTCTAGCTAACTAGAGATTCACTCAAGAGAAACTCATGCGTGTCGATTCATAGAAAGGCCTAGTTGAGACTAGAGTGCAGGGACAATGTACTATCAGTTGTAGAGTGATCTGAGTTGTACAGATCATGCATGCAATCCGAAGAGGACCTATATTTGGATTGCATAGTTATGGAAGAAGGAATTCCCAATTAAATATGGGATATTCCTCATAAGAATAGTGCAAGGAAATAGGGACTTAGCAGACAATAGAAATTGGTTAAGTGTTGATCAGTGCGGGCTTGTGAGGCAGAGAGTTGATCATACTTGTGCAGGAATTGTTCTTGTGAGAACAAGCTTTGTATTAACACTTAGATTTTTGATTTATCAAATAGATAGTCAAGTTTTTGAGCAGTGGATTTCCCCAGAGAAACAATTGTGTTATGTGTCTTTTATTATCTTCCTCTTGTCGATTATTGTTTTCATCGAATCTTGGTTTCCTCTATTTAAAGAGTAAAGTAGATTCTTGTCTTGTGTTTTAGTACATTACATGAGTTGTGAATCTACAAGAAAATCTACATGGTATAGGACCTGAAGACAGTACACTAGAGGATATTTCGAAGTTTTGAGTTTTGGGTCACAAGTGAAATTCGAATTTTCAATACATACTTCAGGATCGACATATGGCGTCCTACGGTTTGCAGCTCGAGTATGCTCAAGAATGGTGGTTTTGTTAGAGGATAATGGCTTGAAGGAATTCATTGATCAAGACATTCCTATGCCAACAACATCGGATGCACAGAATCTAGCCGAATGGAAGAAGTGTGTGGCGAAGGCGAGGCGGATAATCCTTGAGGGAGTTCGAGACCACATTGTCTCGAGTTTCCATGGGAAGGAAACTCTGTATGTTATGTGGAAAGCATTGATGGACCTATTCCAAAATAACATTGACCATAGGAAGTTGGCACTGAAAGAAAAACTTCAAAAAATCAAGATGGAGAAAGGTGAGAACATTCCAAAATACTTGACCATGTTCACTCACTGTCGTGATGAGCTTGGAAGTGTTGGAATAACCATTGTTGAGGATGAGCCTAGATCTCCTAGGCCTTCCTAGGAGTTGGAATATGTAACGGGACTCTGTGAATGAAAGGGAGAAGTTTCCATATTGGGAATGACTGTGGTCAGATTTGATACAGGAGGAGATCATAAGGAATACCAGAGATGGTTCCTCATCAAAGACTGATGATGAGGAAAATTGTGCCTTAGCGAGTAAGGAATGGGAAGGGAAAGGGAAGGTATCCAATTCCAAATAATATTCTTTCCATGGAGGTAAGAAGAAAGACATGCTGAAAGTTAAGTGCTTTCATTTTCACGAGCTGGGCCATTTTTCTACAAATATTCTGCTCAAGAAGTCCAAGAGGAGTGGTAGGTGAGGCTTTGACCTCTCAATTCGAATTGGACTTTACTCTCATTGCATGCATGGTGTCATCAATGATGGGTAGTGTATGGTACCTTGAGTGGAGCTTCATTCCACATGACTAGTGACAAGGAGTTGTTCAGTGACCTGGAGGAGAAGGATCTCCATATGCATATCGAGATGGGTGATGATGGGAGGTATAGTGCTACTGGATTGGGCATGGTTACTTTTCAGAGGGAGTAGGGTGCTCCTCTCACCTTGAGGGATGTTATGTATGTGCCTAGGTTGAAGAAGAACTTAGTATCGGTCGCCATGCTTGAGGATAGAGGCTATGATGTGATCTTCTCGAAAGGAAAGGCATTCCTTCAACACATAGCCATGGGTCAAGTAAAGAAGATAGGGGTTCGAGTTAAGAATCCCCATAAGTTGGAGGTAGAGTATTGTGCTGCTTTGAGCATGAAAATAGAGAAGGTGCAAAGCTGAGAGAGTGGTGAGTTGTGGCACAAGTGATTGGGCCACTTGCATCATGGGGATTTGAAAATCATGCAACATATCTCTATTAGTCTTCCCAAAGGTACATTAGAGAAAGTTGATACATGCAAGGGGTGTACTTTGGGAAAATACACCAAGGCTTCCTTTCACGACATAGACAATTGAGCAGAGGCGATTCTAGAGAGAGTCCATTCAAATGTGTGTGGACCATTCTCGACAGATTCCATCGCCAAACACAGGTATTATGTTATATTTGTTGACGATTTTTCTCATAAATTCTGGATATTTTTCATGCAGAAGAAGGATCAAACTTTCACAAAGTTTTGGGAATTTAAAGCATTGGTTGAGAAAGAGTCTGGAAATAAGGTTAAAGCTCCGAGGAGTGATACTGATGGTGAGTATGTCTCAAATGAGTTTAAGAACTTTTGTGCAACAGAAGGGATTAAACAGGAGTTGACGACACCCCATAACCCACAGTAGAATGGGGTGGCTGAGAGGAATAACAGAAGCATTGTAGGGGCAACACCATGATGTTGCATGATTAAGGCCTACCACTACACTTGTGGGATGAGGCATGCAACACAAAGGTTTATTTGTAGAACCATGGCACATCAAATTCTTGGGATGAAGACACTAGAAGAAGCTTATTCTGGTAAGAGACCAGATGTTGGTCACTTTAAGATATTTGGGTCATCGGTATATTTCCATGTGACTGAAGATGCATGGAAGAAACTTGAGCCAACAACATATTTAGGGATATTTTTGGGGTACACTGATAGACCTCACAACTATCAGGTGTACTTGTCAACCAACAGGATGATAGTGGTTCGCGAGGATGTCATATTTGATGGGGAGCAGGCCATGCAAGTTTCCATTGAGAGGGGGGAGCTTGAGCTACATGTGGTTGAGGATATTTTAGCTCCTAAGGTTGAGGATCCTTAGATTGATGTGGAGCATCGACATGCGGAGGATCCGGGAGTGGAGACATCCACTCAGGAAGAGTCTTCCAGAGATGGGAGAAAGTGCACTAGAGAGGATGACAGGTTATTGCATGATGCAAAGGAGAATGTGGGAGCACCCACATCTTAGCGTAAGCAAATGAGGTCACCTGAGAGGTACACTAGATACATGGCTCTTATGGGAAAATTTGTTGAGACATAGCCATCTTCCTTTAAAGAACTAATGCAGCAACCAGTTTGGGTTGATGTCATGGTGCATGAGTATGACTCTGTAGTTCGTAACAGTGTTTGGGATGTGGTCTTCAGACTGGTGGAAAAGTCAGTGGTGAGCTCCCGATGGGTTTACAAGGTAAAGCAAGCTACAGATGGTAGTGTGGAGAAGCATAAGGCCACGTTTGTGGCTTGTGGCTTTTCACAAGTAGAGGGGATTGACTATGATGAGACCTTTTCTCTTGTTATAAGGTACTCATCGATCAGATCTATATTGGCAGTATCAACATAGATGGGTTAGAAGATACATTAGATGGATGTAAAGATAACCTTACTTAATGGCATGATTGAGGAGGAGGTGTACATAGAGCAGCCTGAAGGTTTTAAGACCTTCAACCATGAGTCGCATGTGTGCCGACTCAAGAGGGCATTGTATGGGTTGAAGAAAGAACCTCGTGCTTGGTACACCATGATCGATAACGACTTCACCAGGTTGAGCTTCACTAAGAGTGAAGTAGATGTGAACCTATACCACATAGTGGTAGAAGGTGAATTGTTGATCATTGTGTTATATTTCGACGATTTGATTTTGACAGGTGATCATCAGGTGATCAAGTCTTGCAAGGAGGACCTTATAAGAGAGTTTTAGATGAAGGACATGGGGCTCACGCATTACTTTTTAGGCATGGAAATATGGCAGGGTGATGGGGAATTGTTTGTGTCTCAAGGCAAGTATGCCAACGGGATACTCAGGAGGTTCCGCATGGATAGCAACAAACCCATGGAGACTCCTCTAGTAGGTAACTGGAGGAAGGAGGATGCTACTAAAGGAGAAGTAGTGAAAGATATTGTTTATAGGTAGCTTGTGGGTTCACTGATGTATTTTTTGAACACACGACCATATATGTGTTATGCATTTAACCAACTTAGTCAAGAGATGGTTAGGCTTACCAAGTTGTATTAGAAGGCGACAAAGCATTTGTTGAGATACCTCAAGGGCGCTATGTAGTATGGATTGTGTTACAGACAGACAGAGAGAGTGAAGCTTCAAGGCTTCACTAATGTAGATTGGGCAGGGATTCCATCCAACGGGAAGAGAACATCAGGAGGGATCTTTAGTATTGGGTCAACAACAATTTCTTGGTACAACAGGAAATAGAGATCGGTTGCACTTAATTCGATAGAGGCAGAGTACATGGCTGCAAGTTAGGTAGCATGTGAGGCCATCTGGATGAGGAAGATTCTGGTTGGTTTGATTGGTTAGCAAATGGATCCAACTATGATTTACTGTGATAATTAAAGTTGTATCAAACTCTGTGAAAATCCATCTTTTTTATGATCGGTCCAAGCATATTGATATTCGATATCATCATCTTAGAGATTGTGTATTGAGGCGGACTATGTTGTTGGAGTATGTTCCCATGGAGGAGCAAGATGCTGAAATTTTGACAAAGGCATTATCAAGATGTAAATTTGAGTTTCACAGAGACAGGACCGGGGTAGCTGATAATCCCTTTCTTTTTTAGAGGGAGTGTTGAGAAATGACAACAAGAAATTCCAGTTTAATTTGTCCTTGAATTAAACTATGAATTAAAATCGAATTCTATTCTCATAACAACTCGTAAATAGTTAATTAAGTTTAATTGACTTAATTAGCTTAGGAATTTCGAGTTGGAAGTATTTCTGTAGTCATGTATAGGTTCTCCCTAGGGGTCCAGGATGAGTTTATTTGAGTTGTAACTAGATAACTTAGTTTGAATGAGTTATGGTCAGTTAAACTAGTTCTAACTGATTATGGAACTAGTAGAGGTCTAATAGTGAGTTGGTGCACTCGTGCATCCTCACTGCTACTCCATATAACTGGATATTCACTCAAGAGAAATGCATGCATGTTGATTCAGAGAAAGACCAAGTTGAGACTAGAGTGCAAGGACAATGTACTATCAGTTGTAGAGTGATCCCAGTTGTAAAGATCATGCATGCAATCAGAAGAGGACATAGATTTGGATTGTGCATTTATGGAAGAAGGAATTCCCAAATAAATATGGGTTATTCGTCATAGGAATTGTGCAAGGAAATAGGGTCTCAGTAGACAACAAAAATTGGGTAAGTGTTGATCAGTGCGGGCTTGTGAGGTAGAGAATTGATCATACTTGTGCAGGAATTGTTCTTGTGAGAACAAGATTTGATCACTCAGATTTTTGATTAATGCAATAGATAGTCAAGGTTTTGAGCAGTGGATTTCCCCAGAGAAACAATTGTGTTATGTGTCTTTGATTATCTTCCTCTTGTCGATTATTGTTTTCATCGATTCTTGGTTTCCACTATCTAAAGAGTATAGTAGATTCTTGTCTTGTGTTTTAGTACATTACATGAGTTGTGAATCTACAGGAAAATATAAATGGTATTAGAGTTGAAGATAGTATACTAGAGGAGATTTCGAAGTTTTAAGTTTTTGGTCACAGATGAAATTCGAAGTTGCAATACATACTTCAGGATCGACAGATGACATTCTACAGTTTGCAACTCGAGTATGCCTTGGAAGGTAGCTTGAATTATATATCCTGGAAGGACATAATGGTGGTTTTGTTGGAGGATAATGGCTTGAAGGAATTCGTTGATCAAGATATTCCTATGCCAACAACAACGGATGCACAAAATTTGGCTGAATGGAAGAAGTATGTGGCGAAAGCGAGGCGGATAATCCTTGAGGGATTTCAAGACCACATTGTCTCGAGTTTCCATGGGAAGGAAACTCTGTATTCTATGTGGAAAGCATTGTCAGACCTATTCCAAAACAACATTGACCATAGGAAGTTGGCACTAAAAGAAAAACTTCAAAAAATCAATATGGAGAAAGGCGAGAATATTCCAAAATACTTGACCAAGTTCACTCATTGTCATGATGAACTTGGAAGTGTTGGAATAACCATTGTCAAGGATGATATGGTGAGCCTAGCTCTCTTAGGCACTCCTAAGAGTTGGAATAGGTATCGGGACTCTATGAATGGAAGGGAGAAGTTTCCAAATTGGGAATGACTGTGGTCAAATTTGATGAATGAGGAGATGAGAAGGAATACCAAAGATGGTTCCTCATCAAAGAGTGATGATGAGGAAAAGTGTGCCTTAGCGAGTAAGGCAAGGAAAGGGAAAGGGAATGTGTCCCATTGCAAATCGGATTCTTTCATTATCATGAGTTGGGCCATTTTGATACAAATTTTCCACTCAAGAAGTACAAGAAGAAGTCCTTAGGAAGAGCGATGGGTGAGGCTTTGGCCTCTGAATTTGAATTGGACGTTACTCTCATTGCATGCACAATGGCATATGATGGGTAGTGTATGGTACCTTGAGAGTGGAGCTTCATTCCACATGACTAGTGACAAGGAGTTGTTCAGTGACCTAGAGGAGAAGGATCTCCATATGCATATCGAGATGGGTGACGACGGGAGGTATAGTGCTTCTGGATTGGGCATAGTTACTTTTCCGAGGGAGTAGGGTGCTCCTCTCACCTTGAGGGATGTTATGCATGTGACCAGGTTAAAGAAGAACTTAGTATCAGTCTCCATGCTTGAGGATAGAGGCTATGATGTGAGCATTTCGAAAGGAAAGGCTTTGCTTCGACACATAGCCATGAGTCAAGTAAAGAAGATATGGATTCGAGTTAAGAATCTCTATAAGCTAGAGGTAGAGTATTGTGTCGCTTTGTGTACAAAAACAGAGAAGGTGTAGAGCCGAGACTTTGGCGAGTTGTGGCACACGCGATTAGGCCACTTGCATCATGGGGCTTTGAAAAATCATGTAGTAGATCTCTACTGGTCTTCCCAAAGGTACGCAAGAGCAACTTGATACATGCAGGGGTGTACTTAGGGGAAATACACCAAGGATTACTTTCATGACAGACATAGTTGAGTAGAGGCGATTCTAGAGTGAGTCCATTTAGATGTATGTGGAGCATTGTCGACAGCATCCACGACCAAACACTTGTATTATGTTATATTTGTTGACGACTTTTCTCGTAAATGTTGGATATTTTTCATGTAGAAGAAGGACTAAACTTTCATAAAGTTTTTTGAATTTAAAGAATTGGTTGAGAAAGAGTGTTTCAAGAAGGTTAAAGCTCTGAGGAGTGATAATAGTGGTGATTATGTCTCAAATTAGTTTAAGAACATTTGTGCAGCAGAAGGGATTAAACGGGAGTTGACGGCACCCCATAACCCACAACAGAATGGGGTGGCCGAGAGGAAGAACATAAGAATTATAGGGGCAACATGCACGATGTTACATGAATAGGGCCTACCACTACACTTATGGGCTGAGGCATGCAACACAATGGTTTATTTGCAGAACTGTAGCCTGCATCAGATTCTTGGGATGAAGACACTAGAGGAAGCTTATTCCTGTAAGAGACTATATGTTTTTCACTTCAGGATTTTTGGGTCATCAGTATATTTCCATGTGGGCAAAGATGCACGAAAGAAGCTTGAGCCGAAAGTAGATTTGGGGATATTTGTGGGGTACACTAATAGACCTCAAAATTATCAGGTGTACTTGCCGACCAATAAGATGACAGTGGTTTGCAAGGATGTCATATTCGATGAGGAGAAGGCCATGAGAGTTTCCCTTGAGAGGGAGCTTAAGCTACATGCAGTTGAGGATCTTTTAGCTCTTAAGGTTGAGGAGCCTCAGATTGATGTGGAGAAGCCACATGTAGAGGATCTGGGAGTGGAGACATCCACTCAGACAGAGTCTTCCAGAGATGGGAGAAAGCGCACCAGAGAGGATGATAGGTTATTGCATGATGCACTGGAGAATGTGGGAGTGCCCACATCTCAAGGCAGGTAGAGGAGGTCACTTGAGAGGTACACTAGATACATGGATCTTATAAGCGAATGTGTTGAGACAGAGTCATATTCCTTTGAGGAAGCAGTGCATCAGTCGGTTTGGGTTGATGCCATGGTGGAGGAGTATGAATCCATAGTTCATAACAGTGTTTGGTATGTGGTCCCGAGATCGGAGGACAAGTTAGTGGTGAGCTCTTGATGGCTTTACAAGGTAAAGAAAGTTGCAAGTGGTAGTGTAAAGAAGCATAAGGCCAGGTTTGTGGCACGTGGATTTTCACAGGTAGAGGGGATTGATTATGATGAGACTTTTGCTCATGTTGCAAGGTACACATCAATCAGATCTATATTGGCACTATCAACACAGATGGGTTGGAAGTTACATTAGATGGATGTAAAGACAACCTTCCTTAATGGCACGAATGAGGGAGAGGTGTACATAGAGCATCCTAAAGGTTTTGATACCTTTGACAATGAGTCGCATGTGTATCGGCTCAAGAGGGCGTTGTATGGGCTAAAGAAGCACCTCGTGCTTGCTACACCAGGGTCCATAGCTACTTCACCAGGTTGGGCTTCACCAAGAGTGAAGCAAATGTGAACCTGTACCACATAGTGGTGGAAGGTAAAATTTTTTTCATTATGTTATATGTCAATGATTTGATTTTGACAAGTGATGATCAGTTGATCAAGTATTGCAAGGAGGACTTTGCAAGAGAGTTTGAGATGAAGGACATCGGGCTCATGCATTACTTTTTGGGCATGGAAGTATGGCAAGGTGATGGGGAATTATTTGTGTCTCAGGGAAAGTATGCCAACAAGATACTCAGGAGGTTCCACATGGAGAGCATCGAAGCCAAGGAGACTCCTCTAGAAAGTAACTAGAGGAAGGAGGATGCTGCTTCAGTGGAAGTAGTGGAATATACTATTTACAGATAGCTTGTGGGTTCACTCATGTATTTGTTGAACACACGACCAAATATGTTCTATCTAGTTAACCAGCTTAGTCAAACAATGGTTATTCTTACCAAGCTGTATTGGAAGGCGACAAAGCATGTGTTGAGATACCTCAAGGGCACTACTCAGTATGGATTGTAGTACAGATGGACAAAGAGAGTGAAGCTTCAAGGCTTCACCTGTGTAGATTGGGTAGGGAGTCCATCTGACAGGAAGAGCACATTAGGAGGGATCTTTAGTATTGGGTCGGCACCAGTTTCTTGGTACAATAGGAAATAGAGATCGGTTGCACTCAGTTTGACAGAGCCAGGGTACATGGCTGCAAGTCAGGCAGCATGTGAGGCCATCAGAATGAGGAATATTCTGGTTGGTTTGTTTGGTCAGCAGATGGATCAAACTATGATTTATTGCGATAATCAGAGTTGTATAAAACTCTCTAAAAAATCATTTTTTCATGATCAGTCCAAGCATATTGATATCTGATATCATCATCTCAGAGATTGTGTATTGAGTCGGATTATGTTGTTGGAGTACTTTCCCATGGAGGAGGAAGATACCGACATTTTGACAAAGGCATTCTCAAGATGTAAATTTGAGTTTCACAGAGACAGGAATGGGGAAGATGATAATCCCTTTCTTGTTAAGAAAGAGTGTTGAGAAATGACAACAAGAAATTTCAGTTTAATTTGTCCTTGAATTAAACTATGAATTAAAATCAAATTCTATTCTCATAGCAACATGTAAATAGTTAATTAAGTTTAATTGACTTAATTAGCTTAGGAATTTAGAGTTGGGAGTCTTTCCATAGTTATGTATATGTTCTCCCTAAATTTTAGGGTTCCAATATGAGTTTATTTGAGTTGTAGCTAGATAACTCAGTTTGACTTAGTTATGGTCAGTTAAACTAGTTCTAACTGATTATGGAACTAGTAGAGGTCTAGTAGGGAGTTGATGCACTAGTGCATCCTCAGTGCTACTCCATATAACTAGAGATTCACTCAAGAGAAGCTCATGCATGTCAATTCAGAGAAATACCCAATTGAGACTAGAGTGCAGGGACATTGTACTATCAGCTGTAGAGTGATCAGAGTTGTAGAGATCGTGTAGGCAATCAAAAGAGGACCTAGATTTGGATTGTGCAGTTATGGAAGAAGGAATCCCCAATTAAATATGGACTATTACTCACAGGAATTGTGCAAGGAAATAAGGGCTCAGAAGACAACAAAAATTGGCTAAGTGTTGATAAATGTGGGCTTGTGAGGCAAAGAGTTGATCATGCTTGTGAAGGAATTGTTCTTGTGAGAACAAGCTTTAGATTATCACTCAAATTTCTGATTAATATAATAGATAGTCAGGGTTTTGAGCAGTGACTTTCCCGAGAGACAATTGTGTTATGTGTCTTTGATTATCTTCCTCTTGTCGATTATTCTTTTCATCGATTCTTGGTCTCCACTATTTAAAGAGTAGAGTAGATTCTTGTCTCGTGTTTTAGTACATTACATGAGCTATGAATCTACAGGAAAATCTACAAAGTTCGCCAACAATAATGTAGCAGAGAGAATATTTTCTCTTTATCCTTCATAAATTCTTGTCAATGCCTTCTCTAACACAGGGTAATAATCACAATTCTCATCACCAAGAACGTCTTGGATCAATTGATTTGTCCCATCATTTGGAACTATGTTACTAATCTCATCTTATTGCATAGGATAATTATCTTGATCTAGTTCAATATTCATTCCATATTCCTCAACTTGTAGAACATCATTTCTAGCACTAATACTTGGTGCAATATTCAATTCACAGTGCCTAGGAGGTCACCTTGACTTTATAATAATTTCAAACAATCATGTGAAATAATTAGTGTGTAGAACAAATTTTATAACAATAAAACAAATTACAAATATGATTAATATAAAGAAAATATATATAATGATTCAATATAAATAGAAACTTACCACTAAACGATATTCATTCCTCCCTTCAATGTGCCCATTCTTCCTATAATGTCTATCAACTGTTTCATATGAAATTCTCCATGGATGTCTGCACTTGCAATAATTGCAATGGAAACAACATTTCCCATCATTAACCCCTTGCGGATTAGTTGATCCCCATTTAATGTCATTTGTCATTCTTCCCACGCACAACCACAAAGCAATTATATAAAACAAAATATGTTTTTCACTCGCAAAAAATACCTTATAACCTTTCAAAATTATTGTAATCGCAAAGATGTCGCAACATTTATTACATGTGAGATATTTATATATTTATTTATCGTTGCAATTGCAATGACATAGGACTAGTCAAAGTCAAATTAGATGACAAGTCAAATAAATGGTCGAATTAACCTCGGGGTAAAAAAAACCATAGGTCATCGTAATTGCAACCATAGACGCAGTTCATTGCATTTCTGACCCCAAGCATAGTTCACCACATGTGCAATCAACAACATATTACCTCGAATTATTATTGTTGTTCCCTCAGGTAAAAATTGTTGTGCTCTTAAGTAACAATTGATGTTCCCTCAAGTAGTATTTGTTGTTCACTCAAGTGGCAGTTTTTGTTCCCTCAAGTCATAATTGTTTTTCCCTTAAGTCTCAGCTGTTGCAACCTCTAAATTCTCTTTTATACATTTGTGCCTCTTGGGACTTGTTATTTTCTATGATCCTTTAATTTCTAGTGCTATTATTCATCTTGATTTCCTTGATTGTATGTTATACTACTACAAATGCATCAACTCTAGATCTTGGTGACTATGTTAATTATCTTTCAGGAAAACATGTACCTTATGGCAATAGTAACTTCATATATTTTCTGGTGGTTATAATTGAATGAGCGGAAAGTTATTTGATTTAACTATCATTCATCATTTCCTTCATTTATTGTTATGATTGGAACTATAATGTGTTCACAAGCACTAAGATGTAAAGGAACACATGCAAGGTTATAAGAGTAAAGCTCTTAAGGAGTCTTCTTGTTTGTTAAAAAAAACACCTATTTTGGGTAACTTAGGTAATAGACCTAGTTGGAAGGTTAAGGATCTTACATATGGTATTAGAGTTGGTTAAAATCTAGGACCTAGGGTTTGCATGCTAGCATTCTGAGGTAATTACTTTTTATTTATTTTGGCTAAGAGTTGGAATTTCAAAAATATGTATATATACTCAAAGGAAAAATATGTCCTAAGAGTATGCACTGCAAAGAGCATACTTTGGTTTGGTGTTAATGTTGAGGGGTGTCTATTTTTTTCAATATTATCGAGACTTACAGACATACCTATCCATTTGAAACTCATGTTATGTGGGTGGGGAAGATTGCATCAAAGATTGCAACTCTAGTAGACGACATAATACTCTTGTCTGCACCAATGAACTAATGCCCCATTGACTAAATGTTTAATAATTTTAAAGAGCCACTCAATTACTACATATATTGTTGTTACGTGTGTATTTTCCTCAGTGACTTTGTTTAGTGGTTCAACTGTGACCTTTCCACTCATTGTTTTATTTGTCCAATGAATATATTCTACAACAACTAGCGAATGAGATATATGCAAAAAAACATATTTACTATCTAGCTATATTTTTCATCTTGTTAGGAAGGAAGTGTAACAATGGTCTTGAAATCATGGTGGATATATTCTCTCAAGAGGAAATGGGTTATGATAATTACTCCTCTTTAGAGCAGAATGCATAGACGATAGTCTCTGAACATATCAGGTCTTAAGGTTTTATGCTAGAAAGATGCAATAAATGCTTGCAAGTTTGTTGCAATGTATTGACAAGCTTAATGCCTAATGGTTTATGGATTAGGATTTTGTATATTTTCTCTTATAAATAGCGAAGTTTTTGAAGTGTTAAAGAGAGGGCCTTCGTGTTGTGAGGATAAGTGGATGTGCCAAATTGATGAGAGAGTTGCTTGTATAGCGGCTATATATTTCGGTGGTTCAGGTTCCCCTCTGTATGAGAATTGAAGCGACCACTTTGGAGTCTCACATTATAAATGTAGTCCTTTGTATGGTTTTTCACACATTGGGAAGATAATGCATTTTTCCTATTGGGGGTTTTCTCTGCTCTAACCTTGGCGTCCACCTTTTGTGTTATTGTTTCATTGTTATTGTTTCATTGTTATCGTGTTATGCATCTAAGTGTAGGGTTCATATTGACATTTATTTATGCAATGTTCTTTGTTGTTTACACTTTTTTCTAATGTGATATCATAACCATGTGGTGAGCCCCAGTATTGCAACAATAATGCTACAACTCCTGGGACTCCCTTCCTTAATTTTATCAACCCGGTAGTTCGTAACAAACTTGGAAGCGACAGTGCTGTATGCATAAGTACTAGCTCTTGCCGTAGCTGTCACTTGGTCAACTGGCACAAGTCTGCTAGGAGCTTAAGCCAATTTCTATGAGCTCTTAGAAGAAGCTTTTTAACTAATGGATGAAAGCTAACTCAAAGAAGGCTAATCTACTTGCAGAAAGAAACTGGAAAGCTAAAAGGAAACGTAAACCCTAGCAAACCCTAATTTTACCAGCTAGCCCTACTGATGCAAGAAAGATGATGCAAGCTACTGGGAGAGATGCCATTGTCTTCTAAGAAGGTAAAATGCATGTGTCTAAGCTACTTCTATGGTAAAATCTGCAAAAAAAAAAAAAAAAAAAAAACATCCTTTTGTATTTTTGAATAAGTTGTCAGAATTATCATGCACGCGATTTAACTGTTTTTGACTGTGCAGAGGTGGATTGGCGAGAGGAAATGCTTGGAGGAGGTCAGGAAGGTTCAAATGTGGCCTAAGGGGTCCCTCACACCCTTCCAGAGAGTTTCACAGAGTTTGGCTATCAAGAAACCTCATTCGTGAGCTTCTATAGGAAGTCTGTAGGGGTTCTATAGGATGTTCTGGAATTTCTACAGGATGTCTGTAATTTTTCTACAGGATGTTCAGAAATGGGATTTTGGAGGATGGACAGAGGAAGAAAGATGAAGGAGTGGGTATGGAGGTGAGATAGGGGTGTGAGGATGTCCAGGACTTGGTGAATGAGGCTGAAGAGTGGCTAAGGCGATTGGGTTGGTTCAAAGGTAAGAGAAGCAATGTTGTGTGAGAGTATAGGAACTAGGGCAGAGTGTGAAAACGTACCAAATGAGAGGAAAGAATCTAAGTTAGGGGATGGAGTAGATGGGATTGATGGAGTACAGGTGGATGGAGAGGTATTACAGGCACCCTCCACGTTATCTTTCAAATTAGACAAATGAAGACTTGGAAAATCAAGAAGCTAATTACTTTGACCTAATCTGACCTAGATAACAACAAAGAAATGGAATAGAAGTCTATTTGCAATGAAACCATGTGAAATAACTATGCAATGAAGCAATCAAGAATCTGAACATGTAACCAACTTCTGCAAATAAAAATCGAACACTAATGGTTGCATGGCGAAGCAAAGATAGTGTTTTTAGTGGCAACAAGGTCACCTTGATCCCAGCTCCTGATCCCATTGAGGGAGAGGTGAAATCAGAGGTGATTGATGGCCTTTTTCTGAAGATCTTCCTTGTTATTAACCTATCAACTCAATCTGAACATGAAAATCCATTTTAATCATCAAAAGTAACCTAAACAACAAAACAGGATTTAAATCTAAATAGCAGATTTTATTCTAAAAATGCAGCAAAAACACATAAAGGTAAATAAAGGAGGTATTGGGCACTTGAGATGGGCCCAACCCCAAGAGATACAACCTCCTAAGAGAGAGTTAGAGCTGGTGAAAAGCTGGATTCATCTTTATTGAGCAAGAAATAATAGTTACATCAAAAACTGTCCACAAGGGAAAAGCTTACAAATGTGCTGAAATGCAGAGCTAAACTAGTGCCTAAAAAATGACTAAAAATCGAACTACAAACTAGCTAACTTCTGACTACAAAGTGACTAACTGAAATGAGGCCCTAAGCCCTCTTATTTATACAAATCGAGGACCCAAACAACCCTCCTAAACTTTAGGAACTCGGCTGCCAAAACTTATAGTTAACATCACTTTTAGTAGCACTTGCTCGGCTGCCCTTGAACTCTGAGCTGATGGTGGAGAATTTTAGGTAAGGGCCCATAAATGAAGGGGACATCTTCCTACAAATCCTCTCCCTTGTTCTTCCACGAATTTGGCTACCAAGTGCTCATTAAAACCTTTGATTTTGTCTCAAAATTGACTAAAAATCTGCACAAAGCACCCATTAGACTTGTTGGCATAATGACTAACCCAATTCACTCTATTAGCATAAATGTAATAAAAAACATGCAATAAACTAATGAGAGAATGGTGGATTAAGTCGAATTAGGAGGCTAAATGAGCCCATATAATTTCCATTTTTGGGGCTCATCACCATGTTAGGTAGGTTATGTATTTTTCTTATCACGATGAAAAATGGGAATTTTGACCACCACATAAGTGTTGTTAAGGTAGTGTATGTATTTTTGTTGAAAAAATTGAATTTGAAATTTCAGACATGGTGGGCATCCATCTATTCTTGTAGATGTGTAATGTTGTTTTCATCATTCCTAATCGATTGTTTCTCAGTTGGAGTACTATGTAGGAAGCTGGATGCCACAATAAAAACCTACAATGTGTTGTAGCATATAAAAAAAAATTGTGTCTTTTATAATGCAGAGATGAAGATAGGGCCTCTCTAGGTGTATTCTATAATCAATATTCATAGATTATTTAGAGGTGAGATACTATCATTTGAATCTTGATGATGGAATTGATGGGCATGTAGATGAGAAAGGATTTTAGAAAAAAATATTCTTATTATTGCTTCAAAATGTTACATTAGATATATCTTTGTGAGAATAGCCGCCCTGAAGGGAAATTAACCCAAAACCACAAATGGAGTTTCTTTATATTGCCAATGTTTTTTCTTATCATTTATATAGACATAATAAAAGAGAAACTATGATGTCTAATGTTAAAAAAGGGGCTACAAAAGGACTAACTTTGAGCTCTAAATCACTCTACATTAAACCAAAATTTTCAATCACTGGTCATATTCTTTTTTTTGGAAAATGGATTCACATTATATTAATAGAGAAATGTACATAGAATACATAGTAGTGGCATTGGGGGGTCTTCACCCATCACCCATTGAATTTTTCTTCCCCTGAGAGGGCAAACCAGAAAAAATTGCGTAAAAGCTATATTTAAAAACCATTACATAGCATGAGAAAGTCAAAATTCTAGATCTGTAGGCTATGGTGGAATAAAGCCACTAATTAACAAAAATTAGAAGAGTAGCCATGGTGCCAAAACAAACTATGCTACTGAAAAGTGGAGGAAGTTTAATTAGAGTTCTGAAGACCTGTAGAGATGTCGACTTGCTATAATTGTACTTGACCGTTGCTAGGAGGGTTGGTTGTGACCTCCTCTGCTGGATTTTTCTCAATAATGTAACACCCATGCAAAATGGGGCACAAAGGAGAGCATACGAACCATCACGTGAGATTTTTTTGATGGCGGAGCAACTCCTGGATGTATGTGAGCAAGGGAGGAACAACCACCAGAAACCATGAAGGTGGAGGGAGATGCAGAGCCTAGGGGAAGGGAAGAAAATGTCGAGGGAGCGAAGGAGTAGGGGGAGGGAATGGCGGGAGGGAAATCTATGATCAGGTTATGGAAGAGGTGGTAGAGGGATGAGGTGGCATGGTTATTCAAGCCTAAGATCTCAACAATCTATCAAGTTGCATGTGATTTGTCCCTTTCCTAGTCTAAGAGTTTGTGGGTAAGAAGGTTGTGGAGTGGCCAAACAATGTTCCACCCATGGTAGACCTCCTCAGCTCCAAGTTCAAAGACCTCACATCACATGTGAGTCTAAATGGCATTATCAAACAATTCCCATTCTTTGTTCTCGAAAAGTATAGTTGGTGGGTTCCCTCTTCCACTGCCATGACTTGATCGACAATCTATACCTCGCACATGGCTCATGGTAGAGAAAATGGGTTCAAAGGGCTGGGTTGGAGGCACAAGAGTCACTACAGATGTTGGAGATGAGCACGTAGGTGGGATATGTCAGGTACTAAACAAGGGAGCTAAAATAAAATACCAAATGGTCGACGTTGTGTGTGGAGTAAAGCCTGGAAAGAATGATCAGAGGAGCAATGAAGTTGAGCATGCAGAGACACTGCCAAAGGCCAAACTTAATGTTTTTAATGAGAACCAATGGAAGGATTTGATACAGAAGGAATGAGGGTTTCCATATGGAGGGAATCATCATTTTTTTGTGGTACAGGTGCCACAATTGACCCTTCACTAAGCATCATGGAGAGCAGGGTGGTGCTATAAAAAATTTTCCAATTCCAATTTGTTGTTGCCATAAGACAAATTTTAGAGTTTGCAGAGACAAACCAAAGCTTTGAGCATTTTCATGAAATTATGAACTTAAGGGTTGTTTCATTAACAAAGTTTTTTCCAATGAGGGAATTGAATGCTTATCTCATAGTTTCCCTCTCTGAAGTTGTAAATATACTGAATTAGAGAAGTCGATGAAAGGTGATGAAGCAGATTGAGGTTTGCGAAGGCCTTACCAAAAATGTGAATCTGAATGACCAATTGTCGGTACCTACCCATAAAACAAATGGACGAGTGTGAGGGAGGCCAAAGGTAGAGGTAATGGTGAGACACATTGACCAACATTGGGATTTCCAAATGATGCTTAGAAGTAGGCGAAATAGTGGGTGCATTAAAAGCATAAGTGTTATAAGCATGGTGACTGCAGAATAAACGAATCATAACCATCATTTTTGGCAATGTGCCATGAGTCGATGAAGAATATATAATGGTGTCAAGGTTTAAATAGGTTTTGGCATTGATGCAAGCCTCATACTTCGCAGGGAGAGAATATTGTACTTCAAAATTGTGTAGCATAATGGTTACACATGCCAAATGAAATTCACAGTACAAAGCCATCAAGGTAAGTGATGCGAGGATCAAGTCACAATTACTATGGGCATGTCAGGTTTTTATTGAAATGTACAAGGGAACTATTTAATGGTTGTTGGTTATTATCCTTTGTGATCTCCTTCTAACGGACATCGATTTTATACACCCGTTATGGGGGATTTGAGATACTAGATAATTTATGAAGGAATTGTTGAAATTTTGACACAAATTTAGAGGTAGTAGGTTGTGGTCTATGTGTTTGTATGCATGTGCCCTATTATATTTTTGAAATTGTATGACATCAAGAAAATACATTCACATTGATAAATAAAGATGCAAGGACACTACTACCAAATGAGATTTCACGCTTATAGAAAGATTTCAGGATTGAGTTGAAATATATATATATATATATATATATATATATATATATATATATATATATATATATATATATATATATATGCATCACAATGATGTTCAAAAATACTCGAACCTATTTATGGTTAAGGCCATTACAATCACCATTAATTCCAACTCAAGTTGCAGGTATGAAACTGTACTCAAAGAAATCGACTTCCATATTGGTGAAAAGGATGTTAACCCCAGGAAAATTTTGACTATCTCGTGCATTCGCGCATGCAACCTGATCTTCTACTCTAGGATTGAATGTTTCCCACATTTGAATGCCTTTAAGATTGGAGCTAACATATTCCAATATGTCCTGAGCCCTTTGAAGCATGACATTCTCTGTCTAGATGTCTCCACAAACACGATCACCAAAATCGATAGAAGGCTCACTTGACTGTGAGCACTATTTCTCATTATTTATTGAGATGGATCTTCATTAACCTTGGGGTGAAAAAAGCTATCAATCATTTAAAATGTGACCACAAATGCAATTTGTCACAATTATGATTATAAACAAAGTCAATCTCACTTGCGACAAATGACATCTGTAGTCATAATAACTATGTCTTAGAAATCATAAGTCATATTTAAGATTCATGACAAATATTTTTTCCTAATTGCGACGAACAAGGGTACCAAAACTAAAAAAATTACATTTTTCTTGACCTTTGTGACAATATGGGCCACACTATCAGACTATGTTGTTGCAATTTAGTCCTATATGTAGTAGTGTGTGAGAGTTTGATTCCTCAATTTATCGCAAAAAAATTATTGGAAAAGGAAACCCTAAATCACAGAGAAATAGATAAAGCAGAAGATCCAACCTAAAGATAGCCAAACCAATTTTTAGGCAAAGAAGAGTAATGGGAAAGCAAATAAGGGCACTGGAAAGTGGTGTGAGTTCTAAAAAATCCCTTGGCACAACATTGATGAATACCACTCAAAAAATCATTGTGGGTTGAGGTTAAAGAAAAAGAAGAAAATCTTGGCTCAAATTATTATTTAGAGCATGATAAAGGGAAGCATATTATCAATATATAATTTAGTGTTACCATCATGACCACAAATATCCAACCAAAAGAGTTAGAGGAGCTTTAGTAGGGGGATATCCTCTTCCAATCATAGATGTGAGTGAAGGGGACCCTACTAGATTTCATTGTCGACAATGGGAGCCAAAAGAACCTAATCTCATCTAAGGTCATCAAGAGATTGAATTTTCTAGCAATTCCACATCCCCAACCATACACCATTACTTGGTTAAGCCTTGGACAATACATTTACTTTCGCTAGCAATGTCACCTATTCTACAACATCAAGCCCTTCAAAGATGAAGTACTATGTGATGTATTCCCCCTCAAAGTTCATGATGTTCTTTTAAAACAACCTTATATGTAGAAACATCATGTTTTTTATGAGTACCATCCATGTAGTGTCATTGTTACTCTAAAGTGTTAACTCTATAGGAAGTATAGGTAGTTCCAACTATTATGACTCACTTGATCTCGACAAAACAATGGCGAAAGGTAATCTCCAAGGCTGCAAAGTTTATCCTCTTCATGGTTAGGTTGGAAGGTGAAAGGAAGGTCACTACAACCACCAAAACCTCATCACAGGTGCTATCGAAGTAATAGAATCAAGTGGACAATATTGTAGAAGCATACAAATATATATTTGCTTCACTCATGTAGGTTCCTTTTCACTACTAGGCCAAACACTCAATTGACTTTGTTAGGGTCATATAATAATAGGATTCATAATTTTGAATTGACTATGTTAAGTCTTGTAATATTGTACATACCTTTGCTTTTATGCAAATGTTTTCCATATTAAAAATTAAAAAATGTAAAGAGGGTATGTCCTAAAAGAAATATCAAAGGACAAAAAGAATAAGAAAAGATCAAAAAAGTGAAAAACATGAACCCCAAACAAAAAAACAGATCATGAAAGTGTGCAAGTCCAAGTGCCACTACTTTTTACTTTTATGTACAAAATAATGGTTGTGTGAAGCTTGTCATAAATGCCACAACCCATGATAGTAAAATTGTTTAATCTTAACTAGTTCATGCTTTAAATTTCATGTTTATAGTTAGAGAATAAATATCTAGCCAAACTGTTTAATCTTGGCAGATCAGTAGTTAGGAAGAGAAATAAAATGTGCTCATAAGCTTAATCTAAGCCATTGGAAGATATAAGGTTAGAATTAGATAGTTTAATTTTCAAAACAAAAAGGAAAGAAAGGGTTTGCTAGCTTAAATGCACCCAAAAAGTGAAGAAAAAATGTTAAGGTAAGTAAAAAGGGTAAGTAGAAGAAAGGTTGCAAAAATACAAAGCTAGTTGATGAATAAGCACATTTATCATGCTTGATTCAATGTTTCAGTGTGCAGGAGCAGTTATGGAAGTGAAAATATTTTCACAAGCTGATTTGGTTAACTTCCCCTCATTTCATTTCACCCCCCACTACATACTTACTAATTTCCCCATTATCCCATCATTTCTTATTAAAATACTATTTTCCCTTCATTTTCACCCTTGCCCCATGGTTTCAAACATTTCCCTAGCAAATTACCCTCCAAAATTCATTTCCCTACCCAAAACCCCTTTTCCCTAGTGTGAAATCCATTCCCCTTTGAAAAAATCATTTTCTCCTTATTAATTTCCCTATTTTTCCCAAAAAACCCATCAAAACCCCTTATCCTAACTATTATTCCCCACTTTGCTTTATAAAGTTAACTCCACCATACCCATAAAATCCCAACAAAACCCTCTTAAACCCATAAAACCCCTTTTACCCTAAGTTTTGTTTACCCCCGCATTTCTTAACAAACCTCCGCAAAATTACATTTTCCTGATATAATCCCTTTTAACCCACCCCCTCAGTGTAGTTAACAAACCCCACCAGACTTAAACCCCGGTCCCACTCCTTAAACCCGTTCATTATACTTTTAACCCGCACCACTTATTCATTAAATAATTACAAGTTAAGTGTAATTATCCCCCGGCCCCGCTAATCTTTGCCCCTATTCCCTCTGTGCAACTTCGTCATGCGATAGCCATTAGATCTTGCACTTGCAGATCCTACGACCCACAACCATATTGCGCACTCCTGATCTCTGACCTTTACAGGCCCGAGAGCACACGAGATTCGTGGTTTTGCTTGGGCCCCTTGTAGTTACGTGGCAACTCCACGTTAACTCAAGTGCTCTCCAAAAAATACCGCCCATCACTCAAAAGCAGTGCGATGGCCCCCGAAACTGCCTTCTCGCCAAAGCTAAAACCATCACTATTCATAATATTAATTTTCACGCCAAATTTAAAAAATTACCTGTTAAAACACCAAAGACCCTCGTTTTCACTCCTTTTGCCCATTTACACAGTGAAACCTGCCAAACCCTTTCGGTGCCTCCCTGAACGTCTGCAACCCTATTTGACCTCCGATTACCTTCAAAACACTGCCAGGACTCCATCCACAGACATCTCAATTCAATAAAGCCATCAATTGTCTTCCCTGCCAACCTGTGTTTTATTAATAATTGTTTTATTTTGCAGGTGATTAGAAGACCAGAAAGCTTGGATAAACAATTTTGATACTAGTCACAAAACTTGTTTACTCCAAAATTTGAAAGGAAATCTATTCAAAAGCCTTTATTAAGAAGAAGAAGACAACTAACACAGTACTGTTTAAAACATAGAAGAAACCATTTACATGAAGAAATATAGTTAAAAGATTAAAACAGAGGAGGCAGACAGAGCATACAGTTAAAGGACAAACATATCAAACATACAGAAGGATGCTCAATATCAAACTACCAAGGGTTGATACATGTGAAAAATTAAATGATTTACTGTTGAAATACACAGTAAAAAGTTGAAATGTGTAGTAAAAGTAAAAAAAACAGTAAAGGATATTGACAGGTCAGCAAGGTCAAAGTGTATCAGATTAAAGTGTATCAGGTGAAAGGTCATAAGTGAATGTGACATCCAACGTGAAGACCAAATAGCCAAGCAGTTTAAAGGGCAAAAAATCAAACATCAAAGACAATAGAACCTAAATAACGGGGACAACATGCAGCAGTTCAAAAGTTCTCTCTATATTCTTGCATGAAGATATTTCCTTTTCCTAGATTAGTTCTCAATATAGTTTGAGATATTTTGTAAATTCCTTTTGTATAAATACTTCACAATTCGAAGTATTTAGTGTGGATTACTATACATTTGTAGATTTATTTTGATCTTGAACCTAAGGGTGATTGTACCAATTTCAAGTCAACAGACTGGAGCAAGTAATAAAAGCATTGAATTATAGGATTCATGAGATGAGTTATTTGCAGTGAAGTATCTTCTTTATGTGATTTTGTTACCTTCTTATGTTTTCATAAACTTAAATGTTTTTCCAAATTTGAATGTATTAACTGGAAATATCACTCAAAATTTGTTTAAGTACACTCTGTTTTGCATAGTTAGTCATTTATATGTTTTCCTCTGATACCCGGATTTGAGAACCCTTAATTTCTCTCCCATCCTGGTTGACCTCTTTCATTCCTTCCATAATCCAGCCTAGGGAACCCTTAATTTCTCCCTGGATCCAATTAGAAACCATTTCACCATCCAGCCTTTGAGATCTGCAAAAACTCACCTATCTTGCCCTGTAGACACTGTCTTTTAAAAGCTTGATCCAGTCCTGTTTGTCTGAATTTTGACTCCATAGCCCAATGGTAAAAGAAAACCTCTGTTCATCTAAGTAAGTGATCCCACCACCCAAATTCAAATCAAACCCTAGTGCAACCATAACTAGCATAAAATTAATTAACTAAAACAAAATTAAATCATAAAGAGAGATCCCTCTTTAAGATTAGGAAGGGTAGGTCCTGATCCCCAAAAGTGGTTTGTGGTTACCTATATTATTTCTTTCTTCAATAACTTTCAAAGGAAATTTTGGAGTGATAACATACTTAATACTTGTTTCTCCTTTACCTAATGGCCCAATACACTCCAAGGAAAACACCCTCTAGCGGAGGTTTTTGTGGAAGCCCCTATAAAAATAGCCCAAAAATCTGTTTGTAGCAGAGGTCAGTAGAGAAGAAGAGCGAGAAAATGTTTTAACAGATGTTTTTTATTAGTTCATCTATAATACCTGAAATGCACCAGTGCATTATATATCTTATGCAACAATGCTTAATAACATATGGTACATCGTGACAAAGTTTTTTATAAAATAAAATAAAAAATGTAACAATGTGCTAAGTACATAATGCGCATCAGTGCGTATAATACTCAATAGCACCAGAAAGGGTTGAACTTAAAAAAATGGTAGTCGTAAAATTCATTTTTCTCTGTCTAGTGTTATACTCTCATGATGCCCCGGTGTGTAACAAATACAGAGCATCAGTTCTTAATATAAATTAGTACTACTCAATACTATAAAGCAATGATGTGCTACCTATATAAATAAAAAACAACGGTGCTACCTATATAAAGTGCACCAGTGCATATACTACTCGATAGCACTATACAAAGAATAAATTTAAAAAATGTCAGTCATAAAATTCATTTTCACCATTTCGGTGCTATACTCAAATAATTCCCCATTGCTCTTAATGTATTTAAATGCATCGTTGTGTAAACAACAAGGTGCACTATGATATGGTTTTAATTAAAAAATAGTGGTGCACTCAGGAACATGCATGCACTGGTGCGGTTACCCTAGCGCATCGAAACAGGATTAAGTAAAAAAAATCTACTAGCCGAAAAAAATTCATTTTCACCATTTGTAGTGTTGTGGAGGTCTCAAGCATCGGTGTTAATCTTGCGTTTGTCAAGTTCCATGTTGTTGGTGCTTCCCTTGCTTGTCATCCTTCCGCCCGTTGCCCAGTGCGTTGCTTTCGAATTTTCTCAAACGGTGCTCCAATTTATTTATTTTCATTTACGTGGGAACCATGCCTCCCCAACGAGCAAATGTCCAAGTAATGTCCATGTTTCTATTTAATTTAACTTTTTAGTAGAGTAGAATTGAAAATTAGGTTAAAAAATCCATTGTTTTTGAAAAAAAACTTGTGTTGTGCATTTGACATGTTCGACTCGCATCGATGATGGCACACCCTGTAAATTTATAGGGTGGACTGCAAATCGATTCATTTTTTTAGTGCACCGCAGTTTTGCGGTGCGTTTGGTAAAGTGATACGCATTAGGAAATCTATCATTTTTGTCATTGTGTGTTTGGTAAAAGTTACTTCTCGGTGCGTTTGTTTTTACCAAACACACCACATGCATAAATATTAAAAAAATATAATTCAGTGTGTTCATTGACCTGAACGTTCCATTTCGGTGTGAAAATATTATTCATACGCATGGGTGCAAATTGTATGTTGACACACTATGTTAAGAAATAAAAAACCAATGTTTAAGCGGTGCATTTGGTAAATTGATACACACTAGGAAAATTATAACTTTTAGCACAGTGCATCTGGTAAAAGTTATTTCCTAATGTGTTTGTTTTTACCAAACACACCACATGCATAAATATTTAAAAAATATAGCTCGATGCATTCGTTAACCTGGACGTTCAATTTTGGTGCGAAAATGTTATTAATACACACCAGTGTGTTTTGTATGTCGGCGCACCGTGACGAGAGAGTAGTTGTATGCACCATTGTTGATGCTTCAGTGGGTTTTGTGGTGCACTGTTTCCAGTGCTTTACTATTTTTTTGGCGCACCGAGGATTTTTTATTTATTTATTGGATGTTTTATTTCCATAGTTATAAGCACATTTTTCATTTAATAAAAAAAATATGTTTTATGTATGAGGCTAATGTATTTTTTATGTCAATAATGTAGTGTAGATGTCAATGGAGGGAGGAGAAATAACAACGGGAGAAAATGGAGGACCAACACATTGTGGTCCGACAATGGGAAACATGAAAGAGGGAGTGAGATTTATACCTCACTTATTATCGTAACGACCCAAGTTTTCTTGAGAAATGTAGGCATCCTTAAGTACTATGAGTATGCTACATC
The DNA here is from genome assembly GCA_031772625.1 of Pinus tabuliformis. Taxonomy (NCBI): domain Eukaryota; kingdom Viridiplantae; phylum Streptophyta; class Pinopsida; order Pinales; family Pinaceae; genus Pinus; species Pinus tabuliformis. Next base: position 330,312,574 of record CM062805.1, on the reverse strand, counting down.
CCTAAAGGGGCACTCTAGATTGTTACCACAATTGATCCGTCAGTGGGATGCCACCAACAATATTTCTATGTCAGTACTAGCATGTGTTATGGGCCCACTGAGGAGGACATGTATTTCGTCACTGACCTATCCAAGAGAGGGGAGGATTTTTCCCAATTCGCTGATGTCCCCCATGGTGTTGCAGAAGAGATCCATCTTGTCTACTCTCAAAGATATGTTGGTGTTATGAAACCAACTCACAAAAAGATAGAAAAGATAGATCAACGCCTTATAATTCATTCTCTTCGAGGGAGCAATGTCCTTTACATTACATAAATTAACAATTCTTGGATGATTCAAATGACAAAACCTCCTTTCTATATATAGGAGTCTAAGGGGTCACAATATAACCAAGCCGATCTAACAATAATAATATAAGGGCACAAAAATAACAATAGAGGGATTCTATGGGGCACAGTAATAACAATATGGGGATAATAGGGGCACAACAATATTAATAAGGGATACAACTACAATATAAATGGGGGCATCACTAGTATTATAGGGACCTAACATGCCCCTCTCCTTCAAAAAAGTGTTGTCCTCAACGCTTGAGTAGTTTTGGATGCTTCTGTATAAAATTCTCATCCTCCCATGTGGAATCTTCAGTGGATAAGTTCCTCCACTTGATGAGATACTCTGAAATGGATCGATTTTGTAGTTGTCGAGTTCTTGTTTCTACGACTGCATCTGGTTCCAATATAATTTTTCCTTCCTCGTCAAGTTTTGGAAATACTGTTTGAACTAGGAACTTGTTGCCTATAACCTTCTTTAAACATGAAACATGGAAAATTGGGTGCACTCGAGAAGCTGCAGGAAGCTCCAATTTGTATGCCATAGTACCAATCTTTTGCAACACCTTGTACGGACCATAATACTTTGGTGACAATTTGTTATCCTTCTTAGCTTGCTTGATGGACATTTGTTTATAAGGTTGTAGCCATAGGAATACCCAATTACCTACATTAAAACTTCTTTCACTGCGATGTTGATCTGCCTGTTGTTTCATTCTATTCTGCGCCAACACGAGGTTATCCTTTAAGATTCGGAGAACTTGTTGTTGATGCTCGATGTGATGTTCCACTGCTTGAACCTTAGAATTTTCTCTTAAATATGATGTGATGGATGGTGGTTGATATCCATAAAGTCCATAAATGGGGTCATTTTTGTTGTAGTATGGAAGGAAGTGTTATACCACCATTCAGCCATAGGCAACCATTTGACCCATTGTGTTTGTTTATCAGATACAAAGAAACAAAGATATCCTTCCAAACATTTGTTTACTATCTCCTTTTGCCCATCAGATTGAGGATGATAAGATGAGCTATGAGCTAAGTACCAATATAAGAAAATAATTCTGTCCAATTTTTTTTTGTAAAAATGGGATCTCTGTCACTTACAATAATTTTTGGGTTTCCATGTAGCTTTTGAATTGTTTCCATAAATGTCATAGAAACTGTACTGGCTTTAAATGGATGTGATAATGCACAAAAGTGTGCATACTTGGTAAGTTTGTCAACTACCACCCGGATGACACTCTTTCTCTCATACTTGGGTAAACCTGTGATAAAATCCATTAAAACCTCCTCCCAATGTTGGCTTGGAATGGATAAAGGTTGTAATAGACCTGGTGTCTTAATTGTTTCAGCTTTATTTTGTTGGAATACCAAAGATTCCGCCACAAACTTTTGAATATCTGAATTAAGGCCATCCCAAAAAAATTCCTTCTTAACCCTGTGGTAAGTTTTTAAAATTCCTGAGTGCCCTCCTAAGGGAGAAGCGTGCAATTCCAAAAGAATATTTTGTTTGAGTTGGGAATTCTTACAGAGGTATAAGCGATCTTTGTACCATAATGAATCATTTTTCTAGTTAAATGTATCAGATGTACTGGAATCTTGTTGTAACTTTCGAATAAGTTCCCACACTTCTTCATCATTCTTCCATTCCTCCCTTGCCTCATTTATCCAATCTGGTTGGATAATAGAAATGGTGCACAACAATGCTTCCACATCCTCATCCTTTCTTGAGAGTGCATCTGCCACAACATTTTGCTTCCCTTTTTGTATATGATTTCAAAGTCATAACCCAGCATCTTTGTGACCCATTTTTTTTGTTCTTCAGAGGATAATCTTTGTTCTAAAAAGTATTTAAGACTATCATGATCGGTTTTTACCTTGAAGTGTATTTCCATTAGGTAGGGTCGCCATTTCTTAAGTGCATGTAGTATTTCCAACATTTACTTCTCATAAATAGCTTCGTGTAAATACTTTCCCTTGATTGGACGACTTTTGAAAGCAATGGGTCTTTCATCTTGCATTAAAATAGCACCAATTCCATTTCCAGAAGCATCACATTCCACAATAAAGGTTTTTGTGAAGTCTGGTGTAGCTAAGATTGGTGCTTGGCACATTGCCTCTTTAAGCTCTTTGAAGGCCTTTGTTGCTTTTGGAGTCCATGAAAATGCATCTTTCTTCAACAATGTTGTTAGAGGTGCTGCTATTTTCCCATAATTCTTAACAAACTTGCTATGATACCTTGTCAATCAGATAAATCCTCACAAATGCTTTATGGATGTGGGGATTTCCCATTCCTTAATGGCTTTAATTTTATAGAGTTCAGGCTTCTGTGATCCATATCAAGTTTGTGAGAGATTTTTCAGCGAAAATCACATGGGATACCATTTGTCGACGCGTTTCGAACCAACTAGTGTGGTTCATCGTCAGGACATTAGTCCTGACGATGAACCACACTAGTTGGTTCGAAACGCGTCGACAAATGGTATCCCATGTGATTTTCGCCAAAAAATCTCTCACAGGCTTTAATTTTGCTAGGGTCTACCTTAACTCCTTCATGAGATACAATATGACCCAAATATTCCACCTCTTGTACTCCAAAGAAACATTTGGATCTTTTTTCATATAATTGTTTCTCCTCCAATAGTTGTAGCACCCTGTCAACATGCTCAACATGATCCTTCCAAGACTTGTTGTAGATTAGTATATCATCAAAAAATGCTAACACAAATTTTCTAAGGAAGGGTTTGAAAATGGAATTCATCAAACCTTGAAATGTAGAAGGTGCATTGGTAAGGCCAAAAGGCATGACCAAAAACTCATAGTGACCCTCATGAGTTCTAAATGTTGTTTTTGGAATGTCTTGAGTCTTCATTCTGATTTGATGATATCCTGAACGAAGATCTAACTTGGTGAAGTAAATTGATCCATGCAATTCATCTAATAATTCATCAATGACAGGAATGGGAAACTTATCTTTAATAGTGAGCTTGTTGAGCTCCCTATAATATGGACACATGCGCCATGATCCATCCTTCTTGTGCACCAATACTACTAGAGCAGAGAAAGAACTTTGGCTAGGTTGAATTATACCAGCCTCAAGCATTTCTGCAACCATACGTTCAATTTCACTCTTTTAGGCATAGGGATATCTGTACGGCCTGATGTTTGGAGGAACACTTCCTGGAATCAAATGAATAGCATGATCATGATCACGAATAGGTGGGAGACCTTTGGGAGTCTCAAATACCTTGGAATGATTTTCCAAGACTTTTTGGAGATATGGAGCAATAGATGAATTCGATGTGGAAACATCTAGTGAACATAATTGTGCAATTACACCTCGTTGTTCCTTTTTTAGAAGCTTTGTCATACCGTTAGAGCTTATTATCTTTCCTGGTTTCCCTGCAATACCCCTTAATTTAACTTCCTTTCCTTCCGCATAAAATTTCGTGAAAATTTCTTGAATGTTAAAAGCTATTGTACCCAAGGATTGTAGCCATTGGACTCCTATTACAACATCAGCACCTCCCATTGGAATGGAAAGCATTGGGCTTTTCAATACATATTCTCCCATGGATAGCTTGATATTATGGCACTTTCCAGAGCAATTTATCGTTCCTCCATTTGCAACCATCACTTGACACTCTGGTGCTGGATATAGGAAGCAATTCAATTCTTTTGCTATCTTACAATGAATAAAATTGTGGGTACTTCTTGAATCAATCAACACTATTACCTTTTTCTTCTTGATTTGTCCTTCTATCTTGATGGTTTGAGGAGTGGTAATTCTAGCCAATGCATTACAAGATATGGTCAGATTCATTTCTTCTTTATCTAGGCTTTGTTCTTGGAGTATATCCCCTTCTTTTGACCTTTCTTGCTCCTTTTCTTCTTCCTCTTCACAATCTATGTAGAATAATTTCTTCTCAACACACTTATGACCTTTAGTGTATTTGCTATCACAACTGTAAAATAGCTCTTTTGCTCTTTTTTCTTCCAATTGTTGTTGTGTCAACCTTATAGGTTGTGGAACGCTAGGGAAACAACACTTCCATCTTTATAGTTGTGAGTGGTATGCTTCCTGGATGCCATAATTTTGCTTTCCATTTTCCTTGCTAACCTGAATGCCTTCTCTAATGAATCAGGTTCCCAAAGGAAAACATCATGTTGGATATTATCCTTTAAAGTCCCTATGAACACATCAATCCTATGCTCCTCTGGAATATATTTTACCCTTATGTTCAATTTTTGGAACTCCTCAATGTGCTCCATTATTGAACTCTTTTGTTTGAAACTTATCAATTGGCTAAAAAAAGTGTTGCTTTTTGTATCCTCATAGCGTGCTGTCAATTCTTCCATAAAAATTACCCAAGTGATAATTTGTTTACAAGAGAAAAGCCATTGATACCATACAAAATGATTTGGTTCCAAATATAAAGTTGCAATACATACCTTTTGTGTGTTTTGCACATCACTGAGATCGAAAGATTGCTCCATTTGTAATATCCATGTTGCGGGATCCTTGCCATCAAACTTCCTCATATCTATTTTTAGAATATGGTGGGCCTTCGATCCAACATTAGAGTATATGGAATCATGATTAACATTTATTTTGTTTTCATCATGAGTTTCCTTTACTACCCTTTCACCATTAGTGACCATTTCTTGTAGCAACTTATTCATATTTATCTTCAATTCTTCCATCTTGTCATCCATGCCATCTATTTTAGCGTCCATGCCATTCATCTTAGCTTCCATGCCATCCATCTTAGCTTCTACGCCTTTCTTTAAACAATCAATCTTAGCTTCTACATCTTTCTTTAAACCATCCATCTATGATTCTGTTACTTTTTGTGCAAGTGACACTTGTTGCACTTGGTCTCGTAATTTTGATATATCATGTTGCATTTCTTCCTCTTCTTCATGAGTCATGCTAGAGCTTTCAAATTACTTACTAGGTGTTTGCATTTTCTTTCCTCGGGGCATCAATTACTGATAATAATGCTTTACTATGCCCTTTGAATTCCTTCAAACTAATTTTTCAAACCAAGCTTATGCAAAAATTTTAAAAAAACTACACACCTTTTTTTCACTTTGTAGGAGCTTGATATTGAATCTGATGTATCTCTGTAATTTCGGATCATCCAGTTCTGAAATTGCGACCTGTAGTAGCCCTCTACGTCCTCTTTCCAATGCCACTAGTCTAATCCAAATTGGATTCTCCAAGGAAGAGTTATGCACAATCTCCCAAGATGACCTAATTATAGACCTTTCCAGAAGAGCGAACCTGTATGAAGTGCCACGTGTCACTATTTCGACCTTTGGCTCTGAAAAAGATATACAAGAAACTACAGTCCATCCGCTTTCTGTGCCTTCTTACAAAATTTCAATCCAATGCTCAGAGAAAAAGTTATGACGATTTTCCCCAGGTCACCTGTTTGGAATGTAATTTAGGAATCTACAAAAAGACCAACTTCCTCAGATCATATCTCCGCAAATGTAGCGCGAAAAGCTTTGAAATTCAAACTCGAGGTTCGATGCGATTTCGTCTCAAATGTGTTTTTTTTTCCCTTCTGAAACATCGCAGAAATAAAGTTATAGTGAAAATTCCACGATGACCTATTTGGAGCAGCGAAACCCTAGAATCCAAAGCTCCGATACCAAATGTTATGAAACCAGCTCACAAAAAGATAGAAAAGATAGATCAACGCCTTAGAATTCAGCCTCTTCGAGGGGGAAACCTCCTTTACATTACATAAATGAACAATTCTTGGATGATTCGAATGACAAAACCTCCTTTCTATATATAAGAGTCCAAGGGGTCATAATATAACCAAGCCGACATAACAATAATAATATAAGGGCACAAAAATAACAATATGGGGACAATAGGGGCACAACAATATTAATAAGGGATACAACTACAATATTAATGGGGGCATCACTAGTATTATAGGGACCTAACAGTTGGGGATCATGTAGTGCATGCAACAAATTTTCAGGTGTCTAGTGGACAACTACAGGTCACTTATTTTGATGCATAGGATATTAGGTGCCTATCACTATTAGTTAGCACCATTGCACACTATACTAGTGATGGGCAACAAATTAGTTGCTCTCTTTTGTTTTATGTTTGTTAAATTGGAAACTAGGGCCAAACTCCATGTGGGTCAGCTTATTTATGGCAGCTGATATTTTTATTGGATCCCTCTCGTCGAGAGGTGTAGGATTGATCCAAAGATCATCCGATTACGATAAGTATTTATGGAGATATGAATTTATTTTGTTTATGTAATTATTATCAAGGCGACCAGATCTTATGTAGCCTCTAGAAGCCCAACCGACGTGTCTAGTCATCATCCTTGTTTTGGTATAAATAGATTAGGATTTGTTATCATTTAGCACTCACATTCTTGAGGTGATCTCATCTCCACGTCTTGGGTTTTTGGAGAAGGAGAGAACAAAATAAAGAATACGCTGGCCTAAGAAGGAGCCCTAGCTGCAGATGATGCCCTAGCTGATCCAACGCAGTCAATTACTTATACGTTGTTCAGGAGGAGACCTTATACGCTATACATGGAGACTTTATACGCTGCTCTTATCCGCTATCCTAGAAGCAGTCCTAAAGGAGAGTGGGATGCAGTCACCTTAAGATCATGCATCCGCAATAAGGAGGAGACGTACCTGCATTAAAGAGATCTATTATACAGCTGAAAGAGAAGTCTAGCTATTGTCCAAAGGTATTCTAGCTGTAGGTCTAAAGAGAGTCTTAGATACAGATATGAAGGTGCTTTAGAAGCCCTACTCGTAGTAATAAAGAGCCCTTGATCCACCGTTCAGATATGCTCCTATCTGCAACTAGCCGCAGTCAAATAAAGGCTGCTATACACAGTCAAAAGTTGGCCTCATTTAGGTGTTACTACTCGCTGTCAAGAGGAATATAAATTCACTGTTTTAAGTGATCCAAATCCGCAGTTAATGGTGGATCTGATGTGCCCTAATCACAGCAAGATGTCATTGATATAAACTTGGATTGCTGTAGGTGACAGCATGATAATTTAGGTTTGTTGGAAGGTAAGGAACACAATGGAACGCATTCATGTATGTTGTCCACACAGTCATGGAAACCTATACATGATGAGGGTTCTGCACACATCTAGCCGCAGGTAATGGAGAGATCTGGCCGCAGTCCTAGAGGGGAGCTCTAGCCCTAGTCGCAATCAAAGGGAGCTTCAATACGCACTTAAGGAGTAGCCCTTGATCCGCAATCAAGAGGCCTTAGCCGCAGCCAAAAGGGAGGCCCTAAACTTCAGTCAAGAAGAACTCTAAGATGCAATAGGTAACATCGTGACGAAAGAGGCTGTTCAACACATGGTTTTAAGACTGTCTGCTAGATAATGAAACCGCAATCATAAGGTCTGATCTTAAGGCTTAGAAAAGATCAGTGTAGGGCTGAATAGCATATGTGGATTAGGTGCTAACATTAAGCTGAGTTCTTATAGTCCCATATTGCTGCGTTGATGATGTTTTGAGAACATATGCTACAGAAGTTGCTATGTGCTAGGCCAAAGGCCATGGCATCATAACAAAGGCTATTTAGGGCTGTTATTTGTGCTCTTATCAGATTTGCAGGTGCTGCAAGCTATCAGTGGAATGTTGCAGTTGTGAGGGTTACTAGATTGATGATCTGCGACAACACTCTTATTGGTTGAAGACTGTCATGAGAATTCATGATTGCATCTCAGAACTGTCATCATTAGTAGAATGATGGTCTTGCTACTGCTGTCATAAAATCTCATGTATTTGTACTATCTCTCTCTCTCTGCTTAACTATTGAAGAACATAAAAGAAGATTTGATCAAAGGGTTTCCCCACACATTGTGGGGTTTGTCCCTGGCTCCCGCCATATCTTGTGCCCTCTTGCCTTGGCTTGTCTTCTGCGATTTATATTTATGTTCTATCTGCAGTTTATCTTAATGCTGATGTGATTGCTAACTGTGAAAATTTAAATAAATTGCTCCAGCATAGAACATACCAAAAATTAACATGGTATCAGAGCTGAGGTGAAGACAATGCCCAAGCAAGAGTGAAAGAGCAATCAGTGAAGACAGTTGGGACAAGACAAAAGGATCAATGGGTTCCTCATAATTCACCTAGGGTGAATTCAAAGCAGAGAATGTTATCAGAATGGCGCAGCGGAAGATTCTGATGGTCCATCTTAAGATCACTTCATTGAGAAGTTCGGATCTAAGGGTGGAAGGAAAGGCGGATGCCTTGTTGAAATAAGTTCAGTTGTTATGTGAAGGAGTGCCCGAATGGCAGAGACTCATCTCTTGATAAAGATAACAATCATCCCCGGGACATCTTCTATGATCAAAAGAATGACTGGTAATGCAGGTCATCAAGGAAATGGTCGACTCTTCCACGAAAGCAAGGAACCCCAAAATCTCTTTTATGTACCTGATCGAACCTGGTGTCCATCTCGGAAATGGGAGTCAAAGGTTACAGGGTGGCACTTATCGATGAAAGGTATGTGTTTGAAAATAGATCTTTTAAAGATGTTTTGAGTTCAGGGTTGTATCAAGTTGCAGGAAGTCCACTAGGGACCATGTCCATTGACTCAACACTGGAGGTCTGTGAGTCAGATGGTGACTAGGATGCCTGAATTCAAAAAGAAGCATGAAGGTACATGTCTGAAATGTACCGAAGGAAAATATTATAAGGGGACCTTTCCCCTCATGCAGCAGGTTCACAGGTTTGGAACAACCCGAGGAGTTTGATGGAAGAAAGCCCTCTATGGCTTGAAGAAAAACACCTTGGGCATAGTATGAGAGGATTGATAGCTGTTTAATGCAAGCTGAGATTCACTAGGAGTGAAACCGATCCAAACCATTACTCGAAGGTTGTGGATGATAAACCTCTCGTACCAGCACCTATGTCTGACAGGTGCAGACCCTCTCATTTATAGGAGACAAAGGGAGTTGGATTCTGAATGTGAGAAGATAAGCTGCAAGCTTGTGACTGTCTCGAGGATCTTAACTTTAAGAAGTTATATGGTAATGATGTCGGACCAGATTTGGGAAATGCCTTTGAGTTTCATAAACTCATTCACATTTATGTACTTGGAGAACCTTCGTCTGGACATATGGGATGCAGTTAGCATGGTGAGCTCATATTTGAGCCTCACTGGATTGGTGCCAAGAATCTTCTGAGATATCTTCAGGGCACAATCTCTCATGGATTGAGATACACTGGCGGAAATATGAAACCACATGATTATTCGAATGATGAGTGGGCAGGCAGTATGGAGGATCACTAGAGCACTTCCCAGTGCTGTTTCTCTTTGGAATCTGCCTCGATATCCTCGATGAGCAGGAAGCAGAAGTTGGTGATTCTGAGCAATAGCATGGCCTTCTGTGAGGCATTCTGGTTGTTGAAACTCTTTAGTGAGTTGTTTGTACACATGATGAATACCACTGTGATTCTCTGTGACAACTAGAGGTGAGATTCGATTATTGAGGAATCTCATATTCAACAATTGCTCCAGCAGATAGACATCAAATACTGCCTTATCTGGGATATGGTAAGTCGATGATCAAGGAGGCTCCATCGCACTAAGATGATGTACAGGACAAAGCCCTGAGGAAAGATCAAATTTGTGATTTTCCCGAACGACTTGGAGTCATCGAGAGACCTTTGTAAAAGGGTCCTGCATGTTGCATACATTGAGCTCTGGGAGCTCTAGGGGGCTTGCAATTCTATTGGAACAACATACGACCACAGGGTGACTCACCCTCCCCTGGTGGTGCGTACTGGAACAAGATGATTCGCTCTCTTGTGGGACAAGATGATACGCTCTCTTGTGTAGCAGGATTGATGTGTTCTCCTGTGAGGCCTGGATTGATGTGTTCTCCATGGCGATTGTAGCAGGATTGATGTGTTCTCCTGTGAGGCCTGGATTGATGTGTTCTCCATGGCGATTGTAGCAGGATTGATGTGTTCTCCTGTGAGGCCTGGATTGATGTGTTCTCCATGGCGATTGTAGCAGGATTGATGTGTTCTCCTGTGAGGCCTGGATTGATGTGTTCTCCATGGTGATTGTAGCAGGATTGATGTGTTCTCCTGTGAGGACAGGATTGATTAAGTTCTCCTGTCGAGGCATCCTACCCATGCAGTCTCGGACTAATGGGAAGTACCTCTCATCTGATCAATGAGTAGGGAAATGAAGTTAGGGACCATAGTAGTACCGATGGACGCATCGTTGTATCTACCGTACACCCTACACTAGGATGACCTCCATTGATCTGGGATCAATGATACTGGTTTGGGACCAGTGGTAGGAGTTGTACATACTATGATGCTGACTTCGGGTCGGCTGAGACTGGTCTGGGACCAGTGGTACATACTCCGAGACTGACTTCGTGTCAGTGTAGTACTGGTTTGGGACCAGTGAGAGTCGTACATACTATGACGCCGACTTTGGGTCGGTTGAGACTGGTCTAGGACCAGTGGTACGCACTCTGAGACTAACTTCGGGTTAGTGGAGAATGATATGACTCATTCTCGATCAATTATTCTTCTTCATAGTTCAGCAGAGTTGAGCATAATAGAGCTAGCAGAGCCAGTAGAGCTGAGCTAGCAGAGCCAGCAGAGCTGAGCAGAGCAGAGCTACCAGAGCCAGCAGAGCTGAGCAGAGCAGAGCTACCAGAGCCAGCAGAGCTGAGCAGAACAGAGCTAGCAGAGCTAGCAGAGCTGAGCAGACCAGAGCTACCAGAGCTAACAGAGCTGAGCAGAGCAGAGCTACCAGAGCCAGCAGAGTAGAGCAGAGCCAACAGAGCTGAGTAGAGTTGAGCAGAACAGTGCAGGGCACTGATGGCAGAGATAGTACAGTCGAACTTATGGATCACCGGATGGAGTTCTCCCTAGTTGAGAGGGAGTGTTAAATTGGCAACTAGTGCCAAACTCCATGTGGGTCGGCTTATTTATGGCAGCTGATATTTTTATTGGATCCCTCTCGTCGAGAGGTGTAGGATTGATCCAAAGATCATTCGATTCCGATAAGTATTTATGGAGATATGAATTTATTTTGTTTATGTAATTATTATCAAGCCGACCAGCTCTTATGTAGCCTCTAGAAGCCCAACTGACGTGTCTATTCATCATCCTTGTTTTGGTATAAATAGATGAGGATTTGTTATCATTTAGCACTCACATTCTTGAGGTGATCTCCTCTCCACGTCTTGGGTTTTTGGAGAAGGAGAGAACAAAAAAAGGAATACGCTGGCCTAAGAAGGAGCCCTAGCTGCAGATGATGCCCTAGCTGATCCAACGCAGTCAATTACTTATACGCTGTTCAGGAGGAGACCTTATACGCTGTACATGGAGACTTTATACGCTGCTCTTATCCGCTGTCCTAGAAGCAGTCCTAAAGGAGAGTGGGACGCAGTCACCTAAAGATCATGCATCCACAATAAGGAGGAGACGTAGCTGCAGTAAAGAGATCTATTATACAGCTGAAAGAGAAGTCTAGCTGCTGTCCAAAGGTATTCTAGCTGCAGGTCTAAAGAGAGTCTTAGACATAGATATGAAGGTGCTTTAGAAGCCCTACTCGTAGTAATAAGGAGCCCTTGATCCACCGTTCAGATATGCTCCTATCTGCAGCTAGCCGCAGTCAAATAAAGGCTGCTATACACAGTCAAAAGCTGGCCTCATTTAGGTGTTACTACTCGCTGTCAAGAGGAATATAAATTCACTGTTTTAAGTGATCCAAATCCGCAGTTAATGGTGGATCTAATTTGCCCTAATCACAGCAAGATGTCATTGATATAAACTTGGATTGCTGTAGTGTTATCGGGAAAAGTGTCTATCTAGATCTGCTCTATCCCACTAAGGTGTGACAACGACCTTAGAAACAAACAGAGAAAACTACTTTTGTATTCTTCTTTACAAACTATAAACAAAGAGGAATAGGATGAACCAACCTGTGTCTTGCGCTAGTCCTTTGATCCAATTTCTCTCCTCTTTGACAGCTTCTAGCTACCTACTCTCTCACTTGCCCAGCTTCGCCAAGTTCCTGTAAGATCACAGAAGAAAGAAACTATACAAAGACATGGGTTTATATTCATAAATAACTTAGGATCAGATTTAAGTTAACCATACAAATGTAACAAGCATCAATGAAACACAAGCATGGAGAAGAAACTCAAATAGTTTTATTGATATACAAGAAGATCCAGGAGGAGTTACAATCGATGATTCCTGACCCAGCATCAACCTCCCAGCAAAGAAGTCCCTTCTTCAACCCCAACAAAGCATAGATCACCCAATTCTCTGATATGTATCTCAAAACCAACAGCAATTCCTTACAATGTGCAATATTCCAGCCTCTGGATCTCTGGGATGAGGGATTCATATATAGATGTATGCAAGGAGGATGAGTCAGCTCATGAATTAATTAGTGGCTTCTCTCTGTCAGTTCTTGCTTCCACTTGGAGACTGAGAGCCTCTTACTCATCCTTGGTCGAATTCAGTGAGGCAAGTGTCATTGGAGAAGATTCTGGAAGCTTCCATTGTCTCTCCACCTCGTGGAATGACTCTGCCACTTGTCATTTCCCGCTCAACGCACCCTGGTAGTGCATTTAGGTGCGTTGCAACGCACCTAGCTAGTGGACTTAGGGTCTATGCAACGCACTTGGCTAGTGGAGCAGCTGAAATGATCCTGATTTGACTAGTTCTGAGCAGTTTCTGGTGGAGAACTTCTGGGAGAAGCTGTAATTTGTTGACCTTGTTCCTTTAGGAGTTAGAACAACACTTTTAGGGACTTAGGAGCCCTTGGTTTATGGACATTTCATGCTTAGAGCTGTAAGGCACAAAAATGTCTATAACATGTAGGTGACAGCATGATAATTTAGGTCTGCTGGAAGGTAAGGAACACAATGGAACGCATTCATGTATGTTGTCCACATAGTCATGGAAACCTATACATGATGAGGGTTCTGCACACAGCTAGCCGGAGGTAATGGAGAGATCTGATCGCAGTCCTAGAGGGGAGCTCTAGCCCTAGTCGCAGTCAAAGGGAGCTTCAATACGCACTTAAGGAGTAGCCCTTGATCCGCAATCAAGAGGCCTTAGCCACAGCCAAAAGGGAGGCCCTAAACTTCAGTCAAGAAGAACTCTAAGACGCAGTCAAGAAGAGATCCTTAACCGCAGCAAGAAGGGGTCTTATCTTAGTGTGAATAAGCCTAAAAAGATAGTGTGTTTGCTGTAGGTAACATTGTGATGAAAGAGGTTGTTCAACACATGGTTTTAAGACTGTCTGCTAGATAATGAAACCGCAGTCATAAGGTCTGATCTTAAGGCTTATAAAAGATCAGTGTAGGGCTTAATAGCATATGTGGATTAGGTGCTAACATTAAGCTGAGTTCTTATAGTCCCATATTGCTGCGTTGATGATGTTTTGAGAACATATGCTACAGAAGTTGCTATGTGCTAGGCCAAAGGCCATGGCATCATAGCAAAGGCTATTTAGGGCTGCTATTTGTGCTCTTATCAGATTTGCAGGTGCTGCAAGCTATCAGTGGAATGTTGCAGCTGTGAGGGTTACTAGATTGATGATCTACTACAGCACTCTTATTGGTTGAAGACTGTCAGGAGAATTCAGGATTGCATCTCAGAACTGTCATCATTATTAGAATGATGGTCTTGCTACTGCTGTCATAAAATCTCATGTATTTGTACTATCTCTCTCTCTCTGCTGAACTATTGAAGAACATAAAAGAAGATTTGATCAAAGGGTTTCCCCACACATTGTGGGGTTTGTCCCTGGCTCCCACCATATCTTGTGTCCTCTTGCCTTGGCTTGTCTTCTGCGATTTATATTTATGTTCTATCTGTAGTTTATCTTAATGCTGATGTGATTGCTAACTGTGAAAATTTAAATAAATTGCTCCAGCATAGAACATACCAAAAATTAACAATGTTGATTCTTTGGTGCAGAGGGCATGGTGTATCAGATGGTCTACCATTTTTTTGTGGTTGCTTTGTATGGATTTAGATAGATGTCGTGCTATGATACATGGGAGGCTGAACTTCCCTTTTGCATCAGAGCCTTTTTGTTTATTTTTTGAGAGTTTTCTAGAGACAAGGCCTACTTTTGATCGTCGCCCTTCTAGGCCAGTGAATGAGGTACATATGTGCATGTGGGGTGAGATGATGGCCAAGAGGGGCCTGCTAGAGTATCCATCCAGGATTTTTCCGAGCACTAGGGCTACTGGGCAATGAGGATGACCACATGTTTTTCTTGGTGCCGTGTCCTTATGCAAGGATGGATTGGCGACAATATGCCAACATTCCCTACATATTGGATGAGTGTGTAGAAGATAGAGTTAATATTAGTGTTTTCTTTAAATTAATCTAGTTTAATTTTATTGTCTTAATAATTTAGAATAAAATTTATTCTCGCATGTTCTTTAACTTATTTTATTAAAATGTCTAATTATTGTTGTGTATAATATATTTTGTAGACATCGACAGTTTCATTGGGGACATGACTCCTCCCCCACCAGAGGGATATGCGGAGATGTACGAGGCCACGAAGGGTGAGTTACATCCTCAAATGCAGATGGGCGCAGGCATGTGGGCGTGTAGGGATGGTGTCAGATTTAGGATGCATTACTCTGGCTAACTCTCTAGACTTTTGGTTGAGGAGGGAGTCTTCCCTATGACAACTTGAGACATTGGGGAAGATCATAGGCTTGTGGAACTCTTAAGGGATTGTCTATAAGATATGATGAGTCTAACGTGTCATATCTTTGGTGCTACTAGGCTACTGGCAGTGAGGAGGGATCATGGGCATGCAACAGACACACATGAGTCTTCACTCAGTACTAACCCATCATATCATGATGATCAGGGTGATGATCCTTCTGGTGATGAGGGTGGTGATCCTATTGGTGATCCTTCATATACACATTCTTCACTTAGATCATGATCAACCGGGTGTTAGAGATCCTTCTAGTAGTACTCCATCTCCTCATCATTCACCTCATGATCACCCACTCCCTCATATTTCTCTTGATCAGAGAGTAGACTAGTCACCTTCTCCTCCACCTCATATTTTGACCATTGAGGTAGTTTACCATCCATCATCATTTTCTAGAGACAAAAAATCCCTAACTACTTATGTATCTTCTTCTGCTACAAACCAGGCTACCACTATCACTGTTGTATCAAATATTTCACTTGATGCAATTATTTGATTTGACTTGTGCGTATGTGTGTGTGTGGTGCATTTTCTTGTTCATGTTGATGTACTTAGTTTCAATGTTGGTGTTTATGTGTATATTGTTAAGTCATGTTAGATATGTTCATTTAATGTGCTTGTATATAGATTTGTATGTGATAGCATTTATTTGACATGAGATGTATATTTGAGGATGTGTGTGGTGATGATGTTAGATTACAATACTTGTGTTTTGTTAGATGTGATCACGATGATGATGGCCTATTAGATTATTAGATTTATGTGCTAGCTAATGACGCTTATATGTGCTAGAGATGTATAAAATTAGATGATGTTAGCAAATTTAAATGTGTATTTTAGATGATGTTTATGTTTGTTAGATGGTTATCATCATGATGTTTATTTCTATGAAATGTCATTTATTATAGAATATGTATTTGTGAACTTATATCAAAATTTTATATATGAAATTACGTGCAAAATGACTTACTTTAAAAAAATGCAAAGATATTTTTATAAATTACAAAGTTTAATATGGTTGAAACTATAATTGTAAAATTACTATAAATATTTCTATATTGCTTAGATAGTTCATACATATTCATTCTAAACTAATTAGTACAATATTTCAATAATCAGAAGGAAAAAATAATTAAAAGTAAAATAATTTTGCTAGTTCTTAATAAGACGAAAATGTGTAACTCATTCAATTTTTAATATAAAATATTAATCATATCAATAAATTATTCCAAAATACAATTTCAATAATGAAAACTTATACATGGTCTATATATAGAAATAGAAAGTCACTATAGATCCATCTTAATCACAAATTTATGAAGCACTAAAAGAGATTAAACATTTTAATATGTACACCATTTTTCAAGTTTGCTTTCTAAAAATATATTTTCATATAATAAGATTCTATCCCTCTCGGCTCTTGGTAGATCTAGATAGGGATCTATACTAGTTTATAAAATTCAATAGTCTATTGTGAAATTAGAAAAACTTTAGTCATAATTTTTATAACTAATTTAGATTTAATATAACTTAAAAAATTCCTATTTAATCAAATTTAATTTATCACTAAAGTTATGAGAGTTTCAAGCAATTTAAATTTAATATTTATAGCAAATCTTACCAATTTAAATTAGAAATAATTCTCTCTAAAAAGGAGGAAGAAATGTAAAACAAGACTTATGAAGTTACTTGTAGTTGGGGATTTGCTCTATTGGAAGTTATCCCTTAAAGTGGCAAGTGAACCTTTTTCTAGTAATAAAGATATAACATTTTGGTGCTAATTTTGTTTTTTATTTTCTATTGTGATTTAAATTTATCACTTTAATAATAATTATGAGTTAAATAATATAAAAGGCATACTATATGAGATTTAGTTTTTTGACAAATAATATATTTGATTATTTCTTAATGAAAAACTGAAGAAATGTTACTTTTTCCACATACTTATCACGAGATGGTCACTAAAATTCATGTTCTCACAATTCTCCTAGGTAATACATCATGTTTACATTGATAAAGACATGTCTACTTTAAACAATTTACTTATAAATACATAAAAATGGATATTTATTTTACATAATCTAAATAGGAAAGAAAAAATGCATCACCAAGTCTATTAGAAAGTCAAAAAAATGCCTCTTAATCACCATCACACTATTTATCATTAAATTCTTAGCCATAAGATATTTATTAATTCAACTTTTATTTACAATTACCATTAAAAAGAAAAGTCAAAACTCTTCCATTATTCATGAAGAAAAAGTAAAACCTCTCGTACATCCATGTAAGCCCATTTGTTTCTCTTATGGTCCATAAAAAGATGTAATCAACATTTTACACATGCACATAAGACCTCCTTTTAGTTTACATAATGTTGCAAGAATTGGAATTTAAATATAGTAAACATGAGTTTACCTCTCATGTCAAGAATTTAATCTTACATATTAATACACAATTTTTTCATTGTTAAAGTCCTCATAGATTTATCACTACATGATTTATATTGATTTTGATATAAACCTGAAGAAAAAACATGTGAAATGATTAATAAACCAATAAGTATCTAACATCTAATTATACATTCCTTCTCTTTAATTCCTTCATCTCAACCATTTTATGTCAAGTAGGGAAGAATCGACTTATTTTATTGAAATCATGGAGTGCTCTTGTGAACCTTTCTAGAATAAATCTTCAATGTTATGTTTCCAAATTCCCTATTTTCACATTTTTAGGATATTCTTCTCATTTTCCTATTTGAGAAGGATTGTCACCTTGAATCCTTATTATCATAGATATTGTACACCATGTTTTAAACATTTATATTTATGGAGATATGTTGCATAGTGAAAATAAGGGAGGTTATTTTACTATATATTGAAAACTTTGACGATAGTTGTAATGGACCTTTTAATACACATATATAACAAAAATATGATTTTTCTTCTCCACTTTTATCACTTTGTGAGTTATTTTAGATTGAATTTCATAATGTCATTTGAGAAAGGAGATAATGAGTATATTTAGATTAATTCTTAAAAAACTATAGTTATAAATAAGCATTCTTAATGGAGTGCTCACCTTTAGGATTCAAAATGGACTTTTAAATTATCTAGAGTAGAAAATGTTTTATATTAGAAATATATGTTTGGGGTCACAAAAGTACGACAAAAGAGTACAAAATTGATAACTCATGCTTAGAATTATAATCTTTGGATCCATCTTGATGTCTATCCAAAGCCTATAGAAGAAGCTGTAAATTAAAATTAAACAAATATATTAAAATTTTAATTTTTAAATTATAATTTACACAATTGGAAATACTCAGTTTTAAGTGTGAAATTTTTCCACTGAAAAAAAACGTGTAAAAATGTTTGTGAATCTTACCAATTATATAAAATGTCAAAAAGACGAATAAAAAAAATATAATTAGCAAAATAAAGAAAACTAAAACATACAACACTAGTATAAATGATGAAATAACACAAGTACATATCACTCTTCATTGTTGTCACCCTGATTATCTTCCTTGCTTGGCATGATAACATTGTTGTTCTCAAAAATATGTTTTGTTCTAGGGTCATGTTTTAATACGAACCACCAATCCTTATCCAACACATCTGGGTAAAAAAACACTTGGTTGCAGTGTTTGTGGAAAACATAAAGCTTCTAAGCTTCATGCCACAACTTTCTAGAGTTGATAGATATTGGCCCACTATTGTGGTCTTCCTTTACATTATTCTTATCAAAGGTGTCCCACCACTTGCACCTAAAAATAACACATTGGAACAAACAAAAGTACACTTCGATGATCTCTTGTATCTTTCTAACATAACTTAACGTCCCATGTATTAGGCTTTAATCGTGGTGGCTAGCATGACTAGATTGGTCAAACTCGACTTCCACTCCACATTCTTGTGTCATGCATCCATCATCGACATCCTCCGTGTGAAAATGATGTCCATAAGCCCACACAGCTGGGAACAAATGCACCTATAAAAAAAGTGAAAAATCACAATGTCATGTTTTTAATAACCCGAACATAATTAAAATATAAAATATAGATGTTACAAATATTGAAAGGTGCAATATGAAGTTAAAAATGTACAGAAAGATATTATTATCTAGTTATTGCACCCAATCCCTATGTTTAGCGTATCCTCCTCAACACGCGGGTAACGACCAGATGCATTGTATTTCTCTCTAACTTGATCAACAACCAAACTGTTAAGGCATGTCACTGACATATTTTCTTTTAAATTATCAGGATAAGACATACTTCAACCATTAAACCATCTGAATTATTTCCTATCACTATCCCATTTCCTCCTCTTCTATTCGTATAGTGCGACCCACCGCTGTGTTACTTCTGAATCATAAAGGATGAATTTGTTGATGGCTTCAATTTTAGAATTCCAAGATGAAATCAAACCAACATATATAGTACATATGAGAGCAAAACATGCATTCAACAAGCCAAACTTTATTTTCAAGTTGTACAGTAACATCGTTGTCCTTAGTTGGGTAGACTTTAATTAGCCAGTAGGTCCAAAGGGAGTGGTGGTAGAAGCATATTTTATGATTTCGAATAAGGTATTAGTCATACGAGCATCATCCCCTAGCTCATCATTCTCGAATGCATCTAACATCATTGCCTCCATGGTAGTTGTATCATGTAAGTAATCGTCCATGCCAAGCTCTATTTGATTACCTCCATTGCCAACTTATGATGAAGAACTACTATTTTTATATTCATTCCTAATTGATGAATCTAGATGTAGTGGGAATTGAATAGGTGGTTGATTTACCCATTATTTGTATGCTTCCTCTTTGAATTTTCCTCTTAATGCAACCTTCTCTAAATTTGAGATTGTAGTGGGGTTATCTCGAAGATGGTAGGTGAGTTTCTAATTATCACCAAAATCCTAATTTCAAAAAATATTGAGCATTAGTACATCAATAATATTAATAGGCACAATGCAATTGGTTTGTTGAAATTACATTTTACCAAACAATTATTACCATTGTTGACCCAGGATTGCAGCTGGAAGATGCCATCTTCCAATTGGCAGGGTGAAGCGGTTGTCCATTTTCATTTACCAACTACTGCTCATGATAAGAGCTTCTCACGTTTTTGAAATAGGGGAATAGTTTCTGCATGTGAAATCAATTCTCAATCAGGATCCTACAAATTTGGATACATTTTTATTCAAATTGACATGGATAAAAAAAATTCAATTAGATAATCGAAATATAAATAAAATCTGAACTTATTGGAGATGGAAAGGGAGAACTTCGAGAAGGAATTTGAGAAATATGGAACGAGTTGGAATCTGAAGAATTGGCCATTTGATATTATGAGATTTTCAACCTGCATTTGATTAAAATCAACAATAAATTTTTGTGTACATACTTCAAATCAATTCTGAGAACCATATAACCACAACCTAAATTTCAATATGGTTTTCAAACCATTTTTCAAGAAAAAGATGAATTTAAGTGAAAATGTATATTATGAATTAGTAACTCATGTGGATGCATCCTAAAGGATACTTTGAGATGAATATGCCATTTTATGTGAAAATAAAAATTCAGATAACTTTTAAAGCACATCATTTCTCTTGTAAACTTCGATGCACCAATGAGTTCAATAATAACAACACCAATGCATTCACATAATAACTGCCCTGGCTTCCGGGATTTCGAAACTAAAAAAGAAATTCCATCATATTGGTGCTCATCTAACACTAATCGCATTGATGTGCTTCAATAAAAACCACGTAGGTGCATTAATATAATAACTGCACCGATGTGTTTCACCGATAACTGTAATGGTTTCCAAGATTTAAAAAAAAAGGAATTCTATCATATCAGTGCATTATAAAAATTTATCACACTGATAAGTTATCTTAACCAATTCACTTTACACAGAAATGCATTGATGAATTTTTCTATGAAACACACTGACGTTTAGGGGTTAAAAACACACGTTAGTTTTTTTCAAATTGAAAAATGAGTGGTAAATGATTTTTCGAAATCTAATTTCATAAAGTCTTTTAAATAGTAAGAATTTATTCACCATTTCATTATTTTTCACAAATTTTCAAGGGAGATGTTTACAAGAGAGACAAACTGGGAGCACTATGGAGCAGCATAATACTTTCGAACAACAAAACTATTCAAAAGATCAAAAGTGGAAAGGTATGGTGACTCACTCAAAACCCTACATAGTAAAATTTTTAAATTTTACTATTGATTTTACTAATAATTTTTTTTACAATTTCTATTAGATTTAATTGAAAGAAAGATTTGCAAGAGACAAATATTCGGAGCATTGTGAAACAACAAAATACTTTGGAACAACATATCAACAATTTAGAAGATTAGAATTTGAAAGGTATGGTGATTCACTCAAATCCCTTCATAGTAAAAAATTTACATTTTACTGTTGATTTACTAAAAAACAAATTTTACAATTTCTCTTAGATTTAATTAAAACTCGAAAAAAATTAAAAACCATGCATAGTAAAAAATTTACTATTGATTTTACTAATAAAATTTTTTACAATCTTTGTTCCTATTTAGATTTAATTAAAATTCAGGGAAAAAATAATTCAAAACTTACCTTAAACCCTTGCTTATTCTTGCTTACTGCAAAATTTCCCTCCACCACTTCACAATTAGGGCTTTTCATTTTAGGCATTTTAGATTTAAGGGGTTTGTGTATTACTATATATAAGGTGTTTCACATGTAAAGCATGGGGACCAGTTGTTGAATGGGATCCATACCTTATCGGCCCTGTCCATTTTTTTTAAAACAACTTATTGGTGTGCCATGTTTTAAAAAACACATCAGTGTTTCATGTTTGATATAACACATCGGGGCACCTACGAAAAATAACATCGTTAAGTAAAAAAAAATTATTTTTATTTTTTGTTTTCGTTTTTAAAATATTTTTCATTATTGGTGCTCAATAATTAAACATCCAATGCATTTACTAAATCATAATGCATTGGTGCCCCATTTTTATTCAATGCATCATTAAATAGCACCGTTAAGTAAAAAAACATGTGTTTATTTTCTTGTTTTTGTCTTATATTGTGATGGCAGTGCTTTTATCGTTACATATCGCACCGTCGTAAAAAAATTAAAAATTAAAATTAAAATTAAGTTAATTTTTGTTGTTGTTTCTTGATAATTAAATGCCCGATGTGTTTATTCACATAACCACACTTTTTGTAGAGCTATTTTTAAATGAAAAATATGTAATTTATTTATTAAATATATTTAATGGCTTATGTATTAAATGGTACATGTTTTATATTTATAAAAAATGTTTGAGAAGTGGTCAAGTAGCAAAAATATTGATTGAGATAATGATAACACATCTAAAAAAGCCGAAAAGGAAACTTCTTTATAAATTAATATGTTTGAACTATATGTAAGTTCAAATATTATGTATTGGTTAGTGTATGTCACGTAGAGCGACACAATGAGGAAACTTAATAAAATTATTTATGATCTAAGTGCAGAAGAGCGTAAAATCTTGATGGAAACATTGCAGAAGGATGAATGAGGTGAATGAAAAAATATTATTCGATATGAGTTTTTTCTTTTGATGTTCATTAATAATATATTTAAGAATATTAGATAACATATTTCAAAGAATCTATGAATTCACATACGTTTAATGTTCTACAGGAAACAACAATTAAGGAAAAGCATGTCGTTTTAAGAAAAAAATTATAAAACATGTAAATGACGATGAATTGGTCCTTAGCTCATGTGGATTGATGTTGGAGGTTAATGAAAAGGTGGGGGGGGGGGTGGTGTGGGGTGGGGATTTTTTTACAGAACTATGAGGGATATAGTGGAACGAACATATAGATGTACTTTCCACTTACAATACAAAAATCAATCCAATGATTCCAAGAACCAAGTTATATTAAAACTACAGGAAGTGTTTCGAGAGAAATGGTCAATGAGAACCATTCAAAAAGTAATATTCCTAATTAAAATGCTTTTCTAGAATTATATGTATATATTACTACAAAGCATTCATTTATTAATATCAATTTTGTTATATTTAGTTTTCATATATCAATATAAAAATAGTTTATTACTTTTTCAGGAAGATTATGAAAATCTCAAAGGATCAACGAGATGATATTCGAAACATGCTAGTAGAAATGTCTAAAAAAAGTTAACAAGAAGATGGTAAAAAAATGGACATAATTGCATCACAGAAGGAGCCATTTCAACAACAACGTGCTTCAAATGTATGTAACCATAGAAATTTTCTATTAGGTATATATAAAAAAATAACTTAGCATTAAATATTAATTTTCAAGTATTTTCTTGCAGGTAAGAAAACAAAATGGAACCCATTCAACACATGAAAATGGACAACAAGGAAGAAAAGGGTTGATATCAAAGTTTGTGAGCAATTTTTAATATTTCCTTATAATAAATTAAGATTCCATTGTTTTATATTTTATGTTGTTTTACAACAACCATCCTTGAATATCTTCACATAGGTGCTAACATACAAAGAAGAACCATCGAAATAATTGATTGACATTGGGTTAAATATGAGTTGTGAGTATATGTTGGCATATCAAAATTTAATTGTGGATTTTGTAAGTATATATGTTGGTTTACTTCTCTAGGTTTATAATTAATAAAACAAAAAAAAATCATTTATATTAAATCTATGATTTATTATGGGGTATAAAACTTGTAGGAAACAAAGTATGGAACTACGTCAACAAAAGAGTTGTTGCAACAAGGCATGAGACTTAGCTTTGAAACCATGTGCACAATTCATGGGTCACTTCTTGCTATGTTACATTGCTATTCGATTTACTTTGATGTATATTATTTATTTCAATTTCCAATATTCTCACAAATGTAGATACACTCATTACACTTTATTTTGATGTTTGTAGATGGAACAAGAAGACGAAAACAATTGATGCAATCAACAAAATATCCGTCCAAATAACCCAAGTCATGGAAGTAGCTCAAGTAGTACTGATAATAGTTCTAGTGAAGAATGATGATCTATTTTGTTATCAATACAAGTTGTTGTAATTTTTGAAATTATTGTTTGTCAAAACCAAACTTTTTTTTTAATGTAATGGAAATAGTGTCCCAATTGAAAGATGAGGGGTTACCAATAACTGTCACATTTTGTATGTCAAAGAGCCTCTTATTCATATGTAATAAAATATATTTTAATTTATTCTATTGCATTGTCCAATGTCGTTGTAAAATGTTAAATCACTGATTAAATATATGGATGATTAAATATTATAATGAAGAGATGCAAAATCTGATGATATAACAAATTAATCCAAACATCATATACAAATGCACTAATAAAAAATTAATTTATATGAATATTGTTATAAGATATATGTTGATTTTTTGATGAATAATGGATTTAAAAAATCACAATAATTGCACTGTCACAGGTCGATGTTTCTAAAAAGGAGAAAATGGATACTGGGACATTGTATATTAATGTGCACCGCTCTGAATATGAATTTTTCAGCAATTATATTTATAATAATAAAAATGATATTGTCTATAAAAAATGGTATAATAATAAAAAATCATGGTGCGTCTATAAAACAAATACGCATTGGTGTGTTATACTATGTAAAAGCACCAGTCGGGCAAGACTTTTTCTTCACGGCCAAGTGCCTTTCATGAACATTACAGCACTAGGGAATTTATAAACAAATGAAAAATAGAGCATAATACTATTCAAGCACTAGCATTTTTTGAATTTAATGCCCCTATGCATTGCAATTCTTAAAGCACCGTGCTTTCATAAAACCAACTCCCTTGTGCTCCAAAATATTGTTTCCAACCCCAGTGCATTATTCAAATTAACAACATCGGTTATTTTATATTAGTAGCACACCTTTGTGTTTGTATAATACATAAGAAATAACATTGTAAATTAAAATAAAAGCATTGGGTCTGCAAAAAAGAAAAAATCATGCCTCGGTGCAGTTCCTGAAAATTACTTCCCTAGGCATTTGTTTAATACATAAGCACTGGGGAGGTATATTTTTCAAGAACCATTGTTGTTTGCATTCAATGCCTTGGTGCTTTTATTTAAATTTATAACATTGATTCTTTTATAATGTTAATGCACTGGTGTTTTTTTCCATTAAGAAAACTGATAAAAAACATCCGCTGAAACCTTTGTCTGCCCAGATTTTTTTAGTTGCGATGAATTTACGTTATCATCTTTTCTAAAACACTTAATACCATAAACATATGTTGTAGCAGAGGTTTTCTTGACAAATTTTTCCAACTGTATAACACTAAAAACCTCCGTTATAACCTCTGCTAGAAGGTATTTTCCTTGTAGTGATATACAGATGCTCTTTCTTGGAGAATGAGGAAATAAAATGTCAAATTCATGACCACCCAAAAGGGCCAGGATATCTTCAACCACCGCATTCAACTCACTAGGTACCCGAGGAGAAAAGGATGAACCTCGAGTGGATAAATACAATTAGTAGTTATGGAATTGTGTCCTTTACGACACTTCACCTACTCGAGAAGTACAACAGGGCATCCAAGAAGATCAATTTTGTTCACTATAGTAAACAATTGTACTCAGAAGTTAAGTCAGGCAGTTAAAGCAGTTGGTGGTCCGTTATGACCCCTCCACGCATAGAATAACAGAACATTTCTATAATCAAACTCTATATATACCCAAAAAATAGATGTAATCAGGGTTGATGGTTGTTGTTTTGATGTAAGGTTCAACTTCTGGAGACTGTAACTACTTTGATACTTGCAGCGTCTCGTCTTCATTTTCAGCTAATACAAGCTTCTTTTGCTGTTAATTGCTCACTTTCCATTTCTTTTCTGTTCTAGGCTGTGCTTGATATGCATTCTTCTTGAACTCTTGATGTTTAGCATTAGAGGGGTTGTCATCCCACCTCTATGTTATAATCTTGCATGTATCAGTGGATGTATTGATCAGGTTTCTTTTCACTTAGTGGTAGAGAGCTGTCATCCTGTTTGTGCACTAGGGAATTAGATTTTCGGACCTTTTTACTGGTTGCAGTCGGCCATCAGAGGGTCTTGTGCATCTGCTGGTGTGGTCAGTATTCTCTGTATTCACCCAATCCTTAAACTGTGAGTAATTGGTGGTCTAAATCCTTGTAGTCTGGGGGTGTTCACGCATGTCTGGAGTCAAGCAAATTAGGAGTGGTTATCTGGCTTGAATATGCATCATTCCTTCCATTCATCCATTTCCAACATTAAGTTGAGTTTGTAATGTTCCCGAGCATCTCCGAGCTACAACCTAGGAGAGTTTCTTAGGGTGATAACATCGATTGGCATCGTTGCCGGGGAGAGGAGATTGAAGCTCAGCTTCCCTGGGGGAACGACACAGTTCTATGCTTTGATGATAGACAAATTTTGGAAACATTTCCGATTGTAATCATCTATCTGGCGACTCTACTGGAGAACCTGCCTCGTGGTGACTCCACATTTCAGTTCTAGCTCAGTTTGTGAGGCATACCCGGAGAAATCCTCAGAAATCACCAGCTGACTCAGTCCCTGACCCTGAGAAGATTGATAAGCAGAAGAAAACATCACAGAAAGGAGCATCAGGATCAGGTAAGCCCAAGAAATCTTATGTATCTTTGAAGGAGAAGGTTATAGCTGAGGATATACAGTTTGAAGATTTAGAGCCTAGCACTGTTAGTAAAGAAATACCTTCGGAGATTCATATAGCTCCTTCTTCAGTTAGTTTCCCTTTGGATCTCAGTCCGAAGAAAGCCTCCCATATGGTCCATCAATTTCCTTCATTTCTGTCATCTATTTCATTACTTCCTACCATTCAATCTGTTAGCCTCCTGTTGCGACATGTGTTCATTTTTCATGATTGACATTTTTACATGCCAAATATGTCATACTTTGCATGCTGCAGTGTTCCATATTTCAAGAAGAGGTTAAAGAAGACATTGTGAAAGTGTGCCAATCCAAATGCCACTGCTGAATTCCAATTTTCATGACTCAACCATTTTGTTCTATGAAAGGGAGGGCCAAACAATTTAAAATTGGTCTCCCTAGGTTTCAATTTCCTGTTTAGAATGTAGAGAATGATATCTGTCCAAACAGTGTAATCTTGGCAGATTTGTAGATAGGTAGAGAATCAAAGGAGCCTAACTGCTTAATCTGGGCCCTTGGCAGAAATAAGTGTAGACTTAGATAGGATAACAGAAAAAAGAAAAATTTGTAAAGCTGGGTCTACAAGTCTAAGTGCACCCAAACCAAAAAGAAGAAAAAATGTTAGGATGGTAGGCTGGGTAGGTAGTTTTTGAGGTTGCAGAATGATGATTCATGATCAATTTTGTGTTTCTAAGTGTTATATCTTTTCAGATCACAGCCATGATGCAGTTTTCATCTGGAGGAATTCAAGCCGGACATAACTAACTCCCCTTTTTCATTCTTATTCCCAAAATCACTCACTAATTTTCCCAAAGAGGTCAAGATCTGCTTGATGCCTCTTAGTCATCATTTTCCACATCATTGGCCTTGGTGAAGATCTGCCTCACTCAAGGATTTCCATTCTTCTGTTACAAAGTCCTATTCCCCCAAAATGGCCTAAGGTTCCTTACCTTAGCGCTTTCTCATCATCTCCATATTAACTCCTGACTATATTATATAGCCCCCTATCTATTTCCTTTTCCCCTACTAAATCTATGCTAAATAACTCCCCTATATACATACCCCATCCTCTAGCACTATAGCTATGTATTTATCAGTTCTGGGACATAATAGTCCACCTGGGATTATCATGAACCCATCCGCATCCTAACAGGAGTTGGTGTGACACCTGGTCATGTTAACAACCTTTTCCCCTAACCCTAAACCTACAAAACCCACTTCTTTGCCCTTATCCTAAAGTTTTGTTCATATATATTCGACCCCCGCTCGTTTAACACCCACGAAAACCCGCATTTTCCTAAGTCTTCACCCTCCCCGCCGCGCTATATCAAAAATCGAATATTCGCGCGCCCGTCCATTATTCTCCCGCCAGCTCCGCGCTCCATCCACCGTCGGATCGGGCCCTCCCCATCCGATGGCTCTCGGCGATTTCGGAGGCGCCCCGCTGCTCGGTCGTTAGCTTCCGATAGCGAGGCGGTTTTTTCGCCGTACCCAAAGACACTTGTCCACTTCCTATTGCATCGGAGGGGCTCTGACGAATACCGCCCCCGCATAGAAAGCAGTCTGATGAAACCACTTTCTGCCTTCTATACGCGTGCCCCATGTCACCTATCCTGTCCTACGTACCTGCTGAGTCACCGTGCCACATCACCTGCACAACATCGGCCTCCTGCCGAGTCATCCTGCCACGTCATCCACCGTACATGCTGACGTCACCCTGCTGACATCATCCTGCCACATCATCCGCCGTACCATGGTCCCCCCACTGATGTCATGCTGACATCATCATCAATTTTTTAGGCGAAAGGCGAAAATCGTGCTTAGGAGGCCCGGATTCAAATTCCGAGGCAGTTTTTCATGCGCGATTAGGCCGAAATGGAAAATCCCTCATTGGCAACCCCCAGCAAGCCCAAAAGGCACCGAATGACCCGTTTTTCTTCGCGAGGCATGCTGAGATAAACAAAAGACAATTCTAAAGGAAACAAAGGGCCGAACCACGACCATTAAGTTTTGATTTGACCCGCAGCGAGAGAGAAACCAGCCCAATTCATTTGTCAAAGAGTATCAAAGGAGAGATGAAGCAGCAAAGAGTATCAGTTAATTTTTTAATAGAAACCTTCAGTTCCCAAGGCAGGTCAGCATTGATTGGCCTCCAGCAGAGTCAAGTCTGGAAGTGTAAGCCCATCCCAGCTCTCAAATCACAGTTAAAGCACTTAAAGCCACCGAACTACAATAGAGCAGAAGTCCATGCACAGTTATTACAGAAGCACTACACCAAGCCACCGAGGACAACGCATTGATTCAGTTTTGATACGGCTGCCCTCAGTGTGGCTCATAGATATTTTTTTTTTCTTTTGCATTTATTTCTGATAAGTTTAGGTTAAAGTACTCATTTACTTTCAGACCTATTTAGGTCACAGCTGTAATAAACAATTTTGGAGAATCATCCCTATATATACCACCCTCTGTATTGTTTCAAGGGTTGGTTGATTGATAACTTTTCATTAGAGACTCGCACTGTATGTCTGATATTTTTCTTTAATCAAAGATTGCTGAAGAGATTGGAAGAATGACTGCCTGATGTGTTGTTAATGGTCTCTGGAGACTGAATGATGGAATTCTTGTGCTGCAACATGAACCAATAAGTGCCTCTTATCTCTGTTTTCATTTTTCACCATCTAAATAGCAAAAAGAAAGATTAGCTTAGAACTTGTTTAACTGCACTCTAGGCTCAATTTCTGCTATTTCTTTATGTTTTTTCATCTGAAACGAACTGGACATGAATATGAATTCCTTGTGGCTCATATTTACTCTTATTCACATCTGTTTGACAGTTATCTAGGGATTCTTTATTGCCCTTAGATAGAGCTCATCCACTTTTCTCTGTTAAGCTGACTGAGAGATTCTTAATTGCCTCTCCTTCCTTAGCATTCTTTCCATCCTTTAAAACTTGGAAAATTGTTCCATGTGCAGCTACCTTGCTCCTCATTCCTCTTGTGACCAAGAAAACGCACCAGCAGTCTTACTTCCTTGACTCCATGCCCAATGGTTTGAAACTTTCACACTACACTTGCCTCTTTACTTGAAAACATCAATTTTCCCACCAAAACACAAACAAAACACAAACAAAAATCCCTGAACTCAATAGCTAGCCTAAAATCATCATCAACAAAGCTAAATCATAAAGAGAGAGCCCTCTCTGACTACAAGTGGGCTAGAACCTGCAGTCCAAAGTTGGTTTGTGGTTACCTCGGCCGTATCCCTTTACTCCGACCTGGGGGACAACCTGAGTGATAACACAATCTGCTAGTATCCTTCCACATATCCCGGTCATTGCAGGTCAGCAAGCTCCCACGAAGATGGAAAGAATCATAGCTGCTAGGTATGGACCCCTGGTCTTGCCTATTCCTTTGAATGCTATGCCTATAGGAGAATATCAGAAATATATGCCCAAGTTCACTGGTACAGAGGGGGTGATAGCTGAAGAACACCTTGAGTCTTTTTATAGTTATGCTGATAACCTAGATATCAGTGATGATGTGTGGATGAGAGTGTTTGTCCAGACACTTGATGGAGAGGCTAGGAAATGGTTCAGAGAATTTCCCCATAGGTCCATAACAGACATTGAGGCATTGGATGATGCATTCTTGAAGCAATGGGGAGATAGAAAAGATCTGCTCTATTACCATATAGATTTTGGAAACCTAAAGAGGGAAAATGGGGAATCATTGCCTGATTTTAATAAAATATTTAACCATATGTATAGTAAGATACCAGCTGAAGTAAAGCCTACCCCCACCTCTACCAAACTCACTTATGCCAATGCTTTTGACTCGGCTTCCTTCTTGCTTTTGAGAGAAAGAAGATGTGCCACTTTAGTTGATATGCAAGATGCAGCACTGGAGGTGGAATCAAATATCATGGCTGCAAAAAAGCTTAAAAGGCATGCTGACAAAAGAAGGCAGAGAAGTGAGGCTTCTTCTTCCTCTTCTTCATTTTCAGAACCCAAATTAGATAAAATGACTAAAATGATAGAGTCATTTGCTACTGAGATATCTAAGCTGAAAGTTGAGCAGAGTTATGGGAAAACAAGGTTTCAAAACACATTTCCTACAAAAAATCTAAATCCATTCAGAAGAGCAAATGAAAAATTACAAGTCCTTCAAAGGGGTAAAGAAGCAAATGAAGAACAAAAAGTTAAGGCTCCTTTCCAAAATGTAGTCATGGAGGAGGAGCAGTTTGAAGAAGAGGATGAAATTCATTGCATGGAAGATAAAGGTAGTGCTACCTTTTTGACATTGGCTGCATATGAAGAATCATTACTAATGGACCAAACCAGTCAAGAGTGGGATGGAGAGGTTGTTCTACAGACTGGTGAACAACAAAGAAATAATCTCAGGTCAAAGGCAAACAATGTCAAGGAGAGTCCTGCCCAAAAAGCTGCTCTCCAGACAGAGTCATAGAATATCAGATAGAAAGGACCAGCGGTTGATCCAGTCATCCTCAAAGCACCAGCTCAAGAGTTAAGAGGCCCTGATAAGCCCCCTTCCCCTTTCAGTTTTAAGTCAGAAGTCTAGAAGTTAAAAATATTTGTGCCTCTGTTAGAACTTGTAAGGAGTGAAGTTTTCAGAAAGCCTATCTTTGAGGCTCTTGAGCTGAAAGCCACACAAACCCCCACTGACTATGTAAATTTGCAAGATGACAAGCCTACAGTTGTGCTTAGCCCTATGGTTGAACCTACTGATAATAATTATCCATCATTTTATGTCTCCTTAACCATTCATGACAAAATCCCCCACAATTGCCTGCTAGACACAGCGGCTAGCCACAATCTGATGCCTAAAGCTATCATGGAAGAGTTGGGCCTTGACATCACCAGACCATATCATGATTTATTCTCATTGATTCAAGGAAGGTAAAATGCCTAAGATTAATCAAAGACCTGACCATTACCCTAACTCAGTTTCCCATGAAGAGTATGATGATGGATATTGTGGTAGCAGATGTTCCTCCCAAGTTTGGCATGCTGCTATTTAGAGGATGGATTAAGAGATTAGGTGGGACATTATAGAATGACTTATCTTATGCCACTGTCCCAATTTTTGGAGGAGAAAGCAGGAGATTGTATAGAGAAGCACAGCTGGCCTACATCATCAGTGATGAGAGGAACCCTACTAATCATCCCATATATGCCGTGGACACTGATTTTGGAGCTTGTATCCTCCAAATCGAAGAATCCCAGAAGGCCTCAATACAAATCAAGAAACCAGTCAATCAGGCCGAGGGAGAGCAAGGAAGTCAGGTTTGGGAGATGTTCTTTGATGGAGCATGTTCCAGGGAGACTGCAGTAGCAGGGGTGGTGCTGATATCTCCAGAACAAGAAATCACACATCTATCTTTTAAGCTGGCTTTTTGAGTCACCAACAATATAGCGGAATATGAAGCCCTGCTATTGGGCCTTAATGCAACTAAAGACAGAGGAATCAGAAATATAAAAGTGTTTGGAGATGATGATCTTATCATTCAGCAAGTAAATAAAACATTTCAAGCAAAGCACCCAAGGCTGAAAGCATATAGAGAAGAGGTATGGAGACTCAAAGATTCCTTTGATAATTTTTATATCTCATATGTCCCTAGAGCCAAAAATCAGCTTGCTGATTCCCTTGTTGTGTCTGCTAGCATGTTCATTCCTCACATGCCTCCCAAACTAGTTTATGAAGTCACAATGAAATACAGACCATCCTTGCCTGATAATGTCCTGCATTGGAAAGTTTTTGAGGATGATGATGAAGTTAATATGTTTCTGCAAGTCATTGATGAATTTTCTGAAATGCAAATTGACCAAGAAAATGAAGCCTTGGAAGAAAGTCCCCAATCCTAGCTTAGAAACAAAATTGGCAAAGATAGCATTGTCCAACTGCCCAGTAATTATACACCTAAGGGTCTGGTTCCATTAGAAAAGTTGTTTGACCAAAATGATGTGCCTTATAAGGCTGCCCAAAAAGAAGACCAATATGTAGTCTGTAAGTATATTATAGGAAGTCCAGGTCAGCCAAGATACATAAATCTTTCCACTCATCTATCTGCTGCCCAAAGTGCTAAATACTACAATTTAATGAAGCAATTCGCTGATGTCTTTGCCTGGGAATATAGTGACCTAAAAACATATGACAAGAAGATCATCCAGCATAAAATCCCTTTAGAGAAAGACACCATCCCTTTCAAACAGAAGCTAAGACCAATAAATCCTTTGCTCCTTCCTCTGATTGAAAAAGAAATAAAGAAGTTATTGGCTGCCAAAATCATAGTCCCTCTCAGAGATTCCAAATGGGTAGCCAACTTAGTGGTAGTGAAGAAGAAAAGTGGAGAAATCAGACTGTGTGTTGATTTCAGAAACTTGAACAAATGCTCTAAAAAACACAACTATCCTCTGCCCAAGATGGAGCATTTGCTGCAGAAGGTCTCAGGAGCTAAAGTAATGTTTTTCCTGGATGGATTTTTAGGGTATAACTAGGTTGCTGTACATCCAGATGACCAAGAGAAGACCGCATTTACCACTCCTTGGGGCACTTTTATGTATTCCAAGATGCCTTTTGGACTGATGAATGCTGGAGCCACCTTTCAGAGAGCTATGGATATAGCATTTGTGGGGGAGAAGGACAATTTTGTCCTTATTTACCTTGATGATATAACAGTATACTCCAGCAGCCATCATGACCATTTGCAGCATTTGAAAAGGGTGTTCCTGAAGTGTAGAAGGTTTGGGATTTCAGTCAATCCTAAAAAGTCACAGTTTTCTTTAGAGGAGGGCAAGTTGTTAGGACATTTTGTTTCTGCTACAAGTGTCAAAATTGACCCAGAAAGAGTAAGAGAAATACAGACTTTGTCTGTCCCTAGATGAAAGAAAGGCATCCAGTCCTTTCTAGGCAAAATAAATTTTGTAAGGAGGTTTATCCCAAATTTTGCAGAACACGCAGAGCACATTACCTCCATGTTGAGAAAGGGGTCGAAGATCAAATGGATTGATATAGCAAGAAGATCCTTTGAGTCCATTAAGAAAGTTGTTATGGAGGCTCCCACTTTAATAAGTCCAGACTACAGCAAGGAGTTCCACATATTTTCTTTTGCCTCTAAAGACACCCTTGCAGCAGTTTTATTGCAAGCAGATGAAGAAGGCTCAGAGCATCCAGTGGATTTTTTCAGCAAAACCTTAAGGGATGCTGAGCTAAGGTATGATATTATGGAGAAACAAGCATATGCTCTTATCAAGTCTTTGAAATATTTCAGAGTTTATATTCTGCATTCCAAGATAATTGCATATGTGCCCTTTGCTTCAATAAAGGATGTCTTAACACAGCCTGATGCTGATGGA
This sequence comes from Pinus tabuliformis, assembly GCA_031772625.1. Classification (NCBI taxonomy): domain Eukaryota; kingdom Viridiplantae; phylum Streptophyta; class Pinopsida; order Pinales; family Pinaceae; genus Pinus; species Pinus tabuliformis. The sequence continues at coordinate 330,278,402 of CM062805.1, read as the reverse complement.
AGAAGGGCTAAATGGATTGCAAAGTTAATTGAATTTAATATAGAATTGAAGCTCACCAAGCTTGTCATAGGTCAGGGCCTTGCCAGACAGATGGCTGAAGAAAATTGCAGATCATTGGACATAGATTTCATGGGCTCAATTGTAGAAAATGGTCAAACAGAAGAAAAGGAAGCAGCTGAACCAAGGAAAGAACAATCATTAGCAGAAAATCTAGCTTCTTGTGATTGGTACTCTGCAATAGCTAAATTTTTGCTGAAGCTAGAAATCCCTCCAGGCCTTACTCAAAGTCAAGCCAGAACTGTTAAGCTCAGGGCAGCAAAATATTGCATCCATGAAAATATGCTCTATTGGAGGGACCCATTTGGAATTGTTTTGAGGTGTCTGGATAAAGAACAATCAATGGAGGTTATGCAGCAGTTTCATTCCAGCATGTGTGGGGGACATCATTATTGGAAAACTACAGCCCATAAGATCCTCAGAGTTGGGTACTATTGGCCCACCTTGTTTTCTGATGTCTTATCATTTGTTAAATCATGTGATAGGTGCCAAAGATTTGGAGGAAAACAGCAATTGAAGTCCCTGCCCCTAAAACAAATACATGTTAATGGACCTTTTCAGCAGTGGGGCTTGGATTTCATTGAAGAAATCAATCCACATTCCAATGGCCAGCACAAATGGATATTAGTCGCCACTGATTATTTCACTAAATGGATTGAAGCAATCCCTACCAGAAAGGCTGATCATAATGTGGTCATGAAGTTTTTGACAAAGAATATCTTCACCAGATTTGGTTGTCCACATAAATTAGTCATAGACAATGCAGCAGCCTTCAGGGAAAAAGAATGGGTGGACATGTGTGACTCAATGGGCATTAAGCTGGTTCATTCCACCTCATACTACCCTCAAGGCAATGGCTTAGCAGAATCTTCCAACAAAAGCCTGATAAGGATAATTAAAAAGTTGCTGGAAGACAATAAAAAGAACTGGGATTCTAAGCTCAAATATGCATTGTAGGCTGACAGAGTGACCATCAAGAAATCCACAGGAAGTTCTCCTTTCAAGTTGGTATATGGCACCGAGGCTGTATTCCCAATTCAGTTAACTCTTCCTGTGGCAAAGTTCCTACAGGAAGAACAAAATGAGGAAGAAGACATGGAAAATAGGATCACTGATTTAGCAGAGTTACACCAAATCAGAGAACAGCTGGTTGAAAAGTCTGTAGCACATCAGAAGAAGATCAAGGAAGTCTTTGACAGAAGGACAAAATCAGATAATTTTCAGGTTGGAGATTTGGTTCTAAAGTGGGATGCACTGAAAGAAAAGAAAGGCAACCATGGGAAGTTTGATGTTTTCTGGACAGTGCCTTTTATCATTTCTCAGATTCAAGGGAACAATACTTTCCTATTGCAAAGTATGGGAGGAGAAGCGGTTTTTGATGGCCCAGTAAACAGGCGTTTTCTGAAAATTTATGTGATTTAAGGTCTTTTGGCCTTAAAGTTGTAAATATGTTGTTTTATCAGTTTTAGTGTAAGATCAGTTAGACTCCATGCCCAATGGAACACTAGGATATTTTGCTATTTTATTTTCACAGGAAGGCATTGATATGCAAGTTCTTGAGACCTCACAGGGAGGATCTCATCCCCAGAAGGAGCCAGTGTTAGCTCTGCTACAAGTGCTGATGTTCGAGGAGCAGGAGTAAGCTTGGGTCCTTGGTTTTACTTAGAAAAGGCCTACACCGGATATCCTCACCCTTCTCCATTTTCCTCGCCCATTCCCCTCTTCATCCCCTTCACACATGCTTTTGTTTAATATTACATAAAATGCTTTTCCTTAAGCCTCGAGCATTACAAAAACCCCGAAACCCATATAACCGCACACTTTCGCAAAACCCATAATTCGTCATTTCCCTGTCACATCAAACAAAAAATCGTGCGATCAAGTCCCCGCCATCCGATCATCCCCGCTGTGATCGGACGGCGTCCACTCTTCCCGCACCCACAAACCAACCGCCCGTTAACTCGCGATCAAGGCGGTTTTCATCACGTCCCGTCTGCCATGCGTTGCCCGATGATAGGTATCACACACCATGGTACGATTACCACCTTATGCCCCGAGGCGGTGCGATAAATACCGCTCGCCGCCAAAACCATCCTCCCCACCCGATAAACTCCGCGTATCTTTGACCACCGATGACCGTTGGATCTGTCCGCCCGGGATCCAACAGCTCACGATCATCCTCCACCTCACCTTCCCGATAGCCCCTGCTAAGCCATATTCGTCGTCCATCTACGCGATCCAACAACCGATCTTCCCCCTCTGTTCGTCCATACTGTCCACGCCCATAGACATTCCATACTCCCGAAAGGACAAAGGTGGCCAGCATTCAATACCTGTTGCATTTCCTCTTCAACCACCGCATTCAACTCATTGGGTACCTGAGGAGAAAAGGATGAACCTTGAGCAGATAAATACATTTAGCAGTTATGGAATTGTATCCTTTACGACACTTCACCTACTCGAGAAGTACAACAGAGCATCCAAGAAGATCAATTTTGTTCACTACAGCAAGTAATTGTACTCAGAAGTTCTGCCAGGTAGTTAAAGCGGTTGGTGGTCCGTTATGACCCCTCCATGCATAGAATAACAGAACATTTTTGTAATCAAACTCTATATATACCCAAAAAATAGATGTAATCAGGGTTTATGGTTGTTGTTTTGATGTAAGGTTCATCTTTTGGAGACTGTAACTACTTTGATACTTGCAGCGTCTCGTCTTCATTTTCAGCTAATACAAGCTTCTTTTGTTGTTAATTTCTCACTTTCCATTTCTTTTTTGTTCTAGGTTGTGCTTGATATGCATTCTTCTTGAACTCTTGACGTTTAGCATTAGAGGGGCTGTCATCCCACCTCTGTGTTATAATCTTGCATGTATCAGTGGATGTATTGATCAGGATTCTTTTCACTTAGTGTCAGAGAGCTGTCATCCTGTCTATGCACTAGTGAATTAGATTTGCAGATCTTTTTACTGGTTTCAGCCGGCCATCACAGGGTCCTGTGCATCTGCTGGTGTGGTTAGTATTCTCCATATTCACCCAATCCTTAAACTGTGAGTAATTGGTGGTCTAAAGCCTTGTAGTCTGGGGGTGTTCACGCATGTCTGGAGTCAAGCAAAGTAGGAGTGGTTATCTGGCTTGAATATGCATCATTCCTTCCATTCATCCATTTCCAACATTAAGTTGAGTTTGTAATGTTCCCGAGCATCTCTGAGCTACAACCTAGGAGAGTTTCTTGGGGTGATAACATGGCTATTCACAAACTCTTTCACGGTTGTATATTTGGATGACATCCTCATTTTAGTAGAACCCAGGAAGAGAAGTTACAACACATTCAATAGGTCCTATGCACCTTTCGACAACATAACTTGTATGCAAATATGTAGAAAAATCAACTTTAAATGAACCAATAGGATTCAAAATGTTGATGTCATCCATAGGGGTAAATATTTATGAGGAAAATGAAGAAAACTACTTTTTTAAAACATATTTTTTACTTATATCCTTATAGTTTTACAAAAAATTCAAGCATGGGCATTCATTGGATGTAAAATTAGATTATGCATTCAACAAGTACCCACTATGCATACTTTTGGGTAAACCCACAAAGAGAAAAAATGAAAATACATGAAAACAACATGTTTAACATGTTAACATGTTTTTTTAATCTTTCTTGGTGTGGGTGTTCTCAAAAGTATGCAGAATGGGTACTCATTAGATGTGTAATCTAATTCCATATCCAAGGAGTGCCCACACTTGAAATTTGACTTAACCTATGAGGAGATAAGTTAGAAATACAATAAAAAACATAGTTTTATTTCTTTTCTTTTAAAAATTCATTACTCTTATTTTATTATTTTTACTATTATTATATTACTTTCCTTAGGAGGTTCATTTTATACCTCAAAATTCCCCTAATTTGCATGTAGTGAATTCAATATTTGGGATGCATCATGGATGAACATGGGGTGCATGTAGTGAATTCAATATTTGGGATGCATCATGGATGAAAATGGGGTGCATGTGGTCCCCACTAAGAGCTAAGTAATCTAGGATTGGCCGGCCTCGACGACCCTAACAGAGCTTCATATCTTCTTTGTCCTTGCTAAATTCTACTGAAGGTTTGTGTTAGGGTTCTCTCATGTCACTTGGCCCTTGAGTCAAGTGATCTAGGGCAGAGATAAAGCAAAGTTTTCCTAGTCTAAATCATAATAGAAAACATTCAAAGATTTGAAACACCACCTATGATTTGCACCAATCCTCACCCTTCCATACTTTCAACAACCATTTTAGAATGAGACAGACACCTCTGCATATGTTAATGATGTAGTCCTCACTCAACAAGGAAATTTTGTGGCCTATCATAGTCAAATGCTCTCTAATACTATCTGAAGATACCCCATCTATAATAAGGGGATGTACTCCATCATGTAGGCATGCTAACAATGTAAGCATTATATTATGGGGAAGGAGACAATCATCCACACTTATCATAGGCATATATAATTCATGCAAGTACAAGAAAAGTTATAGAACAACTACCATTAGAAATGGTCCAATACTTACAACCATTCCACTTGGACATCAAGTATAAGAAGGGAAATGCCAACCATGTTGCAGACTACCTCAGTTAGCCCTTGGTTGTGGCATAGACCATAGTTCTTAACTCGTGTGGGCATGGGACCTCTAGGTGGCCACAATTATACAATAGTGACTCTAAATTTACTACTAAATACTAGATGTTGATTGTAGGTAAACAAATTCTAGAACTTCATCTCCAAGATGCGCTCTTATGCTACCTACACCACTTTTTTTTCCTTCAAGTGAGCATGCCAAGCTAATTTGGAAGGAATTTTTTAGCAGGTGTTAGGGTACTTTGGTGTGGAGAAGATAACATGAGTACATTAGAAGTATTTATTTTAGCCAAAGCTTTAACAAGATGTCTATTGGAATATCATATCATGCACTGCTTGTGTTATTTCTAAACCAACCATCAAGAAGAAGGGTTTGTACAGTCCCCTACTTACCCCAAACAAGCCTTGGGAGTAAGTCTCCATTGATTACAAGTTAGGTTGACCCTCCATTAGGCATGGTAATGATAGTGTGTTTGTGGTTGTCAATTGATTCTCTAATATGGTCATTTTGACACCGTGAAAGAAGAGTAACACAACCAAAACCACTATTAAACTCTTCTTTGAGCATGTTTGGGTCCATTTTTCTCTACCTTAGACCACTATTTCAAATAGGGATAGTAGGTTCCTTAGTACCTTTTGGTCCAAGCTATTGTTTCTAATGGTACAAATCTCACCAAATCAGTTTTCTTTCATCCCAAAATAGAAGGATGTGACAAAAGTGGTCAATAGGATGATTGTGCATATCTTGCACATGTACAACTCCATGCATCTAGGTACATGTGATGAAATCATTCCATATGTTCAACATAGCTATAAAACGGCCTTCCACAACTTTGTTAGCCACATTCCTTTTTAGGTGTGTCTTAGGTTCCAACCATTGGCCCCATTTGATGTAGCACTTCACATTGCATCTTTACCGGAAGAGTCCTCCCATGCTCAAGTTGAGGTAGATAGAGTGGCCAAATTTGTGCAACCATTCCAACACATCCAACAACAAAGTATTGATATCCTACAAAATGATAGTTCCAAGTACAAGAAGTGATATGACCAAGATTAGGTTTCACACAAGTTGCGGGTTGGTGATGTGGTGTGGTTGTGTTTATAGAAAGAGTGCCTCAAAGACCCCCATAAGAAGCTTATACCACTTTGATATGGGCCTTACATAATAATAATAATAATAATAATAATTGGTGAAAATGATTTTGAATTGAGTATTACCCCTTTTTTTGGCTTGCACCTAGGCAATTGAGAAATTGGCCCCTATTGAACTCAATCATGACTGCATTAAATAAGATAAAATGGATCAAATCATGGACACGAAGATGAAGGATACCCTCCAAAATCACATACAAATATATTAGGTTGTCCAAGCAAGGTAGCTTCTTCGCCAACGCAAGTGGCTCAGTAGGAACCAAATTTAGTAAAAGTTTCCCCATTTGATGAGGTTACTTGATGTGATAGAGACCATTGCTTCTTAAGGGGGGGGGGGACTATTGTAGGTGGATATCAGTGACCACCCACCTCTTCCAAGAACTCAATTGTTCTCTATATTTTTGGTATTTTTTGTAATGTTTCTCTCCAAACGCACTTCCAGAAAACGACTCAGTAATCTATTTGATTCTCATAAGGTATAGTTGGTAAAAAATGGGATCAAGTACTTTATTTATTTAAATATCATTTGGGTGAAAAAGCAACATGTGAAGGTGACATTGATTTATTCAAAATGGTTTATATATATATATATATATAGATAGATAGATAGATAGATAGATAGATAGATAGATAGATAGATAAAGAAAAAAAATAGTTAATAAAAGAGAGTTTCGAGCTCACTATATAGGCATGCTTAAGCATTTCCTCATATCAATTTGTAGAGCTCTTATGTATATGGAGTGCTAAGGGTGAAACCCTTAAGTGAATTGATTTTGGTGGTGAAACAAATCCACCCTACTTGATTAGATGGAAATACCACTCAAATCTTTCACCAGTATTGCTTGCTGAAGATTCATCTCATTGCCACGTCATGGGTACAATTAAATATCATGGTATTTTTAGAGATCACATTTTCCATCAATAGTTTGTGTGATAAAAATGGGGATGATTCACTCATTGGTATATTGTGGTATCACTTGAGGAGACCATAGCAATTATTATCAATAGGATATTTTCTTGTGGGTATTTTCAACCCAATTTTGTTGCCCCATCCAATGCCACTTTTTTCTCCACAGTTCAAGCCATAATTTACTGGGTTGTGGCATCAAAAGGGAGGGTCAACTAGTCATGAATTATGCTCCAATATAGTAATTTACAATAATGTAAAGGGGCATTTCAACATTGTCATCATCTCCTATTTTCTGAAAAAATTGTGCCATTAGCCATGGCTTCTTATGGAATTTCATAAATATACTTTTGTAACTCAAAAGGCTAACCCAACATGTAATTCGAGGTCAAATTAATAAAATAGATCCAAGAATATTAGCTGAGTTTATTTGTTATCCTATTTTTGCTTGTGGTATGATATTTGAGTTATTTTTTTAGCAAGAAATGATTTTACAGTGGTATTAGTAAATATATTTTTTATATTGGTTGAATTTATTTTTTGTGATATTTTGTTTTGGGTATATTGGTTGAGTTACTTGTTTAGAAAGACAAGATTTTATAATGGTAAAAGAGCGATGGTTTTCCTACTAGCTTGTGAGTGCATCCTATCTTGATGTATCCAGAGGATAGGGAATACATCACCTATAGGATACAGAGAAAGGCTAATAAGAATGTTCACTCATAATCAAAAGAAGAGGAAGACATGGGGGACAAGAATGAACAACCCAAGGGAAGCACTGTGAATATTCTAAATGACCTTGCAAGGGGGTAGAAACAATTGGTTCAACTTATCACCAAACTTAGAGAAAATAATCAAGGGAACCAAAAAAATGCCAAAATCAATGGTTCAAGAGGGTCAAATGGTAATAATGGGAACCATGCTGAAGGGAGCAACACCCAAATCCTAGTTAACAATAAACCTCAGAAAACATGTAAAGTGACACAGACCTCTCTTACCTCAGTTCTTGAAAGAATAACCTACATGAAATCAGGGAAAAAAAGGAAAAAGGTGAAGGGTTCTTTGATTATTTGAGGGAGTATGAGGCTCTTGGTGAAGAATTTCATGCATCCATGTCCTTATAAGATTTTTGTACCATTAAATACAGGACCATGCCAAGAGAGTACAATAGGGGATCAAAAAATTATGATATTCTACAGAGTTTGGGGAAATTTTCCATCCCTTCTGATCTGGATTATCTCAACTACAGGAATTAACCAAGATCTTTTACTTCTGTGATGTTAGCAGAATTGCATGTGAATGAGTAGGATTGGCACAGGGTGCAGTTTCAACTAACAAGGTGGGTATTGACTAGGCCTTAGGAGTTCGCAGTGTGCTCTTCCTGGCCCAGAGGGCAAGTTTGCAAAGTCAAAAAATTGTATGTCTAGAAGGGTGAAAAACTTGGAAAACACAGTGTGTTGGGAGTAAAATCAAGTGCGACAGATCTCAACTCATCAATAAAAATTATATAGAACCCAATGCTAATAGGTATACATCAAAGCACTAATTCACAAACATTCTCCAAGTGTAACCAACAAAGTATGTGTAGTTTCGACCAAAATTGTCGTTTTGTGACTAGAAAGTGAATTATGACTTCAAATTGCACTATAGGTCTTCTTACTGATATAACGACACTTAGGAAGGAACATGGACATTTGTAACATGTGTAAAAACATAAATCAACACTTGACGACCAAAATTGACACTTCACATGATAAGAGGTAGGCTCGAAATCTAAGTATAGCAAGATTTTGGAGGGTGTTGTAGCAATAACAATAGAAGGGAATCGTAGGAGAATTGGGCAAGATGAGGATTCCATTGAACCCTGAGGCCAAGCCTGTGAAACAAAGGCCCTATCAATTAAATATGATCTGCAAGGAGAAGGTCAAGTGAGACTTGGATAAAATGCTAAAGGAAAGAATCATTAAACCCTGTGGAAGAGACCGAGTGAATAAGTCTGATGGTGGTCCAGAATAATATGATGGGAGAAATAAGGATTTGCATAGAACTTCAAAAGTTAAATGATGCATGTGCACATGACCCCTTTCCTATGCCATTTCACTGATGAGATATTGGAAAATGAAGGTGGACAAGAATCTTATTCATTCATTGATGGATTCTCTCGCTACGATCAAGTGAAGGTTTCTAAAGAGGATCAACATAAAACCACCTTTGCAACATAATGGGGATGTTTTCAGTACATAGTTATGCCATTTGGGTTGAAGAATGTGCCAATCATTTTCTTGTGCATAGGGTTTACAGTGTTCAAGGAATTTATTTATAAATTCTTATAGGTGTACCTTGATGTATGAACTGTGTTCAATTTGCTTAAGAAGCATATCGAGGTGTTGTGGCTAGTGTTGGACAAGTGTAGATAGCTACAAATTTCATTCAACATAAATAAATGTATATTTTTTTCACCTTTTGGTATTTTTTTGGGACATGTTGTGTGCAAGCAAGGTTTACTAGTGGATCCTTCCAAGGTTGTGGTGATAGTGGACTTGCCACCACCCACATTCATCAGGTAGTTACGATCTATATTGGAGCATACAAGTTACTATCGGAATTTTATCTGAGGATACTCTCATGGAAAAGTTATTGAATAAAGGGACCAATTTTCAGTGGAATGATGAGTGCCAACAAGATTTTGACACCTTGAAGGAGAAGCAAGTGTCAACTCTGGTTTTGGTATTTCCAGATTGGAACAAGGAATTCCACGTGCATATCGATGCTTCATCAATTGCACTAGGTGCAATTTTATCCCAGCCTGGAGAGGCAGAGATTGATCATCTTATTTCTTTTGCAAGTAGAAAACTATCATGGCCTAATTGAACTACGCCATGATAGAAAGAGAAGGATTGGAAAAGGTGTATGCACTTCAAAAGTTTAAGCATTACATGTTGGGAAATAAGTTTAAATTATACTGATCATTTTGCACTGAAGTACCTCATCAACAATCCTTTGTTGGGGGGGAGAATTTGGAGATGGCTACTCTGTTTTAAAGAATACAATTTTTAGATGATGGTCAAGCCTGGTAAATTGAATGTAGGACCCAATCATTGGTCGTGACTAACCTCAGGAGAGGACACACAAAATTTGGAGGTCAATTTGCCAGATGCACAAATTTTTGTTGTGACCTTGGTGGATGAGAATTTTGCAAAGATTACAAGATTTTAAAGTACAGGGATGGCGCTAGAAGACTATACTGTGGCACAAAAAAACAACTAGTGGTAAAAGTGGTCGAATACCAGTTAATTGTGGGTTCCTTCTATAAGTTAGGCACAGATGGGATTTCACGTAGGTGTGTATTGGAGAATGAACGACTGATGATTTTGAAATAAGTGCAAGCAAGTTTCGCTGGAGGAAACTATGTAGGGAAATCCATGGCACAGAATATCCTGCACATAGGACTACTCTTCATACTGACGCCAAGGAGTTTTGCAAGACCTGTGATGTATGCCAACAAGTGGGGAAGCCTTCCTGAAGAGACGACATGCCTTTTTCTCCCCATCTCACTTTGAATCCATTCGATAAATGGGTAATTGATTTTGTGGGCCCAATTAGCCCCCCTACAAGGAAAAATGGAGCACCATACATAATCAGTGCCACTGATTATCTGACTAAATGGGTGAAAGTCGCTCTAGGCAAATATTGTAACACAAAGACAACTACGCATTTTTTATTTGATAATGTAGTGACCAGATTTTGGGTGTCCGAGAATTCTCATGAATGACTAAGGAACTCATTTTTTGAACAAAACATTTTTAGCACTGACAGAGGAGTTTCAAATATATCATCAAAAGAGCTCTTTATTATATGATATTTATGATTGTGGACAAAAGTATCTCCTCTAGGTCGGTGGCTAACCTAAAACAACAGAGAGACAAGGAACACAATGCTTTTCCTTAAAATAAATAAATAGATGACGGAGTGAGGCCTACCTAGAATCATTCGCACACTTCACTCCTTCTTTTGCTTGGAAGCTCCAATTCCATCTCCGAATGCCAAAATTAGAACTTGCACAGTTAGATAAAACAAGCCAAGAAACTACGAGATCTATGTAGTATCATCTAAGTAATTAATTAAATAGATCAATATGGTATTGAAATAAGTGAAATAACAACATCACATATAGGAAAACAATGAATTATTTGCATCGATATAAATTGAAGGAGATTACAACCATAAGTAGCAGCTGATCTTGTAGAAGAGCTCCTCCAAGTTGTTGACTTGTCCTTTTCTTGTCACAATATGCACCTCCAATCATCCTAAATTCATGAGATGATAACCACTCACTACAACAACATAAGGGCATAATCACTCTCCAAAATCCAACCCCCAACCACATATAAGGCTGGGAATATATAGAGAAATAGGGTAAGTTGGGAGTTCTTATCCAATTACCAATCTAGGGTAAGAGATCCACCTTTGTTGGAGGGATAAGATTAAAGGAGAAGTGGTGAAAACTCCAAAGTAGGTAAGGATAGGATCCAAATGATTTATCCAAGGTAAGTAGTTGAAACAACTTCTAGAAACTCATAGAAGGGGAAGCTTCCGGAATCCCAATAATTCTCCCGGATTTCTAGAACCAACGCAGGTGCAAAGGGGAGCAACCTACTCGTGACCAACGCAGGCCATAGTTGGACAACTTGTATATGGACGCACACCAGTAGGCTTACAAGGAGTGTTGGTCCTCAAACTAGCTCAGATGAAGCAGTTTAGGGCTGAAACTCTGGGGGATGAAGGGAAAATTCTTAGGGCTTTGTGCAAGATGGTGACGAGGGGGACTAGGATGTTGATTGATCCCATTAGGAGGGTCACTAATCGGATGTGATAAAATGGCCTATAACACTCTCCATACCATCCCCCAGCTAATGGTACAACGGAGGCATTTAATAAAATATTGGAGATAATTCTTACTAAGGAATGCAATGTACAACACAATGACTGGGATTTGAGGATACTAACAATTTTGTGGGCATATAGGACCACCTGCAAGAAGTTGACCAGACAAACACCCTTTCGGTTAGTGTATGAGTAGGAGGTCGTAATGGCAATGGTTTTTTTGGTGTCGAGTTTACACATTACCGTAGCCATGCAACTTACAAAATCTAGTGCAGTAGCGCAGAGGTTACAAGAATTACTACAATTGGAAGAGTATCGTGTAGTAGCCAACTTTCAAAAAGAAGTGCATAAATCCAGAGAGAAGGTGTGGCATGACAAAAGGATTATGCAAAATACTTTTCAGCTGGGAGATTCAGTACGGTTGTATGACAACAAGTTTTTACAACACCCAGGAAAATTTCAAATGCATTGGATGGGAACATACATTATCCAACATGTGGCAAATGAAGGAGTAGTACAACTGAATAATTTGGACAGTACCTTGTGAGAGGGTTTCGCCAATAGGAGCCAGTTGAAGCTGTACAGGAATAAATGAGCTCCTGTGCACCAATTGCGAAAATGAAAATCATATTCCACCCTTTTGTACATAAATAAAGTAGATTGATTGGAATCTGTAGTAGATTTGTGTTGCTTATGTTTGAAGTTAGTAGCCAGTGGTTATTTTTCATTTTCAGAAGTAAAAATTTGTAGTGCATTGTGTACAAGTGTAGAACATTGCACACTAGGGGAGTTGCCACACAGTGTCGATGTTAGAATAGACAATATGCAATGTTGAGGGCTATCTTATTCCAGAGAACTCTATATACAAGAGTGAAGCTAGAGTGGAACAATGGAGGTTAATTCGATATATGGTGCAACATTGGGTAGGAGTACCACAACCAGAATCCTATCAATGGTAAATGGGAGATAGTTGGACGAATGAAATGTTTTCTAGAAATCGATAGACTGTAACATGTTTGGTACAAAATTGGATGGATAGGTGTCAAAGGTAATTAAAGTGGCCGATTCATAATCACTAAGAAATATGGGTACTCATTGTGGAAAGCGTCATTGTCAGGGCATGATCATAGTTGGAAACCATGCTAGTACAATCCACCTAGGACATGAGGACACCAACGTGAGTGGCAGATTGCCTCAGATTATGGTGTTGAGACAAAGTGATGGTTTGAGAGTGTGATAATGATGTATGCAGACATAAGAGCGAAGAGTGCATGCATGCAACACATTTGTGGAATCATAAGAGTTGGAAGAGATAAGTCGAGAGAGAGCACAAGGTAGAGTTTATGGTTGAGGGATTTTTTACATAGAACAGAGATGAGAGCCAAGAATTACAGTACCAAATGAAGGAGTAGTTGTTACATAGCGATGGGGAAAGAAGGAACATTCTCAGGGGAATGAAAGCCAAAAACCAAGCATCCTTTGTTCCCTTAGAAGGGTGAGGCAGAGGAATCACAAAAGAACATTGCGTCTCCGAGGATTGAAGATTCAGGGATAGGTTGGGAGGATGCTAGTGCACGATCAAGCTCTAACACTGTTAGGTTGAATGTGATGATAGGTTACAGGGAAGAGCCCCAGGTAGTATCATTGTTGAAGGAAACACACCCCTTACTCCAATTCACCACGATGCCAAATACGCTATGGAGATACCACCCCCTCTCCTTGGTGTTTGTAGCGAAGAGAGGATGCAAATTTATCTAAAGATGCATAAGTATTATGATCGTGATATTTATGATCCTTTCAGACTTCTAGAGCTATAAGCCTACCTACATAGTGTGCAAATAGTTAATGACGTGACTATAATAGAGCCGTAGGATTGGGCTCGCAGCCTAGAAGACATTGGAATCCTTAATCTGTTCGTTATTCTGCATTTTGGACAAGGGAACAAGGTGAATGAGGTTGTCAATTGCATATTAGCATACATTCATAGAGGTTTTTAGTGGCTAGACAGGGCGATGGAGTTGACTGCTACTCTGATTCACGAGATTGTTGGCCTACCTATAGAAGGAGACAACCTAGAGCCATTAATTATCGACAAAAATCTTGGCACATAGGTGATTCAAATATAAAACAACTAAGGGAGGTTGAGAGTATCTAATGCCCTAGATCAATGACCATGCCACCAGGTTTGCTGCACATGCTCTAGCCTACAAGGTGTTGCACAAGTGTAGGACAAATGAAGTGCCAAAAAGTGTCCTTGTCATAACCAACCAATGTAAAAAGGGAGAGAAGTTGGGATGGGTGTCATACCTATTGAAGTAATTCCAACAAGATTTCCTGAATACCCAGGAATGTAATGCAAAATTACATTTCCTATGGTTGTTAGTCTTGATTTCCTTAGTTTCTTAGGAGAATTTGGAGAGTTTCCGGCCAATAGATAACCCATCAGAACCATCCTAGTCACCTTATTTCGGAATTTGTGGGCTTCTGACGACCAAGACTAGAAGAAAACCAATATGCTTATGTTTGATCTATACAGGCATATGTTGTTCAATACCATTCAAAAGACCTTGCGTCTACCTAAGGAAAGTGTGGAAGAATTCAATGGCGTTGTTTTATTAAAAGTTAATCCACACTACATTTGGGTCTTGCCACATTGAGATCTAAATCATTGTTTGATCTGAATTGGATCCATGGAAAATTATCAGAGTTTTATGATTGTATCAAATCATGACAGACTTCAAAAACATGTGAACAAAGAGCTATTAGGAAGGACCTCTGGACAGTGGCAGTTTGTAGCCAGCAAGGAACGACGAGGACCTTGGTCAAAGCGTGCTGACCGAGGTCCATGGAGACCGTGCAAAATGCAAACTAGCAGTTAGGAAGTCCGAATCAGAAAACGGAGGTCATTTTTGATGCACAATTAAGCGTTAATTACGCATCGATGGGAAAAACCCCTCGAGAAGGAATAGCCCCAAGTGCTCGGTCACAAGGAAAGCTGAAAACCATGGGAAAAGTGCTGAAATGATAGGCAAGTCTCGTGCTCCAAAATTGGCTGAATATCGAAGGCGTTTTGGGTGGTAAGCGGATTTGTCAGGAGACCCAGCGATGCCATACAGCGAACACACATGTCTGGTGGATGAGAGAGAAAACCGCTTCTCATCGCGGACTAACATTCGAGCAAGTCAACCGCGCGATAAGAGAAAACACCGTAGGATCTAGGGGCTCCAGTCTAATGATGGAGATTGCACCCGATGAATGACCGGATCTAGAGGGAGAATTAAGCTGTGGCATATAAAAGTTTGAAGTTTGATTTGACCGCTGATTTGGCGAATGAATCATTACACAGAGTAACTGAAATACCGAACCATTTGACGAAGAGCTGGTGCAGTTCGTGAAAGGAGAAGTGGCCACTTCCCTAGGAGACGTTACACAGTGGCGAAGACGCAGAGGCAAGGAATTCCAAGCAAACAACAGCAGGCGATCCGAAGAGGCGGAAGAGGAAGTGAATAGTCAAAGGGACGAATTGGCCTTAAGCCATGAACAAACAGAGAATGAAATGGAGAAGGAGACAGTGAGCTAGAGAAACCGAACAGAAAGTGAAGCAGAGAACAGAGAACCGAGCTGACCTGCGGAGCTAAGGCAACATCGAGTAGATAGAAGGCTTGAGAGGTTCAAGCAATCCCAGTGAGGATATCTATTGGGGAACTGAGTACCAAATTGGACTCATCCCATTAATACCAGTTGAGGTTGAGACTTGGTAAGGGGGAGTCTGTGCACTCTAGTGGCTTGGGGAATCCAAGAACCACCCTACTAAGCATCATCTGTTTCAGGAGACTCAAATTGAACTCCTCATTGTAAAAAATCTGCTTAAAGACACAATAAAAGAAGGCCACCAATGAAAACTGGACCGGAGACGTAGCCCTGGAGGATTGGGTGAAATCCTTATTAATTTGTTGTGTTATACATTTGCTTCCTGTGTTTATCTTACTGTTTTCCATTTTCCAGTGTCTGTGTATTTTGCAATCTGATCGATCATTTGCCTAAGATAACATAGACACACACACCAACACATGAGTCTATAATACCTTCATTAATTAATTAACTGATATCACTCACGAGTGATTTTCAGATCATTGTTGGATGCAGACGAGTTACAGACTAACAATCTAGGAAGTCGGAGACATGGTAAATTATTGGGATAATGCTTGGAGAGTGCCAATGGACGATACGTTGGATTTTGAACAAATATCAAGTAGTGAAGAGACTGAAGGGTCTCAATCGGAGTAAGAACAACATGAGGTACATTCTCTTGTCATCCCTAAGTAAGAACCACAGGAGGAATAGCTAGTGCATGAAGGGAAGGCGACACTAGGAAAGAGGAGAGTATTAAAGAGTTCTAGGAAGAAACAGAAGGCCGCACCCAATTCTCTGAATCATACATGTTAACAGAGGAATATTTCAAAATAATTGGTGAATAGATGGAGGATGTCACTAAAAGTTGGATAAGCTACAACAGTCAGTGGGTGAGTTGTCTACTAGATTGGCCATGCAAGAATTTTCATCAAATCCTGAAGGTCAACCCACCATGAGAGGTCAAAGACAATTCTCCCAATATGTGCCAAAATCATCTTCATAAGAGCAACCCAAATGGGTATTTCACTTGCCAAATATAGTTGTGGAGATTTGAGATGGATCAGTGCAACAAAACGTTGTGGACACTACTCAGATCAACTTGGTATTGTCCTAGTTGAATATGTATGGCTTATATTAGCTGCAACAGAGTTCTATGTAAGATTTGAATGACTAGTTGGTAGTAACCAAAGAATAATTACATCAAACAATGGGCACCCAAGAATAGTTGTGACAAGCAAAAGGAATAGGCGGTTAAGGGTGAAGCCGACTGGCGCACAAAACTTAGGGAAAGTCTATGGAGAACTTATGGGAGGTCTTATCGATGACACCACCCTAGCTAAAGAATTGGTAGGAAATATCAGTGAGCCAATTCAGGGCCTCAAAGCAAAGGTGGCAAAACTAGCAACGCAACTAAAGTCACCGACCCCGCTAGAAAAACACGAAAATAGGGAATTGGTTCACTGTGCTAGAGTGCAATACCAGCAGCTCGATGAATACAAAAAGGGCTTCTAGATTATGGTTGAGCAAGTAAATCAACTATGGAGTACCTTATTAGAGGCCCTAGCCATTGTCTAAGTAACTGGTCAAATTCTAAAGGCTAAGGAACAGGTACATGAAGTTGAACAAAGCATGGATGTGATGAGCTTCCTTGACGATCAAAATATTGCACATGAAAATCTATGATCAATATTTATGCAAGAAAAAAATTAAATAGAAACAAAAATATACAATGAAAAGTGAAATTCAATTGATTAACAAATACTGAATTTTTTTTACATGCAGAATGGACACAAACTAGCTCGGGTGATGATAGCTTATCTCTGAGAAGAGATGTGACGACCATATGCCTTCTGAACTTTGTTATATTGAGGCCCACATGCCTTTTTGTTATTGGAAAACAAGGGAAAACCATAAACATCTAAAAACCTAACCCTAGGAGATGAAGTGCCAAAAATTTGTGGGTCCCATTGGGGTTAGTTGGTACACCAACTTCCCAGGGTCGTAACTTTGGCATACAATCTCTGTTTGATGCGTACAATACCTCATTATAAATATATATCCGAGGACTACCATTTTTTACTAAATACCCTTGTCGTGGGCTACATGTTTGCCCATTTTCCAAACCAAAATCTGTTTAGGGTCTCAAAATAGCTCCAGAAGTTCAGGACTCGAAACATTGCTAAAAATAGTAAACTATGCTACAATTAAGGAAATTAAAAGAAACAGTGGTGGGGGTACAAGTGGAATAGGTAGGTGGCCACCAATATCCACCTAGACCAGTCCTCCCCCCTTAGGTAGCAATGGTCCCCATTGGGTTGAGTGCCTACACGAGATGGGGAACTTTTGTTAAACTTGGTCCTTGGTGAGCCACTTGCCTTGATGGAGGAGGTGGCTAACTTTGACAACCCAATATAGTTCGATCTTCTATTAGGGAGTGGTATTAATCTATGTGTCCATGATTTGATTAATTGTGGCCTGTTCCATGTAGTCTAGGTTGAGCTATGTTGGTGTTAGTTGTTTGACAATGTCTAATGTGTCCAAAAATGGTGGAAAGTATGGCCGAAGGTAGTCCACATTGAACACTAAGTGTTGGCCAATGAGTAAGGGAATGTTGAGCTTGAAAGCATCATCTCCCACAACCTTGGTGATGGTGCAAGGCCCATATCGGAATCATCAAAGCTTCCGATGGATCTGGATAGGTGTTCTTTTTTCAAATGTAACTAAAATTTTTCACCCTCCTGAAACTTATGTGGCACCTTATGCTAATCATGCTACTGCTTGTACTTGGAATTAGACTTATCCAATATGTCGTGAACATGTGGTGGATGTGCTATATGCATTTAATAAAACTAGTTGCTTTATTAGCCTCATACCATACATGTGAGGATTTTTCATGTGTAGTTGCATGAGGCATGGCAACATCAATTAGACACAATGTTTGAAATCCCAGACCCACTTGAAAGGGACTGAGGCTAGCCGAGTTGTGGACAGCTCTATTATAAATGTTTTTCACATAAGGAAGTCTCCCATCCCACGTTCGTGGAATCTTGGATTTGTACATGCAGAATATGTGCACTATCATCCTATTGATGACCTCTATCTGACCATCAGTCTACAGATGGAATACAATTGACTTGGTAAGCTTGGTTTCCAAAAATGTCCAGAGGCTCAACTAGAATGTGCTTAGGAAATTTCTATCTTGATATGATATGATGGTCTACGAGATCCAAAAATCTACCCACACTCAATTAAAGAAGAGTTTGGTAGTGTTCTCTATTGTGATACTCTTCTTGCAGGATGCCAATATATCCATTTTATAAAATATGTCCACGACTACAAATACACAATCATCACCATGTTTGGTAGAAGGGAGGGCAAACAGATAGTCCATGGAGATGGATTCCCAGGGCTGGTTGGGAGTAGGCAGAGGAGTGTATAGGCCTTGCTTCACGATGGTTGGCTTAGTGATGGAAAAGGAAGTGCAGGATTTGATATATTTTCCAACATCCCGTCGGGGTTTTGGCTAGTAAAATACTTCTATAGTATGACCACAATTTTCTCCACACCAAAGTGTCTTATGTTCCAATTGTAGTGCATCTCCAAAATCAGTTTGGCACGCTCGCTTGAAGGAACACAAAGGTGGCCTAGGTAGCATAACAATGCATCCTAGAGGTGGAAATATTGAACTTTCTTTGCATCCACTAGCATCTAGTATGTGGTGGTGAACTTTGGATAATTTTTGTACAGTTGCGGCCATCCAGAGGTCTCGTGGCCCCAAGAATTGAGAACAGTAGTCACTGCTGCAACTAGGGGCTGACTAAAGTAATATACAACATGATTGGTGCTTCCCTTTTTGTATTTAATTTACAAGTATGATTGTTGCAAATATGTAGACCACTTCTAATGGCGATCGTTCTACAACTTCCCTTGTGTCTGTATAAACTGAAGAGGTCAATGGTTAGTATGGATGATTGCATCCTTCCCTACAATGTAATGTTTCCATTGTCAACAACCCTATATGATAGAATACATCTCTTTATCATAGGTGGGGTACTCCTGAATTGTATCGGAAAGTGTCTTACTATGATAGGCTAGTTGATGCCCTTGATAGGTGAGAACTTCACTAATAGAATAGTCAAAGGCATTTTCCTCAATTTCATATGGATTTTGCAAGTCTAGAAATGTGAGTACAAGTGTAGAGCAGAATGCCTTTTGTTGGGACTCAGATCAATAAAAAATTTCTTTTGCTATGCCCTTGGTAACCTGGCTCAAAGGCCAAGTGATATGGGAGAATCCTAACACAAACCTCTGATAAAAAATGGCAAGGCCCAAAAAGTTGCGAAGCTCTGTTAGAGTGGTCAGGGCTATCCAATCTTAGATGAATTGGATCTTAGTCAGATCCATAGACACACCTTCCTCGTCTATGATTTAACCTAGTTATTGGACTTGGGTCATGCCTAATGGGCCTCGAAAATTCCCATGTTTTCATCATGCAATAACACCATTCATAAAACCCTAGGTCTTTAACCTGTTCTGTACCCTAATTCCATCATTTATCGCCAAATCACATCCTATGCCTCGTGGTTAATTATCATTGGTTTTATTAAATTTTCTATTATTAAAGATGATTATGTCATGATTCACTAATGATGGTTTCGCTAAGCTCATTTTCACAGGGTTCCATCACCAAATTTCTTCACGAGCCAATAGAGTACGAAAATGGTTAATTTGGGGCCTTTGATACTTTTGGCATGCTTCCGGAGAAACCGAGAAAGGTTATTGTCAAAAATGATTTTATAATACCTTTCCATAACCTGGATTGCACCCAGGTCACTCATGTGGGTCTCTATAAGGAAATTCATAAATTGCCCAAATCTGTAATAATTTTCAAACTACCAAATTCCGCCTCACATTTCGTGCAGATGAAGGCGAATGAAGCAAATATGGCACATGGGTTTTGGTCCTAGTATAGCCAGTTTACTAAACCTAAAATAGTCTTCTAAAATTGCTTACAGTTTGGGAGATATGCGGAGTTCTCTGAGCCCAATTTATATAAAATGTCCAGATTTGTACTTAACAGTGAAATTCGGATTTGCCTATTTTTATGCCACAATTATCGTTTGATAAGTTCTTGTCCTCCATCCCTGCATTGATCAACATCAACATCAACCATTAGCTATTTGAAGGCCACCTAGAGAATTCAAACACAACATGAATTTGTTTGTGATTGATCTACAATATGTATAAAAGCAGCGAAACAAGCATAGGAAAGGAGGCAGCTTTCAAACATGGAAGTAATTGCTGTGTATTTCATGACTTGTTTTAACTTGAATATATTGATAATGCTCTTGCTCTAAATTTTGATTGAATGTGTTGATGGAGTGTTGATGTTAATACGTTGATTGTGTTCGAAATCTTCTCGTTACTGTAAGTTCGTTAGCCCCCAGGTGCAGCCGGGCCCACCCATCTGGGTTTGCTTTGTATTTTGCATGAACAATGTCACTGTTAGATCAGTTACAGTTAGTTTCCCTTTTCACTACAAGTTAGTTCTGATTGAATTGCTTTGTTTGACTGTTTAAGAGCATGCAAATGCATTGAATATTTGAGAAACTCCTTTTATTTCCACAGTTTGCAATCAAATTCCTGTGTGATCTTTGTGTGCTTTCCAAACAGAGTTGTGCTCAAAACCTCACCATCATCTTGATTTACAGTTATCATAAACGCGTTATAGAGTTGTTTGATGAGCGAAACAAATTCGTTTACCTATGGTTAGTGCCAAAATAACTTTAGATCTCTCCAGCAATCAAGAATGAATGAGATTCGAATTGATTAGAACAGGACTAGTTTATTCACCAAATCGGCCTCTGTTTCCTCTAAAGACTTGGATCGAATTGATTCTCTGATTGAATCATTATCATTTTGTAGGAAATACAATATAGGGAACTGCTTCATTATTGTCTGAACATTGTAATTGATTTGGTTTTAAACGAATTGGGTTGATAATCACAGCATATATACATTACTTGCACAGATGTTGAATGGTTTACCATTGTTGTTGTCTTGCTTCATTCAAACAAATAGACTCTTGGATTAATGCATTGTGGATTGAAAGCAGAACACCACAGGACGTTTGTGTAATCAGTTGTCAAATACAAACTCTTTAGTTCGATACATGCCTTCCCCTGTTCGTGTAATGACCGATTTCACTAGTTTGATTTGGACAAATGCTCTCCCCTGTTCTGTGCGATAATCGATCCCATTTGGATGATTGATCTCCCTTGTTTCATAGGGTTTTGATTACCTACTTCATAGCTAAACCATCGATTGGATTTCACAGTAGCACATTGGTTTTGAATAAGGATATTTACAAGCAAAAAGTGGTGTGATTACAAAAGTGATTTAAGTACAGTTTCTTAGAAATTGTTTGATTGAATTGCTAGGTGTTGAATAGGCTGAGTGTTTGAGTTGCTTTCATCAATTAAGACCTGTAGGTTACTTGATTGCGAGTATAACAATAAATTAGTGAGTGATAGAGTAGAATAGAGTGATTGCTCCAGATCAATACTTAACTTTCGAATCTTTGTTAATAGGGTAACAAACCATTAGGTACAGATCAATTGTTTGATTGAGTTGCTATCAGTATAGATTGCTTGTTTTCTTAAGAATTGAATTGTTATAGATTGCTTATTTGCTTCAGGAGTGAATTGTTATTTGTGTAGATTGCTTAAGGGTTGAATGGTTATTAGTATAGATTTGTTTGCTTGCTTAAAGATTGAATTTCCATCATTATAGATTGCTCGCTGAGTGATGATTAAACTGTTATGACAAATAAAAGATCTGGTACCAGAATTTGAGGGATTGATGGAGTAAGTTTTGTGTGATTGGAAGTCTATTTTCATTGCTTGAGATTTATGGTTCAATAGTTTGTTAAGTTCAGATTTGAATGCTAGGAAGAGTTCATAAAGACTTCTGAAATCTCTAGGTTAAATTTGATTGTTGAGTCTGCTTGTGCTAAGTGGATGTTTGATTTTTTTAAGAATTAGTATATTTTACCCAACTGATCATCATAAGGAAACGTTAAAACTCTTACCTAGAACTGAATGAAGGAAGCACAAGACAACTTGTGTTTACGAACCCCGGGTTGAAAATTAATATTAAGAGCTTTAATTCGTCAATTTAATCTCTCAACATTTTGGCACCGTTACCAAGGAAGTTTTCATTTCTTATTTAGATGACCATTATTGTTTGAGTTTCAGGATCTTGCAGGATTGTTAGAGGGTGGAGAGAGTACGATAATACGTGAGTGAAGAGCTACGCATCCACTTTTGTTGGGGTTGCTCCAAATTTTGACCGATCACTGCTTGTTCTTGAGTTTCTATTTCCTTTATCTTTATGCGTAGAAGAAGAAGTAGTTTGATTTCATTTCTGTATTTCATGTAATTTGCGAAAGTTTGTAAATCTCACAGACTTAGTAAGACACATCTACAGGAACCAAAACTAAGCCTCACAAGCAGTATAGGCCTTAGAATAGTCTGAAACACTCTGTGAAATATTTAATTTTCGAATTGTTTTGCTTTTAATAGATTAAATAGTATTCTGATTCGCTCTCAAGTGTGGTGAGTTTTATTTCAGTCAATATAGCTTTTAAATTCATCTTCAGATTCCAATCTTTTAACGTTATATCATTTTTGGGTGTTGTAAGAACCCCCGTTACTAATATGTGTGTGGAGACAGGGACTATCAATCAACCAGATGGACTTGAAGATGATAAATATGAAGGACCTCTCACAAGCCCTAGCAGCTGCTGGGATCTTGACCTCTACCTCTCAGGAAGAGAACTTCTTGACAATATTCAAGAAATTTTCCATTTCTCCACCACCACAAGAGGATTTGGAAGTCTCTTTTGATTTCCCTTACCAGTCACTTAAGGAGACGAATGAATCATGCATTATAATCAATGGAGAACATCCACTGGAACCTGAGATCAAGGAGTTATTGACATGTCTACTAGCAGATCCAGAATGCAATCAAGAGACTACTTACCCTACGGAGAACAATCAACATGACATGGAAGAAGAGGATGAGCAGCATGGGCCAAATCAAGAAATGGACCAAGAATACCATGATTACATCGAACATTGGTTCCGAACAACAACTCAAGCGAGGCAATATTCTCCTCTTCTAAAACTCTTGTTTTCATATCAAGTACATTTGTTTGTTTTTCATGCTCATGTACACTTCCAAGTTTATATGTTAAATATGAGCATGAATATCTATTTGTACCTGCTCCGCACATGGCTTCATTGGAAGTACTCCTTCACTTGAAGGAGTTTATCTCCCTTTCTTTAGCAGAATAGGAAAGTTTGTATTGTAAATAAATAAATGAAAATAGTAAAGAGAAAATAAGTCCTTTTTGTAAAAACCAGCTTGTTTGACGCAACTGGGCAGAGACTTTGCTTGAAAACCAGGTAATTGGCGGGCAAAGTTCCCAATAATGTTTGTAAATTTGTATGAGTTCTTCAAATCATGTATATTTCAAATCATTATATCTTGTAACCATGTTGGTTGATGTGGGATTCCTTAAGGCCCAATTGCCAACAAGCTTTGTCCCATCAACGTCAACAAATTATCTGGGACCAAGGCTAGGGTTAGATTAGGTACTGAGGAGCCTCCATGCCTAAATGGCAGGTATCCTTATCATATACCATTGGAATACATCAATGTTTCTTGGTGGATGAATTCTGCAATCCATTCGACTTCTACAAATCTATTAATGGCTAGTAGAATGCACCTAGTGCCTTGATTCCCATTGACATCACAAGTGGGATATCTCGCATTGGTTAACGACTTCCTCAATGGTTGGTAATCCAATGATTCTTGCTTATGTTCAACATCGACACCATTTATTCACATAAGTAGGATTTCACATGGTGTGTAGCGGTTGAAGACTATACGGTTTTGTGATCTTAGTACAAATTTGTAGCAGTGTGGACATTTGTAGCAGCATTTTCTTTTCCTGTAGCAGTCATCTTGTTTCAATAAAGGTTGCCATATAGCAGCTTGACAATCATTTGCAGCAGTCATCTTCCTTATTTGTTTGGGGACATACAACTCCTCGAGAATGGGGGGAGAAAGAGGACCTTCATTTTTTAGCCTCCTTTACTATCTCCAGTTCAACCTTCTTTAGCAGATTCATATAAACATCAGCAACAGTCATTCCAACTCCAACTTTCAGCCGTGTTCCGATTCATCTTCCACTTCATCTTGCAGGACCAGACATATCAATGATAAAGGTAAAACTTGAGGTAAATTTGGCTTATGATTCTCTAATTCATTGGAAGGTTAAAGAAACTTAATGATTCACCACTTCTCATTCCATGCATTTCATCTTTCATAAACCATCGTCCTTTTATTATCCTTCCATTCACCCGCATATACTCTGATTACGAGACCATGTTAAAAGCAAAAACCTTATGGTGAATTGATAAAGTAGCCTCTATAATGTCTTCTCCTGCCATGATGAAAGACATTAGGATGAAGTCATTACTACTATAAAATGATAAAGGAAACCGCTTATAGACATTGGTCTTATGAAGACAGAGTATCAATCGCCCCTTCACCATCTCCATCACTCATCTCTCCTTCACTCGTCCCTTTCTTGTCCTCAATTTGTATTGCTCAGTAAATTAGTGTAACCTATTAAGTATGAAGAGTGTTTCACCACAAGAACCAACACCTCCAAGCATTTAAGTAAGTGCTACTCCACAAGAACTAGCACCTTCAAATATCCAAGTAATGTTGTCCCACAAGAACCTATATATGAGCAAAGTATTTGTTTGCATGAGGACATGAAAAATCTCAGGCATGGGGGGATGATGGGCCTCGAAAATGCCCATGTTTTCATCATGCAATAACACCATTCATACCCTAAAACCCTAGGTCTTTAACCTATTTCGTACCCTAATTGCATCATTTATTGCCAAATCACATCCTATGCCTCGTGGTTGATTATCATTGGTTTTATTAGATTTTCTATGATTAAATATGATTATGTCATGATTTACTAATGATGGTTTCACTAAGCTCATTTTCACAAGGTTCCATCACCAAGTTTCTTCACGAGCCAGTAGAGTACGAAAATGGTCAATTTGGGGCCTTTGACACTTTCGGCATGCTTCCAGAGAAACCGAGAGAGGTTATTGTCAAAAATGATGTTTTAATACTTTTCCATAACCTGGATTGCACCCAGGTCACTCATGTGGGTCTCTAGAAGGAAATTCATAAATTTGCCCAAATCTGAAATAATTTTCAAACTGCCAACTTCCGCCTCACTTTGTGTGCCGATGAAGGAAAATGAAGGAAATATGGCACATGGGTTTTGGTCCCAGTATATCCAATTTACTAACCCTAAAATATTTTTCTAAAATTCCTTACGGTTTGGGAGATATGCAGAGTTCTCTGAGGCCAATTTATATAAAATGTCCAGATTTGTACTTAACAATCAAATTCGGATTTGCCTATTTTTATGCCACAATTACGGTTTGATAAGTTCTTGTCCTCCATCCCTGCATTGATCAACATCAACATCAACCATTAGCTATTTCAAGGCCATCTAGAGAATTCAAACACGGCATGAATTTGTTTGTAATTAATCTACAGCATGTATAAAAGCAGAGCAACAAGCATAGGAAAGGAGGCAGCTCTCAAACATGGAAGTAATTGTTGTGTATTTCATGAATTGAAGATATTGATAATGCTCTTGCTCTAAATTTCGATTGAATGTGTTGATGGAGTGTTGATGTTAATACATTGATTGTGTTCAAAATCTTCTCGTTACTATAAGTTTGTTAGCCCCCAGGTGTGGCCAGGCCCACTATTTGGGTTTGCTTTGTATTTTGCATGAACAGTGTCACTGTTAGATCAGCTACAGTTAGTTTCGCTTTTCACTACAAGTTAGTTCTGATTGAATTTCTTTGTTTGACTGTTTAAGAGCATGCAAATGCGTTGAACATTTGAGAAACTCCTTTTATTTCCACAGTTTGCAATCAAATTCCTGTGTGATCTTTGTGTTCTTTCCGAACAGAGTTGTGCTTAAAACCTCGCTGTCATCTTGATTTACGGTTATCATAAACACGTTATAGATTTTATTGATGAGCGAAACAAATTCGTTTACCTATGGTTAGTGCTGAAATAACTTTAGATCTCTCCAGCAATTAAGAATGAATGAGATTCGAATTGAGTAGAATATGACTAGTTTATTCACCAAATCGGCCTCTGTTTCCTCTAAAGACTTGGATCAAATTGATTCTCTGATTAAATCATTATCATTTTGTAGGCAATACAATATAGGGAATTGCTTCACTATTGTCTGAACGCTGTAATTGATTTGGTTTTAAACGAATTGGGTTGATAATCACAACATATATACATTACTTGCACGGATGTTGAATGGTTTACCATCGCTGTTGTCTTGCTTCATTCAAACAAATAGACTCTTGGATTAATGCATTGTGGATTGAAAGCAGAACACCACAGGATGTTTGTGTAATCAACTGTC
Organism: Pinus tabuliformis; assembly: GCA_031772625.1. Lineage (NCBI taxonomy): Eukaryota > Viridiplantae > Streptophyta > Pinopsida > Pinales > Pinaceae > Pinus > Pinus tabuliformis. The sequence goes on along the minus strand of CM062805.1, from coordinate 330,251,582 downwards.
AAATACAAACTCTTTGGTTCGATACATGCCTTCCCCTATTCGTGTAATGAACGATTTCACTAGTTTGATTTTGAAAAATGCTCTCCCCTGTTCTGCGTGATAATCGATCCCATTTGGATGATTGATCTCCCTTGTTTCATAGGGTTTTGATTACCTACTTCATAGCTAAACCATCGATTGGATTTCACAGTAGCACATTGGTTTTGAATAAGGATATTTACAAGCAAAAAGTGGTGTGATTACAGATGTGATTTAAGTACAGTTTCTTAGAAATTGTTTGATTGAATTGCTAGGTGCTGAATAGGCTGAGTGTTTGAGTTGCTTTCATCAATTAAGACCTATAGGTTACTTGCTTGCGGGTAACAAACCATTAGGTACAGATCGATTGTTTGATTGAGTTGCTATCAATATAGATTGCTTGTTTGCTTAAGAATTGAATTGTTATAGATTGCTTATTTTCTTCAGGAGTGAATTGTTATTTGTGTAGATTTCTTAAGGGTCGAATGGTTATTAGTACAGATTTGTTTGTTTGCTTAAAGATTGAATTTCCATCATTATAGATTGCTTGTTGAGTGATGATTAAACTGTTATTACAAATAGAAGATCTGGTACCAGCATTTGAGGGATTGATTAAGTTTTGTGTGATTGGAAGTCTATTTTCATCGCTTGAGATTTATGGTTCAGTAGTCTATTAAGTTCAGATTTGAATGCTAGGCAGAGTTCGTAAAGATTTCTGAAATCTCTAGGTTAAATTTGATTGTTGAGTCTGCTTGTGCTAAGTAGATGTTTGATTTATTTTAAGTTTGCAAGCATTAGTATATTTTACCCAGCTGATCATCATAAGGAAACGTTAAAACTCTGACCTAGAACTAAATGAAGGAAGTGCAAGACAACTCATGTTTACGAACCCTGGGTTGACAATTAATATTAAGAGATTTAATTCATCAATTTAATCTCTCAACAATGCCAAAGGTGCATTTATCCAAGTTGGCACATAGTTTGTTCTGTTGTAGAGTTTGAAGGACCTGCCAAATGTGTTGCAAGTTCTCTTCTAAAATCTTGTTGAAGATGAGGATGTCGTCTACATATGAAACCATGAATGAGTTGGTGAAGGGCCACAATATGTCATCCATCAGCCTAATAAAAGTTTCAGGGGTATTTTTCAACCTGAAAGGCATGCCCAACCATTCAAAAAGGCCCCCCTTGGATTTGAAGACAGTATCCCATACATCTGTGGGCTCTATTAGGACCTGGTGATAGCCAAACTTCAAATCGATCTTGTTGAAATACTTGGCCCCCTTGAGTTGGTCCAGAAGATCATCAATCCATAGGATTGGATACCTATTCCTGACAGTGATTTTTTTAGTGCCTGATAATTAATGCAAAGCCTCCAGGTCCCATCCTTCTTCTGTACAAGTACAATCGGGCTCCCACAAGGTAAGGAACTTGGTCGAATGTTCCCTTTTTGCAGAAAATCCTAGATCTACCACTTGATCTCTTCATTTTCTAGAATAGAGTGGTGGTATATTGGCCCATTGGGTAGATGTGCTCTAGGAGTCATATCGATTGAATGCTTGACGGGACAATGCAAGGGTACCCTTGTGGGTGAGCACGATCTTCCCCTTACTTTGTGTTGTAACATGATTAGTTTTGATAATTTAAATTTTCTGATATAATAGGTTTTAATAGTTTAGAAATAATAAATGGGTCTGCAAGAGTAAATGCGCCCTCAAAATGTAAATTTAAGTTTCATTAGCTGTTTGATTTAGTTAATCATGCATTTAAACATGATTAAATGATGTAATAAAGTAAATTAAAACATGTTTTAAAAACAACTGAGAACGAATTTTCAAAAAATGAAAGAGGTTTTTGTTGATAACATCCTCATGTACAAAAAAATCTCTCAGTTCTCTAACATCTATTATGGTTTTGGAGATGCAAATGCATCTTTGAAGGCATGTTTTCCAGAAATTCCCTGTTTTAGCCACCTTTTTGAAGAGGACATTGTGACTAAACAATGATGAATATTTTGAAACTGGAATACTTTTTGGTTCATAATATTCCAAAATACAAAAACCTATCTCACTTTTCATACAGGTGTCAGGGGTTTGGAGATACACTCTCATCATGTTTAGCCTATTTTTCCGACTGTGCAATGTCCTGTTTAAGCCACCTTTTTGCAGAAACTATTGTGGATAACCAAAGATGAATCTTGGGAAACTGGAGGAAGTTTTTGTTCCTAAGATACTAAACTACGAAAACCTCTCTTAGTTTTCACACAACTAGCTCGGGTTGAGATATTCGAAGGGATTACTAGACCCTATTTTTCAGAAATTCGGGAGGAAAAAGTTCAAAGATAGTTAGTGACTTGGAGGCCACCTCATCAAATATGAGTTGCAATCAAATTCGAATTTCTCTTCTTTATCAACAAAAATCCTCAAGGATAGTACAAGAACTCTTCAAATAGTTTTAGTTACCTCTATTTTTGTTCTATTTTTATAATACAATTTTCAGATATTTGTAATAGTTGTTGATATTTTTATCAAGATATTTTGTGAGGAAATTGTATAAATACTTCATCAATTGAAGTAATATGGGTGGGATTTTGATGCCAAGGCTCTTCAATTTGTAATAGCTTCTATTATAGGATTTCTAATGAAAGCCTTCCGGCTCCAGTTTGACAGAATTTTGTGTTTTCTAGTATGTCTTTCTAGTGTTTCATATCTTATTTCTACACATGTTCAAAGCATTTATAGGAAGGTTTGGGTAAGTGTAGATTGAGTATCAATTTATTCTTAAATCCCCTGCAAAATCATAACCTTTAGAAAGAGATTATCTTATTGGACTGTTTGTCCAAGATAACTCCTCTTTGACTGGTTTTTGCTTTATGCCTTCTGATAGCCATTAAAAGAGATTAGCTTATTGGACTATCTGTCCAAAATAGCTCCTCTTAGAATTGGTTTCAGTTTGGCCTTCTTGAATACTCTGAATATGTTTTGTTGGGTTGTAGAAATCTTCTACATGCATCCAAATTTCCCTAGTTGTTAAGTAGTCAGTCTGACTGCTCAATTATTAGGAATCCCCTTACATTCTTCTACCATAATTCTTGAAAAATCTAAGTCATTCTATCAGGCTAGAAGTTGACACTTTCAGAAGGGACCCTGTGAGAGAGGCCTTTAATCATGATTAGGGATTATCATTGATCACCAACCACCCCCAATTAAAACCATAAATCTAGCCATTGTGCTTCAAAGGCTGTTGTTCAGTGATAGGTGAACAACGTTAAACAAAGCCTCGTAACACCTGAGGGAGCCCCCTCTGGTTCAAGGGCCAGTTGGTTTCCTGGCGTATTTTTTGCAGCCAAGGACTACGTATGGGAAATAGGTACAACACTTTGAGAGTGAATCAGAAAGAAAATAAATTCCCTGATCTAGGAGATGATATTAATGCATTGCTTAGCAAATATCAAAGAGATGGAGGTAGGCAGGGCTACCTCTGGTATCCTGTATAACTTATTGCCCAAAGTAATAATAATAGTGTGAGGTATAGACTCATACACAACATGACACTTCCACAAGTATTGTTGGCCTAATATTACATCACAAACTTCAAGAGCAGTAATGCCACATAGTACCTCATCCGTGAAGGGATTGATGTTGTAGGGAAGGTGACACTGTTGGCTGCCGCATAGATCTCGTCCTTGGTGGAGCCACCCAATGGTGTATGTTTGTGGGTGTGGTGTGGTCAGCATGCCTAACCACTTAATGAATTCTATTGATATGAGGTTTTGGCTCTCAATTTTTACAATGAATTGCAATGATGACCCCTTCACCTACATTTGTGAGTGGAAAAAACACTCCCCTTCCTTTGGTTCTTCCAACTCAATCTTTTGGACCTTAGTGGTGGAAAAGATGGCACTGGGATTTTCATTAATCATCTGCTTCCCTTTGTCATTTCCCTTATTGGGGTTTGACTCAGAGTTAGAACATAAATTTGAATCTGAAGCCTTCAGCTCAACCACTAGTCATTTCTTGGCACAACACTCACTTGTGTTGTGAGTGGGGTTATTGTGGAACTCACACCACTTCCCTGTGTCCTTATTCATCTTCACATTGTTATTCTTTGCTTGTGGATTTTATGGGTTATTTTGGTTCACCCTACCTTTGCTTTGTACTTTGTTTTGCAGTTTGGGGGTGCCTTTTACTTGCTTCGGGTTCGCAGATCCAAAGTCTCACTTCTTCTGTTTAAATTTTTGCTCGATCTTGACAGCATATCGGTATGAGACGCTGAGCGAGGAGATGTCCAAGAAATCCATCTCATCCTGGATGTATTTGTGTAGACAACAATGGTACTTGAGTACTAGATGCCACTCAAAATCCTTGATACCCAACTTCATGTGAAGGATATGAAAAATATTTGTGAAATCTGGCACATCTTGGTCCCTTCCCTGTCGTAGTGTGGTCCATTTTATGTACTTATATTTATAGCTCCCAAGAGGATAATACTGTTCCTTGATGGTGTCTCAGAAGGAATTCCAAGTGGGTGTGGTTAAAACAATGAGGGTTCCCTCTCGTCCTTCTACTCACATTAGGTTTCCCACCAGTCCTTGACATGGGGGGTGACTTTGAGGAGCACAAAAGTAATCTTTTGCCTATCGGAAAAATCATGAACTAAAAAATATACTTCAAGCAGATTTTAACATTTATCTACGATATCTGCATCTATTTGACCTTAAAATATAGGGATTTCAAAGTTAACTCGTACCTTGAAGGGGGCGACACTTCCGAAGTGACAGTTGGATGAAGATGTGTTGTTTGTTGGTAGTTGTCGAAGGATCTGGGCAAAGTTTTCCATCATCTCATTCCTTTTCCACTCGAGGGCTTCTTCGAGCATTAATTTGATATGATCTCTTGCTCTCTCATCTTTCTTTTCTTTCCCCAGTGGAGACTGTCAATGTTGGCGGGGACAACCTTGCAATGGTTCAACTAGTTCAAGTCCCAACTCCTTATACCCCAACCTCATTAGGGATGTGCCCAAAAAAAAAAGAGAAAGAGAAGACCACTCTAATACCACTGATCCAGATTTATGCAGAAACAAAATGAAATGCAAAATTAAATAGAAACACAGAGTTACAACAAAAAATGAACTTCAATTGATTAATAACAAATAATGAAAATTATTTACATGTAGAATGGAAAAAAACTAGCTTGGGCAATGGTAGCTTATCTCTGAGAAGAGATGTGATGGCTACATGCCTTCTGAATTTTGTTATATTGAGGCTCACATGCCTTTTATTATTGATAAATAAGGGAAAACCCTAAACATCGAAAAACCTAACCGTAGGAGATGAAGGACCAAAAGTTTGTGGGCCTCATTGGGGTTAGTTGGTACAACAACTTCCCCAGTTCATAACTTTAGCATATGATCTCTGTTTAATGTGTACAGTGCCTTGTTACAAATATCTATATGAGGAATACAAATTTCGACTGTAAAACCCTAATAAAATCTATGATTTTGCACATTTTCCAAAAGAAAGTAAAAAAAGTTATTTAGGGACTCAAAATGGCTCTGGAAGTTTAAGACCCAAAAAATTGCCAAAGATAGTAAATTGTGCTACAATTAAGGAAACTGAAAGAAACAATGGTGGGGTTCCAAGTGGAATAGGCAGGTGGCCACCAATATCCACCTGGATCAAGCTATGAATTAGTGAACAAAGTGAACAACTCCGAGAAGACTAGAAACATTGGAACAATCTCCAAAGTTGGGCATTGAAGGTTATCTATAAATGTAATAAGTTGTTGATAATAAACATCTCATAGTCAATTTAAATAATTGTTAAATAAATATTGAACTTTTTCACCCTTTTTTTTTTTTCCAAGGGAAAAATCAAACTTTTTATTAAGAGTATAAAAAGTTACATAGGTAGATGCAATAAAGAATTCATGATCATGACTATGGATCCAAAATACATAGAAGGTGAAGGCACAACATGCTAAGAAAAGTGGAGAAAAACATCACTTACTCAATACCAAAACCACAAAGAAAAACTTATAAGAAGTCTGGTACCATATAACCGGGTCTCTCCGAGCATCAGAGAAAACAACCCATCCATATCAAAAAATAGTTGTTCAAGTTATCATCAACAGATGGAAAAATATAGTAGAAAAATAAAAAATAAAAACATTTTAACACAACATATATAAAACTGAAAGATGGTCCTGTACAACCAAAAAACGCAGTGGCTACAAGAGCAAAAATAAACCACAGCTGACATGGCCATTATACATATGGTGGTTTATATGACTCAATGACCTACCCATTCACTGATTTTGTTATATGCCAAATGTCTGGATCCTGTTGTAAACCTTTTTATGAAAGGAAATCCGCTTCAGCGTTCCTCTCCTTGTAAATGTGACAAACAAAAAAATCAACAAAACCAGATTTTATGAATGAAATTTCTTCTAAAATAGGAACCAAAGTAAGATTTTGACATCACTGCACATTGTTTGTCCAATTTATCACATTCAGAGAGTCACCAAAAATCTGAACTGAGTCAATCCTCGACTAGCTCAACCAACACAAAGGGAGTTTCACAGTTTGTAATTCTGCAAAGTTGTTTGATCCTATGCCAATACCCACATAAGATTTGAGAGATATGTGTTCATTAACATGAATGATAATGCCAGCCCTACATTTATCTTGTGCATCTCAGGCACCATCAAAATAAGCCCATGGGACATATGGTGTGATTTGTTCTTCGTGGATGTTCCTTTGGATCAAAGAGGGAATGCTTTGAGGAATCAAAACAAAAATGGAGGCACATTGCACCTTAATTGGAAAAGGGGCAAAAACCTTATCCTGGAAAATTTCTTTGTTATGGGCTAAACATATGCCCCAACAGATAATCAAGGATATGTTCCTTAATTGATCTTCTTTTCAATTAAACCACCAATTTTTCCAAGCTTCCACCAGAGTAGGACCATGCCAGTTGAGTTTGATATCCAATATATTCAGGCAAATCTCCCAAGTTTTTATAGTAAAGGGGAAACTTAAGAATAAGTGTGAATTTTTTTGCATAAAATACACCATCCCGACCCGTGCTTGTTCCTTTTCGGCAAGTTATCCCAAGTAGGCACTTTGTTCTTTAGTATGCACCAGAAGAAAAGTCTGGATTTAGCGGGGCAACTTAATTTCCAAAGTGGCTTGTGCCACCACCTCCGATCCCCACCATCCCTTCTATTCATTTGAAGATTATAATCAAACTTCAGAGCATAAAGGCCATTGGGGGAATGAACCCACCAGAGTTCGTCTGCCCTATCCCTAATTCTAACATTTGTTCTCTGCAATTCCTTGGTATAGGCATGCCAAACAACACCCCACTAGGGATCAAGGTTTAAGTCCTCTGACGACTTCCAACCCTGAATCCAAAATGAATTATTTCCCTCGCTTGCAATTTAATTAAGATAATAAATGCCCCGAGCACTGAGATACTCCCTCAAATCCCGAGGAAGAGTGTAGTCTTCACAATAACCCACCCAAGGATCCACCCCCACTCGAAGCCTAGTGCCATTCCCAACATGCCAAGAAAGACCTTCAACAATAAGATCAAATGATTCTATGGTGGCCTTCCAAATGACCGAAGAGTTTTTAGAATTCCTGTCTAAGTTGCGCAGCCAATCATCCATAACCATTGGATCAATATATTTATTTTTTATCACTGATGTCCAAAGGCTGTCCTTAGTTAGTAGGCGCCACCTAGATTTTTCCACCAATGAGCGTGAAAAGTTTGTAAGGTCCTTAATTACCCACCTCCCAATCCTTTGGGCGAGAAATTTTCTCCCAGGAAACCTATGGAAGAACTTCATCTTCCTTCGAACCTGCCCATAAGAAATGACCACAAACTTTCCTGATTTGTACAAGAAATCCTTTCAAAACCCATGTTAGAGTGATCCAGTATAAGAACCAGGCACCTTGCCCTCGATAACCACTTGTTTCTCCAATGCTTAACTTGATTTTCAAATTTTGCAACCAACCATTTCCAGTCAGTTTTCCTGTAGGAATCATGCTTAAGGAAAAAACCCAAATATTTGAGGCTTTCCAACATAGGATTAATTTCAAAAGGAAAAATTGATAATATTTTGTTGATCTCCGCCCCCGAGAGCCCATTGTGTGCAATAGAGGATTTTTGGGCGTTTATACTCATCCCAGTTGCTTTAAGAAATAAGTCTAGAACTAGTTTCATCTAGGATAAGTCTCCCCTTGATCCATTAAGTAACAAAAGGACATCGTCAAAAAACAAGAGATGAGTAATAAATAAGTTTATAACAACTTCAATTCGTTTATACTCTCCCCTTCTGATGGATTTTTGAATCAGTTGGCTTAACCTTTCAGCTGTAAAGAGGAACAAAAGGGGGTCCTTGACGGAGGCCCCGCTGACTGGAGAAAAACGGAGAGGCAACACCATTGATAAGAACTACAAAACTCACATTTGAGATACAACCCATGAACAATTAATAAAACCAATGTCAAACCCCAAATGAGTCATCAGAAGACACAAGAACATCCAATTGATCTTGTCATAGGCCTTTGAAAGATCAATTTTGACAATCATTCCCTTCTTGTTATATTTTTTGATGCTATGAAAAGATTCCTGAGCTACACTAATGGCTTCATGAATCTGCCTGCCATCTAGAAACCCAAATTGTTCTAGGGAGAAGTTTTTAGAAAGGATAGGTTTTAGATGGTTTGCAATTGTTTTAGCTACAATTTTGTTAGTGTAATTGCAAAGGGATAGAGATCAAATTTTGAAATTAAGGCCAAAAAAGTAGAGTTGAGGGGCTCATGCACAAAACCTCTAATCCTGGATTCCTCCAACACCCCAGGAAAATCATCTCCAAGAAGCTCAAAAAATTGTTGGTACCATCCATCCATTAGGACCCAAGCTCTTATCCTTTTGTATAGATTTTAGAACCCTTTCCACTTCCCCCTTTGAAACAGGTTCCAAGAGAATATCATTGTCATCCTCCTCTACAAAATTTGGAAATTTCTTAGCAACCTAGATTGCTTTAGTAATTGCGGCTTCAGACAGAGCCTTGAACAAAGATTTGAAATGGCAGACACCTAGAGCAACCAAATCAGCAAAATAATTTTCTGAACCTCCATTAGATTTTTTCATTTCCAAAATAATGTTTGAATTCCTCCTTCCCTTTGCATAGTTTAGGAAAAAATTGGAGTTTTCATCCCTAGCCTCAAGCCATGTAACTCTACTTTTTAGCCTCCACTGTTCTTCAATATCTTTCAGAATCCTATGTCTTTCACCCTCCATAATTTTTATCCTTTCCTTTTTCTCTTCTGTCTCATACCCATCCCCCTCTAGGCTTTCCAAAGCCTCCAGTTTGATCTCGATGTTTTTTAAAATAACTTCACCCTTAAAGTTTTTTCCTTTGCCCAAGATATTGTTGCCTATTTCAATCTTTTTAGGTTTTCCATAAAGGAATGGGCAAGAGAAAATCCCTGGGATCTAATAAGTGGTCTCCATATCTCACGAACAAGGCTATTATAAGACTGACCTTTTAGCCAGGAGGAGTTAAATTTAAAATGGAACGAGGCTTCCTACTGGCTAACTCCAAAAAATAGGAAAGTGTTCGGAATCACCTCCGGAGCCAATCCGCTATCTGAAGAAAGGAGTTTGCACTGCTAGGTCCTCTTTTATCAAGAAATGATCCAAACACTTTGCCACCCTAGCCTCTCCAACCTTCCTGTTCCTCCAAGTGGGCTTATCTTTTATCAAATCAACATCAATGAACTTGCCCATCCAGAGTTTGTTTAAGAAGAAGTCAGCCAAAGGGACTGTCGGGGCCAGTGGCCCCCATGATTATAACAACCTTTGAGTTATTCAACAAAGACTTATAAAATAGGTTGTTCCAAAAATGAACTCTTTCCTGACACAAGCCATAGATGTTGAAAAGGGTAAGGCTTGAACAAAGATCAAAGGAGAACATTTCCACCCCTAATACCAATTATGATCCCCATGAGTTTAGGAGTTTTATACTACTATTCTTAAAGCCCATAGCTAAACCCCCAGATATTCCATTTGTGTCAAGCGCCACAAAATACCAACCAGTCAGCATAAGGCTCAAAGATTTCATCACATACTCCCCAGCTCCATGGGTCTCTTGGAGCATAATTACATCACAATTAACATATTTAAATAAATGGTTTAAAGCCAGCTTCTTCCGGGTGTTGGCTAGACCTCTACAATTGAAGGAAAACAAAATAATTTAGAAACCACCACAGCGGCCAACGCTGCTCTAAGTGACCCTTTGAGGGATAATTTCTTTCCATCAACAATGCCAAGTTTAGCTTTTATCTGGGCCTTAGAGATGTTCATTTTTCGACCACGGGTCTTAGGAGGATCAACAGATTCATGAAGGAAACCAAGACCACCCACAAGTTCATTTGGGAATTCTCTTTTTTCCTAAGGGTGAAGGTTGTAATGAGGTTTTTTAGGGGGTTGTTCCGATGAGAAAGGAAATACAGAGCCCGAATGGGTGGGACCAGATAGATTTAAAACTAGAATGGATGTAATAATGTTATCTAAGGCCATAGAAATATTGAAGCAAGGGGAAAGAACTTCAGATGATGGCCTGGAGGGACTAGGCCTTCGATAAAGATCCAATAGCGGCATCAACTGAAATGAATGAGAGGAGAAAGGAAGAGAAGCATTACCTATGGGTTGATATGCCTGACCCATCTATTCCACCTCTTCCATCTCTTCCCGCATTTGATCGATCACAGGTTATTCTGCACCTTCATGGATCCCAATTGGACCTCCTGTACCTTCATCTGAACCAGAACCTATTCATGTTGAGCTCCAGCCGCTTCCGGTTGCTCCATAGCTTCCTCATCAGGCTATGCACGAACCCCTTGGTCCGACTCTCCCCTTTGTTTCCTTCATCTTCTAGCCCCCAAAGGACAATTCCTCGCCATGTGTCCATGCTTATGACATCGGTGGCATCTGTAGGGAAACTATTCATAATCGAGTAATTGGGTGAGAGAATATTCATCAACTTATATCTGTCAGCCCCTCTCTCAGGTCCAACCTCACCAAAATGTGAGCGACCTTCCTTTCCTTGGTCGAATGAAGAGAAATATTTTCATCAAGAAAATCCCAAAATGTTTCCAATAGCCTTGAACACATCCATCGACCAGAGCAGAGGAGCTAGAGCTAGAAGGCGCACCCACACAGGAATATATTCAAGTCTTTCTCTTTGAGCGTCAAAAAGAGGAGTCCATTTTTTGAAGAAAATCAGAGCTTTCCCAAAACCCCAATTTCGTTTAAGTACCCAGTCCACTACTTCACCATTCAAGAATATAACCATAAAACAACCTCTAATCAGGAAAATGGCCTCTGTCTGTGTAGCCAGACCCTCATTCCACTCCTTTTTTTATCCATTCTGAGATATATTTTGTTGATTATTTCTCGCCCTTAACTCGCCCCACCAGAATACGCTCTGAAGTATCCATTACCTCGTCCATTTGAATGTTAACCCCAAGAATCAAATTTGGTCTTTCTCATTTCTTCCAAATCACTTTCTCCTTCTTCCTCTTTAATCCCAATGACTGTCCATTTTCGGTGGGGGATTTAGACGAGAGTTCTTCGCCATATTGAATTTCGACCACTGGGTTCACCCCTAGTAGCTCCTCTAGACCCCAATTTTTTTGGGGTAAAACCCCAAAATCCAATGACTTCTCGATTGTGCTAGAAATGAGATATTGACTACCCTCCTTCGACCCCTAAGGGTCGAAACCAAATTGACCCACAAGTTCCAAACCCTAACTTGAAAGAGGTGGAAACCCTACATATTCCTTCCCTGATTCCACATGAATGCTCTGAACTTCAGCATCCTTTATGGCTAAAAAAACTTTGAACGAACCTTCCCCAATCACCGCATCCTATGCTGCTAAAGAAAAAGACTCTGAGAGGTTAAGGGCACACGCTGAGACAATGATTTTTCACTTTTGTATTCTATTTAGACTCTGGCCCGAAACTCAGTGTTCAGACCCCACAACTTCATATAAAAAAGATTTAATCCCTTCATTTTTGTTAAATCCATTGCTCCCAACAATGTCTTGAAGACCACCCATTAGGAAACCTAAAACAATAGTTGTAGTAGGGGTTTTTGTATTTACCAGTAAATCCGCGACGGCCCAACCATTATGCCCACCAAGTGCGCTACATTCTCTTGACCGACCAGAGCTCCAGTGTTAGGAAGCCAACAAACCGCCTTTGTGGAGAAAGGTTTTGACTCCTCCAGCAACCCTAAACTGCCGCCAACGTTCCATGCTAGCCCCATACTACCTCTTTTTCCAGGTGGAGACCTAGCTGGCAAGACTACCTTCTCCAAGTTCTGTTGGGTCGGCTCCAAGCCCCAAACCGACAAAATATCCTTCAATTACAGCTCTAAGTCCACATAATATTTGGGGCTAACCATCATGCTAACTGTTAAGGTGAGAAAAAACTGAAGAAACCTCCACGCTTAATATATTGTTCAGGAGACTCGCACGAGCAACGAAAATGCCTAAGGTAAAAAAATGATGGGCGAAAACTCCGCAGAGGAGAAAAATGTAACCGGTGACCCCGCAGGAAAAAGACCACACAATAATAAACGTGCCCCTCCTCTAAGACAAAAGGGATATTGGTAAAATATTTAATGAGGTTCCTTAAGGTAAGAATACCCATGGAAATACTGTAATCATTCACCCTTCAACAATATGAAAAAAACCACACAGTAAAGACAAACTCCTCCTCCAAAACTAACGGGGGTTAACAAATATTTTAATGGAGTTCCCTCGGGATTGAATACCCGCAAAAAAAGTCCCCCCTGACCCCAAGACCTCGAAACACCCAAATCTTTTCAACCGACACCAAACCCGAGACGAGGGCCATTGTCACCCTTCCTCTGCCATCACCATCACCCTATTGTTTCAAAACAATACAATTCATTTAAATATTTAATTATGTTGTATAATTTGTTTTTGTTTTTAATTTTTTATAATATTTTTCTTTTTTTTAATATTTTTTTCATGTGTGAATTGTGATCTTACAACAACTAAAGGTTGTTGTGCCAATGATCCAAGTCTAAATCATGGTCAACCATGCTCCTCCCAAAAATCCAATACATTGGATGTAGCTATTAATTATCTAACTAATGCTAATGTAGCATTCGAGAAATTTAATATACAATGATGGATAAGTACTAATAAATATTATTCCTCACTTAAACGCATGAGGGCGAATCAAACTTATTTCTAAGATTATTGCTTATATTTTTTTGTTTTGTTTTGTAAATGTGGTTCACGGTTCTCAGATATCGGTGACCGCTAAGTCCATGAAATATATGTACCAGGAAAAAATCAACTCAAAAGGATTAATTCCTGCTAACTCAACCACAAAGCGTGGCCTCTAGAGTGTCGAGATAATTGATCCCACGACCTCTCAATAGAAAATATGTTTTAATGATGGAGACTCTACCATCTGAGCCAACCCTTAGGGCTATAAACTCTTCTTTTGATTAAGGTCTTTTCAAATAATTTTAATGATTCGTAAATATTATCTTTATTATCAACAAAGTTAATAAACACATGTTAAACTATATGAAGATAAATGTAATAGATTTAATTTCATTTTTTATTCAAAAAAAATATTTTGTATTTTTTGTAATTAAATATTTAATCAATTTTTATCATTCTTTTTTAATCATTGGAAAATGAATAATTAATGTTAAGAAAACAAATTTACAAATATTAACATTTCATTATAAAAAATATAAAATTAGATTACTTTAATAAAATTATAAAAATAAACTCATGGGGAATAGAGCAGATAGTGACAACGTGTTTTATTAAGGCACTTTATGGTGTAAAGGGAATTAACTCAAAAATCTATGGGCAAAATTATAGCCATGCTAAGGGATGGTGTGACCTAGGTCGGGTGTGATCCCCGGGTGATTTTGCAGCTTAAATGCCCCTGGGTCACGAATACTCAAGCCACAAGTTAACAAAAATAAATAAATTATAAAAAAAATTCTTTGAATTTTTTTAATTAATGAATGTTTGTGTACTATTAAGGTTTTTATTAGGAAACAACTAAACTTGTGATTTTTCCCCAAAAACCAATAATTACATAACTTTGAACATTTTTCAATTATGGAAAACTAAAAATGTGAGTATTATAACTTGGAGTATAATTAAACTTATTAAAATTTTAAAAATAAGAGAGTTAATTTTAAAGTTTATTGTTCTATATTATTTTTATTTTTTTTAAATTTAGGAGAATTGGTAACTTGTTGGGATTACCTGGGTAAGACCAATGTTCAAATATTGCAACTACCACTCTAAACCCTAACATAATGCCAACAACTTGTAAATCAACACCTAATAGGGACCTTATGAGTTAACACCTCAAGAAGTGATTTGAATTGGATCATCATATAATTTGTCGTCTGTCTTTATATTTTTTTAGTGAAAATTTGGAGGAATTATCTCACAGAGTCATTTTAGAGATACGTCCTAGATTGGAAAATTAGGGTTGGAAAACATCTAACATCTTCTAATGCCATCTTGTGGAATCAAATGACACTTTTTTTGGTTCAATATATTTATAGGACCATGACATGATAATCTACACTCTGAGACCTTTCTAATGGTGTAATATTTGCCTTAATAAGATATTTTATACAATAGTTATTCCTCCCACAAGTTGACCTATTTGGTTGACCACAATGGTATGAGTGGATGCCACATAATCCCCCAATAATCACACATGTGGGGCTAGCCACAAGTGTATTTTCAAGAATATTCTAGAAGGTCCAAAAAGTTACTACAATTGAGAGTTGAGAAGGTCAAAATCCTATCCCTTTATGGCTATCGTGCTATTTTAGATACTAGGCTACTATGAGGAGAAGGGGGTTCCATTATTTATTGAATCTTGTTCGACCGTTGAGCAAAACATTTGAGAGTGGTATTTTATGAGTGCAACCGAGGAGGAGGAGGATTTTGTAGCAATAATTCAGGTCTTAGTGTCAAGAGGTAACTCCATAGCTAATGTCCATACCTTTGTATGTGCATTTTTATAACTCAAGTAAAGAAAGCAGAGCATGGGCCTCACCTTTTCTATGATTTTTCTATCCCATATTGGGTTTCCTAAGATAAACCTTATGTTCATTTGTGGATGTTGTGTATTTTATGTTAGTTTTTGGTAGCAACAGACATTTTTCCTAGTCTCTATGATGTCTAAGAGGCTAAGGAACACAAGATCTCCAAAACCAAGAAAAGGTTTCGCAATAGCCTTAGAAACAGCTAAATTATATTAGTTTACCAATAATTAATTATTTCCTAACTTTAACTTAGGAAAACTGGTTAACTAAATCATATTAATTAAGGGAAATCGATTTTTCTCTAGAGACTTCCGGAAAAGTCATTTGATGGAGTCAAGATGATCTTAGCCATCGATTAAGGTGTGATCATGGTTGTTGGTTGCTCAACAAAATATTATTAGACCAAGTCGATGGGGTTTGGAGAAGACACAGAAAGTGAATCAAGTAGTTCGACTTACGTAGTTACAGTGATCCAACAAGGGCACAGTTGAAGCAGAGGGAGACCTTGACAAAGGGGTTTCAACAAAGATTTGGGAGGATAATTCTGGAGAGGAATTTCCATAGTGATTCCCAGTTTTTAGAGAGGAAGGAGGTTGATTTATCTACAGAAGAGGAGGTCGTATTCGGCTAGTGCGAGTAGCTAGTTTGACAGTGTGGCATAAAGGAGCTCGTTTCAGAGTGCCAGTGTTAGATCTATCACCCAAAGGTAGAGCGAGTGGGTCAAGAGAAGGGTGGCGGTAGAACAACTTGCAAGGAAGGGTTTCTAAAGGCTATGTGAATTAGCTTGGAGTTGCAACGCACATTTTTGGCAAGATGTGCAAGTGCTAGGGAGAAGTGCAAGTGGCTTAGGAGAGGCCAGATAAAGTTGCAGAGGAGAATTTGGGTCTCTAGTTTATTTTTGATAGTGGAGATCAATATTTGCCAGATATTTTCTAGTGAGAGGCAAGCAAATCATTGTATTCTTCAATTGCTGAAGAATTTACAATAATAAAACCCTCATTTGTTGCATTGGTTTTCCCTTCAACGTTTTTCTAGGGACTATTGTCCAAACATATTGGTGTCAAAATTATTGTGTGTGTGCGCATTATTTTCTTAGTTCTATTATTTTATTTTCTACTACATATTTAATTTTGTGAAGAATTGTAATAGTGAGTTATTCATTATTTGTCGTAAAGTACTTTACATAAGACAAATAAACTGCATAGGTTAGGAGAATAATTTCCAGTTGCCGCATTTGTGGAAATTTCACATGGTATCAGAGTGAAGTTGGTGTAGATCAAATAGATCAAAGCATTGAAGGACAAATCTAGTGCAAAGGGACTACCCCAAAGAGCTTGCAGGGTAATTCAGTGTAGAGTAGATCTAACAAAAAGGTTTTTGTGAAAAAGGATTTTGTAGGAGTAAATTTTTTGGACAATTAACATTTTCTGATTGATTGATGGCACTTGGTATGTTGGCATTAATGTCAAATGGACTAGCATTGAGGTCAGAAGCAACATATGTTAGCATTGATGTGAGCGTGTTTCTTCCATGGGGAGTCCCATTGCTGCAGTCTCTGGTGGAGAATCATCGTAGCAAGAAGCCTATTGGAAAATCCATAAAAATATGATTGTGTTAGCTGGGGAGTCCATGATTCGAGGCACAACAAGAAGAGTGAAGGTAAAAATAATGACAGCGAGTTTGAAGCCATGTTTCAGGTATCAAATGGGCTCAAGGACTACATTCGACCTTCTCCACTGGAAAGTGCTTTGAAAAAGATTTCCAACGGTATTTGGAAGTCCATAAATGGATATCGAGATCAAAATTTATTGATAAACAAAGTAAGGATCTTGAAGTCGTTATGAGCATGAGGAATTTATGAACCTTGGAACCAGGGAAGTAGGATGAGTATTGGAACCCCAAATTTCAGAACTTCGGAGGGTCAGATTCTTGGGACCTTTGAGGGTCAGAGTCTCGGGACCTCGGAGGGTCTGAATCATGAAACTTCGGAAGGTTAGAATATCAGAAGCATGTCGAATATCAAAACCCCGAATCGGAACTTCAGAGGGTCAAAATCTCAGGACGTTAAAAGGTTAGAATATCGAAAGCAGGAGAAATATCAGAACCCCAAATTTTAGAACTTTGAAACTTCATAGGGTCAGAGTGTCGAGACCTCGGAGGGTAAAAATCTTGGGATGTTGAAAGGTCGGAATATCATAACCCCTAATTTCAAAACCTCAAAACTTGTTATTAATGAATCTTTTAAAAGTGTCAAGAGTTACTGGGAGTAGGGATTTACAAAGGAAATCATTTGCAAAACTAAGGATCGAGGGACCCTTTCTCTCTCCTCAGACAGGACACATGACAACAGTTGATTGGTCCTCAAGAGTTGATGGTGGCAGATGGTATCAGCATGACATGGTTGTACAAAGGACACGTGGCAATCAAATTCAACATTATTGAGTGGCCTAATGGGGCAAATCTTTGTGAAACGTGTCACCACTAAGGAGACGCCATGTTGGTTTGATGACAAGAGCATGATGTTACCCTGGAAGTATATTTCGAAGGTCAAAGATTTTGTAAATCCTCTACCATTAAACTTTGATAAATTTCTGATACCAGGGAGCTTCCAATGTTGTTGGCATTTGGTCGTGGAGCCCAAAGAACCAAGGGCATAGAGCTAGAGCACAAGGAGATAGGCCATCAATAGGATCCTTAAGGGATTAGCACCTAAGTGCTATGCCTCCAGTCACAACACTCGGTCATATGGTGGAATACAATAAGGGGCGAAGTAAAAGGGGCTAAAGGCCAGGCTCGAAATCCCGCAATCTCATAATATCGTGGAACATAGTCACATTAATAAAGTTATGAGATGTGGAGCTCCGATATTTCAACACGGAGGTGTATGAAGGATGAATGATTCGGAAACTAAGAGTAAATATGCACAAAAGAATTTTCCATTGGAATAACTAACAACTATGAAGATCGTCGAGTCAAGGGCGATGAAGATCACAATTTACAGAAGTTGTGCTGAAGTACATTTCAAGCTCTATGAGAAATTAATATGGAAGAACCTCCTAGGAGTATAGATTGACTGAGATTTAATTCTCAGCATGGAGAATCACATAGTGAACCTTTCTTCAAATTTATTATGTTGCAACTGCAGTTGTTGGGTAGCTGAATAGGAGAAAATGCTTAGAATCCCATGCTCTACGTTTAATATGATCACAGTAGAAGTAAGTCAAATGCTATAAAAATATGGAGAGCCATTCATAGAGTACACACTCAGGCTGTGTGTATAACATCTTGATGGTTTTTAGGTACTGCATCATTCATTGTGTGATAGGGGAACAAAACTTGTGATTGCAGAAGAGAAAATTGGGGGAATACAATATTGGTGTGCGAGCTAAAGTGTGTAGAGTGGAGTATGCGAAATTTGTGCAAATGGCCCAAGTGTTAAACTGAGACATAGTGTTGTAGAGGGATGTGATTAGACATGAAGGAGAAGAAAGGAGCACAGTTCAGAGGAGATCTGCAGAGTTAAAGGGAAGAGGGTGGTACTACAGTGAATCATATTTGTATTTCTCTATATGTGTATTTTCCCTTGTTTTCAATTTGAAAATTGTATGAAATGTAGAACAATGGCTAGAGTAGCTGGTGGCCTACATTCATAAGAGGTTTGTGCCTCTTGGAAAGTAGCAGCTTGCTATCTTAAGGGATTTAGTGCCTCCTGTGAGTGGGTGCTCACAAAAAAATTGATGCAATTAAGTAGCTGCTTAATTCACATCATAGCAACAAACAAATTTGTGGTTTTTTCCCTTTGGGTTTTCACGGAAAAAAATACTTGTGTCAATATGTGTATGATGCTATTGTGATGGATTATAAGTACATGTGAATGCCTTGACTTATTTTTCATTTTTATTGTGTATGAATGCTCTCACAAGTAATTGATATTAGAGGAAATAGTTAAAGCCTTATTCTTAAAATTTGTAAGAACCTCACTATTATTGATTCAACCCCCCTCTCAGTAATTCCTTATTCTAACAATTGGTATCAGAGCCAAGTTCCTTTAGAAATAGTCTACCCACTGGAAGGTATATCCATAAGGAACTATGTCTAGGTAAGAGATTCAAGAGGCTTACCAAACATAATACCAGTCTTTGATGGGGCAAAATATGCCTTTTGGAAAGTAAATATGATATCTTATCTTATGTCCCTAGGAGTAGATGTTTGGAGCTTCGTACTAGTAGATTATAATGTCCATGATGTTCCTCCCACTGATTCATATGGTAAAAAATTATATGGAAATAATGATAAAGCCAAGAATTCCATTCTCTTTGGCCTTAGTCAATCCGAACTTATAAAGGTTATGCACTGTAAGTCTTCCAAGGAAGTGTGGGTGAAGCTCAATCAAAGTCATGAAGGAGATGATAAAGTCAAGTAGGCCAAACTTCAAACCTTCAAAATGAGGTTTGAAAGCTTAAAAATGAATGAAGAAGAAAGTATAGCATAATACTTCCTCAAAGTTGATGAAGTAACAAATATGATTAGAGGACTCAGTGAAGAGATAAAATAAAATATAATTGTTCAAAAGGTCGTAAGATTTCTACCCATGAGATTTAATGTCAAATTCTGTGCCATTGAAGAGATGGTTGAATTAAAGAATCTCAAGATGAATCAATTTCTTGGTACTCTCACATCCTATGAGATGAGAGTAGGAAAAGAGAAGTATGAACCCAGGGAGGCACCGTTCAAAGTGTTCGAGAAGGCTAAGGAGAACAAAGACCATCAATATTTCTCCAGCTATGAATCTAATCAAGGTCTGGCTCAATTTTCAAGGAAACTAAAGCGTGACTCAGGAAAGTATAAAGGGAATATTCTCTTTAAATGCTTTGACCGTGGAAGAGTTGGACATTTTTTTTCCAAATACCCTTACAAGGGAAGGACAGAAAAGGAAGATGATAAAAAATTTAGAAATAAATCTCAAAAACATCAGAAGAAGAAGTTCTTTAAGAAAAATGGGCTCTACTCCAAAGAGGATAGCTCAACACCCTAACCAGATAGTGAGACCTCTTTAGAAAATAATTCAAATGAGTATTTACTCATGGAATTTGGAGTAGATTCCAAGAAACAAAATATTATTGACTCTGAAGAGGAAGAAGAATAAGTAGGTGAAGTGGACTTTGAAGGGGAACTCATCAATGCTCTTGATGAGTTAAAGAAGGCCAGGAAAAATAACAAGAAACTAAAAGAACAAGTGCAGTGTTCTGAAGAAGGTATGTACAAATCAAACAATGAGGAGTTTGTTTATCAAAAATAAAAACTTGAAGAAGACATTAAAAGCAAAGATAGTTTAGCCCTTCTACTAGAAGAAAAACAAGGAACATGTGAGAAACTAGAAGAAGAGAACAAGCATTTGAAACAAGAGTTATTCAGAGTAACGAAGAAAACAATCTCAAAAACATGCAAAGATGAAATTCTCTCCTTGAAAGTCAAATTAGAAGAAGCTAAGTGAAAGGAAGAAGTTCTTCATGATTTGATCCATGAATGGGAAGAAAATTGTCTGAGTCTCGAGGTAGAGGTTGTCTCCCTGAGAACGAATCTTGAGAGAGTGTAGACCGAGAAAGGTATAAATGAAAAATTTGCAGAAGGAAAAAGAAATCTAGATCAATTTCTAAATAGTCAAAGGTGTTCAAGAAACAAAACATGCCTGGGATACTCTAGACCACATGAATCTTGTATGGGAAAGATTAACTTTAGGTCCGTGGGATTTGAGGAACCACAAAGTTATGCAAAGATATATCAAGAAAGAATCAATGAAGACAAAAGGGTAGCAAGGAAAAGAGGATATCATCACTGGAATATTAACTCCATTCACCCAAAGGAGCCACACCAATGAAGAATGAATCAATCAACCTGACATCAATGGTACCTTCATGCACAAAGTCATGAACCTTCCAACAATAGCTACACTTATTTATTTTATGATTATTGTTATAAAGGTCACATCTTTGGACATAAGGCTATTGATTATAAAAGGATCAAAGTAGAAAGAGATGAAAATCCCAGATACAATAAGTATCATAAATTTAGATCTCAAAACTCTCCTCTTAGAGATCAAAATGCCTTCTCTCCCCGAACAAGTGATGTTGAATGTTTCAAATGTAATAATTTTGGGCACAATGAAAGTGAGTGCAAAAGGAAGTTTGAGTACCCATCTAAGTCCTGGAATGCTTAGCAGCCAAATTTTCAAAAGGATAAGGAGAATTGGAAACAAAAAACTGAAAAGAGCATGAAATGTGGACTTGTTCTATCAATACATAATCAAAAGAACATATGGTATGTGGATATTGGTTGTTCAAAGCATATGAATGGGGATAAAATCAAAGTTCTATTGCTAGAAGAAAAAGACAGAGGGAACAATGTCACTTTCGAGAAAAATGCCCCATCAAGAATTAAGGGTAAGGGCATAGTCAGTCCTGATCAAAAGACGAAAGCCAAAAATGTGTTTTATGTGGAAGGTCTCAAGCAAAACTTGCTTAGTGTAATCCATGTGTTTGATAATGGATATAATGTGACTTTTTGATCCAAGGACCGTGAGATCCAAAATGAGAAAAATGGAAAGCTGGTGAGAAAATAAGTCATAACTCACAATAATGCATATGTGTTTGATGACTCCAGAGTAAATTTCTATTTGAGAAAGAAAAATGAAGCACGATTATGGCACAGGATATTTGGTCATATTAGTTTTGACAGTCTGATAAGAGTCATCAAGTTGGGAGCTGTGAGAGGTTTGCCAAGATTGTCAAGGCTTGATAATTCAATTTACAAGTCATGTAAATTTGGGAAGCAAACTAGGACGCATTTCAAGACAAAATATTTCTCTTCATCTAAACCACTAGAGGTAATTCACACATATATCTGCGGCCCAACTAGAGAAAAAATCCCAAGAGGAGAAATGTATTTTATGTTGCTCATTGATAATTTTACCAGGGCCACTTGGATCGTGTTCTTAAAAGAAAAATCAGAAGAATTTAAACATTTAAAGATTAAAGATTAAATGCTTAAGATCAGACAAAGAAGGAGAATGCACTTCAAGAGAGTTTTAAGAATTCTATTAAGAGCATGGCATCAAGATGTAGTATTTTTTGGCTAGAACTCCACAACAAAATTGAGTAGTTGAGAGAAAGAACAAAACAATGGCCATAGCTACGATGGATGAAGCAGATGTACCTCACATATTATGGGGAGAAGCAACAAAAGCAACAATTTACCTATTAAACAAAACACAACTCAGGCCTAATAGTGATAAAAATCCCTATGAATTGTGGAAGGGAATACCTGCATCAATGAAACATTACAAGGTGTTTTGGAGCAAATACTTTATCAAAAGGAATGAAAAAAATCCTGGAAAGTTTGATTCACGTGTTGATGAGGGTATGTTACTCAGGTACTTTGTTCCAAGTAAAGGATACAAGTGTTACAACAATAGGACAAAGAGAGTTGAGGATTGCATTGATGTAGTAGTAGATGAAATAACTCCACAACATGATATATCCAAGGAAACATGAACCCTGATGGAGAATAGATTTCAACCATTAGGTCCTCATATCTTGAAGAAACAAAGTAAGATAATGAAGATGTAGAAACGAGCACAACTCCAAGGCCCAAAACACCTTCAAGGTATCGCCAGAGTTAAATTCTTAGAGGTCAAAGACTTGGTGTTCAGACCAGGAGGAAATTTGTTGGTAGTTCAAGTTGTGCAATTTCGTCTCTACTATCTCAGGCTGAGCCTAAAAATATCAGTCAGGAAAGTGAGGACAAGCCCTAGGCGAGAGCTATGAATGAAGAACTTGACCAAATAGAGAATAATGACACTTGGGGGCTTGTTCTAAGACCCAAAGAGAAAAATGTCCTAGAAACAAAATGGGTCTTCAAAAACAAGCTAAATGAGTAGGGAAAGTAATTAGGAACAACACTCATTTGGTTTGCAAAGGGTATGCCCAGATAGATGGGTTAGATTTTGAGGAAACCTTTGCACTAGTAGCTAGACTAGAAGCTATCAGAATGTTCCTTGCCTTTTCCAGTCATAAAAACATCAACATATATCAAATGGATGTGAAGTAAACATTTCTTAATGGATATTTGGAAGAAGAGGTTTATATTGAGTAGCCATAAGGATTCACGCTCACCGAAAATGAAGGGTTTGTGTGCAAACTGAAAAAGGCCTTATATGGACTCAAATAGGCTCCGAGAGCTTGGTATACAAGACTGGATTGATACATTCAGAAATAAGGCTTTAAGAAAGGTATTGTAGACAACAATATATACATAAAGTCTGAAGATGATAATCTACTAATTGTAGTGTATGTGGACGACATAATCTTTGGAAACGAACTGGAACAATTGGGACATCAATTCACAAACTGTATGCAGACAGAGTTCAAGATGTCCATGATCGGAGAATTTTCCTTCTTCTTAGGATTGTAAATTCCTCATTCAAGAAATGGGGTATTTATCTCCCAATCCAAGTACCTGCGAGAAACTATGAATAAGTTTGGGCTGGAAGATTGCAATCCAGTTAGCACACCTATGGTTACAAGCTATAAATTGTGCAAAGAAGATGAGACATCGCTGGTAAATAAGATTGAGTACAGATAAATGATATGAAGCTTGTTGTATCTCACAACTTCGAGACCAGAAATCATGCAAGCATTGGGTCTTGTGGCCAGATTTCAAGCTTTTCCTCATGAAAGTCATGTCATCACTGTCAAAAGGATTTTCAAATATCTTCAAGGAACAACTAATTATGGACTGTGGTATGATAAAAGCAGAGAGTTTAAGTTGAAGGCCTATACTGATGCTGATTGGGCAAGCAATATTGATGATAGGAAGAGCACCTATGGTGTAGCATTCTTTTTGGGAAACTACTTAGTGTCCTAGGTCAGCAAGAAATAAGACTCTATTTCTTTATCAATTGCTAAAGCGGAGCATATTGCGGCTACCACTTGTTTCTCACAAATTCTATGGATGAAGCATACATTAAAGGAAATTAAGGTAGAGTTGACTAATCCCATTCCAATAATGTGTGATAATACTAGTGCCATCAATATATCTAAGAATCCTATCATGCACTTAAAGACCAAGCACATCCCGATCAAGTTCCATTTCATAAGAGAGTAGGTTGCAGCTAGCATTGTTCAACTTGAATATGTGGCCACTAAAGACCAACTTGCAGATATATTTACTAAGCCACTGGCAAGAGAACCCTTTGAATATCTCAGGAAATAGATAGGGGTGTGACTCATCCTCCCAAATGACTCAATTATAATGTGTGTTGGCAGCTACTGTACATGTGGGATCAATTGAAGAGTAAGCTCTAGCATTTTATGGGGATTTTTCAAGAGCATCCTTTGCCATTGATGCCAAAGGGGGAGAAGATTACTGGTGCATCAAAGAAGAACAAAAATGAAGAAGACCATCCCTAGTTTCAAGGGGAGCTTATGTTGCTTCCATCAATGCAAAAGGTGGATATTGTTGGACAATTGATAGTGTTTGACTGATTGGTGGCACTTGGTATATTCACATTGATGTCAACCACACTAGCGTTGAGGTCAAAAGCAACATATGTTAGAATTTATGTGAGCATGTTTGTTCTAGGGGAGTCCCATGGTGGATACAGTCTCTAGTAGATAATCATCATAGTAGCAAGCCTATTGGAAAATCCATGAAAATATAATTGTGTTGGTTGGGGAGTCCAGGACTCTAGGTACAAGAAGAAGAGTCAAGGTGCAAAGAATGGTAGAGAATTTGTAACCATGTTTCAGGTAGAAGATGGGCTCAAGGATTGGGTTGGAGCTTTTCCACTAGAAAGTGCTTTGAAAAATATTTCCAATGGTATGTGGAAGCCCATAAATGGATCTTGGGGTCAAAAGTTATTGATAACCAGATTAAGGATCTTGAAGTCATCAGGAGCAGGCTAAATTTCGAAACCTCGGAAGCAGGTCAAATATCGAAACCCCAAATTTCAGAACTTCGAAGGGTCGGATTCTCGGGACCTTGGAGGGTCAAAATCTCAAGACGTCGGAAGGTTAAAATATGGGAAGCATGCCAAATATTGGAACCCAAAATTTCAAAACTTTGGAACTTCGAAGGGCTAGAATCTCGGATGTTGGAAGGTTAGATTATCAGAAGCAGGCCAAATATTGGAACCCTGAATTTTTGAACTTCAGAGGGTCGAAGTCTCAGGACCTCAGACAGTTGGAATCTCGAGATGTTAGAAGGTCGGAATATCATAACCCTAAATTTTGGAACCTTAGTACCTCGTAAATTCTTATTAATGAATTCTTTTAAAAGCACCGAGGGTTGCGGGGAGTAGGGATTTACAAAGGAAATCCTTTGTAAAACCAAGGATCGAGGAACCCTTTCTCTCTCCTTTGGACAAAACACATGGCAACAGTTGATTGGCCTTTAGGATTTGATAGAGGCAGATGCCATCAACATGATATGGATATATGGAGGACATGTGGCAATCATATTCAACATTATTGAGTGGCTTAATGGGGCAAATCTTGGTGATAGGTGTCACCACTAAGTAGATGCCACGTGGGGTTGATGACAAGAGCATGATGTCACCTTGGAAGTATATTTCAGAGGTCAGAGATTGCAGAGGGATGTGATTAGAGATGAAGGGGAAGGAAGGAACATAATTTGGAGGAGATCTACAATGTTAAAGGGAAGAGGGTGGTACTATAGTGAATTGGAGTTGTATTTCTTTGTATATGTATTTTCCCCTGTTTTCAGTTTTAAAATTGTATTAAAGGTATAAAAATGGCTAGAGCAGGTGGTGGCCTTCATTTATAAGAGGTTGATGCCTCTTGGAAAGTACGGGCTTTCTATCTTAAGGGGGTCAGTGCGTCCTGTGAGTTGGTGCTCACAAAAAAATTTATGTAATTAAGTAGGTGCTTAATTCACATCACAAAAACAAATATATTGGTGGTTTTTTCCCTTTGGGTTTCCACGAAAAAAAAATAAAAAATAAAAATGCCTTATCTTGTTATTCATTCGTATTGTGTATGAATTCTCTCACAAGTAACTGACAATAGAGGAAAAAAATAGAGCCTTATTCTTAAATTTTTTAAGAACCTTACTATTACTGATTCACCCCCCCCCCTAGTAATTCCTTATTCCAACAAAATCAACACAAGGCAGAAGAGGAGAAAGCACACGAGGGTTTTAACTCAGTTTATTAATTTCTCGGTGTATTTGAGTTCTAATATTTTCCATATATGGTTGCAAAAGGATTTAGAGATTAGGATAATTTGGATTTATCTTCCGAGCTCGAAGATGAATTTGCTCAGATAACTTACCTCTCTAGCTCAACTTCATGGGGTGTTTGGTACATAGATAATGATGTGTCAACACATATGATGGAGGTTAGATAATGTTTCTCCAACTACATGGAGGAGGAGATGGTCTTATAGTTTTAGATGGGAAACAATATGAAGTGTACTTTAGGTGGGAGAGGTACCATCAACATTCAAAAGGATTTAGATGCAAGCACCAGTGTTACAGATGTGTTGCATGTGCCAGGTTTGGGTATGAAACTGATTTTAGTTTTTGAACTCAAGATAAGGGATATGATGTCTAATTAATAGGGAATAAGGTGTTAATTAAACACCAAAGTTGGAAGAAGGTGAAGCAGATTGGGGTTTGAAGCAACAAATTATATTAGTTACAACTTAATTCTCCAAAATCACTAGTTAGTAGCATCAATAGCAGTGGTAGAGACTTGGGAGAATTTTCAAATAGGAGAATGGGAAATTTACACCATGGAGCACTAAAGATGCTCAAGGAGATAGTGACTGGCATTCTAGAATTAAGCAAGGAACACACTGATTGTATATACAAGTGAATGCCTTGTCTTGCTATTCATTTGTATTGTGTATGAATTCTCTCACAAGTAACTGACAATAGAGGAAAAAACTAAAGCCTTGTTCTTAAAAGTTTTAAGAACCTCACTATTACTGATTCACCCCCCCTTCTCAATAATTCCTTATTCCAACAAAATCAATGAAAGGCACAAGAAGAGAAATCACACGAGGATTTCAAAATAGTTTATTAATTTCTCCAGTGTATTTGAGTTCTAATATTTTCCATATATGGCTGCCGAAGGATTTAGAGACCAGGATGATTTGGATTTATCTTCTAGGTTGGAAGATGAATTTGCTCAGCTAACTTACCTCTCTAGCTCAACTTAATGGGGTGTCTGGTACATAGAAAATGAACCGTCAACACATATGATGGAGGTTAGATAATGCTTCTCCAACTACAGGGAGGAGGAGATGGACTTCTAGTTTTAGATGGGAAACAAGATGAAGTGTACTCTAGGTGGGAGAGAAGCCATCAACATTCAAAGGGATTCAGATGCAAGCACCAGTGTTATGGATGTGTTGCATGTTCCAGGATTGGGTATGAACCTGATTTTAGTCTCTGAACTCAAGGTAAGGGATATAATGTCTAATTCATAGGGAATAAGGTGTTAATTAAACACCAAAGCTGGAAGAAGGTGAAGCAGATTGGGGTTTTAAGCAAAAAATTATATTAGTTGCAATTGAGTGTTAGTGGGAAGGCAAGCGAGTGACCAAGTAAGCAAGTAAGCAATAACCAACCAATTGTCGTTTGTTTGGTGGAGTGTTGGCAGGCCCCTATCCAGAATACTCATCAGTTGCTTTTGGCCACTCCTTACTGGCCAGCCAACTCGGAATCCTAATTAGTTTGAGAAAAGACTATAAATCAATGTTTCCTCCGTAAGATGGGGCAGTGTTTGGTGGGAACGCCTTTCTTGGATGTGAGCAGTTGCGGATTGAACGGAATGCATAAGTCGTACTGGGGGAATGCTGGGAACGCTTTTCTTCTAAGATGGACCAGTTCTCAATTCTCCAAAATCACTAGTTAGTAGCATCAATAGTAGTGGTAGACTCTTAGGAGAATTTTCGCATAGGAGAATGGGAAATTTACACCATGGAGCACTAAATATGCTCAAGGAGATAGTGACTTGCATTCTAGAATTAAGCAAGGAACACACTAATGTGTGCAGGGGGTGCATGCTTGGGAAGTTCACTAAAGAAATGTTCCCAAGAAGTGGCAATAGAGTAGATGGCATGTTATAGCTTGTACATTTAGACATTTGCGGCCTAAAGTCCACCAAAATCCACCAAATCTCTCAGAGGGTATGAGTATTTCATGAAATTCATAAATGACTACCTGAGGAAGGCCTGGGTCTACTTTTTGAAGACAAATGATGAAGTGTTTAGCTGCTTCCAAGAGTTCAAGGTTCTTATGGTGAACATGAAAGGTAAAAATATCAAGGTGCTTTGTAGAAACAATGGAGGAGAGTACACAAATAGTGACTTCATGGAGTTCTGTGCAAAGGAGGGTATCGGGAGAGAGTGGAAAAATCCATACAATCCACAATAGAATGGTGTAACAGAGCAAAAGAATAGTACGATTATTGGGGAAACAAAGACTATGTTGTATGACTAAGATGTGTCCAAGTTTCTATGGGCAGAGGCATGTAACACAATGACGTGCATACAAGACAATGTTCCTCATAGAGCGTTGGGGAAGATAACACAAGAATAAGTTTTCTCAGGGAAGAAACCAAAGGCAGTTCACTTTAGGATCTCTGGCAATATAGCTTACTATCATGTTTCAGATAAGAAATGCACTAGTTGAATCGAATTATAGAGTAGATATTTTTCGTTGGATATAATGAAAACTACAAGGCATACAAGATATACATACCTAGCAGTAAGAGGATCATTATGAGATGAGACGTGAAGTTCTAGGAGGAGAAACCCTTAAGGAGATCTCATGAGTGACCAACAAGTGATCAGAACGAGCCAACATAATCTCCATTAGTCCAACAACAGGGACAACCCCATGGAGAGTCATAGGGTCAATAGAGTATGGGTACAATTACCAGTATGAACACCAACTCAAGTATAAGGGATCCAACTATTTCGCAATAGATGGGGAAGTAGGGGCAGGAAGAGGAACTGGAAGCCCTACACACTACCAATGGCTCGAGCCAACAAAGAAGCTCGTGAGACGCTAAAGGATGCACATAAGTTTGTGGGAACTCCTAGGACATGCAAAATGGAGTGTGGAAAACTAGATAGGTACAAGGCATTGGTGACATAGGTGGTTTACAGGGAACCTTCTAGCTATGCGGAGGCTACATAAAGTTAGGTGTGGTAGGATGCCATGGTGCAGGAGTACAAGTCCATCATTAAAAATGATGTATGGGAGGTAGTGCCTAGGCCTATGGATAGGTCAGTTCTAAGCTTCAGATGGATTAAATTATGTTTCATATGGAAGTATAGATAAGTACAACGCTAGGTTCGTGGCCAAATGGTATGCGTATAAGGAAGGGATTGATTATGAGGAGATCTTTGCACCAGTTTCCAAATATACTTCCATTCCAACAATGATATCTCTAACAACACATATGGGATGGTAAATTCATTAGATGGATGTCAAGACTACATTCTTGAACAAGGTGATAAGTGATGAGCCCTAGTATTGCACCAAGGATGTTGCTACTTCCAAGGGCTTTTCAACTTAAATTATCAATCCATGGTATGTGCAAACTTAGAGGTGATAGTGCTATATGAAAAATAGTTAGGTTCTACTCATGTCACCCAAATTCATAAAATCAGATTAAGGTGTTCAGTGACCACTGCTCTAACTAATTATAGTGAAAAATTATTATGAAAGAATAAATGAACATAATTCTAACTACAAAGGTGAAAATTCCATTCATTAAATCTAAATTCCAATTGCAATTGCATGAAAGGAAAAGGGGTAGTCTATCTATAGAAGTAAATCATGCTACTCTACTTGCACACTTAATCAAATCAATAACATATATGAATGCATCATTTGTCTACTCATACTTGCTTGAAAATGAGAAATACAATCTTTAACATACTCATGAAGAAAAATACTAATTCTAACTTTGTGTTGCTATCAAATGGCTGCAGTGAGGAAAGAATGAGTTTGGAGTGGTCCTAGAGTCTTTCATAATCATTAAATCATAGTGTGGGGACCATTCCTTAACTTGATTATGCCAGAGTCAAAGTATGGTGCAAAACTGGTTGAAGAAAGCAATGCTACAGGAGGTGCTACAAGAGGTCCTGTATTGCTATAGGAGGCCCTATTTTTCTATAAGAGGAGGGTCCGAGGTATTTTTTGAGGAAAAAAATGATGTCTTTAAGGTAGAGGAAGGTGTATGAAGATAAAAGGAGGTGAATGAAGGGCATGGGGTCCCCTCAGCCAAGCCAAGTACCCCTCGAAGGTCTATCTTGCACCAAAGTTGATGCCCACAATGTCCTTCATTTCCTGAACAAAGTGAATTCAGAGACTGAGTTTAGAAGCAAGGTGAGATGCCTAGAGGGAAGATGGAGAGGTCTAGGTGGATTTGGAAATGTGAGCCCACCCCCGCAGATCAACACAGTTCTTGCAGCTAGCCAAGTACATGCACCCAATGATCATTATTGTAGTAAAGTAAATAATCATGGAAAAGATGAGTTGAATTTTATTGAAGTCTACTCTAACCTACAACACAACTTCAATTATCAAACCAATGCTGCTAAATCCTAAGTTGCAGAGATTAAACATGTAGAAGAATTGCAATCTAGTACTTAACACTTTCCAAGAAATCATAAACAAATATTTTTGAGTTGTTATTGTGGATCTTTCCAATCACTCCTCCCATAAGAGAGGTGATAGGCAAGCCTACAATCACAATTTTTATGATATAACATCTACTAAAACAAAGAAATAATTACAATGCTTTGAAACAAGAACAAGAAATAAATACAAAAGAGGGACTAAAGCCTATGGGTTGGGCCCAAACCCAAGGGTTTCAGCCCTCCAAAACTAACTCAGATGCAGACCAATGGTAAAATTCTCATTAACATAAAATGATAGTCACATACATCATATGAAAAATAAGAGTAACAATGTCAAGCACTAGGCTCTCAGTAGCTACCGCTAGCTGCAACAAAAATTCAAATCCTAATGAGCCTCTTGGATGGTTTATGTTGGCATTATGGCTAAAGTGTTGTCCTTGATGGAAACCCATTCAGGTGATAGATCACAATACTTCAAGTCAGCAGTAGAGATTGATGATCAACTATCAAATATTGAAGAAAATAAGGGGTACGCAGGTACACCTTGCATAAGGTGCGTACACGCAGGTCGGTGTTACATAAAGTGCGTACATACCCGCAGTTATCCCGTTCAGGAGGTGCGTACCCCCAGTGCACACATTTCAAGGCAAAGAAATTCACATGTGGGGTTGCTTATGTTTTACCCTTGGTATTTAGTCGACGGTATTTGTGTTATTATTGTGTCGGCCCGTGGTATTTATCCATGATTTGAGGAAGAGCTTTCCTATATAAAGCAAAGGAGATCATTTGGCTTATGTATGTTTGGGTTGAACATCTTATGAGAGCTAGATCTGAAATATTATGATCTCTTGGGAGTAATGTCTAGATCTAAATAAGGCGAATCTACTGATGGATTGAGATCTCTTCGGCGCATGATCAGATCTATAGATCTGACTGTCTAGGTTATTCTTGAAGTCTTGAAATCATCTATGCCCGGAGGTACGCAGGTACAGTGAAAGAAAAGTGCGTATATATGCTGGCACGAAGCGTTTCAGGTGCGCCGGTACGCAGGCACAGAAGGGTTGCAGGTGCGGAGGTCCGCAGGCAGTTCAATGGACTCAGAGCGAGGTACGCAGGTGAGCAGTTGACTACAGTGCGTACGTAAGCAGGCGAGCAGTTGAGCAGGGTGCGTACGTAAGCAGGCGAGCAGTTGAGCAGGGTGCGTACGTAAGCAGGCGAGCAGTTGAGCAGGGTGAGTACTGTAAGCAGGCAGTACATGGGTGAAGCTGCTTACTTCTCTTAAAATCTCTGCTTATCATTCTTATGATCTGGGTTGTTGAAGTGATGTTTGGTTCTGATATTATGTTTAGATAATAGCAGTGATTGAGTGAATGATTATGATTAACTTCAGTTTTGTTGGATGAATGGATCGGTTTAAAATGACTTATGTGATCTGATGTACTAGATCTGGTTGATAACTCTCATAATATCATTGTATATGTATGGATCTGGTGATTGGGTGATTGAGAAGATTGTTTGATTATGAGCTTCAAAGTTGTTGTTGGGTCCAGTATGAAAATTGGATGAAATGTGGCCTTTCAGATTATGTGTTGTGCTTCAGTGTATCCAGTCTGAAAATTGATGAAACGTGGCACCTGGAGGAGAGAAGATTGTAGGCCAGCGCCTACGTACTAGTATCTAAGCTAGTACAAAAGCTAAGGGAGATCTTTGGAGCATTATAGCAGGTAGCAGCCTGCGTACTAGTAAATGGATCGGTTAGTACAAGAGCAAAGGGGGTTGTAGCTCCCGTACTGGTATAAGACTGCACCAGTACAAATATTGTAAAAGGATTTTCTTATTAAGAAGAAGATTGAGATGACTTGCAGCAGGTGGTTTTCTTCCGCATTGGGTTTCCACCTTATATCATGGTGTTCATGTGTGTGCCTTATGTGTGATGATCTATTCTATGTTACTGCATTTGTTAACTGATAATATGGTTGATAAAGTTCTAATGCACTCATTGAAGATTAATTAACTTAATCATAAGGAGTTGTGGAAGTAGCATATATGAATCTGATTATGGAAATGAAAAAGTTTTATTAATGTGATAATACTGATTCACCCCCCCCTCTCAGTATTATTCCAACAGTTTATTTATAAAAAAAGGTAGATGATGGAAACTCCCTTGAAAAGATGAGTGATTCCCTCCAAGATCTCGAGATTTTTGGATCTAGTGCTCCTTGATATTCACATGTACTTGGACTCCCTTGACTGCTAGTGAATTTGAGTTATGAGTGAGGATCTTGTGATATCAAGCCGAGTTAGAGAGTTAATGATGTGGGAAAGCCCTCCCTATATTCTCCCTTAGTTGTCTCCATCAAGCACTTGCATAGTAAATGCCTCCAAAAATGCCTCTTTTCCTGCAAATTGGTCACATTAGGCCATACAATATGACAAACACCCTTTAGTTTTTCTACTAAGCATATTATGGGTAAAAATGTGAATTAATGTGAGAAAAGGAGAGTTTCAAGGGTTGGAAGATAGCACAATGATCTTCAAAATATACCTATTGATGGGACCCATCATCACCCCCCTACTGAAGGTATTTCTCACCCTTTGAGAAACTTAGTCACCAATATGAAGCTCATTAATAACCCTAGTGGCCTCTCTGACATCCCAAGGCACCTCAGATGGTGTTCCCTCCTGTGGATAGAAACCTGCATTTTCCTCTATGTTTGTCCATTCTTTTTGTTCCTCTGCCTAGTTTCTTCCTTCTTGTAGGCCCAATAGTAAGGGAGGACTGAGTTTGAGGCTTATCCATCTAATCTTTAGCCTTTGCATGATTCTTTTGTATAGTGGGGTTTTCTCCAAGGTATTCCTTAGTCTTTCTAGGGAGTGATATTATCTGATTTGTAAACTATGAGGCAAGGCCTGCCATCTTCTTTGGCAAGCCTGCAAACTTTCTATCCCCACCATTTTAAAAGTGTCCTCAAAATGTAGGATGGATTGTTCTTGGGTTGTTATGTAACTAGGTGCACATTCAGGATCGGAGGAGATGAGACTGTGGTTGTTGATGATAGCCTTAGGGATCACTACTTCTGCTCTGATATATAAGGGATCCTTCTCTTCTTTTATCATCACCCTTTTCACTTCTTCATCCCTTGCCTCCTCATGGGCCAACTAGGAGGCTAATTCCATCAATTGCATGTCTCCCAATCTTGAGTTGGGGTCCCATAAATTCATGTCTGTGAGGATCAAATTGTGCATGTAAAACTCAACCAGTTTGGCTCTATCCTCAATACTTTCTCCTTTGAAAAATTCAATGAATTTCCTGTAGTCTTGGAAATGCAGGGAGCCATATTGTGCCAATGTATTAATTTGGAACTGCTCCTTGAGGAAAATAACATAGAATTTGGATGGTTTCATGCATTGGATGGCTTCCATAGATAAGTTATCCATTATAGCTAGTTGTGTCTCTTTGTCTTGTAGCTTCTCTCTCATGGTTGAATCTCTTAGCCTCAAATCATTCAATTATTTTCCCATGTCATTGACTTTCTCTTCCATGAGGCCCACATCTTCTACACTTTTGGACTTTACAATTTGTATCCATCTATGTGTTCTTCCTCTTTCCTTATCTAACTCATAGAAGAGTGGGATGGCAAAGTTCTCAGGTATAATCCTACCTCCTTCAAAAAATTTATAGTAGGATTCCAAATTGGGTTGTAGATCAGGCTCTTGGACCCCTAGGAGGCCTTTTCCATATTCTTTTGGGGTGGTTACCCCTTCCTATAGCACCTCCTCCTGCTCCTATAGCAGCCCTTGTTTCTCCTATAGTTGTTGTTTCCTCCTGTAGCTCTTGTTTTTCTTCTTGTAACATGGCAACTTGTGTCTTGAGCCTCTTAAAGGTGACTTCCCTAGTGGTGGGCCTTCCCATAGGTAGCACAGGTTACTTGATTTTGGGCTTAGGAGAGGTGACTTCAATTTTTCCCTCACTAGGTCCCACTTCTTCCTTTTTCTTGTTGAATCCTGAATAGTGATAGGGGTTTATGAAGGAGGTTGAGGCTTCCCTTGCCTTATCTTGGTGTTCTTCCTTATTTTTAAGTATAAGGGACCTTGCCTTTGATTCCTTCTTTTGGGCTTGATAGGTGTGCCCAATGTTGCAACCACTTCTTGCTCGGTGTTCCCTAGATAGAGACTTGTTTGTTGTCCTTGTCACATGGAATGAGTCGATCTTGCGGACAAGATAGACCTTCCTAGAATCTAACGATATCTAGTGACAAGCAAGCCATTCAAAAACTATCTTTCTCTAAATATGCAATTATAAACAAAGGCAAACAAGTGTTTTGGGACTACCTTGGGTCCAATGCAAGTTTGTGGAAGCCTCGCTCCTTTGATCCAAATGAGCTCCTTTGTTGCGAATCTGCAAACACAAACAAGCAAACAAATTAAATAGCACCTGAAAAGCCAATATCATAAAGCATACTTATCATGATGATCAAGGAATTCATGAAACAAATGACATAAGACAATTTGTTGAGAAAATTGAATCTCATTGTATTAATTCAAATCAAAGAAGAACTTTACAACCTGTGCCTTGATGCTGTACAAGCTCCTCCCAGGGTCCAACAAGAAGTCTCCTCTACTTTGACAAGTTTCACTCTCTTCCCAATGAAGCCAAAAAGGTATGTGATCTCTCCTCTCAAGCTTAACTAGGAAGTCTTAATTCCACCAGCATTTACCCTAAAAAATGTTCAACTTCTAACCTCTCTAGCAACCAGCCCAATGCCTTAATTGATAGTGCAATGGAGGGAAGTTACTAGGTCCTCCTTCAAAGGGATAAAGCCCTCCTTCAAAGGGATAGCTCCTCTCATCAAGGGATTAGCTCCTTCTCTTTTGGGATGCATGAACCACCTAAGAGCAACCAATCCATGTCAAAATTCCTTCTAGAATCATCTAGAATTAACCCAAAGTGAGTTTTTTAGAATAAACTTGCGCCTTTTTGACTTTCACAGGGGTCCGCACCCACTCCTTTAGGGACAAAGCGGGCAGGTCCACAGGTATTGTGAACAAGGGGTGTGGGACCGCAGGCAACGGTGAGAGAAAGTGCGGAACCAGAGCTTTGTTGATTTTTAATGTCTTTCTCTCATTTTCAAAGCTTGACTTGAAGAGCTGAGGTCTGAGACTTGCTTAGGAGGACAATACAAGTGATGATATACCCATACTGACTGCAAATAGTCATGGTGACGATATTTTTGTGTAACAGATTGCCCCCTAAAGTGCGAAGTCTGTAGTATATGAGGATTTCATTTATCATTTAGGAAGAGTGAAGTACTTTATCATTTCGAGGATCATCTTGTGGAGAGCCCGGTCGGAACCTATAAAAACATTCAATGCAAAATAAATATATGAGATCATATCATCACTGAGGTAGGCATTCCCATACTCAGATCAAAACTGACTAGAAAACTAACTACTGCTCTGATATAGGAATGATCTTGTAATACATCACAAGTATAGACACATGTAGATATAGTATGGATGCAGCCATCTGTTTATAAATAGTCCACAATATAATGAATACAAAATTCGTTGCAGCCTGGATTGCAAAAACTAGATCCAGGGTCTTCATTTCTACTTCCCGAAATAGTACGATTCTAACCATGCGAAAGAATGTGTTGAAGTTGAACATGGTAGAAACCACTTGATTACCAGTCAATGATGTAAACTATTAACAAGTGTGAGAGAAACCACCAGTAATGTCAATGGTTCTCAAATTATCCAGTACAATCCATGAGATGTGAATAGATGTGTTGATGTCGAACATGTCACGGAGTCCTTTGATCAAATGCCAATGATGCAACCTATTGTCGAAGGCGAGAAACCTGCCATTGAGGCATGCAGATCCCAAGGTACTGACGATTTCTAGATCGTCTTTCTAGATAATGAGCTGAAGTCTATAGAAAGCGATCCGTCGTAGGCAAGCCCACAACGCGAAATCATAGATCAAGTTGAAGAAATTTAGTTGCAAAGGGATCCAGGTGGATATTGGTGGCCACCCGCTAATTCCACTTGGATCCCCTCTAGTGCTTCTTACAGTATTTTTCAGTTTCCTTAATTATAGCACAGTTTACTATTTTTAGCAGTTTTTCGGGTCCTAAACTTCCGGAGCCGTTTTGAGGCCCTAAACGACGTTTTTTGGGAAATCCACCGCCAACGATTTTTCTAATAAAATCATCTTTTCCATCGTAGTCCTCGGAGAGATCTTTCCAATGGGCTATCATGCACGTCAAACGGAGATAGTACGACCAATTCGCGACCCCGGGAAGTTGATGTACCAACTTACCCAAAAACGGGGCCCACAATTTGGCGTTTCATCTTCTAGGGTTAGGTTTTGGAATGTGAAGGGTTTTCCATTGTTTCTCAACAATAAATAGGCCTTCGAGCCTCATTGTAAGACAGTTCAGAGGCATGTAGCCACCATATCTCTTCTCAGAGATAAGCTACCATCGCCCTAGCTGGTTTATTTCCATTTCTGTTTGTAAGCATATTTTAGTATTTTACAGTAACGAATTGAGGTATTATTTTCGCTGCATATCTATCTTTATGGTTATCTCTGTATTTTATTGCGTTCTTGTTTAAATCCGGATCAGTGGTATCAGAGCGGTCTGCTTTTCTTCTCTGTTTTTCTTTGCATGTCCCCAACGAGGTCGGGATATAAGGAGTTAGGGCTTGAACTGGTCGAACCTTTGCAAGACCAGCGTCGCAAATCCCGACGACCTCCCATGGCGGATGAAAAGAAATACGAGGGGGCAGGAGATCCTATCAAAATCTTGCTCGAAGAAGCCCTCGAGCGACAAAGGAACGCGATGATGGACAACTTTGCCCAAATCCTTCAGCGGCTACACCATTTAAGGTACAAGTTAATTTTGAAATCCCCATATTCGAGGGTCAGATAGACGCAGATGCCATCGATAAATGGTTAAATGTGCTAGAAGGTTATTTTTCTGTTCATGATTTTTCCAGTCAGGAAAAGATTATTTTCGCTCTTCTCAAAGCAGCCCCCTACGTCAAGGATTGGTGGGAAACCTACTGCGAATAGAAAGATGAAAGTACAGGCTCACTATTTTCAGTCGCACCGACTTGGGATTCATTCCGAGATGCCATCAAGGAGCAGTACTACCCTGTCGGAAGCTATGAGGATCAATACATAAAGTGGACCACGCTACAGCAGGGAAGGGACCAAGACGAACCAGAGTTTACCAATATTTTCCATACCCTTCGCACAAAGTTGGGTATCAAGGATACAGAGCAGCATTTGGTACTAAAATACCGTGGCTGCCTACACAAGTACATCCAAGAAGAAATAGAATTCCTGAACATCTCCTCGCTCGGCATGGCATACCGATATGCCGTCAAGGTCGAGCAAAAGTTTAAATAGAAGAAGCGAGACTTTGGGTCTGCGAATCCAAACAAGGGAAAGGTGCCCCCAAACCGCAGAACAAAGGACAAAGCCAAGGCGGGGCTGCCCAAGACAACCTGCTAAAGCTGCAAGCAAAGAACAGCGCCGCGAAGCCGAAAAAGAACACCGGAAAGTGGTGTGAGTTCCATAAGAGCTCCACTCACAACACAAGTGAGTGTCGAGCCAAGCAGTCACTGGTGGCCGAGCTAAAGGTTTCAGAATCAGATGCATGTTCTGACTCTAAGTCAGAACTCGATAAGGGGAATGACAAAGGGAAGCAGATTATCGATGCGAAGCCCAACGCCACTGTTGCCACCACGAAGATTCAGAAGGAGGAACCTGAAGATCCAGAGGAGGAGGAGAGTCTCTTCCACTCCCAGATGTGGGTAAAGGGCTCCCCGCTACAATTCATTGTCAACAGCGGGAGCCAAAAGAACCTCATTTCGGCAAGGGTCGTGAAACGGCTGGGCTTACCGACCACAGCACATCCACAACCATACACCATTGGGTGGCTGCACCAAGGACGGGATCTTCGCGTGAGCCAACAGTGTCGCCTTCCATACAACATCAAGCCCTTCACGGATGAGGTATTGTGTGACATTGCACCCCTTGAAGTTTGCGATGTGTTATTAGGACAACCATACTTGTGGAAGCAACATGCTGTGTATGAGTCAAGGCCCCGTGCTATTATTGTTACTTTGGGAAATAAGTTGTACAGGATACCAGAGGTAGCACCGCCTACCGCCATCTCTTTGGTTACTACAAAACAATGCAGTAAGCTCATTTCCAAAACCAGGAAGTTGGTTTTCTTGATGATACGCCCTCAAGAAAAGAAGAAGACGGTGGCCACGACCTCTAGACAGGGCCCCTCCGCACGAAAACTACAGATGGACAAGGTCGTGGAGGAGTATGAGGACATCTTCACCTCCCCCGCAGGGGTTCCTCTGCACTGTCAGGTCAAGCACTCCATTGATCTAACCCCAGGTTCGCCGCTGCCCAATGGACCAATCTATCGGCGCTCTGTTCTGGAGAATGATGAAATCAAGAGGCAGATTCAGGAGTTGCTGCAAAAAGGTCACATCCGTCCGAGTTCATCGCCCTGTGGGAGCCCGATCGTGTTGGTACAAAAGAAGGATGGGACTTGGAGACTCTGTATTGACTATCAGGCACTGACAAGATCATTGTCCGTAATAGGTACCCAATCCCACGGATTGATGACCTCCTGGACCAACTAAAGGGGGCAAAATATTTCAGCAAGATCGATTTGAAGTCAGGATATCACCAGGTACCAATCGAACCCTCCGATGTGTGGAAGATTGCCTTCAAAGCCAAGGAGGGCCTTTTCGAATGGTTGGTTATGCCTTTCAGATTGACGAATGCTCCTACAACCTTCATGAGGCTAATGGACGACATATTGCGACCATTCACCAACTCATTTGTAGTGGTATACTTGGATGACATCTTGATCTTTAGCAAGACTTGGGAAGAGCACCTCCACCACATCCGACAGGTTCTCTGAACACTGCGACAACACAAGTTATGTGCCAATTTGGAGAAATGCACTTTTGGCATGACCCAGGTTCAGTATCTGGGATACATTATTGATGAACGGGGGGTGCATGTGGATCCAACCAAGATCCAAGTCATTCGGGATTGGCCATCTCCAACAACTCTGACAGAGCTTCGCAGCTTTCTAGGCCTTGCCAACTTCTACCGCAGGTTCGTGTTGGGATTTTCTCATATCACTTGGCCCTTGAGTCAGGTCACCATGGGAGGAGCGAAAGCAAAAAAAATTTGGTCCGAATCTCAAGAGAAGGCATTCACAGAGTTGAAAGATCGACTCTGCACGGCACCAGTTCTTGCATTACCAGACTTGCAACAACCATTTGAGGTCGAGACAAATGCCTCTGACTATGCTATTGGGGCAGTCCTTACTCAACACGGGCATCCAGTGGCATATCACAGTGAGACACTTTTAGACACAGTCCGGAAGTATCCCACTTATGACAAAGAGATGTATTCCATTGTGCAGGCCTGTCGACAATGGAAGCATTACATTTTGGGGAAGGAAATGGTCATCCACACAGACCACCGACCCCTGCAGTTCATATAGACCCAAGGGAAATTGCAGAATGATCGCCATCAGAAGTGGTACACATACCTGCAACAGTTCCATTTGAATATCAAGTATAAGAAGGGCAGCACCAATAATGTCGCAGATTGCCTCAGTCGACCACTGATCATGGCATTAACCACCGTGCTCAACTCTTGTGGGCACGAGACTTCTAATTGGCCACTGCTATACAAAAGCGACCCGGAATTCGGCCACACATACCAGACACTCTTGGAGGGTCAACATGTTCCAGATTTACACCTCCAGGACAACTTGTTATGCCACCTGGGTCACCTTTGTGTTCCTTCAAGCGAGCGTGCCAAGATGATCTGGGAAGCACACTACAGTCGGGCCGTTGGGCATTTTGGGGTTCAAAAAACGGTGGCTGTACTGCAGAAATATTTCTATTGGCTGAATCTTCGACAGGATGTCGGGAAGTACATCAGATCATGCACTGCTTGCGCCATTGCCAAATCGACCATCAAGAAGCAAGGCCTCTATACCCCGCTACCTACCCCTAGTCGACCTTGGGAATCCATCTCCATGGATTACATGTCAGGCCTCCCTTCCACTAGGCATGGAAATGACTGTGTTTTTGTGGTCGTCGACAGGTTCTCAAAGATGGCCATTATGGCGGCCTGCAAGAAGAATATCACAGCAGAAGCCACTGCTAAACTCTTCTTTGAACGAGTATGGGTACACTTTGGGATCCCACAGTCTATCATTTCGGATCGGGACAGCAGGTTCCTCAGTACATTTTGGTCTAGCCTCTGGTCGATGCTGGACACCAAACTCACTAAGTCCACAGCCTCCCATCCTCAAACTGATGGCCAGACTGAGGTCATCAACAGGATGATCGTACACATTCTACGCATGTACAACTCAAAGCATCCACGCACATGGGACGAGAGCCTCCCCTATGTTCAACACAGCTACAACCGGGCTCTCCACAGCTCGACTGGTCACAGCCCTTTTCAGGTGGGATTGGGATTCCAGCCACTATGTCCCATTGATGTGGCCATGCCATTTGCAGCTACTCACGCAGATTTTGCTCATGTCCAGTCTGAAACAGATAAGGCAAACAGCTTCATCGAGCACATCCAACATATTCGCCAGCAGGTCCATGACATTCTGGAGAAATCAAATGCCAAGTACAAGCAGCGTCATGATCAACATCGGTGCTACACAAGTTTCGAGTGGGCGACAAAGTCTGGTTGTATTTGCAAAAGGAATGCCTTACCGAAGCCTATCGGAAACTCAGACCACTCCGATATAGCCCTTACACCAATACCAAGGCTGTGGGAGACAATGCATTTGAGCTCAGCATTCCCCCATTCCTTGGCCTACACCCGGTGTTCAATGTCGACCGCCTTTGGCCATACTTTCCACCATTACTAGACATGTCCGACATTGCAGAACAACTCACACCCACAGAGTTAAATCCAGCTTGCATGGAACAAGCTGCAACTGATCGGATCATGGACACACAGATCAAGCACACTCGCCAGCAGAATATCCAACTGTATCGAGTTGTCAAAGCAGGACAACTCCTTCACCAGGGCAAGTGGCTCACCAAGGACCAAGTGCAGCAGAAGTTCCCTCATCTCATGGAGGAACTCAACGCAATGGGGACCATTGCTTCCTAAGGGGGCAGGAATGATCCAGGTGGATATTGGTGGCC
This sequence comes from Pinus tabuliformis, assembly GCA_031772625.1. Lineage (NCBI taxonomy): Eukaryota > Viridiplantae > Streptophyta > Pinopsida > Pinales > Pinaceae > Pinus > Pinus tabuliformis. The sequence continues at coordinate 330,209,515 of CM062805.1, read as the reverse complement.
ACTCGCTAATTCCACTTGGATCCCCTCTAGTGCTTCTTACAGTATTTTTCAGTTTCCTTAATTATAGCACAGTTTACTATTTTTAGCAGTTTTTTGGGTCCTAAACTTCCCGAGCCGTTTTGAGGCCCTAAACGACGTTTTTTGGGAAATCCACCGCCAACGATTTTTTTGATAAAAAACGTCTTTTCCGTCGTAGTCCTCGGAGAGATCTTTCCAACGGGCTATCATGCACGTCAAACGGAGATAGTACGACCAATTCGCAACCCCGGGAAGTTGATGTACCAACTTACCCAAAAACGGGGCCCACAATTTGGCGTTTCATCTTCTAGGGTTAGGTTTTGGAATGTGAAGGGTTTTCCATTGTTTCTCAACAATAAAGAGGCCTTCAAGCCTCATTGTAAGACAGTTCAGAGGCATGTAGCCACCACATCTCTTCTCAGAGATAAGCTACCATCGCCCTAGCTGGTTTATTTCCATTTCTGTTTGTAAGCATATTTCAGTATTTTACAGTAATGAATTGAGGTATTATTTCCGTTGCATATCTGTCTTTATGGTTATCTCTGTATTTTATTGCGTTCCTGTTTAAATCCGGATCACAAGGACTGACTCAGGGATGGTCAAGATAAATGACAGATATTTTGCAGATGAATGGCTTATTGGCACTGACCTCTTGAACACATAATGACACAGCAGATGGTTTGGTGACAATTGACCCAAAGTTAATACCCAGAAACCGGCTGAAGACTTTCAATGTGGTTTGATTAACTCTTAGGCAAAGGATTTCCCAACCCAGGTGAAAAGAGTGTCGTTTTCAAGAGTGGTTGCAAAGTATGACAAACAGGTTCATTTTTCTCTCTTTTTCCCCCACCATTTCTGGCAAGTACCTCTTTATTTTTGACAAGCTTGAGGACGATAACATTTGCTTGATTATAAGCTCATCCTTCGGATGAGTTCAACTTAGTTTAAATTCGAACCCTAAGAAGGAGTGGTCCGTTCCTGTTTGTAATTGAACAGGTCCTTTACTATTAAATTTTAATGAGTCCAGTATAGGAGAAACTCGGCATTTTTCAATTTTATAGAGTCTGAAAAAACTTAAGAAGACTCCAGGGTTGACCTTTTTCGTAAATTTGTGTCTCCCAAGCCCGAAAAAGTATAAAATAATACTTGAGAGAACCACTTGATCTTTACGACCAAGGAGTACTTTTTGTAATTAGTGCCTCTGATCCGAAAAAGTAAAAAAGCGATCAATGACACGTCGTTTTATAACCAATATCGAATTTGAAACGACAAAAATTCGGCAATATTTTCATGTTTTTACGGTCAAAAAAAGAGCTGTAAGTGGACCGTCTTTTTAGTTCCGTTTTAACGAGTTTAAAAAGAAAAACTCGGCGATCTTTTCATGTTTTAGGAGTCAAAAAAGAGCTTAAAGGTGACTCTAAATGTTTTTTCGTTGAAAATGACCGATTTCGCCTGAAAAATCCGTTATCCTGAACAAAAATGCAAACATTACTCATACCTGTTTGAGATGGATAAAAATGCTACAAAAGTTACCTTTCTAAAGTGAAACATAAACAAATTTAAAATTCATTTATTCAAAAAAAATTATAAAAAGGGCTTTCGTCAATTCATTTTTACCGTTTGAGATTTAGGTGAGAAAATAGTGCTTTTGGTCAGAAACTTCCCGTGAATATTGCGGAAAATCCATCCGTCGGAATCGAGTGCCGTCTCCTCCAGGTAATCCACATCATCCTACTCTTCAATTTTATCCATTTCAAATCATTTTTTAGGGTTTTATTTCATTTTTTAGAGGGTTTTTAGGCTAGAAACCCGCGCGCGGGGGCCCGCAGGCATAACACTGGCAGCCTGTGGACCCCGACTTTTTCTCAATGGGGAAAAAGTCAGGGGTCCACACCTGCCGTGAAGGAAAGGTGCAGACCCACGCACTGTCTCTAACAGAGAGGGTGTGGTCCCTGCAGCAAGGGTTTTTAACCCTAAATTTCTCAAAATTTACCCAAACAATTCAATTTTTTGCATTCTAATTCGCCTTTTTGTTGGATGTAGAGTATACATCATGCTTGATTGGTGAGAACGGGAGCATGAGGACGTAGATCTTGCTGCGTTAAATCACCAACCTTTGATCGATGCATTGAAGGCATGCGGCTTGTACAAATTCTGGGCCATACCTGGCATGAGGGCCCAGGTGGACTTCTTGCAGTGGCTGGTAGACAGGTGGAGCATACAGGACCAGTGCTTCTTCATTGGTGGCCACCAGCTCGAAATTGAGCCGGCAGACATATACTTTTTGACTGGTTTGCCTAAGAGAGGCGAAGACTTGACTCTATTTAGGACTAGGCCAGGTGGCCAGTCTGTCGATAGCCTCCGGCTAGAGTTCTGCAACAACCAGACTAGAGACAAAGGGATAGACATTAAAACCATATCCCATCCTGAACTCATGGTGATCGCGTTTACTGTTACCAAGCTCTGTGGGAGCGCCGCACTACATATTGCCACTGGATCCCAGATGCGGATGGCAGTTGACTGCTTTCAAGGCACCATCTTCAACTGGTGCGATGCTGTGTTGGCTAATGTAAAAGGCCAACTGACCAGAGCCAAGAACGGACAACTGAAAACCTTTGGATATGTTACTTTAGTTGTGAGCTTTGGTCTAGAGAGGGTCCCAATGTTGGTCCCACAGCACCTCACTGTTGGAGCTGGACTTCCTCGAGAGCCCAAACTAATGCGATGGGTTGCAGTTATGGCCCGTCATCCTAACGAGGGGACATAGGTCGTTCGATTCAAACCTGAGTATTTCCATTGGTTGAAAAACCAGGTTTTTGCTATTCAGGACTTCCCTTACGCTGGGGTAGATTTTCGTGGTGACCCAGACATGGCTCTTCCACCAGGAGAGAAATGGGATGACTTAGGTAAAATCATTTTCAACATTTTCCTATTTTAAATTTTTATTTTTATTTTTATTTTTTTTATTTTTATCTCGTCCCAAAACTGATAGTAAAAGTTTCAAATGCAGATGTGGGTCCACAGCGACCAGCCGCTCTCCGGCCTTATGAGAGGAAACAACTAGCTGCAGTGGCACCAGCCCCACAGGATGAATCAGCAGAGACCTTGGCCGAATTGGAGAGCCATCTAGAGCATTTGACAGGGGACATTCCCGAGACCGGCATAGATGACATTCCTCGTCAACTACAGCGCTATGTGATTGGGGTCCCAGGACCTTTTAGGAGGTTCCTTTGTAAGGTGGCCCGTACAGTGGTTTCTTATCGAGATCATCACCAGTGATAGGATGATCGCCTATTGTAGACACATATGACATTTTTGCTTTTTGTACTTATCATTTTTGCCGATCATAAGGTGTTTTTCAACCTATGATCGAGGACGATGTATATTTTGACACACTCCTATATTATACTATATCACTATTACCGGCTTATCTTGTAAAACATGTTATGGAATGCTTTTAAATTTACTTGTATGATTATTGCAAATGTCTACTTAACATTCGAGAAGCGATTGCATCTGCTAATGTATTTAAAGATCTTGGAATATGCTGATATTCAATATAATCAAATTCACGTTCCAAGAGACGCACTCTCAAAAATAATCTCAATAACACTGGATTTCTAATGGCATATACTCTATTAAGCTGTAATACAATGAGTTCAGAATCTAACCTCACTATCAAACTCTGAATCCCAAATGAAATAGATTCAAATAATAACTCAATCACTGCACTATACTCTGCAATGTTGTTCATTGTTTGACCGAGGCTTACCCTATGCATAGAAACCAACTAGTCAGAGGGCGAATAGATAACCCAAGCTGCGGAAGAAATGTTCCGTGTATTACGACAAGCATCATCAGCGAAACCAATGTATGTTTGGAGAGGCATCGACATCTGCAATATCAAGAGTAAAACCAAGATAAGCAGGAATAATGATGAAAAACACTCTCTAAGCTAAGCACACTTTTTAAACTAAAACACACCAGCTAGAAAGAAAGCTAACCTAACTAAAAATATCCACACCCATTCTTTAAGCATAATACCTCTTCAGGTAAAGACCATTTCTGGGTTTACCTAAAGAGTCCCCGTCAAAGTCTACCAATTCATAGGCCCCTTTTGCTAGTTTTCGCTTGACAACATAGGGACCATGCCACATAGGAATGAATTTTCCAGCCCCTAATTTATCATTAGCTTGATCGTACAATAAGACTAGGTCTCCTTCAAAAAAATTTCGAGGGGTCACATTTCGATCATACTGAGCTTTAATACGTTTTGCATGAGTTCTGATCGCCAATGCAGCATCACGTCGATTCTCATCTAATTGAGCCAAGTATAACAAATGTTTTTCCTCTTCGGAAGTGGCTGGAAGTAACTCGATGGCCATTTGCAATGACAGGATTTCGCATTCAATGGGTAACACAGCTTCCAGACCATAAACTAGTTGGAAAGGAGTGAACCCTGTTGACGTTTTTGCTGAGGTTCGATACACCCAAAGCACTGAAAATAGCATGTTATGCCAATTCAACCGATGAATCCCAATGATTCGTCAGATCATGATGACTAGAACTTTGTTGATGGATTCAACCAAACCATTAGCTTGTGGATAATAAGGAGTTGAACTATCGTAACACAAGCCAAGCTGGCCTGTAAGTTCAGTCATCATAACGTTTCGAAAATGACGCCCATGATCAGTGATAATTGCTTGTGGAACACCAAACCTAGCAATTATATGATTGAACACGAAAATTGCAACTGTTTTGTCGTCTACCTCAAGTGTAGGCATCGCCTAGGCCCACTTGGTAAAATAATCTACCGCAAGGATGATATACGCATGCCCCCCGGCCGAGTGAGGGTTACATGTAATAAAATCGATACCCCATTTGGTAAAAGGACCAACGGCAATTATAGGATGGAGAGGAGCAAGTGGAGCACGCATATTTTGATCAAAAATTTGGCAGTTGTGGCATTTTCGGACCGCGTTAATACAATATTTAAACAAAGACGGCCAGAAGTAGCCAGCACGCAATATCTTTTGGGTTGTGGCATACCCAGACATATGACCGCCACACGCTCCAGAGTGACAGTCATTTAGAATCCTTTCAGCTTCCTCGTGAGTTAAACAATGTCGAAAAACAGAGTCCGCCCCACAGCGATAAAGAGTATCTCCAATAATTCTGAATTGTTGGGACTCGAATCGTATTTTTCGACGTTCTGACCTTGAAATTTCTGGCCGAAAGGATTGGGTCTGGAGATAAACGATGATATCCCCATACCACGGATCTAAAGTGCTAATTAGAAACAAGGATTCGTCTACAATGGGCTCCTCCGCCACAGTTTTTGTGTCAGCACGCGGGAAGTCACACATTAACTCCGCAAAAACTAAAGATTTCTTAGACTTAGACTTTTCAAATTCCAAGTCGAACTCCTGCAGGATCACAATCCATTTGGAGTATTTGCCCCCTAGCAATTGCTTGGTCAAAATGTAGATCATAGGGTTGCAATCATAAATTATTGTAGTTTTACGTAGTAAAATGTAGTGACGAAAACATTGGACAGCTTGAACATCTACCAATGCCAATTTCTCCACATGTGAGTATTTTAGCTCAGTTGGATTTAAAGTGCGACTAAGGTAATATATCACATGTTTAGTACCGAATTCATCTTCCTGAACTAACACCATTCCAATGGTGGAATGGGAGGTGGGGAGATACAAGAAGTAGTCCTGGTTGTAGTTGGGAGGATGCAATAACGGTGCATGGGTCAACGCGTGTTTTAGTGCATCAAAAGATTTCTGAGCTATCTCATCCCAATAGAATGGAGTATTCTGTTTCAACAACCGGGTAAAACCCTTTGTAACCTCGGCATAGTTAGGAATGAATCGTCGTAAAAAGTTTGCTTTCCCTTGCAAACTTTGGAGTTGGCGAAGACTCGAAGGAGGAGGCAATTTGACAATAGCTTCAACCTTCGAGGGATCGACACGAATGCCGACTTTCGAAACAACAAACCCCAGTAACCGACCCGTTTCTATACAGAAAACACAATTGTGTGGATTCAACCTAATCTGATAATGCCTACACCTCATAAAGATTGCTCGTAAATGGATGAGATGATCAGCTCGATGTAATGAATAAGCAGGCAAATCATCGAGATAGGGTTGCACAATGTGCTTGATGTCATGAAACGCATAAGACATGGCCCTTTGAAAAGTTGCCCCAGCATTCTTGAGCCCAAAAGGTAATTTGCAATAAGCAAATGTCCCCCATGGACAAATGAAAGCCGTTTTTGGCTGATCGGCAGGTAGAATATTGATTTGATTGTATCCGGAAAAACCATCCATGAAGGAGAATATTTCACTGCCGGCACAATCATCAATGATTTGATCGATATAGGGATTTGGGTAATTGTCCTTTGGACAGGCTTGATTAATGTCCCTATAATCGATACATATTCTTATTGTTCCTTGTTTTTTGTTAACCGGAACAATATTCGATACCCAATCCGTTAACGAAATCGGATAAATGAAACTTGCTTTGAGTATTTTTTCAACTTCTGCTTTAATAGCAGCAGCTTTTCTCAGGTGAATCTGATGCAAACGTTGCCGGACGGGTTTAGCGTCCGAGTAAGTTTTGATTTCATGAACAACAATTGCAGGGTCAATTCCTGGCATTTCTTCATATGACCAGGAAAACACGTCGTGGAATTCTTGAAATAGGGCCTTATATATTTGAATTTCATCTTCCGTACATGAGGCACCTATATGAATGTTTTCAACAATTCCAGGCTTAACCGAAATATCAATAGGAATAGTTCGAGAAATGTTTCCCAAATTTAACTTGGAATTAGGATTTTTCATTGGATTCTGAGCTTCCTTGACATATTCAGTCGTAAAAATTGATGAGAAATCATTTTCAAAACGATCATTCTCGGGTAAAAACGAAGATCTGTGATGAAGATCTTCCCATGGTAAATCATCGACACATAGGATTTCACGAATTTGCTCATCAGAGTGAACAAGTTCAGAAAACGTTATTGAATCCGAGTTTGATGTGAAAAGTGATTCCTCATGGACCACATTCATTAAGTCAATTTTGGTTGAAGATGGGTCGGAAAACGACTGCACGACCTGATACGCAATTTCATATGGACTCAAAGGCATAACATCACCAAATGAGTCTATCTCAGATTCAGAAGGTACGATCCAAGGATCATCATAAACAATGGTGTCTGACGAAATCATATGAATGGTTGCAAAAGAAGACGATGCATTGATAGGAGGAAAAGGAAAAGTTCCCAATAAACCGGCATCTTTAACTAGTCCTACTCCAACATCCTTATACGGGATAGTCGTTTTGCCGACATGCTGAATGCTTTCAGAAGAGGCTGGGTTAGATGAAAAGTAAGCCAGCTGGTCTATCGTTACAATCTTTCCATTATGAGGAAATTTTATAACCCGAAAGACCGATGAAATGACAGCTGTCATAGCGTAAGACCAACTATGACCCAAGAGAAGGTTGTAATCTAGAGGGGCATCAACCACCTCCACATCTAGATTAACGGTTTTGCCTTCAACCCCTATAGGTAAATCCTGCAGAATGCCAAAAGGATGAAACCCATGACCATCAAAGGCCTTTAGAATCGTCGGGGATTGATTTAGCGAAGGAGAACCAAGCGATCTCCAACACTGTATCGACATAATACACATTGAGGCTCCCTCATCAATCACAGTCCTATGAATAGGTCTGTTTTTTTACTATCACTGGGATCTGGAAAGCCATTTGATGAGGTAAGCGCAGTGTACTATTTTCTAGATCAAAAATTATTAGGTTCGAGTCCTGAACGTCAACAGCTCCTATAGCCGACAAAAGTAATTTACGTTGTGCTGGACATGATTGTAGCACTTCCAAAGCCGACATTGTTGAAGGTGAAACAGCTAAATCTTCAACAATGTTATAGTTCTAAGCCACTCTCGCATATGGATTGAAAGCTGACTTTCGAAGTATACCCTTGGCGGGCGGTTTGATTACTAATTCTGGATTAGGTTTCTCGATCTATAGTGGATCGGAACTGGGAGCTGAGGTTGGTGGGTTAGAATGAGAAGATTCTACTTCTTTACCATCAACAGGACTTTTACTACCATAATCATGCGATCGAGTCGCAATCCTAACATGGGACATCATCAGTATGGGTTCTTCGTTGGCATTTGAGGAAGAACCTATCATCTTACTGTCTTGACTTGGAAAAGGATCCTTCAAAACAGCAGGCATTTGGGAACCTTTGACAATTTTCGAAACCTCTACATGATGAGGGCAGTCTCTTGTAAAATGCTCTTCGTCGCAAATGAGACAAGGATAACGAGGTTTGCGTTTCTCATCATTTGATTCCGCTTTTTCTGGTTTCTCTTTCGAATTTTTATCTGTTTATTTTTCTTCTTCCCTTTCTTCTTACCACTGGATTTTGATTTGGCTGTAGATGACTCTACAACATGAATATCGGCGGAAATCTCCGCGGAAGAATCTCCTGTCGAGGAATCTGGCAAGGTTATGATAGGAGAATAATTCTTGGAAGACTTCTTCTTACTTTTGGTATTAACCGTACCAATCATACCGTCAGTGGCATGAGACCCTGAAGGAGCTGCAACAATTTGATTTTGCTTAGGAAGATTGGGGATTTTCTCGTGTAACGTACCTGACTGAGTATAAACTAAGTCAAGGTATTGCGCTTGAGCAATTACTTGCTCCTCAGTAACGACTCCAACCTTAGCTACATCCTCAGTGATCTTTGGCAATAAAGATTTTACAAACCATTCAGCTAAGATCTGATCCGGAATAAAAACCTTCACTAAATGTCGTCGACGTCTCCATTCATGAATTTGATATGAAATGTAAGTGGACGTCGACTGCTTTAATGAAGTTAATAATTCCGTGTCATTGTCATATCTGACTGGCAACTGAAAATGAGTTAAAAATGAAGTAGCTAACTGACTAAAGTTATAAAAAGTGGCTCGCGGTAACTCAATGTACCACTTGGCCGCAAGACTAATTAGAGTGCGTTGGAAAAGCCTTAAATGGATTGAATCGTCTGGAATGGAATTAGACACACACCAGAGGTGATAAGTCATCACATGGTTCGACGGGTCCTCTCCTAATTTGCCTTCAAAACTTAGGAATATCACTAGGCAACTTATTCGGCATTGGCGGCCAAAACGGAAGATAGTGAATGGGATCGTTTGTTAGGCGCGACAAGTCAGGCAAGTCCAAAGTTGCGATAAATGGTAACTGATGATTAGGGTCCGTAAAAATCTGGGTCATGAGACTATCCCCAGGAGGAGGATATCTAGGATAACTAGGAATTGGAATTGCATTTGAGATATTGTATCCTCCCGGAAAACCAGGATTAACTGGACCGTACTGGGGTTGTTGAGGTTGTTGATATGTATAACTAGGGTACGGTTGATACTGATAGACTGGCTGCTGCATAGTAGGACCGAATTGGTACTGTCCCTCGTACGGTTGATAAGTAAATTGTGGTTGACTTGTGACAACCGTACTTGAACCAGGTTGTCCTCCAGGCATCTGAACCGAAGTTTGAATTGTGGATCCAGATTGAGGTAAAGATGTCTGAGGAGTTGATACAGGAACAGTAGAAACCGGAGCTGTCAATACTCCAGAAGTAGGTGGGGTTGACTGAACAGATGTTGCAGCAGTTGCAGCAGCCGTTCGAGGCGAAGTATGAGGCGTACTAGGCCCAGGCTGAGAAACTACCAAAGGTACAGAAGTTTGAATAGTAGACTGGACAGGTTGCTGGGGTGAACCAAAAACTAAGGATTGTCCAGTTTGAGATGACAACTATACATTCGGTTGCAAGACCTGTTGAGTTTGCGATGGATCCCACACTAAGTTCATTCCGGGGTACGGACCCATAACAGGTTGAGAATATTGAGGACCATAACCAAGTTGAGGGTAGGGTTGATAATTCAAAGGTACATTTCCAGTTCCTTGAACATATGATTGACCGAAAGGTGGTTGGAAACCTTGGTTCGAGTACTGACCTTGGGGTTGATAACCTTGAGGCACGTACTGATACTGGGGTTGACCTTGAGGTACATATTGATACTGGTGTTGACCTTAAGGTACATATTGAGTCTGGGGTTAACCTTGAGGAACGTATTGTCCCGTAGGTATGTACTGTCCTTGAGGTTTCCCCCCAGGCGCAAATTGGGTACCTTGAGGTTGCCCCCCAGGCGATACTTGAGGATTTTACGGCTGCCCCCTAGGCGGTAACTGGCCACCTTGAGGTTGAGGATTAGGAATAGTACCTGACATCATGAGAATATCTTCTACACTCAACGACTTAGTACCATTATTTTCAGTTAATAACCCTTGTTCAATGGGTTGAGGAGATGCTCCCGCAAAAGTACCAGAAAGTGATTGATACCCAGAGGGAACAGAAGGACCGCCATACAAAAAGGATTCTAGCGATTGAGAAAACATGGATGACTGTCTTGACATATTTAACGGAATATAGTAACCTCTAGGTGTCGGGTGATAAGGAATACGAGGTGGTGAAAAACTTAGTCCTGGGTTTTCCAAAAAATTTGTCAATGAGAGATACCAAGCACTGCTCCTAGGAGGACTGTAAAAAATTGATTCACGCTCCCTAAGTTCGATAACAGGTTGATTTTTAGGGATAGTGATGCCTACTTCTTCTTCCGGAGTAGCAAGTTCTTCAATAGCTCTAAGTCCAGAAGGAATATTTTGGGTAATTATTCTTTCTACGTTGGGTGAACCAGGACCACTAGAAGTTGGAGAGGTAAACCCCGATGTTGGAGTAGCAGGAAATTCACTTTCAGGTTCGGATATTTCAGGTTCCTCACCTATATCACTAGTAGATGAAAAGCTACCAGTAATTTCGGAAACAGACACCGATTGTGGATTATAATCTGCTACTAAAGCTTGAAAATCAAGATGTACCACCAAAGAAGACTCTCCTTCTTCAGGTGACCCAACTCTACTGTCTCTAGGAGTTACGAGGGCTCTTAACCCTTCAGGCTGGTTCGGTGAAAACTCAGGAGGTTGGCCCTAAAGTCTACGAGACTTCCTCGGTAATTCAGCCACGATTAAAAATTTTAACTACTTCACACGAAAACAAAGTAAAATCTCAATGAAAACCACCTAAAGCCTCTAAAGAACCAAACAAATTTGAATCACATGTTTAAAGAATCTAGGAGATCAAATCACGCACAAATAGTAACTTTCCGTACTGAAAACACTAGTTGGTGATGAAGCCCAACGTCGCAGAGTTCAATACAGAAATGGCGGTTGGAACAGTTACCCCAGCAACCTGCTTAATGAATAAACTAGCAGAAGTTCCTCCACTAAATCGTCTCGAGTGAAGAGAACCCCCCAGAAAATCCAAGTGAGTCTAGCCGACGTCTGCTCCAGGTACAGTGGGATCTTCCCACCACTGTCACCTTAGGAAGAATCCTATAGAATATGGTCACTAAGGTTACCAAAGGAAACAAATATACCTGGGGGAACAGTCTACGATCCGATACGCACGCAAGGGTAGAGTAACAAGCTCAATCCCCTTGAAGGCTCCTTGACATAATCCAAGGTTTACCAACAAGTGACCCCAGGCTCCTCGACAATGGTTAATCTGAGGTTTATCGTTTTTAATACGTGAATATCTGGCGTCGTTCCCAATGAGGAAGGATTGATTTCCACACTGGTTCGGACAAGATCTCGTGCTTCTCCTTTAAGAGGAGCTTTCCCAGAGCATAAATGCAACAATTGGATTTTTCTCCTACCGCAAGATACAGCTACTTGTTTGTTTTACTGTCTTGGAGATTTAATTACTCCCTACTCCATGACACTATCCTAAGCTATGTTGGTGTATCAAAGCCCTAGAAACAAAAATATTACTAGATAGGTTTTACTTTAAGCGTTATTTTTATTGGTTTTTGTTTAAGTCAAGAGGTGCGGAGATGAAACTCGTGGTGTGAAGACTCGCCTCGAAATCACTAAAAAATGCACTTAAGATGATTAAGCAATCTTTTCCCTTCAATGAACTTCTAGCTAGGAAAGAGTTTGAGAATGCAAATACTTGTAAACACAAATCTTTCTTAACAAACAAATTAAAAGAAGAGATTTTTGTTTTTTCCAATGCACTCAAAACAAGACAACTAGTTATTTTCACAAAAATTTCCCCTTTCTTTCAAACACTCAAATGCTACAAAAACAAACTTTTTCCAAAAGAAATTTTTTTAATTTTTTATAAAACACTCAAAACTATGAAACTAACTAATCTTGAGATCTATAAACTATAAAAACTATTTGAAGTCAAAGCTTACAAGATGTCTTTTTCAAGGATGTTTTACTTAGCTATAAGCAAACTAAGGACTAATTTGTCCAGAATAAAAAATCAGTCAAAAAACAACCAATTTTTATTTTCTTTTCTAAAAATGAAATCCAAACTTTTAACACAAGCCTTTTCGAAGTTTTGTAAAGAGAAAACACAAAGTGGATTCCTCAATAAAGGTAGATTTTGCAAATGGTCAGACTCATAAGAAGGATAGTAAAAACCAAGGTGATATGAGGCTTCTACAGCTTCTAAGCTCATAGCTACTACAAGACCAAAATGAAAACCAAACCCAACAATCAAAACTTCTAGGAATTTCACCTAAAACCCTAACATGAATGGAATTAACCTAAGAAAATATTCTGACATGTTATATGCAGGTATGGGCAAGGGATAATAACATCTAAACAAAAACTAAGCTGACTAATAGAGAAAATCTTAGGTTTTCCAAAATTTTGACAGGGTCCGTAGGCCCACAGTTCACACAGGTGCGGTATCGCTCTGTGCTAAAAGCAAAAGTGTGGATAGGTCCGCACTGTGTCTCAAGCTGAGGGTGCGGTCCTCTCCTAAAGTTATGAAAAACAAAAAAATAATCCTAGATCTACTAAATCTACCCAATTCCACACACAACAAGCCAAAAACAGAAACAAAAACATAGTTTCTCAGGTCAAAGTAAAAACAAGGAAAAAATCAAGTCCCCAGCGGAGTCGCCATTTTGTCACACGGAATGAGTCGATCTTGTGGACAAGATAGACCTTCCTAGAATCTAACGATATCTCTGAATAAGGTCCTAGCACCATGCCAAATGTGTCCAGAAAAGAAAAGGAGAGCAAATGTAGCATGTCCAAAAGTAAACCAACCCCTTGGACTACTACGAAAAACACCATCAGATTTTAGAGTAGCACGATCTAATTCAAAAATTTCACCTAATTGAGCACGTCTAGCGTATTTTTTAACTATAGCAGGATCACCAAAACTGACCCTGTCAAGTCCACCACCATAGAACTGAACAGTTACACCTACTTGTTCAACACTATACTTTGATTCTGCCCTCCTAAAAGGAACATCGGCTTTCACATTCCTTCTTTGTCCACCAGAACTACTGGAAATGTTTCAAAAAAGGTAGGCATACGACGTAAAAAAAGCTCATTTCCCTCCTTATCTTTGAAGATAGGGTGTCCTAACCAACCAACATCTATTCCATCTCCATTTTCCATTGCACCTACTCTGAATAACCCCCCCTTTGACAAGCAAGCCAATCAAAAACTATCTTTCTCTATTTAGCATGCTACGCTGGATCTGTTTCTTCAACTTGTTCTGACAATGAACCACACTAGTTGGTTCGAAACGCATCGACAAATGGTACTCCATGTGATTTTCGCTGAAAAATCTCTCACAATCTTGATATGGATCACGGAAGCCTGAACTCTTTAAGTCTCCTCTACTTTGACAAGTTTCACTCTCTTCTCAATGAAGCCAAAAAGGTATGTGATCTCTCCTCTCAAGCTTAACTAGGAAGTCTTAATTCCACCAGCATTTACCCTCAAAAATGTTCAGCTTCTAACCTCTCTAGCAACCAGCCCAATGCCTTAATTTATAGTGCAATGGAGGGAAGTTACTAGGTCCTCCTTCAAAGGGATAAAGCCCTCCTTCAAAGGGATAGCTCCTCTCATCAAGGGATTAGCTCCTTCTCTTTTGGGATGCATGAACCACCTAAGAGCGACCAATCCACGTCAAAATTCCTTCTAGAATCATCTAGGATTAACCCAAAGTGAGTTTTTTAGAATAAACTTGCGCCTTTTTTACTTTCACAGGGGTCCGCACCCACTCTTTTAGGGACAGAGCGAGCAGGTCCGCAGGTATTGTGAACAGGGGGTGCGGGACCGCAGGCAATAGTGAGAGAAAGTGCAAAACCAGAGATTTGTTGATTTTTAATGTCTTTCTCTCATTTTCAAAGCTTGACTTGAAGAGCTGAGGTTTGAGACTTGCTTAGGAGGACAGTACAAGTGATGATAGACCCATACTAACTGCAAATAGTCATGGTGACGATATTTTTGTGTAACAGTCCTTGTTTTCTTGTCTCTTAGGTCTTGGATGCCTCCTCAAGGTTCTATTTCTATGTTCCTTTTTCCTATCATTCTCCTTCTTCAATTTCTTCTTCTTCTTCCTCTATTTTTGCTGCCTCCTCTTCTTCCTTTTTTCCTTCCCTACCTCCAATGCTAGAGGTTGGTGTTTCTTCATGTGTGATGGATTGGGTTTCAATGAAAATTTCCCTGTCCATGTCTACAAAATCAGTCCATAACATAGGGTTCCTTAGGTGACTTAGATCATCCATAAAAATAATCTTAATGAAGCCATGGTAGGAAATTTGTTGGTGCTTCCCTTCCCTCACTTTCTAGCTCATTTAAATGATAGATTGTAGGAGGAAATGGGGAACACTGAGTCTATGTCGAATAGGTAATTCTGCTTTGAATCTTAGCTCATGAAGCAAACTGAAATGATAGGAATATACAATTCTCAACCTCCCCTCACAAGATATGTATTTGAGGATATGATAGGCCACTTCATCCCAGGGGTAAGGTAAGATTTCTCTTCTCACTCCATTTTTGTCTTCTACAGGATTTTCTCTCTAAATGAAGAATTTCTTCTTGGTTGTAACACTCACTGCCTTATCCTCCTTGCTCCATCAAATTCCTAAGGGTAAGGTAGTCACTCTGCTTATGAGTTCAACATTTAAAGAGATGGAAAGTCCCCTAACAACAGTAGTGGCACTATCTTCTCCCTGAGGGTTTAGTGCCATGGAAAATTCCTGAGTTATATCATCATCATACCCCTTCAACTGTTCAAAGAAGCCCATCCATTGATGTCTTAGAAAAATATCTACCACAGGAGGATGTTGATGAATTATTTTTGTGTTTGTGGGTTATCTCTTATTGAACCCCCCCCCCATTTCTCCTATTGCTCCTTCTCGAGGTTACTTAGGTGTATTTCAAATTTTGGCCTTAGAGCAGTCTCGGTTGTAGAGACAGTGTCAAGTTTTCCTTTTTATCAGAGGGGGAGAAGGATGCTAATAATTTTTTTTATCAAAACAAACTTTCCTCTGATCCTATCTTGCCTTTACATCTAACAATTTCCCAAAGGGGACTACTGCACAATTGTTTTCTACAGGGAACTTAATTCAAGCAAAATTCTTCATGCAGGGGTATGGAAAAAAAGAGGGAGAAAACCACTTACTCCTTTCAAGATAACTTTGTCATGTGCATGAGGGTTTGAGGACAACTTTGGGTATTTTTGGCTCCCTTTCTCCCTTCAATTCTCTCTTGTAGCTTCCTTTTGGGCCTCCTGTAGCAGTTTAGATCTTCCTGTAGCTCCTCTTGTAGCACCTGCAAACATTGTTCGAAGCAACTCTGTGGCACCTAGGCAGTCTTTGATAGCACTAGCTCATCCTTCTCTAACTGTTTTCTAGAAATGGGCGGTTCTATAAATGGAGTTGAGCCTTGTACTTAATATTCCTTTTGTGGTAAAGGCTCAGAGCATTTTCCTGACATGGCTCTTACACAAACTTCCTTTTCTAACCATTTTATCCACTCCTTGCAATCATCACCCTACTTCTCATGATCATCACCTCACTATTCGTAATCACCACCTCACTTGAGTTGAATTTTCCATGAGCAGTTGTGACTGAATGAACTTTAGTTTACTAATCAAAGGTGGCCAAGTTTATTGGCCACCTCTAGCCCATAAAAAAATTCCTTTCTCCACCATTACACATTTTATCATTATATGCATAGGGAATAAGTGAGGGTTGTCATACCTAAGCCTACATGTGATGTCGATTTGCTGGAGATGCTTGCATGTTGGAGATGGACTTCATAATACAATTATCTTGAAGGTGTTGATTTCCTTTGCTTGCTTCTGCACATCCTCTTAGCTTGATGATCCTTTGACTAATAAAATTGTTGTGTTTGCAGGATTCTTCCCAGTTTCCCATTTGCTTCTGGTGGAGTGGATGGACTGCTTCCTAAGGAGGATGTGTCCCTTCTCAACTTTAGATATGGCTTCATGATGTTCAAGGTGGCTAGATACTCTGTTCTATGGATGAAAAAAATTGATGTTGAGTTCTGTTGTAACTGTACAGGCTTCTATAGGAGGAATCCTCTTCCTGTAGCAGTAATTTAATTCCTCTTCGAGACCTCATTATTGCATGTGGGATTGATGGAAAGCCATAGGAGGTATAAGGACAAGGCAAAAATCATCAAGGGGTGGTGCAGGTGGTGGAAACATTGATGACAAAGAATTTTCTTATTTTTTTTATGTAACACAAAGTGGAGTTTGAATATGACTCTTGGCTAGATGGAGTGGATGAGTGATGAAGGTGATATAGGTGGACATCTCCCGACATTTCTTAGAGAAAACATGCCCTTTTGGCCCATTTTTCCAATCAAATCTACCTCCTCTAGCATTTCGGGCTGCTCATGTAGCATTTCAGGCTACTCCTGTAACATTTTAGGACAATCCTGTAGCACTTTAGAGAGGAGGAAAAACATGATCCTATTGTTGGCTAGATGAGGGAGAGAGGTAGGGAGGTGAGTGAAGAGGGTGAAAATTCAATTGATGGATGGAAAAATGGAGGAAGGAATCTATAGAACCTGTTATGTAGGTATGGCTCTGTTGATTGTCTGGAGCCCTACAAAAGAGAGATGTTAGAAAAATTGGTGTAAGAACTCCTTCCTTGTGCTTTTTTATCTTTTTTCAATTTTTTTTAGACATGTAAGTTACCTTTGCAGAGGTTTTCAACCTGCATGCCTGCCCTAGGTGCCTCAGAGGAGGTTTTCACTTGGGGATATTTCATTTTCTTATGTTTTCCTTTTGCTCATGGGTTTCCTCAGAGAGGTTTTCAACCCTAGAGTTGGCCTTAGATGCCTCATGGAGGTTTTCACCTAGGCCCTTTATTTCTTTTTCTATTTTTTGTTTTTGTTTTTAGAAGCTGTGTGGATTGAGGACTGTGATCCTCCCACTCACATTCAATTCTTTGCTAATTGAATTAATAAATTCTTCCTTAACAAAGGTCTTTTATACAACTTTAACCTATAACCATTAACAAGTAAGGAATGCATTCCTCATCAACTATTATGATCTGGACATAACCATTTTCATGACATTTCTCTAGTAGATAGGGACCCAACCATATTGTCATTAACTTTCTTTGAAATCCTTGAATCTGGAATCATACAACAAGGCCTGATCTCCTTCTTGAAAAGTTTTCTCTTTTATGTGTTTGTCATGCCAAATATTCCTTTGTAGATGGATTACCTCAATGTGCAGGAGAGTTTGTAGCCTATATTCATCTAGACGATTGAGTTGGAGAAACCTCTCCTGTTGTGCTATAGTGAGGTCCAAGTCTAATTGAACTTCCATCCTTATGGTGTTCTATTCAAATTCAATAAACATTAGGGCCTTCTTGCCATAGAATATTTCAAATGGAGTGAATCTAGTGGTGGTATTCCAAGTGGTGTTGTAGGCCAAAATGGCTTCCACAAGTCTGTCTACCCAATCTTTTCTGCTACTTCTAATAACCTTGGTTAGAATTATCTCCAATGTTATGTTTGTGACCTCCACTTGCCCATTTGCTTGAGGGTGATAGGAAGTAGATGTCATGTGCTTGATGTGGTGTTGCTTCATGATATCTTCAATAAAATTTGATGTAAATTATTGTTGAGTCTTGAAAATGTCATTCATTTCCATTACACTTTCACTATTATGTCCATTATATCACCTCCATTTCACTACTATGTCACCACATTCATCCCACTTTCATTATCATTGGGCCACATTTATCTTTTTCCAATCTTTATTAATTCTAAGCCTTTTAAGTGAATTTGTGGTTAAAAATTAGAAAATAATGTGCATATGCTTATACCTAACAAATGGGTTGAAATTGTTGACATTTGTAGGTTCAAAGGAGGCTTCTAGAAGACTCTTATGTGGCACTCTAAGGCCAAATTCGAATTTGAGTGGAAAGAATCATGGGATCATGAGGATATGTGTCACATCTCCTAATTGTATTGTAACTCTAAGAAGACATGTGTCTTATCAGTTCCTATTTTTATTAGGACTCTAGAGGTAGAGGGAGAGATTCATGGATTCTCATTAATGAGATGGCTTCTCATCTTTTTGTATAAATAGGAGATCTCTCTCCTTCATTTGTTAGCTTAGAGCTTAGCTTGTTAGCCTTTTAGCTTGTGAGTTCTTAGCTTGGAGTTGTAGTTCTTCGTTGATGGCTTTTGAAAGATTTGGAGAGCTTTGTTGTACTTTGTAATTTTGAAGAATTTGAATAAAGCTTTGATGTTCTCAACATGGAAGGAGATGTGAAGTAGATGTCATGGAGCATATTAGAATGTAAGTAGAGTAGATTTCATTTTGTAATTTTGCTTTGATTTCATTATGTCATTTAATTGCTTTCAAGTTTGATAGATTAGATTTTTCATTCATGCAATTTTAATTCATGCAAGTGTGTTCAACCGGTTGATTGTATGTTAGTAATGCACATAGCTTTTTAATGACTAATGACATGACGGAATCATCTTGTCCTTCTGCTGATTTTTTTTTTTTGAGTTCTAATTCCAGCATTGTTATTTCAATCAGTTTTGTTTTGCTCATCTACTTTCCTGCAATTTAGATATCATATTGCTTAACTTGTTCATGATTGCTTCCCATAAGGTAGATTGAGCTGAAGGGTAAAGGATCAGAAGAGTTGAAGTAGTGTGATTAGTTTCCTTTATGCAATTTAATTTCGTGCAATTTAGATATCATATTGCTTAACTTGTTCATGATTGCTTCCCATAAGGTAGATTGAGTTGAAGGGTAAAGGATCAGAAGAGTTGAAGTAGTGTGATTAGTTTCCTTTATGCAATTTAATTTCTTGCAATTTAGATATCATATTGCTTAACTTGTTCATGATTGCTTCCCATAAGGTAGATTGAGCTGAAGGGTAAAGGATCAGAAGAGTTGAAGTAGTGTGATGAATTAGTTGCTTTGCTTTCAGTCTTTGAGTTGCTTTAAGTTCAGTTTTTACTTTCTTTTTCATACAGCAGCAAGGATACTGGGTTTCATAGTCACTAGCTCATTGATTGGTTGTTGCATTCCATTTTGATTGAAGTAGCTGCATATTTACATTTTTGTTTAAGTACTAATTCCATCAATAACATGTTTTGAGATCTTTTGAAGTGCTAAAGTTTTGGAAGTTACCATTAGGGACTTAGGCCTTAGGCCTTGTCTTGAAATCTCTATCCATACTTGTCCTTTAAAAGTATTCTTAAGACCTTAGAATAGGACTTCCATTTGTATTAGACACTTTAGGAAACCAACAAAAACAAAACTCCAAAACAAAATAAAATCTATAAAACAACGAAGTAAGAAAAAGGTTAACTAAGCACATATAGTGCACCACACTTCATCAGTTTACGATACTCGGATTGATAATTTATGTAGAGCAATTTAAGACGTTAAATTGACTAGACAATTATGCTCCTTGATTGGGTGACTAACTCCCTCGAAAAACCAAACTTGTAGAAGATGTTCTCCCTAAAAAATTCAACCACCTTTTTCTCAGTGGTTGCCCTTACTGCCTTTATTTCAGCTCATTTATTCAAGTAATCAATTCACATAATGATATATTTCTTCTATCATGATGGGGGATCAATAGTTACAATGAAATCCATGCCCCAATTCTCAAATGGCTCTAGAGTCACTTGAGGTTGTAAGGGAATTTCATCCTTGGGTGTGGGTTTACCCATCCTTTGGCACTAATCACACCTAGTGGTGTGCCTCCTTGCATCCTGATGTAAAGTGGGCCAATAATAACCCAACTATAGAAATTTTAAGGTTTTCCTCTTAGAATAAAATTCGCCCCCACAGGGTCCATCATGGCATGCTGAGAGGATGCCAAAGACCTCCTCTTCCCTCACACATCTCCTTAGGATCTAAAATGGCCCTGATTTGAAAAAGTTTCCCCCAATCAAAGTGAATGGGGCAATTTTCCTAACAATATTTCTCTTCTCCTTGGAGGATAGATTAGGAGGGAACCTCCCAGAAACCAAGTAGTTGGCTATATCAACAAACCAAGGAGAAAGCACTGAGATGGAAAAGATATGTTCATATGGAAGTTGATCATCCACCATTTCTTCCTTTCTTGTTGGAATGGTTAGTCTTGACAAGAAATCTGCAATCACATTCTCTTTCCCTAGTTTATCAATAATAGTCAAATCAAATTGTTGTAATAATAACAACCATCTAATGATCCTAGCATTGGCATCAAGTTTATTCATTAAATACTTAATGGTTGCATGATCAATGTGAACAAAAGTTGGATAACCAGTGATATAATGCTAAACTTGTTCAAATAATGTACCACTACGAAGAGTTCCTTTTCAGTGACAGTATAATTTAACTCAACTTTGGAAAGGTTTTTACTGATGAAATAGATAACATAAGGAAATTTGTCTTCCACTTATCCTATGGCTGCCCATACAACTTTATCTAATGCATCTGTGTGTATATGGAAAGGTAATGCCTAGTTGGGACCCCTAAGGATGGGTGTAGTGGTCAACTTTTCTTTCAGTACTTGGAAGGCTTCTTGACATTTGTCTGTCCAACAAAAATCTAAATCTTTAGCCAACAATCCAAACAAGGGTGAAGCCAGTTTACTAAAGTCTTTAATGAACCTTCTATAATACCCATATAATCCAAGGGAACTCCTTACATCTCTTTTATTTTTAGGGATATGGACTATTTTAAAGATGAAAGTTTTGTTTGGGTCAACCTGTATCCCTTCCTTGGATATATAATGGCCAAGGATAGTCCCTTCATTCATCCCTTCATTCGTCAAGAATTCACATTTCTTAGGAATCAATGAAAGATTCATTTCAATGCATTTCTTTAAGACTTTGCATAGATTGGAAAGAGCTTCCTGGAACTCACATACATAGGGAGTGAAATCATCCATGTATCTCTCAACAGAGTAAAGAACAAGTTCAACAAAGATACTTGACACACAAGTTCTTCAATTCTACCAAAATTTTAGCCTATTCTGGGGTATGTTGTTTAGGGTGGACCAACCTTTCAGGATAAGGAGGTGCATTGAATTGAGGGACACTCTCTTCCTTCTCTTCTGCAAGATCTTCAAGTGGAGAAGGTGGGTGATTATTTGGGAGCACCTTCCCATACCTAAGGTTAATCTCTTGGATTTCCACAGCATAAGAAGAATATGATGTCTCCCCATTGTAAACTTCTTGAGCCTCCTTATTGTTTGGGTTCATATTGGATTGAGCAGGAATTTGAGGTTACTTAGGTGGATTTTGGTGAGGATATTGTGGTTGAGGTTGAGGTGGAGGTAGTAAAGCAGGAGGTTGGGTGGTTTGAGGCCTCCACTCTAGTGAGGGTTGCCCCATTAGGAAGGTTGGGGTGGATATGGCTAAAAAGGAGGGTTAATAGGTTGAGGAGGATATTGATGAGCATAAGACCAAGGTAGAGGTGTGGCCCATGATGGATGAGTGCAAGGCTAGCAAGGCTAGAAAGGTGCATTTTGATTTGGATTGCACTGAGGATAATGTGCACCTTTCATGCCTTTTGATTTGGATTGTATTAAGGATAATGTGCACCTTGCATGCAAACTTGTTGAGCCTCCTTATTATTTGGGTTCATATTGGATTGACAAGGAATTTAAGGTTACTTGGGTGGATTTTGGTCAGGATATTGTGGTTGAGGTTGAGGTGGAGGCAGTAAAGTAAGGGGTTGGGTGGTTTGAGACCTCCACCCTAGTGAGGGGTTTCCCCATTGGGAAGGTTGGGGTGGATATGGATAAAA
Source organism: Pinus tabuliformis (assembly GCA_031772625.1). Classification (NCBI taxonomy): domain Eukaryota; kingdom Viridiplantae; phylum Streptophyta; class Pinopsida; order Pinales; family Pinaceae; genus Pinus; species Pinus tabuliformis. The sequence continues at coordinate 330,187,275 of CM062805.1, read as the reverse complement.
ATGAGGGTTAATAGGCCGAGGAGGATATTGAGGAGCATAAGACCAAGGCAGAGGTGTGGACCATGATGGATGAGTGGAAGGGTAGCAAGGCTAGAAAGGTGCATTTTGATTTGGATTGTATTGAGGATAATGTGAACATTGCATGCCTTTTTGATATGGTCGAGGACCTGGGGGTATCCTTTGGTTAATGAAGAACAATTTATCTGACCCACCTTCTACCCCTCCTTGGTATACAACCTTTAGGCCTGACAGAGAGGGACATTTATCTATTGCATGATTCTCTTCACAGACTAAGCAAACTTCTATGACATTCAATGGACATTCATTCCTAGGATGTCTTTTAGTACATCTAGGGAAAAATATAGCTAGTGCCCTCTCTGCTTCCTCTTGCCTTCTTTTGATTTGCATAGTATCCATTTGCAAGGAAAAGGTATGCAACATTTCACTCTTAAAATCTTCCAACATACTTCCTATCTCATGCTTGATGGTTGTTGTGGAGGGAGAGGAACTGACCAAGCTTTGGCTAGACCTACCCTTCTTCCTAGCAGCCCTAGAGTGATTCTTGAATATAATTTTGATGTCATCATAAGGTAATTGGTAGATATCTCCTCCAGATAGCATGTTGAGGGTTTCCATTACATCCTCCCTGATCCCTCGAAGAAGAACTAGCTTGAGTGACTTAGGATCAAGGGTACAGTTTTCCCTCCTATAATTGAGTTGAAACCTTTCCTCATAGTCCTCCAAAGATTCATTAGGTCCAAGGGTCATCCTAAAGATTTCCTCCTTTGTTTCTTTGGACCTACAGTAATCTTGATATTTGTCATTGAAGGCTTGTTGCATTTGGGCCTAGGTAGTGATGCTGCCCCCAGGTAGACTCATAAACCAGTGCAAGGTTGCATATTTGAGGGTAGAAGGAAATAAATTCAACTTTTGTTCATCAGAGACATAGTCATAGGTCCGACAGACAACAACAAACTCAAACATGAAGGTGTCAGGGTCCTCAGAGGTTAGGCCATGAAAATGTGGAAGGGAAACAAGGCTTATATTCTTCATTCTGGCCTCTCCATTGGTTTCTTTAATAGGGAAAAGCTCATTGTTCCTATTTTCAGCCATGGTTTGGGTAGGTGAGATAGGTTCTTCTTCTCCTATAGGTTCTTAAAAAATTTCAGGTGGATTTCCTAAAGGGGTTTTCAACTCCCCTATAGTCAGAGAGGGAAGTTCATATTCACTAAAGAAGAGTGAAGGTTAATTGCTTGAGGGGGTGGGCGTTTTTAGTAAGAATTTCCCTTGGTTATCCCTACTCCTACGAGGCATGAAAGAACTAGTTTTTTTTGGATTTTTCACTTTTTTTCCCAAAGCACTAAGACTAATGCAAAACAAAAAAGAATAATCAATTCCTAAGTAGAAACAAAACCTACTGAGACACCTCCCCGACAATGGTGCCAAAAAGTGATGAGCCCTAGTATTGCACCAAGGATGTTGCAACTCCTAAGGGCTTCTCAACTTAAATTATCACCTCAAGGTTCACACAAACTTAGAGGTGAAAGTGTTATATGCACAACAGGTTATGTTCTACTCATGTCACCCTCATTCATGAAATCGGATTAAGGTGTTCAAAGACCACTCGTCTAACTAATTACAATGAAAATTCCTTATGAAAGCATAAATGAACATGATTCTAACTACAAAGGTGAAAATGGCATTCATTAAATGTAAATGCCAATTGAAATTGCATGAAAGGAAAACGGTTAGTCTATATGCATAAGTAAATCATGCTACTCTACTGGCACACTTAATCAAATCAATAACCCATATGCATGCATCATTTGTCTACTCATACTTGCTTGAAAATGAGAAATCCAATCTTTAACATACTCATGAAGAAAAATACTAATTCTAACTTTGTTTTGCAATCTGATGGTTGTAGTGAGGAAAGAATGAGGTTGGAGTGGTCCTAGAGTCTTCCCTAATCATAAAATCATAATGTGAGGACCATTACTCAACTTGATTATGCCAGAGTCAAAGTATGTAGCCAATCTTGTTGGAGACAGTAATGTTACAAGTCTGCTACAACAAGTGCTACAGGAGGTCCTGTATTGCTATAGGAGGCCTTGTTTTGCTACAGGAGGAGGGTCTAAGAGATTTTTTGAGGAAAAAAATATGTCTTGAAGGCAGAGGAAGGTGGATGAAGATAAAAGGAGGTGAATGAAGGGCATGGGGGGCCCTTAACTAAGCCTAGTAACCCTCAGAGGTCTATCTTGCACCAAATTTGATGCCCACAATGTCCTTCATTTCCTGAACATAGTGAATTTGGAGACTGAATTTGGAAGCAAGGTGAGGTGCCTAGAGGGAAGATGGAGAGGTCCAGGTGGGATGTGAAAAGGTGTTCCCCCCTATAGATCAACATAGTTCTTACATCTAGCCAACTACATACACACAATGATCATTACTACAGTAAAGTAAATAATCATGGAAAAGATGAATTGAATTTTATTGAAGTCTACTCTAACCTACAAAACAACTTCAATTATCAAACCAACGTTGCTAAATCCTAAGTTTCAGAGATTAAATATACATAATAATTTCAATTTAGTACTTAACACTTTCCAATAAATCATAAACACATATTTTTGAGTTGTTATTGTGGATCTTTCCAATCACTCCTCCCATAAGAGAGGGGATAGGCAAGTGTGCAATCACAAGTTTTTATGATATACATCTACTGAAACAAAGAAAGAATTGCAATGCCTTGAAACAAGAACAAGAAATAAATACAAAAGAGGGACTAAATCCTATGGGTTGGGCCCAAACGCAAGGGTTTCAACCCTCCAAAACTAACTCAGAAGTAGATCAATGGTAAACTTCTCATTAACAGAAAATGATAGTCACATGCATCATATGCAAAATAAGAGTAACAATGTCAAGCACTAGGCTCTTAGTGGCTACCCCTAGTTGCAACAAAAATTTGAATCCTAATGAGCCTCTTGGCTGTTTTATTTATACAAAAGGGTAGTTGATGGAAACTCCCTTGAAAATAGGAGTGGTTCCAGTCCTCCTTGATCTTCACATGTACTTGGAGTTCCTCAGCTGCTTGTGAGTTTGAGCTATGAGTGAGGATCTTGTGATCTCAAGCCGAGTTAGAGAGTTAATGAGGTGGACAAGAAACCCTATATTCTCTCTTGGTTGTCTCCATCAAGCCCCTACATAGTAAATGCCTCTTTTCCTCCAAATTAATCACATTAGGCCATATAATATGATAAACACCCTTTAGTCTTCCTACTAAGAATATTATGGGTAAAAATGCGAATTAATGTAAGAAAAGGAGAGTTTCAAGGGCTATAGGATAGCACAATGAACTTCAAAATATACCTACTGATGGTAACCATCAATAAGAAGGAGTTATATATCAAACAAGCATAGGGCTTCAAGACACATGAGAGAAGCACACACGTGCAGGCTAAAGAGAGCATTATATAGGATCACACAAGTTCCCAGAACATGGTATGGTTAGATTGACAACTACATGCAGTAGATGGGCTTTGTGAAGAGTGAAGCAAGCTCTGATATCTATTATCTGATGGTTGGAGGTGAGCCACTCATCCTAGTTTTGTATGTGGATGATATCTTCTTGATAGGGTCATCAAGGTTCATAGAGGAATGCAATAGAAACCTGGCAGCAAAATTTCAGAGGAAGGATTTGGGGCTGATGCATTACTTCCTAGGCCTGGAGGTATGGAAAATGAACATGGAGATCTTCCTTGGGAAAGGGAGATACACTATGGAGATCCTGAAGAGGTTTAGGATGTAGGAATGTAGACCCATGACCATGCCTATGATTACTAACTAGAGGAAGATAGATGCTTTAGAGGACAGAGATGTGGACCCAACCTTGTATAGATAGCTCATCGTTTCACTCATGTATCTAGTCAACACCAAGCCAAACATCTGTTTCGCGGTCAACACTCTTAGTCAGTTTATGGTGGAACCTAAGAGGGTGAATTGGACATTAACGAGACACATTTTGAGGTACTTGAGCGAAACAATTGAGTATGGTTTTAAATATACTCAAGGTGATGGTTTAAGTTTATGCGGATATACATATGCAGACTGGGCAAGTAGTTCAATGGATTAGAAAAGCACTTCAGGGTGCTTCTTTAGTGTTGGATCATGGGTTGTCTCTTGGTGCAGCAAGAAACAAAAGTATGTGGCACTGACTTCCGTAGAGGCATAATACATGGAAGCAAGCATGGCTACATGCAAAGATATTTGGATTTGGGAAGCTGCTAGTGAGTTTGTTTGGTAAATGATTGGATTCTACCAGTATCTACTATGATAATCATAGTCGTATAAGGCTCTCTGAGAATCCAGTGTTCCATGATAGGTCGAAGAATATCAACATAAGCTACCACTTCATCAAAGATTGTGTGCAGCGTGGATCAGTTCGACTACAACATGCTCCCATAGATCAACAAGTTGCGGATATACTCACAAAGGCCTTGGGCAAGGAAAAGTTTGTATTGTTCAGGGATAAGATGGGAGTAGTGGAGAACACCTTCCTCGCTATGAGGGAGTGTTAGCTTTTAGTAGAAATGAACAAGTTTTCTAGTCTCGATGGTGCCTACTAGGTTAAGGGACACGAGATCTCCAAAACCCAGAAAAGGTTTCACAAGAAAATCTTTAGAAACACATCAATTAGATTAATTGACCAACAATTAATTATTTCCTAAGTTTAACTTAGGAAATTTGGTTAATTAAATCGTATTATTGAGGGAAATTGTTTTTTCTCTACACACTTCCAGAAAAGTCATTTGATAGAGTCAATATGATCTTAGCCATAAATTGAGATGTGATCATGGTTGTTGGTTGCTTAACAGATAATTATAAGAGCATGTTGATGGGGTTTGGAGAAGACGAGGAAAGTGAATCAAGCAGTTCAACTTACCCAGTTGTAGTGATTTAGTAAGGGCATAGTTGAAGTAGAGGGAGACATCGACAAAGGGGTTTCAATAGATATTTGGGAGGATAATTCCACAGAGTAATTTCCACAGCGATTTCTAGTTTCTAGACAGGAAGGAGGTCAATTTATTTGCAGAAGAGGAGGTCGTATTCAACTAGTGTGAGTAGCTAGCTTGACAGTGCAAGTGGCAAAGAGGAGCTTGTTTCAGAGTGCCAATGTTAGATATATCACCCAAATGCAGATTGAGTGGGCCAAGAGAAGTGATGGAGGAAAAACCACTTGCAGAGAAGGGTTCCTAGAGGCAATGTGAATTAGCCGAGAGCTGTAGTGCACATTTTTGATAGGCTGTGCTAGTGCTATGGAGAAGTGTGAGTTGATTAGGATAGGCCATATCGAGTTGCAGAGGAGGCTTTGAGTCTCTAGTTTTTTTTTTTTTTTTTTTTTTTGGACATCAATATTTGCCAGATATTTTCTAACGAGAGGTAAGAAAATCATTGTACTCTTAAATTGCTGAAGAAATTATAATAATAAAACCCTCATTTGTTGCATTGGTTTTCCCTTTGGGGCTTTGGACCAGGGACTATTGTCCAAAAATATTGGTGTCAAAATTATTGTGTGTATGTGCATTATTTTCTTAGTTATAGTATTTTATTTTCCGTAGCATATTTAATTCTGTAAAGAATTGTAGTTGTGAGTTATTCACTATTTTTCATGAAGTAATTTACAAAAGAGGAATAAACTGCATAAGTTAGGAGAATAATTTCCAATTGTTGCATTCATGCAAATTTCACATTTTATGCCTATATTTCATTTCCTATTTCAATTATTTCTTAAATTTAAGCTATAAGATTTAGATAACAAATTTGAGATGTAAGGAAATAAACCTGCATAATTTAGGGTTTCAAAATATTATAAGATATTTTGTGATGAATTTTTACAGTGGAATATCCATGATAATCTACAGATCATTTTGGTATCATAGTAGTTTTCTTTGGAATATTTATAAGAAATTTCAATATCTAGGAATCAACTTAAGACAAATATTATAGAACCCTAGCCATGGTAGATGAGTTTGTTCACAACAACCCTCAAGATCTAGTTGAAGAGATATTTGTGAAGCTAGAAGAGCAAGTCAATGACATCTCTCACAATATGGCCCTCCTCATGGCATCTTTAGCAAGTAAGCTTGGACCATTTGTGGAGTTTGTAGGATCTAATTCAAAGATTGAATATGAGGAGAAATTGATATAAAATGAAGATCCAAAAAGGGAGTCAAGGATAGAGCCACATACAGAGAAACTAAGTTCCAGTTCCATTACCCCTCCTTAGCCCTTATTTAAAATGGAAGAAAAAATTGATATCAAGACATAATAAGCTGAGATTGATGCAATGAAGTTAAAGCATTGGTTGAAATAGTTAAAGATCTATTTCAATGTCCACCATATCGAAGAAGAGAAAAATATTTCGTTTTCTAGATTGAAATTAGAGGGCCATGTATTGATATGGTGGGAAAGTAACTTAGAGACACTTAGGATGGAGGGTGATTTTCCAATATCTAAAGTGGGAGGATTTCAAAACCCTCAGCAAGTCCTAGTTTTACCCTATTGGGTATGTATATGAACACTATATTTGTTGGTATTACTTTAGGTAAAGGTAGGGGTAGAGTGTGCAAGAGTACACCATAAAATTTTGAAAGATGACTATTGTGTTAGGAACATCCCTTAAGAACTCAGATGTACTCTTCAAATATTAGGGGGGGATGTATTTTATTCACAAAATCAAGTGATGCTATTCAAGCACACAAGCACTGATGAGGCTTGCGTTCAAGCACAATAACTAGAAATTATAGGCCATAAAAAATGATAGTCAAGTGGTTCCAAATATAAAGGGTACCAAGATGTTTCCCAGGAGGGAAATAAGAATTGGAAAGGGAAAGATAAGAAGACAACAATGATTGAACATCAATTCAAGAATCCAAGTAACCACTATAGCCATTGCAATGTTGATGGTCACACTGAACAAAAATGTTGGAAACTACATTCGGTGTTGAACCCTAAGAAGGATGCCAAGAAGAAGAACCTTCTAGCCATAGATTTAAGCAATCAAGTAAAGAAAATTTCATATATGGATGAGAGTTTTCTTATAATGTAGAAGGAGGTGAATCTAATTAGCCTTCATTACAAAGAATAGAAGGACATGACAAAATTGTTCCATATCAAGATCCAAGTCAAGAAGACTAAGGTAGATGCTCTTGTAACAAACCCAACCCCTCTACCAACCTTAGGGAGGTAGGGTTTCCAAGTTTTTTTTATTCAATATGTTCTCAAAATAATTGCTTCTCAATATATTGGGGTGCTAGCAATATATCACTATCAAAGGAATGTTATTAGCTATATAAACAAAAAACAAAAAACAAAAACAAAAAACAAAAACAAAAAACAAAAACAAAAAACAAAAAACAAAAGCAAAAACAAAAACAAAAACAAAAACAAAAACAAAAAACAAAAACCAAAAAAAAAAAACCAAAAACCAAAAAACAAAAAAATTAGATGTTCTATAAAGATTATAACATACTTTGTCTTCTTATAAAATCTTACTATGGCACCAGTGAAGTCTACCATTGAAACTAGATTTTAACCTCTAAGTCAAAACCTAGTTCACTCAACTAGGCACAAAGTCATTAATATATAATTATACTCAAGATATATCGTAGCATGTAACATCAAAATAGACAAATATATTAGATACATTTACAGTTGAAAACCAACCAAATTAAAACAAATGAACAAACTTATTTGAAATAACTTGCATACAACTGAAGGAGGTTGTGCTCTTTTCCACCCTACCATAGGCTTAGTTGTGCTTGTTCTTTCCCAAAACCAGCCATCCCCTAGTCAAGTCGTGATACCATAAGTGGAGCAACTCAGGTTCTCAAGAATATTACTAGATATGAAAGCCACTCTCCTTCACAAGTAAATCATGGCAAAAATCATCTACCCACTAAGCCAAGGCTTTATTGAATTGTCCAGAAGCCTTCGTAATTGGCTGTAGTTTCACAAGGGAGTCCCTTCACTACATGTGCAGTCCCTCAACACCCTCCCCTCTTAATGCATGGTGAAACCAAACCAACATCAAATTTGTACTCACATTTTTCCTAGTTTGATTTTGGGTTTTCTTACCTAAAATCAACAACCAAATTCAAAATTTAATAGGTCCAATCACTCAAGAATGGACCTGTTGTGGCCGGCAACAACCCCCCCTTTGTTCATTTAAGTGTTGACCAAAATACTAAATGAATGGGGACCCTTAGTTAATTTTTAGGAAGAACAAGAGTTTCCTTTCCTCAAAATAAGGTTATCATCATAAGCTTAGGTAGGTCTTTTGAATATTTTAAACCTAAGTCTATGATAAGGAGAAAATCTTTAAAGTCGCGTTGCAAAAAAGATAGGAAATGCCTCCATTTCTCTTTAATATCAGTATGCGCAAGACCCTCGTGTTAAGTATAACATCGCGTTGCAACAAAGTAATACTCATAAGGAAAAACTTAAAGATTTACCGATCTGCGATAACACCGATCGCAAGATCGCATATCGCAGAAATGAGCCGGCAAGATTTGGCAAACATCAAACTTCTGCGATCTGCGATGTTGCGATCGCTGCGATATTGCTTTCTCGCAATCTGCGATGATGCGATTTGTGATGGCGCGATATGCGAAGTTACGTAAGCAAATCATAAATCACTTCATTATGAATCCTTCGGGCACGCCATTCAAAGAAAAGGCACTTACCATAATCTGACTCGAAATCATGCGCTTTTAATGATAGTAAATGAATTAGTTGTCAGTTATTAAATGAAGTAAAGACGCGTGCCTTTGTAGAGAATTACTTCACGTAAGGTGGCATATTTGATACATCTGTTGCATTTAAAACTCTCCCATCACCTTTCTGGATCAGTCATTTCCATTTCACTTGTAATCTGCAGGAACGAAGAGCTAAGACGATTCAAACCCAAACGCAGGAAGAAATGGGAAAGAAAAATAAAGCTCAAAGCTCTGAAGTGAAGGAAAAGACGAAGAAGATGGCGCCTTTGTATACAGACACAGCCTGTAACAGAGACGCAGGGATATCGACATGGGAAAGCATGTACAAGCTGCTTGAAGAGGAAAATCCTAGAATAATGAAGGTTGCTACTGTCGCGGGTGTTATCACTGAAAAGTCTGTTGTAAAAAATTTTAGCCTAGCTTAAAGACAGGGTGTTTTCGCAGCGCCATCTGTTTTAGTGATTTCGTAGCGAAATCACTAACCTTGCATTGGCTGCGCTGCGAAATTGGGAAATGACAAATATTTAAGGTGAATTGATGGAAACACTGCAGGAAACGAGGTTTATCAAACTGTTATATGTGGGCCTGTACTCCATTGAAGGAAGGGGATGATATGGTTCGTTTGCAATATGCATATTCTCATTGTTGTCACTTCATTGTTTCTGGCAAACGCTGGGGGCTATAGCTTATGAGATTTCTTATTATATTGTCACTTCATACTGAGGAGATCATGGGACCATGCTTTTCGGGAGCGCTTGCTAATTGACCCAAAGGAGCATCCTATATTGCTAGCTGAACCATCCTCCAATTCATGACAACAAAGGGAGAGAGCAGCAAAGCTTATGTTCGAAAGTCACAAGGTGCCAGCCCTATTTTAGCAAAGAATGCGGTATTAACTTCCTTTGTTTCAGGACATCCCACTTCTTCAGTTGTTGACTGTGGTGGTGGATCGACAACTGTTGCTGCAGTCCATGATGGTTATGTTGTTCAAAGGCTGTGGTGTCTTCTCCTATTGGCGGTGAGGTTATAACTGACTGCCTTATGAGGTTTTTGGAGAGTAAATGGATTTTGGTCAAGCCTCGATATTCATTCAAGAGAAAGGAGGCTCGACAGGGAGAATTTCAAAGTGTAGATATTGATTTTCCTAATACAACTATAAGCTACAAAAGATACGCACAGAGGTTTATTGTAAATGATTTCAAGGAAGCTGTCTGCCGTGTATCAGACACAGTCTTTGATGAATCTTCTTATTCTAACATTCCAACAACAATCTTATGAACTCCAAGATGGACAGGGCATTCACTTCGCGGGCTTCCCCAGATGGTTATCGAGAGTATAAACAAGTGTAATGTGGATAATTTAGTGCTTTGTTCAGATATGTGTCAATACGCGGGTTTATATGAGAGCACCGTTTTCATATCATGGCCGGTGGAGATTCCTTTCCGCTATGGGTGAAACCGATTATTGGCAGGTGGCAAATTCATGAAATAGTATTTATGTCTTGGGTGCAAGTGTTTGATGAAGTGCCAGAGAGAGAGATGTAATTCATTATCTTTGTAGCCTAGCTCCACAAGAGTTCTTTTTCCACGCAAACGGGTGGCAGAGAGGCAATGACTACGTCCCAAAGAATTCGAGATAAATCGGTGAATGAATGGTTGGAAGCTTTTTATGCTTCATGGCTGCGCTCAAAGAACTGGATTGACCTCTTCGATGCCATTTTTGTCAAGGTTCATTTCATTGGAAATGTTCGGTATCTTCCCATTTCTCGGATAAATTCAGTACATGTTTACCTGTTACAAGTGCCACGGTGTTAAGTTGCTAAAGAGTAAGCCCGAAGTCAGAGTGCAATCGGAGAAAAAGATTTTGTCAACTTGCAAACGGCGCAGAGGAAATTGGGAAGGTTTAGAAATCCCCAGAAGAAGTAGACAGTTTGCATGGCGAGCTTCTGTTGAAATGGCAAGGAACTGAAACAGAGAAGGCAGAGGGTTTTGAGATCGATTCACCTTACTTGCACTGCAAAAGTGATCAGGAAGACTATGAGGTTGTGCGAAAAGGGGGCAAGTACAGCGAGGTTTTGAAGGGTGTTAAAATATCATGAAACTTCACAAAACCAAAAAATGACGAGAAAAACCTCATGCTTTATGCATATTCATTCTCTCATTCTACCGTTCGCGCTACAAACTTTCGAAAGAGCCATCTAGCTCTATGATACTCCCGAGTCCCGACGGATTTGAACTTCGAAACTACTGCAGTGATGTAAGGCGAAAGCAAGCGGCAGGATGTGATTCTATAGACAGTATCTCAGGCTTTCGCTCATAGGCTTGTGCTCTATGCAACTTCTCCAACTCTGTTGGCTTTTCCTCGAGAGAATGGCTTCTGTGATAGTGCCGAGGAATTGGGCTCCGTGGAATCGGAATACAATGGGCCATGTTTGGTTCTGCTGCGGAATTGTAGAGTACCACCTCAAGAATTTGAACAACATATTTTATGTACTTTTCTTCGAGGGTATATTATGAGGATGTACTGGTGCCAATATGTTGTCTCTAGTAAAGTTCAGATGGTGTCACACATCAGGTCATTGATAGAACTTCTGAGTCCGAGTTCTAAACCTTGGCCATGCAATAAAAATGATGAAGAAATGCAGGAAAATGTCTTTTCTGGATCTGGTGGTGCATTTGATTCTCAGGATTCAACTTTATTGGATTGCAAAGCATTATGAAAACTAAAATTCAGATTACAGACCCATCCTAGAGCACTTGCAAAATCTTTATTGGACGAGCTGCCAGAACTTGAGTGCAGTCTTCATGGGTTTACACACACTATATATGTGGTTGAGATTGATGGAACCCTTCACTATGGATTAGGCATTGGCTCAAACATGTATCTACCAGGATCCAATAGGGAGGCTCTTTCAAAAGGCTGTGTATCCAGAGCTTCAACGAAAATAGAGGAGGCAATGCATGTTGCTGACTTGAAGTTACACCGAAGCATGCTTGTGCTTGATGTTGGGTTGCATCAGGGGTTTCACAGTCAATAAGATATGTATGCAGGGCCTCACGAAAGGGTAGGTGCAATTGGCATGAGTCAAGTACAGTGAGAAAATAGAAATAACAGCACTTTTGAGCCGAAAGAGTTCAAGGAATGATTCAGACTTGTGTGTATGGCAACAGAAGAAATTGATAAAGTCTTCTTGTTGATTGTATTGGATGGGCAGACCAGCATCATAACATACAACTTTTATGCCTTTGGATAAGACAGAAAATTACATTAACTGTAAGAAATAGCAGCAAAAGGAGATGTAGGGTCATGATGTTTCTGTGCATACATCGGTTTTGGGAAAACCACATATTCTATATGACTATAATGACAGATCTCAGAAGGTTGATTAAGACACTCAGGCTCTCAGAGCTATAGCCAAAGTTATATTGTACTGCCTTGTTTATATACCTTCAGAATTCCGCACCTTTACTGCAAATATATTTTGGTCAGGGTTGAATACTTTAACAGCAAATGCATCTCAAGTACTGTTACAGGAATGTGCTGGCTATCATGAATGTGTTATGCTGCATGAACTCGGTTTTTCCATGGGTACTATTAATTGGATAAAGGATTATCAACTTTGTTCACTTGATGCAGAACATTCTAGCATGTCTGAAGAATGTCGTGAACTAAACAGTACGCAAACAAAGGTGAAACTGAAGAATGGCAACACGAGGAGTTTAGAGGAAGACTGTGTTTTTTAAATCACACAGCAGTTTCGTAGCGCGCTACGAAACTGCTGTAGGTGATGTTTTCAATGCAGAATAAACAGTTTGACCGGGAATGTTAGAAGAGAGACACCTGTACATCAATACAGCCTACAGCTCATCTGGAGACATGGTATTTGGTAGCAGCGTTCAATACCTTGAGTTATTAAAGATTTGGGAACATGCTGCTACATTTTCGGAGAATGTTGGGAGACAGAGACCGTAAAAACAGAGCACATCTTTTGGTCAATTAATGAGCCATCAGCGCTTTCAAGCATCCAAGGTTAGCTGGTTTATTGCATCTTTAGCTCAGCCATCTCAGCCTAACTGAAGGAGGACAGCTATCAAGGATCCAAGAAGAATCATGTTACGAGGAGAATGGAATTAGTGTTTTAGTTTGATTAGGATTTTGTGTAATTAGAGCACAATACCTTGTGTATTTATTAAGTTTGTTTAGAAATAGATAAGGTTAATTAATGATAGACCATCGAGCTCTCCCCTCATGCTTGAGGAGGAGACTCGAAGTAGTGAAATATGTTTTCCTATATATAGTGAAAACTCTGATGTAATTGGGGTTGGGAGATTTATAAAAAAACAGAGCTTTCATATTGGCTTTTGGAAAAAAGACTTTGACAGTAATACAAGCAGTACTTTTTCTTCCCAAGATTCATCATGTGTTAAAATGCTCAGAGTATAGGTAGTTTGGTCTTTATTCTTCTTGTTTTACAGCTCACTAAATATGCAATCACTCTGAATTCACCTAGTGCTCAGACTTCCTGTGTATGTTTATGAGTTGAGTTCTTCTTGAGAAATGTTCTGAGGATTTAGACATAGTATGCCTTGGCTTCCATGAATGAGTAATTGATTATTTACTGCAGAAGTGTTTGACTCCATGAGCCCAATGGAAGAGGTCCTATTTTGTTGTTCCAACCAGCTTATTTTCAACATACTGTTTTGAGAGTTAGCCATCTTTTCTTGCCCTTAATGCATATCAAAAATCTGTGAGAGAGCCCTCTCTGACTAAGGAGGCTAAGCCTTAGTCTAAAGCCTGGTTTGAAATAGTTGCATGAGATCTTGCTAAGTAGCAGCCCTTAGTACACGATTTTGTGATAACATTTTGGTGCGTCTGCCGGGAGCCTGAAGTCTATTCATTCCCGAAATTTAGAGGCTAAACTTCTGAAGGTAGCAGGAGCTCAGACATCTTTTGAGGCTGCGAAACTACCTTGGCGACTCCACACAGCAAATAACAAATTAGAAGGTGACTCCACTGCTAGAAGATCAGTAGCTTGATGAAGTTACAAGATGAGTTCCACTGCAAGAATGAATGCCAGGTATGCTCCTATGAATCGGTCTCATATCCCTGGTTTTCCAAATCCTATGCCAAAGGTTGATTGGTTAGATGATCTTCCAATATTCAAAGATGAAAAGAAGGACAATGTTGCTCTTCATTTGGTTAGGTTTCATATGCATGTACGCAGTCTTAAGGTTCATTTCCCTGAGGATTGTCTCATGAGGATGTTTATGGCCACTTTAGAAGGAAAAGCATGGTCTTGGTATAAAAGTTTGGAGAATGGTTCATTATCTTCTCTTGTTGATTTCCATGATGTGTTCTGTGGAATGTATAAAGAAGGATATCCTTCCTTATTGCTGCTTAAAGATTGTTGTAGGCATTCTTTAAATCTTATTCAGTACTTGGAGGATTGTTATGGTGATGATGAGTTTATGGATGAAGAAATTTTAGAGGCTCTTCATAACAATGCATTCCAACACCAAGGAGAAGATATAACATCCCATGAAACACAGCATGAGGAGCAGCAGGAATTTACTTGTGAAAACCATGTTTTATCCTTAGATATTGATGTAGAGATGCAGCAGATTTGTCAGGTTTCAGATCATGATGGAGATGAAATTGATTGCACTCAGCAAGAAGAAATATTGGAGGAAATTTTCTATGACCCTCAGGCAGAGGAAAAGCTTGCTCAATTTTGTAATTCCTTGCAGCAGCTTACTTCAAATAATGATCATAGTAGTGAGGAAAATTACATTGTTTGTGAGCATCATTCAGAAAGGCAGTTGGATAGCATATCAAATAAATTTGGTGTGGCTGAAGATAAGTTGCCTAAAGATACAGAAAGTTTTGAGAATCAGCAAACTAACCATGTGTTTTTTGACCCTATAGCTGAATACATGGAAAGGATTTACTGTTCAGGCAGCTTCCAGTTATATTTTCATGTTGAAGAACAGTTACACCTCATGCTGCCTCGGTTACTTCAGTATCTGATTTATTTTTGTTTCAAGCACAGCCAAAGGACTCAAATGTCAGATAAGATAAATGATTGGCTACATTGGAAATATCATGTTGCTTGAGCTACAAGTGGAGCTTGCAGCTGATAGGGTAGGTAGGTATAGGTAAATGCAAATAAGCTCAAGGTCAACTGAGCATTTTTCAGTAGATGTAGCTTTCATTCTCCTACAGTCATGCTTGTCAAGCAAATTTCTGTTTGTTATAAATGGATAAGGCACTGGACCTGCGAGTTCTTAGTGTACCACAAGGGCACACTATCCCAAGTGGAGCCGCTGTTATCACTGAAAAGTCTGTTGTAAAAAATTTTAGCCTAGCTTAAAGACAGGGTGTTTTCGCAGCACCATCTGTTTTAGTGATTTCGTAGCGAAATCACTAACCTTGCATTGGCTGCGCTGCGAAATTGGGAAATGACAAATATTTAAGGTGAATTGATGGAAACACTGCAGGAAACGAGGTTTATCAAACTGTTATATGTGGGCCTGTACTCCATTGAAGGAAGGGGATGATATGGTTCGTTTGCAATATGCATATTCTCATTGTTGTCACTTCATTGTTTCTGGCAAACGCTGGGGCTATAGCTTATGAGATTTCTGATTATATTGTCACTTCATACTAAGGAGATCATGGGACCATGCTTTTCGGGAGCGCTTGCTAATTGACCCAAAGGAGCATCCTATATTGCTAGCTGAACCATCCTCCAATTCACGACAACAAAGGGAGAGAGCAGCAGAGCTTATGTTCGAAAGTCACAAGGTGCCAGCCCTATTTTAGCAAAGAATGCGGTATTAACTTCCTTTGTTTCAGGACATCCCACTTCTTTAGTTGTTGACTGTGGTGGTGGATCGACAACTGTTGCTGCAGTCCATGATGGTTATGTTGTTCAAAGGCTGTGGTGTCTTCTCCTATTGGCGGTGAGGTTTTAACTGACTGCCTTATGAGGTTTTTGGAGAGTAAAGGGATTTTGGTCAAGCCTCGATATTCATTCAAGAGAAAGGAGGCTCGACCGGGAGAATTTCAAAGTGTAGATATTGATTTTCCTAATACAACTGTAAGCTACAAAAGATACGCACAGAGGTTTATTGTAAATGATTTCAAGGAAGTTGTCTGCCGTGTATCAGACACAGTCTTTGATGAATCTTCTTATTCTAACATTCCAACAACAATCTTATGAACTCCAAGATGGACAGGGCATTCACTTCGCGGGCTTCCCCAGATGGTTATCGAGAGTATAAACAAGTGTAATGTGGATAATTTAGTGCTTTGTTCAGATATGTGTCAATACGCGGGTTTATATGAGAGCACCGTTTTCATATCATGGCCGGTGGAGATTCCTTTCCGCTATGGGTGAAACCGATTATTGGCAGGTGGCAAATTCATGAAATAGTATTTATGTCTTGGGCGCAAGTGTTTGATGAAGTGCCAGAGAGAGAGATGTAGTTCATTATCTTTGTAGCCTAGCTCCACAAGAGTTCTTTTTCCACGCAAACGGGTGGCAGAGAGGCAATGACTATGTCCCAAAGAATTCAAGATAAATCGGTGAATGAATGGTTGGAAGCTTTTTATGCTTCATGGCCGCGCTCAAAGAACTGGATTGACCTCTTCGATGCCATTTTTGTCAAGGTTCATTTCATTGGAAATGTTCAGTATCTTCCCATTTCTCGGATAAATTCAGTACATGTTTACCTGTTACAAGAGCCACGGTGTTAACTGCTAAAGAGTAAGCCCGAAGTCAGAGTGCAATCAAAGAAAACGATTTTGTCAACTTGCAAACGGCGCAGAGGAAATTGGGAAGGTTTAGAAATCCCCAGAAGAAGTAGATAGTTTGCATGACGAGCTTCTGTAGAAATGGCAAGGAACTGAAACAGAAAAGGCAGAGGGTTTTGAGATCGATTCACCTTACTTGCACTGCAAAAGTGATCAGGAAGACTATGAGGTTGTGCGAAAAGGGGGCAAGTACAGCGAGGTTTTGAAGGGTGTTAAAATATCATGAAACTTCACAAAACCAAAAAATGACGAGAAAAACCTCATGCTTTATGCATATTCATTCTCTCATTCTACCGTTCGCGCTACAAACTTTCGAAAGAGCCATCTAGCTCTATGATACTCCCGAGTCCCGACGGATTTGAACTTCGAAACTACTGCAGTGATGTAAGGCGAAAGCAAGCGGCATGATGTGATTCTATAGACAGTATCTCAGGCTTTCGCTCATAGGCTTGTGCTCTATGAAACTTCTCCAACTCTGTTGGCTTTTCCTCGAGAGAATGGCTTCTGTGATAGTGCCGAGGAATTGGGCTCCGTGGAATCGGAATACAATGGGCCATGTTTGGTTCTGCTGCGGAATTGTAGAGTACCACCTCAAGAATTTGAACAACATATTTTATGTACTTTTCTTCGAGGGTATATTATGAGGATGTACTGGTGCCAATATGTTGTCTCTAGTAAAGTTCAGATGGTGTCACACATCAGGTCATTGATAGAACTTCTGAGTCCGAGTTCTAAACCTTGGCCATGCAATAAAAATGATGAAGAAATGCAGGAAAATGTCTTTTCTGGATCTGGTGGTGCATTTGATTCTCAGGATTCAACTTTATTGGATTGCAAAGCATTATGAAAACTAAAATTCAGATTACAGACCCATCCTAGAGCACTTGCAGAATCTTTATTGGACGAGCTGCCAGAACTTGAGTGCAGTCTTCATGGGTTTACACACACTATATATGTGGTTGAGATTGATGGAACCCTTCACTATGGATTAGGCATTGGCTCAAACATGTATCTACCAGGATCCAATAGGGAGGCTCTTTCAAAAGGCTGTGTATCCAGAGCTTCAACGAAAATAGAGGAGGCAATGCATGTTGCTGACTTGAAGTTACACCAAAGCATGCTTGTGCTTGATGTCGGGTTGCATCAGGGGTTTCACAGTCAATAAGATATGTATGCAGGGCCTCACGAAAGGGTAGGTGCAATTGGCATGAGTCAAGTACAGGGAGAAAATAGAAATAACAGCACTTTTGAGCCGAAAGAGTTCAAGGAATGATTCAGACTTGTGTGTATGGCAACAGAAGAAATTGATAAAGTCTTCTTGTTGATTGTATTGGATGGGCAGACCAGCATCATAACATACAACTTTTATGCCTTTGGATAAGACAGAAAATTACATTAACTGTAAGAAATAGCAGCAAAAGGAGATGTAGGGTCATGATGTTTCTGTGCATACATCGGTTTTGGGAAAACCACATATTCTATATGACTATAATGACAGATCTCAGAAGGTTGATTAAGACACTCAGGCTCTCAGAGTTATAGCCAAAGTTATATTGGACTGCCTTGTTTATATACCTTCAGAATTCCGCACCTTTACTGCAAATATATTTTGGTCAGGGTTGAGTACTTTAACAGCAAATGCATCTCAAGTACTGTTACAGGAATGTGCTGGCTATCATGAATGTGTTATGCTGCATGAACTCGGTTTTTCCATGGGTACTATTAATTGGATAAAGGATTATCAACTTTGTTCACTTGATGCAGAACATTCTAGCATGTCTGAAGAATGCCGTGAACTAAACAGTACACAAACAAAGGTGAAACTGAAGAATGGCAACACGAGGAGTTTAGAGGAAGACTGTGTTTTTTAAATCACACAGCAGTTTCGTAGCGCGCTACGAAACTGCTGTAGGTGATGTTTTCAATGCAGAATAAACAGTTTGACCGGGAATGTTAGAAGAGAGACACCTGTACATCAATACAGCCTACAGCTCATCTGGAGACATGGTATTTGGTAGCAGCGTTCAATACCTTGAGTTATTAAAGATTTGGGAACATGCTGCTACATTTTCGGAGAATGTTGGGAGACAGAGACCGTAAAAACAGAGCACATCTTTTAGTCAATTAATGAGCCATCAGCGCTTTCAAGCATCCAAGGTTAGCTGGTTTATTGCATCTTTAGCTCAGCCATCTCAGCCTAACTGAAGGAGGACAGCTGTCAAGGATCCAAGAAGAATCATGTTACGAGGAGAATGGAATTAGTGTTTTAGTTTGATTAGGATTTTGTGTAATTACAGCACAATACCTTGTGTATTTATTAAGTTTGTTTAGAAATAGATAAGGTTAATTAATGATAGACCATCGAGCTCTCCCCTCATGCTTGAGGAGGAGACTCGAAGTAGTGAAATATGTTTTCCTATATATAGTGAAAACTCTGATGTAATTGGGGTTGGGAGATTTATAAAAAAACAGAGCTTTCATATTGGCTTTTGGAAAAAAGACTTTGACAGTAATACAAGCAGTACTTTTTCTTCCCAAGATTCATCATGTGTTAAAATGCTCAGAGTATAGGTAGTTTGGTCTTTATTCTTCTTGTTTTACAGCTCACTAAATATGCAATCACTCTGAATTCACCTAGTGCTCAGACTTCCTGTGTATGTTTATGAGTTGAGTTCTTCTTGAGAAATATTCTGAGGATTTAGACATAGTATGCCTTGGCTTCCATGAATGAGTAATTGATTATTTACTGCAGAAGTGTTTGACTCCATGAGCCCAATGGAAGAGGTCCTATTTTGTTGTTCCAACCAGCTTATTTTCAACATACTGTTTTGAGAGTTAGCCATCTTTTCTTGCCCTTAATGCATATCAAAAATCTGTGAGAGAGCCCTCTCTGACTAAGGAGGCTAAGCCTTAGTCTAAAGCCTGGTTTGAAATAGTTGCATGAGATCTTGCTAAGTAGCAGCCCTTAGTACATGATTTTGTGATAACAGCGGGCTCACAACGCTCTTCCGAGGCGTCCTTAGAGGAGCTAGCATGTTCATTTCTTCACAGGATAGGAGCAAGACCCAAAATTCTACCATATACGGATATGATCAAGTGGATACTTGACAATGCAGACATGAACAACAAACAATTCAAGGTTCAAGGACACGGGCTCATCGGATCTTTCGCTGCGCAAGATTTGTAGCTTATGTATCATCTTCCTGAACCGCAGGCGACTTACAATGCACAATTCGTTAAGAAATTTGTGGCAAAGAACCCAGACCTATCAAAGACCACCAAAGATTGGTCCAGAAAAGAGGAGTCCCTCAAAAAGGACAAAAACGGTATGTACAGCACTGGTTCCCTCACCTCTCCGTATTGTTTTGCTGCGGCCATGCTTTGTAGGTTATTTGGGATGCCGGATATCAATAAGTTTTCGTCTAAATGGCTACCATTAATTGATGCTGCCACAAACGCCGATATTATGGATTGGGCCAAGATCCTTTCTGATAATCTATACACAGCTGTTATCGATTACCGGTCTAAAAGATCCTTGTCTCAAAGGATCTATCCTCCTTTTTATCTGTCTGCATATGTTATGGATTCTATTTGTTATGTGTCTAAATTTCCCATTATGGGTTGGAAATGGACTACCCAGGACCCATTACCTATCCATGTTTATCATAAGGTGTTATGGGATTCTCAGTTCGTCCCTCACTTCTACCAGATTTGCCACGGGCTTATTTTGCCCTTGTATAGAATAATGTATGATGAAGACCCCCCAAGGTGCTCACCCGAGGCACAAATAGACATCATCCCCATCGCAAGATGGTTCGGGGAAGAATGGTTTACCTATATTAGAGTGTTTGGAAGCACTGTACCTCCACATGTCCTACCTCTATATATCCCTGATAAACTTTTGGCTCGGGAAATTGCTTATCAAACCTGTTCAGAAGGCGGCCTGACCAAAGACCTAAAGGACAAAAAGAAGGCCATCTGGCCTCAATTTCCTGTAGCTTGTGGGGCCTTCTCATTATTCGATGTAGGACACGCTTTCACCGAAGTGGAGAATGTGACGTGTCTACAATTATTTAAATTCCCAGCAAGGCCATTTGACCCAAATGATGTTGCCCAAGATTTCACAACGAACATCAAAATAAAAGTATTCGTTGGAAAGAAAGATTTGTTTGATGATTTGTTTCAGAGTAGAAGCTCACTCCAAGAAATTTTGTGGGAAGCTCGGTCGAGGTTGTCTCCAGATGACCTCCAAAGATTCATGTTATACAGGGAAAGAAGGCTGGCCAGTGTTCCTCTAGAGAAGCTGCGACTGCCTACCAGAGAACCAACTCCAAGCATTAGCCTCAGTGGAAACTCTAGCACTTCCAGATCTAAATCCAACGCTGCGCAAGGAGTACCTGAACATCCTAAAGAGTCTGGATGCGACCAAGGAAAAAACGAAGAAACAACTAAAGATACAACTCAGTCAAGTGCAATGTCGCAACAGCAAGTTATCGCCTCCCCGCCAAGAGATGTCCCCCCTCCTGTCATCGAAGCACCACTCGTCACAACAGAACTGGACAAAGAATGGGAAACCTTCAATGAACTGATCAATCTTGAAGGGCAAGCCCCAAAAACACCTGTGAACAATACACAGGTAGTGCAAGAAGTGGTTTCGACCATAGTCAGCAGTGTCACAGAAACGGAGCACATTCCTATCGCTCCACCTTCTGAGCTTCTACTTAATGTAGAAGAAATTCCCCCACTGGATGTATTTTATAGTCCCCAACACAAAGCAGTTGTAAGGAGACAGAGGAAGAAAAGAAAACTAGAAAATACACTGTCACAAAATGCTGAACATTTGGACATCTTATGGAAAGACCCCAACAATAACCCGACTGAAAATCTCACTAAGCTGTCTCATATCGCAGGAGCATATGCTTCTGCAACTATTGACAAGGCATCGGAAGTTCAGCAACTATTGAAAGAACAAGAAGATCAAATACAGCTACTACAATGACAGTTGCAACAAGCCAATGCTAATATTGAAGCTTCCAAACAGCTCGAGAAGCTGCAGGAAGACTTTCAACAGATGCAAATAGGCTATCAAAGAAGTCTAGACGAGAAAGGAAAACAATTGCAGACTTTACAGGAAATGCATAAAGATGAGCCTAAGCTGGCAGAATTTATTTCAGAATCTATTGGCTTAAATGAGCAACTACTGCAGCAACAGGAAGAGTTGGGACGTAAAATATCACAGTGGAGTCACTATTGCGAGCTTAGCGATAAAATCACCAATCAAGTGGTAGACTTACGGAGTGACTATGATCAGAGTGACAGACGGGTGACGGAATACTTAACTTGGCAGGATGAAGATGAAGGGAAAAGAGTAGGTGCACCCAGGATAAACGAAAATCATAAAGAATTGCTCTTTAATAAATGGGACGATCAAATCAGGCAGGCGGAGAGAGCAACGGAGACAGCGGCTACACAGGCAAGCATTCTTATCGACTGTGTAAATGAGAATTTACACAGGGCCAATTTAATAGCAGAGACCACCCCGGGGTACCTACCAAATAAGTTACAACTGGAAGCAGAATGGAAGCAGAAAGCTCAGGCAAAGGGAAAAGCGATCCAAGCATTAAACAGGTTGAATTGGGAATGTTACTGGACATACTTGGTCAAACCACACAGTCAATGGATGACGGTGAAATGCATCACAAACGCGGCCGAAAAAGTAGCGCCAGCTCTCGTAGATGTTGTTTTCGCAGCCCAGCTTAGCGCAGAAGTCAGTTAGCCGACTCTCCTCAAGCCCATGATGAACACTTGCAACTTTAAGGACCAAATTCAGAAGTAGCCTTATTTTAGAATGTTATTTTTTCTTTTTAATTAGATTAGAAAAAGGACGGTCATTTGAAAACCGCATCCTAAATTTTGTAAAAATACTATTATTAGAATTAGGAAGTAGTATTTTAACCCTTCTCATGCATTTAGAGAAGGGTCCAAAAATTTGTCAAAAACTTATCCTCGGAACATGCACTTCTGCACCCTCAGAGGAGGTTTTGATGAATGGATGGATCGAGATTTATTAATGTTTGCATTTGACGTCTGCTACTGATGTTGCACTTCTGTACTCTTAGTAGATGTTAGAACAAGTAGAGATAAATCATTTTTGCTTGAAGCTTGTGAGTAGGATTAGTCATAAATGGTACTTTTATCTCTTGACCATTTCTGCTTATATTCTTAAAGTGATATACAGTTTTCAGTTGTTTATATGTTAATGCATGAATGTGTGGGTTACCATTTGGCACTTATTTACGGTGGAGTCATCTATTTGTGTTTGATATATGAATAACTTATTATGCGATATGTTGTTCACAACTGTTTTGCTTAACCTTTTATTCAAAGTGGTTTATCTTAATTGATTTCTATTCTTATGATAGCTGAATGATCTTTATTACCAGTTATTGTTCGAAATCTTTTTAGATCGCATAATAGAAGAAATACACCCCGGGTTAGCGTAGATCAGATGTGTTGTTTCTCATTAGATTACAATAGCATAGAGTTAGTTTAGAAGTTTGACTTAAATTAGCTTTAAGTACTCTTAGATCAGCATCATCCAGCTCTACACACACACACCCCTTAGATTGGGAAACTGGTCCCATTATCCCCAGTCGGACCCGCTATACCAAACGGATAAGGAGCTGCCAACCAAGGTCCGGACCGGGTGGGTATCCCCCTTGTTGTCGACCCGATTTTCGGGGCTTCAACATACTTGGCGCTAGAAGGAGGGCCTGAACATAGTGTCTGTTGGAATGATTTTCAATTGTAAAATTTGAATCAGGATGGTTGCTCATAAAATTCCTATTTGGAGTTGCATCCATGTTCCTACCTCTTCCAACACTCCACCAGAAGTGGTAAGACTCTTGTCTCAGGTAAAATTCAATGGTAAGAATAATTCTTCTGCTTTTAATCATGCTCTTCAATTTATTCAAAAAGTTTCAAGTTCTGATATTCAGAGAATTGATGAAGGCATTTTATGCAGAATTTTTACTCTTACATTCACGGCGGAAGCTAGAAAATGGTGCAGAACCCTCCCAGTTGCATCAATTCACAGCTGGGACCAATTCGTCAAGACTTTCATTTTTGAATTTGATTGTTATGACTATGACCAGGTATATGATGAAATTGATTATCTACGGAAACAAGATGAATCTGTTAGGGATTTTAATATGTGATTTCATCTTAATTGTCTAAAGTATGATCTTGAAAGTGAACTCATGGATGAAGAATCTTCAGATTATGCTGAGTATTCCCTGCCTCCTATGTCTGATCAAGCAGAAATTAGTTCAAGCTTTGTCTCATTTTCTTCTAATGTGAATGAGGATTCCAAGTTGAATATACAAATCAGCCATGATGAAGAAATTCCCTAAAGCCTAGGAGTCATGCATGCTCTAATGCAAGAAGACAAAAGCGAGAATGCTGGAAAAAGGCCTACCTTGGAACCAGGAGATGACTTTGATACAAGGTCAGATAATATCATTGCAAATCAACTAATGCAGATGCCAAGGTTAGAACAGCAAACTATTTCTCTTTCAAAAAGTATCAGTACACAAAGGTATGATCTAAAGCCCGATGTCTATGATGAATCTGATGAACAAAGATTTTTCCATGATGAGATTTTCAAATGCATTGTTCCAGAATCGCATTTTTCTCTTTACCCTGATGTTTTTAGTGATGATAATTTTTCCCCTCTCAATATTAAAGATATCTCAAAAAACACAGAGGATTATTCAAATGAGTCATCATTAGGTTTTCAAGATAAAAAGACAGCTATAGAACATCCTTTGACCATTTTCAAACAAGAACCACTTGACCTTCCTTGTCTGAAAATATATGACGAAAAAGAGAAATCTAGGGAAACCTGTAAAATCATTTATGATAGTTACTTTGACAACGATGATGTTGTTGATCTATCCCAAGTAACTCAACTAAGCTTAGATAATGAGAGATATCCTAATTCAGAAATCATATCAGTCAATCCTCATTTCAAAGTAAAAGATCATTTGCATGATTTTACTATCCAAAACAATACCCCGATCTATGATTCATATCATGAGAAAACCCCCATGCATGTCCACAATCATAACTTGTCTTCTGATTCACAAGACGGAATTCGAAATTGCTCAGATCCCATAATTCTGGCCAGTTCTTGTGAGAAGCAAGATATTACAAGTAAATCCCAGTTGTGCTGTAACATTATTTGTACAGATAATCATTTCTTTCTTTCTCACTTGCACTCATTTTGTACAAAATCAGATTGTGTTTTAAATTTTCACACTTTTGATAGATTACTGTGGCATGTTGAGCATCTTATCAAGGAACATTCGAAAGACGTGATACCATTTTGGAGAGCCAAACTGTGTCAAGAAAGTATAGAACCTTTTCAATTTCAAGATCAATCAATATCAGACTTTCTTAAAAAACTTCTTTGGCATCCAAAACATCATCAACGAAAGAAAGTACCTTTCGAAACTTGTTGGCAATTCGCGCCAATTGATAAGAATATTTCCAAGAATTTCCATCTATTCTGCATTGATTTATTTAGTGATTTATATATGGAAACTTTCCTTTTATACGAAATCGCTAAAAGCTCAACTTTAACGAACAGTAGGTTACAAGCCATTGAAACTAAAAAATCATATTCACAACCTGGCTTGTCATCTTTCCTATTATGAGATCATCAATCCATAACAGAAATTCATCCTGATTTTTATGATCTAATAGGTTCCCAGTTGGAAAGAAGTTTTCATGAGAAAGAAATATCAGACAGAATTCCAACTGAGGTTACATATTCTTATTCCACATCCAACATTAACAGTTCAGGAAAAGTTTTGTTCTTAATGCTAATGTTTGGAAGTTACATACGGCTAGGAATAAAAATGAAGAGATGGTTCCACTGGAAATATCATTTCACCTAGTTAATTTTCTGTATATAGTTAGAATAGGAGTAGGAGTAATTTAGCTAGTTTATTAGGTTTTAGGTTCACTTTTAATAGTTGGTAGAAAAGAGATTATCCCTATTCTGTGCATAATCCTAAAGAATGTCTGCCTCTCATTTCGTTAAAATTTTTCCCCATAGTAAAATTTGCTATGGTTAACAGCATTTGACATTTACTAAAGACACCATTTCTCTGTCAGGTTTTGAACTTCTGCTTGTGTAAATAGCAAATCTTTCAGAAACTTGATCTTTATTATTAATAGATATAGTTAAAAACTTTAAACCAGATACGATACTAGTGTCAAATTCCAAAAAACTTGACAAAAGTAATCTTAGTAAAGAAATTGTTTTATATCAGTACGATGAAAAGTATCAATAACAAAATAAAGATTCCCTGTAGAAACAGCCATTTCCAAAAAAATTTATTATTGTCGTCCAGAGCTTTCTTAAGGAAAGCAATGATATCCTCCCTGTTAGAGAAAATCGCAACATTCAGAGAGACAATCCAAGAAACGCTATATCTCAAAGAATAAGAGGTCTCATCATGAGCCGGCTTATCATGATCACAGATATTATAACTTATTGACTTTGCCAAAACTGTCCACCAAAACAGGGCAACGACTCAAGATTGTTGAAATCAAAAGACAAGGGGTCTCATCACGAGCCAGCTTGTTCAGCAAAAGTGTAAATCAAGTGAATGACTGTGTCATAATTTGGCTACCAAACCAAGACATTGTTCTTTAGAGAGGAAAAAGTGTCAATCTAGGTTTTTCTCCGAAGGTTGTAGATCGCCTTAAGCAGGATAAAGGATCATTACTAGGTAATAGGTAACCTTGTCGAGGCTATGGACGCCTGCTGGCAGCAGAGGCTCTACCTGTGGTAAAAGAGCATATTTAAAAGACTGCTACACAGGGGAGACTTTATTTTATTTTTTACAAGACCAAGTAATGGCTAATGTAAATGCAAGGACAAGCTGAGGATACAAGTAATTAAAATAGAAAGAGGTTGAAACGAAATATCATTGACAGTTTGAAGTATGACATGCTTTATCTTTTTATAATAAAGTTTAAGTTTCCTGAAAAAAAAAAAAAATTGTTTCGGAAGTTTAAAAAAAATTCATTAGAAAATCAGAGATAACTGGTTCTCCCAAGTGAATCGCCAATTGTTGTGGCCGACAACAACCCCCCCCTTTGTTCATTTAAGTGTTGACCAAAATACTAAATGAATGGGGACCCTTAGTTAATTTTTAGGAAGAACAAGAGTTTTCTTTCCTCAAAATAAGGTTACCATCATAAGCTTAGGTAGGTCTTTTGAATATTTTAAACCTAAGTCTATGATAAGGAGAAAATCTTTAAAGTCGCGTTGCAAAAAAGATAGGAAATGCCTCCATTTCTCTTTAATATCAGTATGCGCAAGACCCTCGTGTTAAGTATAACATCGCGTCGCAACAAAGTAATACTCATAAGGAAAAACTTAAAGATTTACCGATCTGCGATAACACCGATCGCAAGATCGCATATCGCAGAAATGAGCCGGCAAGATTTGGCAAACATCAAACTTCTGCGATCTGCGATGTTGCGATCGCTGCGATATTGCGTTCTCGCGATCTGCGATGGTGCGATTTTCGATGGCGCGATATGTGAGGTTACGTAAGCAAATCATAAATCACTTCATTACGAATCCTTCGGGCACGCCATTCAAAGAAAAGGCACTTACCATAATCTGACTCGAAATCATGCGCTTTTAATGATAGTAAATGAATTAGTTGTTAGTTATTAAATGAAGTAAAGATGCGTGCCTTTGTAGAGAATTACTTCACGTAAGGTGGCATATTTGATACATCTGTTGCATTTAAAACTCTCCCATCACTTTTCTGGATCAGTCATTTCCATTTCACTCGTAATCTGCAGGAACGAAGAGCTAAGACGATTCAAACCCAAACGCAGGAAGAAATGGGAAAGAAAAATAAAGCTCAAAGCTCTGAAGCGAAGGAAAAGACGAAGGAGATGGCGCCTTTGTATACAAACACAGCCTGTAACAGAGACGCAGGGATATCGACATGGGAAAGCATGTACAGGCTGCTTGAAGAGGAAAATCCTAGAATAATGAAGGTTGCTGCTGTCGCGGGCTCACAACACTCTTCCGAGGCGTCCTTAGAGGAGCTAGCATGTTCATTTCTTCACAGGATAGGAGCAAGACCCAAAATTCTACCATATACGGATATGATCAAGTGGATACTTGACAATGCAGACATGAACAACAGACAATTCAAGGTTCAAGGACACGGGCTCATCAGATCATTCGCTACGCAAGATTTGAAGCTTATGTATCATCTCCCTGAACCGCAGGCGACTTACAATGCACAATTCGTTAAGAAATTTGTGGCAAAGAACCCAGACCTATCAGAGACCACCAAAGATTGGTCCAGAAAAGAGGAGCTGCTCAAAAAGGACAAAATCGGTATGTACAGCACTGGTTCCCTCACCTCTCCGTATTGTTTTGTTGCGGCCATGCTTTGTAGGTTATTTGGGATGTCGGATATCAATAAGTTTTCGTCTGAATGGCTACCATTAATTGATACTGCCACAAACGCCGATATTATGGATTGGGCCAAGATCCTTTCTGATAATCTATACACGGCTGTTATCAATTGCCGGTCTAAAAGATCCTTGTCTCAAAGGATCTATCCTCCTTTTTATCTGTCTGCATATGTTATGGATTCTATTTGTTATGTGTCTAAATTTCCCATTATGGGTTGGAAATGGACTACCCAGGACCCATTACCTATCCATGTTTATCATAAGGTGTTATGGGATTCTCAGTTCGTCCCTCACTTCTACCAGATTTGCCACAGGCTTATTTTTCCCTTGTATAGAATAATGTATGATGAAGACCCCCCGAAGTGCTCACCCGAGGCTCAAATAGACATCATCCCCATCGCAAGATGGTTCGGGGAAGAATTGTTTACCTATATTAGAGTGTTTGGAAGCACTATACCTCCACATGTCCTACCTCTATATATCCCTGATAAACTTTTGGCTCGGGAAATTGCTTATCAAACCTGTTCAGAAGGCGGCCTGACCAAAGACCTAAAGGACAAAAAGAAGGCCATATGGCCTCAATTTCCTGTAGCTTGTGGGGCCTTCTCATTGTTCGATGTAGGACATGCTTTCACCAAAGTGGAGAATGTGACGTGTCTACAATTATTTAAATTCCCAGCAAGGCCATTTGACCCAAATGATGTTGCCCAAGATTTCACAACGAACGTCAAAATAAAAGTATTCGTTGGAAAGAAAGATTTGTTTGATGATTTGTTTCAGAGTAGAAGCTCACTCCAAGAAATTTTGCGGGAAGCTCGGTCGAGGTTGTCTCCAGATGACCTCCAAAGATTCATATTATACAGGGAAAGAAGGCTGGCCAGTGTTCCTCTAGAGAAGTTGCGACTGCCTGCTAGAGAACCAACTCCAAGCATTATCCTCAGTGGAAACTCTAGCACTTCCAGATCTAAATCCAACGTTGCGCAAGGAGTACCTGAACATCCTAAAGAGTCTGGATGCGACCAAGGAAAAAATGAAGAAACAACTAAAGATATAGCTCAGTCAAGTGCAATGTCGCAACAGCAAGTTATCGCCTCCCCGCCAAGAGATGTCCCCCCTCCTGTCATCGAAGCACCACTCGTCACAACAGAACTGGACAAAGAATGGGAAACCTTCAATGAACTGATCAATCTTGAAGGGCAAGCCCCAAAAATACCTGTGAACAATACACAGGTAGTGCAAGAAGTGGTTTCGACCATAGTCAGCAGTGTCACAGAAACGGAGCACATTCCTATCGCTCCACCTTCTGAGCTTCTACTTAATGTAGAAGAAATTCCCCCACTGGATGTATTCTATAGTCCCCAACACAAAGCAGTTGTAAGGAGACAGAGGAAGAAAAGAAAACTAGAAAATACACTGTCACAAGATGCTGAACATTTGGACGTCTTATGGAAAGACCCCAACAATAACCCGACTGAAAATCTCACTAAGCTGTCTCAGATCGCAGGAGCATATGCTTCTGCAACTATTGACAAGGCATCGGAAGTTCAGCAACTATTGAAAGAACAAGAAGATCAAATACAGCTACTACAACGACAGTTGCAACAAGCCAATGCTAATATTGAAGCTTCCAAACAGCTCGAGAAGCTGCAGGAAGACTTTCTCCAGATAGGCTATCAAAGAAGTCTAGACGAGAAAGGAAAACAATTGCAGACTTTACAGGAAATGCATAAAGATGAGCCTAAGCTGGCAGAATTTATTTCAGAATCTATTGGCTTAAATGAGCAACTACTGCAGCAACAGGAAGAGTTGGGACATAAAATATCACAGTGGAGTCACTATTGCGAGCTGAGCGATAAAATCACCAATCAAGTGGTAGACTTACGGAGTGACTATGATCAGAGTGACAGACGGGTGACGGAATACTTAACTTGGCAGGATGAAGATGAAGGGAAAAGAGCAGGTGCACCCAGGATAAACGAAAATCATAAAGAATTGCTCTTTAATAAAT
Source organism: Pinus tabuliformis (assembly GCA_031772625.1). Classification (NCBI taxonomy): domain Eukaryota; kingdom Viridiplantae; phylum Streptophyta; class Pinopsida; order Pinales; family Pinaceae; genus Pinus; species Pinus tabuliformis. The sequence goes on along the minus strand of CM062805.1, from coordinate 330,157,155 downwards.
GGGACGATCAAATCAGGCGGAGCGAGCAGCGGAGACAGCGTCTACACAGGCAAGCATTCTTATCGACTGTGTAAATGAGAATTTACACAGGGCCAATTTAATCGCAGAGACCACCCCGGGGTACCTACCAAATAAGTTACAACTGGAAGCAGAATGGAAGCAGAAAGCGCAGGCAAAGGGAAAAGTGATCCAAGCATTAAACAGGTTGAATTGGGAATGTTACTGGACATACTTGGTCAAACCACACAGTGAATGGATGATGGTGAAATGCATCACAAACGCGGCCGAAAAAGTAGCGCCAGCTCTCGTAGATGTTGTTTTCGCAGCCCAGCTCAGCGCAGAAGTCAGTCAGCTGACTCTCCTCAAGCCCATGATGAACACTTGCAACTTTAAGGACCAAATTCAGAAGTAGCCTTATTTTAGAATGTTGTTTTTTCTTTTTAATTAGATTAGAAAAAGGACAGTCATTTGAAAACCGCATCCTAAATTTTGTAAAAATACTATTATTAGAATTAGGAAGTAGTATTTTAACCCTTCTCATGCATTTAGAGAAGGGTCCAGAAATTTGTCAAAAACTTGTCCTCGGAACATGCACTTCTGCACCCTCAGAGGAGGTTTTGATGAATGGATGGATCGAGATTTATTAATGTTTGCATTTGATGTCTGCTACTGATGTTGCACTTCTGTACTCTTAGTAGATGTTAGAACAAGTAGAGATAAATCGTTTTTGCTTGAAGCTTGTGAGTAGGATTAGTCATAAATGGTACTTTTATCTCTTGATCATTTCTGCTTATATTCTTAAAGTGATATACAGTTTTCAGTTGTTTATATGTTAATGCATGAATGTGTGGGTTACCATTTGGCACTTCTGTACGGTGGAGTCATTTATTTGTGTTTGATATATGAATAACTTATTATGCGATATGTTGTTCACAACTGTTTTGCTTAACTTTTTATGCAGAGTGGTTTATCTTAATTGATTTCTATTCTTATGATAGCTGAATGATCTTTATTACCAGTTATTGTTCGAAATCTCTTTAGATCGCATAATAGAAGAAATACACCCCGGGTTAGCGTAGATCAGATGTGTTGTTTCTCATTAGATTACAATAGCATAGAGTTAGTTTAGAAGTTTGACTTAAATTAGCTTTAAGTACTCTTAGATCAGCATCATCCAGCTCTACACACACACACACACCCCTTGGATTGGGAAATTGGTCCCATTATCCCCAGTCGGACCCGCTATACCAAACGGATAAGGAGCTGCCAACCAAGGTCCGGACCGGGTGGGTATCCCCCTTCTTTTCGACCCGATTTTCGGGGCTTCAACAGGACCCCACTCAAATATTCTACCATTTGGGGATGCATTTTAGTTGCCTTAGGAAATTTTACCTACCTATAATTACCATTAGAAAACCCACTCGTGATTAAGTTAATTTTCCACTCGTGGGTGCTCTCAACTCTTTGAAAAATATTCCCCTATGCTCTTGGGGTTTTCAACTCTCCTCACTCTCCAAATAATGGCTAGATCAACTTTATGTACATTCCTCTCTTTTGGCCAAAGAGAACTTGGTATTTTCTAAGATTTTCTAAGAACTCATGTTGGATACTTGTTGTACCATCATCTAATAGTTTTCACTTGCCCAGTTAGTCTCTTCATACCTCCATAACTATTGGTTATTGGTTCCATAATCACCCAACTCTCTTAATAACCGATTTTTGGGAAAATTTGGAAAAAGGGACAATTTTGAGTTTGAATTATGGATACCTTGGCAATATTGGTTTTCTGGTCATGTTTGTTTACTTGGAAGGTGAGTTGATTTCCCCAACCCCCTCGTTGATTCATGCCTATGGTGTCATGGATAGTAACAATGATCCACCTTAAGTCAATAGGTCGACAAATTTTATTAATTAACGAAATAAATTTACATAATTTAAAATTAATTCATCATACTTCAAAAATCTCCAAAATATATATTCCATGATTTATAGTGACATTGAGTCATAAATGTGATTATAGATTCAATTATAGATTGGGGGAAAATGAGGTATTATAACTCTACTCAATTTCATCTCATAGGCCAAGCTCATAACAATTGATCTGGTTAGCAAGCTTGGGTTGGAGATATACGGCCACTGGGGTGGGTGAACAAGGAAGTAGAAATCTAGGTTGTGAAATGATGTAAGATCAAATTTGTTATAAGTGTTGAGTTTATTGATGAAGTGGAATTAGACATAGTATCCATTGATGTGTGTGGTGTAGTGTTTGGAAGTTATAACATGTATATGAGGGATACAATTTGCATAAAAAGAACCAACTAGTATTGCATGATTAGGGATAGGAATTACTACATCACCGAAACACACAAAGGAAAATCAAATATCTCATTGATAAGTGCTAACCAAGATACGAATTTGATTAGTTATAGTAAGAAAGACATGTTTCTTTTCTTAAAAGCAAATAAACCAAGTGATGGATTGGTAAGTGCTAAGGCATCCTTGGAGGGATGAACTATAGAGAAAAAAAAAGTTGGAGGAGTTGCTACAGACATATAGAAGAATGTTCTAGGAGAGTAAAGGCATACCATCTAAGAGGGAAGTGGAGCACAAGATATAACTATTGCCTGAATCCCCAATAGAAAGGATTGAGTTGTATAGATAGTCTATTTTAGAAGCAAATGAAGTGAAGAAGCAATTGCAACAACTATTGGAGTAGGGAATGATTTGACAAAGAACTTGACATTATGGATCACCTATCATCATTGTACCCAAGGAGGGGATTTTTCGAGTGTGTATTGACTATAGGGTGTTAAACAAGATTACGCTCAAGAATTAGTATCCTCTACCCAGGATTGATGATTTGTTAGACCAGTTGCAACATGCCAAGTACTTTTCTAAGCTAGATTTCAAATCGATATACCACTAGGTATGTGTCAAAGAAGAAGACACTTGGAAGGTTGCCTTCAAGGTAAGACACGATTTGTATGAATGGTTGGCTATGCCATTTATTTTATGTAATGCACCAACTACATTTATGAGACTAATGAATGATATATTACACCCATATTTAGTTTCATCAATTAAAGTATATTTGGATGACATATTAGTTTATAGCTCTACCTGGGAGGAGCACACCTTACATCTTGTACATGTATTAGAGACTTTGAAAAAACATTATTTGTTGGCTAATCTCAAGAAATTTTACTTTTCTCAGTGGTCATTGTTGTATTTTGGGTATGATAGTAGTGGAAGGGAACTCAGTATATATCACTCAAATATGGATGCCATCATGAAATGACCAATCCCTATTAATTTCATAGAAGTTATGAGCTTTGTTGGGGTGTAAGAGTACATCCAAAAGTTCATAACATCATTTTCAATGGTGACTGCACCACTCCATGCCATAACAATGTGTGGTAAGAGTTTCCAACGAGGAAAGAATCAACATAAGGATTTCAATGCATTGGAATGAAATATTAGTCAAGCACCATTTTCTTGCATTGCAAAACTTGCAGAAGCCTTTCAAAGTGGAGATAGATACAAGTGGGTGTGCCAAGGAGCATCATCTCGTTTAGGGATACTAGATTTCTCAATGCCTTTTGGACTACACTTTGGGAGAATATGTACACCAAGTTGACGAGATCTACAAAATTATCCATAGACATATGGACAAACAATAGTTAACATGACCATGGTGCGACTTTTGAGGTGTTACAATCAAAATCATTTGAGGACCTAAACTAAAAATCTAATATATATTCAACACTCTTATAATAGAGCAATCCACGCTTCTACTAGCAAGTCCAATTTTCAAACTTGTTTAGGGTATTTTCCACCTTCACCCTTGGATGTTGTATATGGAAAAAAGGGAGTGAGGAAAGAAGTCAAAGGAGAAGGATTTAGAGTAGAGAAGTTTTTTGAAAATATTAGGTAGATCTATTTGCAAGGATAACAGATTTTGAATAAGTCATAAAAAGAGTATAAGGATAGAAGTGATCAACATAGAGATGAGAAGTTATTCTAAGTGGAAGACAAAGTTTGGATACAATTGAACAAGGAAATACTATAGGATCTTGGTAAGAAGATCAAGGCTATATGGTATAACCATTTTGAGGCATTGGAGAATGTTGGAGATAATTCCTGAAGAGTCAGCGTACCCCCATACATGTGCATTTAGTTAGTAGTGAATGTGGAGAATCTAAAACGCTATGAGCCTTCCATGTTGGATTAAGAGGAAGTGCAAGTCGTACGTACCATAGAGGACTTAAAACGAAATGCTCAAGCCAAGTTTGTAGAAGACATAATTTTGTTGAAGAAGTCTAAAACTACAATATAGGGGAAACATGACCTTTGGTGGATTAGGATGAAAGGACAACTTCGAACAAAACAAAATGGTCCCCAGGGAGAAGGTAGATGACAAATTTTCTCACCTCACTCAATACAGTATTTTAGGGCAAAAAACCTCTCTAAATGGGGAGATATGATCCAGATTGTATCATACTATCATTTATCATCTATCTTGATACTTTCTAGGTGGAAACATTGAAGGAATAAACTTACAAGGCCATTTTAGTGACAAGTTCTAGTTTGGAAAATTGAGGTCATAAAACATCTGAAATATTCAGGGCCATTTTGAGGCATCAAATGACAATTTTTAAGGTTTGATCCTTTTATATAACCAATACATGATATTCGACAATTGAAACCTTTTCAACATAGTAAGAATCACCTTAATAGGAGATCGTATGCAAAAGTTATGCCTCCAATGAGTTGACCTACCTAGTTGACCATTGTGGTACAAGTGGATGCCACGTCAACCCCCCACTACTAACACATGTGGGGCTAGACACATGTGGAATTTTGAGAAGATTCAAAAGGTCCAAAACCGTATCAAAATTGAGCGTTGGGGAGGTCAAAACCCTACACCCTAGATGGATTTTATGTTAGATATCGAGTTGCTAGGAGGAGAAGGGGATTCCATTATTTAGCATTGTATCTTGTTCTATAGCTGAGAAAAAAAATGAGTAGTGTTTTGTAAGCATAGTAGAGGAGGAGGATGATTTTGTAGTAGCCATTTAAGAGGTAACTACATAGTGAGTGCCCATTCACTTGTATGTGCATTTTTATAATGAAAGAAAAGAGAGGAGAGCATAGGCCTCGCCTTCTATCTATGTTTTCTCCTATATATGGGTTTCCTAGGATAAATACTGTGTTTATTTGTGTAAATGGTGTGTATTTTGTGCTCGTTCTTTAATTTTCACATTTTAGCTATTTCTTAAAATTTAAGCTATAAGCTATAGATAAAAAGATGATATCTAAGGAATTAAACTTGCATAATCTAATGTTTCAGAATAATATAAGATCTGTTATGATGAATTTATTCCAATGGATTGTCCATGATAGTTTTAAGATCAAGTAGCTTAGCTCCATTACTTATCAACAATATGGCCTTGTGCTTTTCTTGAGTCTTATGGAAAGTGTTTTGAAATTTACCATTAATATTTTGGATATGGTTAATAAATATTATAACTTGTTAGCATCAATATGGGTCCAAGAATTGTTAATGATCCTTTCAACAAATGCAAGGCACTCTTTAAAAGGTGAAGTGGTTATTTTTCTATGCACTATGAAATTTTAAATTTGCCACACATGTATGATGTTGGCATTGAATCTCTTTGGATGTGTGTTTAAACAATTGTAACATTTAAATTGTGGTGTGATTTATGCCCTTAAATTGTCCATTGCTTGAGTATGTAAGTATTCATATTTAGTTGGGTGTCTATCAATCCCCACAACACCTACCAAAAATAACTAAGAAATCTATTGTCATGGTAAAATATGATAGATGATAGTAACTAAAGTGCACCTATACTTGTTAAAAATTATTGCATGATCTACTACATTGAAACTATCTTCATGCAAGGTATCATCATGATCATTTAGCTAATGTAGTTCACATCTACCATCATATGGTTATTTCCCCACTAGTGTTGGTAAAATTTGAAGGGGAACCATTAATGCAAATTCCCATGGTTTGTCAAGAACTAGAAGTGAAGTAGACTTGGTTAACTTTTGATTTTTTGGTTTTGATATATTATAGAGGGCACAACCTTATCTTGAACTTTTGTACCATCTACGCCATCTTTATCCATAATAAATACCTAAGGTAGGGTTAGGAGAAACCAAAATTCGATGTTTTATGTGTTTCAAGACTTCTTGTCATGCAAATTCCTAATTGAAAGAGACTCCATTATAGTGATGCACATTAGGAGGGTGTATGACATGGAAAAATTGTGGGCCACAAACTTCTTAAGATAGTTATTCATTCCCATGAAACTTCATAAGTCATAAATGTTCTTGAGTGGCATTGAATTAGGTGTCACTGAAATACTTATCAAAACAATGCTTAATCCCATCTTGATTCATGCAACATCCAAGGTATAAAGATTGGTTACAAATACACCCAAACACACACATAGCCCCAATAAGGGGTATCTCAATGGGTTAATTAAGAATCATGTTGTCCCACTACCAAAGTAAGTTTGATTCTTTTGATAAGGGTTGATGAGTTCAATGGTAGCAATGGCAGGGATTAAAATCCATGGATTAGTTTTGAAGGCTGAGGTGTCACTAGTTTATGCCAACAAATTTTCTACACACACCATCCAATAAATATGTGGAAGCATCTTGGGTTTCCCTAGGGAATTGTTTCATATATATATCTATATATATATATTATATTATTGAACTGTCACATCTTAATATTGAATAATTGAGGATAAATTATTGTTTATACCAACTTATTTGAATGAAACATTTATTAGAAAATTGAATGAAATAGAGGAAAACTACTAATGGAAGTGACATGCTACTTTCCCCCAGCCCCACACACATCCAAAGGTGTTGGACCCAACGAGAGTAAGGATTTTTTCACCATTGGGCAATGCTCAATCCTTATGAGGGATTTCCTTGGATCCATGAGACTCACTTAAGGTACTAGTCAAACTTACAGTGTACCTAGAGCGATTATAATAATTAATCTTGTGATTCATGCCCATGCAAGTGGATCAAAAGCCACCCCTATGTTTATCCATAGGTTTGTAGTCTAGTCACAACTTGGAGCAGTTGTCATGACAATGACCTATGTTCAAATCTTAGGGGCCATTCCCCCCCTTGCATAACGTTTGTCAAATATGATTGTTACTAAAAGTTGTCATAATGCTTTCTTAGGCCTTGTGCTATTTATTATTATTACCATGTGGTAATTTGGGTTTCAATCCACCCTTGTTAAAAGGGTCAATTATGTTGCTTGCATACTTGTGAGTACCATTGATAAGGGTCAATTATGTTGTTTGCATACTTGTGAATACCATTGATATCCTCATCAGTACCATTGGTCGAAATTAATATAATTTGATTTGGTTTAGTACCAAAAACCTCATATTCATTAATAAAAATGATAAATGCTAGAGCCATATTGATTTTTAGTTTTAGTCAAACAAGATGTTTACCATTGAAATATATTTAAAGCTCTAAACTCATAACCATGATAAAAATCACAATGATTTATTAGATAATGACATATTAAATACAACCATAAAGCATTAACCAACATCACTAAATCATTATAAGTTCTATATAATATTAAATTGTATGTTAAATTCAATGCATTAAATATATTATCAACAACATATAAATGTATTTTAATTCCTTCATTAACTACTAATATTACCATTTTTAATGGCCTAACTCAACATTAATGTTAAAAAAATAACTCTTTAGATACAAATCCTTTAATTATTGTTATTATGGTAATCAAATATTTTAGTGCTATGCATAAATGACATGCTAAAGATGAAACAAGAAGAAACATCAAAGATTGCCAAGGTAGATATTAAAGATAATGACACTATTATCTATGTGGTTAAAACTCTCAACAAGGGAAAATCACGCATGACATTAAAAGACATATATTAACATATGAACAAAATTCACTTTAACATTTCTCACATACTTTAACATAAAAAAAGGAAGAATTTCTTTAGCATTTCTCACATGATGACCAATGAATAATCTTCCATGTTCTTGAAATAGAGATCATGACCTAAATTCATGGACTAATTTGGTGTTAAATGAAAATCAAGCTGCATGAATATTAAGAAGATGTTGCACTGTGAGATCAATCATGTGTAATACATGATTGTGACCTTGGATTACCGAGGTACAAAAGAACACTAGACTAAGTTAAACTTAACTACCCACTTGTGTTGTAATATCGTAAACCATGCATTGGAAAAGGTCACTTTGAATTCCTCTCCTTTATGCCAATAACCATAAATTTTGATTTCTAGTGTTGGATTATCATCTTTCATATAACTTGTGACCTGTAGAATTTATATGGAGAGACTTGTACATTTTCCTCAAATCTCTACGATTTTTCTATGCTATGTGAAGGCATTGAAAAGAAAGTCGGCACTTGTTATGTTGCTTTCTTTCTTGCTTAATAGTAAGCTTGAAATGTGAAAAAAATGTGTCACAAGTCCTATTCCTAATGACACTGTGTTTGTCCTTCATGTAGAGATCCTACATACTATTAGACTAATGAGTGACTTGAAATGGTAGTGAACCATCAAAGCAAGGAACATTAGGCTAATATATCCCATCATTCCTATTTGATGTTATTAATTTGGTAGCATCTCTACAACATGAATTTCCTCAAGTTGGGAGTTTATATCTTGAACCATTCAAATTTAAAAACTCTTGACATGAAATTTCCTTTATGTTGGGAGTTTGTACCTAAAACCATTGAAATTCATAAAATCCATGATTATCTACACAAGTGACCATAACTAGACCATATATTGTTGAAAGCAAAATCATAGAGACAAGCTTGGGACACGTTTATAAATTCCATGTGTGAGGGCATAGAAGTTGGGATACAAACTATCAAGTTCAAATTGAGTCCATGATTTGAATTTTGCATTCTCTCTTGTTAATGCTCTCCTCTACCATAATCTCAGGAGTCAAAATTTGACATTCCCATACATTAGATACCCTTAAATGCATGCATAATGTGTCATAGCAAATTGATGTTATTTCTATGACATATGTCTTCAATTTGACCATTGTCACAATACGAACTACTTTTTCCAAGTTCGTGGTGCCATTAGAAGTGTGTTTGAGTGTTCCATATCCTCCTCCATCATGATTGTAAGCCCATTTTTTCCAATAGGTTTAGTCTCTAATTATGCTAAAGGAATGTCAAGAAACAATTGTTTCTTATCTAGCACACAAACCCTTAAAAACACATATCACATACATATCATTGTTAGATGCACTCACCTTACAAACATGTAGTTTTCAAACACATGCCACAAACAAAATGTTTCTGAATCCATGTCTAATTTCTTTGGCAAATAATGTATGCCACATCTAATTTCTCCATAGTATAATTTATGTTGACAAAGATTTTATTATTTATGTTGATTATCTATTTATTTCATCAAATAAATTATGTAAATCATCCCTATTAACATTACATGTTATGTAAAGCAATAAATAATGACTATGAAAGAGGAGTAAAATATAATTACAAATGAGCTTCATTGATTTATTTCCAAAATTTCTCGAGTCTTTTTTTTCTTTTCTTTTCTTTTTTGCAGAAAAATATCGTAATTTTCATTAAAAGATGAAACATTACATTTGATGCACTTGGCGCATTCTAGACATACTAGCCAACGTTGTTTTGATCAAAATATGGCAATATATTGCCCATAAACTTAATGTCAGTCTGTTGTAACAACGTGCATAATATAAGAAAAAACATGATAATTGCTCAACTAATAAGAATTGTTCATCAATCATACATTTAACATAACATATCAAAATACATATGAAAACCCCATAGTATCAAGTCCTACAAACATATATAAAACATATTTCAAAGTATTACTGTTGCTATAGTATGCCTTCGTTGAAAGGCCTATGAAAGAAAATATGTGAACTTTCTTCTAGTTGTTCATCAATCCTCCAAAATCCTAGAAGGTGTGTGGCACCTTCCTTAGAGAGTTTGTCTGCTTTGATGTTTCACTCCTTGTATATGTGGCAACATGAAATATAGTCAAAAGTATGTTTGGTACACAAAACCTCATCAATAATAGGTTGTTGTGTGTGTTTATGGCATCTATGGACTTCATTGAGCTAATTCACAATTGTCATAGAATCCCCAAAAATATTTATTTCCTTCCACCCTTTTTCAGAAGCAAAAAGGAGGTATTCAAAGCCACGAGTTCAACATAATTATTAGTTCCTCTTCCCAGTGCAATTTGGGATTTAAAGGACTGAGAAGCATTTAGGAATAGAAAAGCTCCACCACCGCATGAGTCATTCTCAAGTGAGGCGCCATCAAAATAGGCCCATGAGATAGAGGGGTCAATTTCTTTTACACTTATTATTCAGGGAGCTCAGGTAGATTCTGATGATTGTAGAAGGGAGTAAATGGCCATAACCCAGGCAAACACCTTTTTAGGAGTAGATATCTTATCATAGAAAATGGTCTTGTTCCAGGGAAATTCTCAAGTTGTAGACACCCAAGACTAAATTTTAAGTTTTTAAATTCCCATTGCCATAAAATCTAGTAGGCCTAGTGTAAGGCCTCACTAGGCGAGGGACTAGACCTTTTAGCAAAATTGAAGAAGAATTTCTATTATCACCTCGACAACCTTCCTCCTGCTCTTTAGTGGGATTTCAACCATAAGTGAGGTTTCCCTAAAATCACATATAAGGTATTTGAATACTAAGGCTTAAGGTGACTTGTTTTTGAAGGTCTAAGGATGTATAGAGGGCTTGGAAAGGACAAATATGACCCATGTATTCAATGCTAGGTTTCAAGCACTCTAAAATTTCACCAATGAGAGGGCTGCTATAAGTTAGGGATTGAATAAAATTCGATAAGAGGGCATGCAATGACATATAACAACCTAAGAAAAACACTTCAATTGATGTTCAATAATAAAGGAGCAAGGGTTTCAAATAGAGACTAGGAATGACGAAAGAAAATAGCTTTAGGGCTATTAGTTATGCATAAACAACAAGAAAGGAGGATGGCATCAACCCTTCAAGGGTTTGTATGACTACTCATTATGTTAGCTTTTTCTTTTAAAATGGTTTATAGAGACTAACCTCATCAACCCTTCAAGGGTTTGTATGACTACTCACTATGTTAGATTTTGCTTTTAAAATGGCTTATAGAGACTAACCTACAATTTAGGGCCATTGTTAAGTAATAAAACAACACTTTTTACACATAAATAAGATCGCAAACCCTAGTGGTTACCCTAACTATATAGGAAAGAGAAGATTATAAAGGTTTTTATTTAATGTTGGGGTGACCAACACATTTTTAGACCAATGCCTTATCCTACAAGGGCTAATGGAGTCTTTATGGCACAAAATAACAAGGAAGGACAATGCATGAGTAAAGAGGGGATGCTTTAGGGTATCCACTTCTAAAACCATAACTATTATTCTTATGAGGGGAGAAATTAATTATAAGGTATGCACATAAAGAGTTTCCGTATAGGCTTTGATGAAGACAATTTTGCATGCAATTATGAAGCAAAATTTCAACACTGATAAGCACTGGTCATGCAACAAGAGAAACCCTACTTTAAACATGAAAACATGCAAACTAACGATGATCAACAATAAACTTACAAGATCTTCCACAAGAGCACTTACTCCAATCCTAGAATAATGTCTCCAAGAAGAAACCTCTTCCAATAAAAAGTCACATCCAAAAGGTCCCATTATGCCCAATGTAACAAAAAAGAAACAACTATGCAATCATTCTAGAAGAAGCTGAATTACATGTAAGTGATGATGAAAAGAAAAATGAGGGGGGTGCTCTATTTATATGAGTCTTCTCCCACTCATTTTAGAAGTAAAACAACTAAGAATCCCTATTGACAAGTTTAAGTGTTCCACAAGAAAGAGGTTATAAGCCAACCTCATAGCTCAAAAACATAACAATGACATAAAAGTCCACACATGAGAATAAATGCTCCTAAAGCATGACACCATCCTCCAAATTAGCCCAATAAGCCAACAAAAGGTGAGATGAGGGCTAATGGGTGCTCCATACTCCAAGATGCATCTCAAGGATCGTGTGCAAGCCATCAAAGTCACTCCATGCCAATACGTCATGTCCAAGGTACTCTACATCACCCTTAAAAGAAGGAAATTGATGAGGTGGCACTAAGTAGCTCAAGCATTGGGGCTCCAAGGTGAGGTACAAGCCCTCCCTTGTCATATCAAGGATGTACAAGCCCACCCTTGTCATATCAAGGATGAACATCATCATTTGGGCACTGGAGCAATTGATGCCCATCAAATGGTGTCAAGGCTAGCCCAGGGGATTCCTGGGTCCACTCAGTGCATCATCAATATCTCTAACACCAAGTTTCATGGGCTCAATGTTTCAACATATTGGGGTCCCTCGAGGTGTAAAACATCACATGAAGTCATTAAATGGCCCAATGCTCTACTTTGGGTAGGCAATGATGTATCATCTAAGTCAAATTTATCTCTCTGCACTAGATAGTATGGCCTTTGCTACTCTGCTAAGGAGGTGGGGCAATCACCTCAAGAAGCCTCTACTGCTAAGATGAGAACCACCCAACAAAACCTCCTCAAGGTCAATTGCAAATCAACAATCATCGAGTAAAGAAAACCATGGATGCATCATAATAGACCATACTTGACGTTAGGGGCACAACCAATAAAGATCACCTTCAAATATCTAACTAGACCAAGTCCCATATAAGTGTTCTCTTTCTTATGCCAGATGGATAACCCTATTAAGTGTTTCCAACCCCCAAGGAGAAGTGATAGGCCCTGGGTTAACCCTTCAATCCACATGTGCCTATAAAACAAACTCATGGAAATACCTATCTTAGAAAACACCTAGTCAATCTTAGTCAATCTTAAACACTAAAGTTGTGCAAGAATTCCAACTAATAGCATGTTCAAAATTACTAGGACGCTCGTGAAGCCATTTGTAAATATTGGAAATGGTCTTATGAGAGGTTGAAAATTAATATAAATCTTAGGAGAAATTGAAAGATTGAAATTTACCTCTTGGGCAGTTATTTCTCAATAAATCATACATTGTTTGCTATTTACTAACTCCACTAACCAGATAAGGGGAAACAAGTTATGTAAATTTGTCCATAAATACACTAATCTTTGGAAATGCCTCATTTTGAAGATAGATGGATGACTCAATAAGAGAAGAAACCATTTCAAGCAACCTTCAAATATCGACTGCAATGGAAATAGAAACATAGAATCTCACCCAAGCCAAGCGTTTATATTTCTTTTCAAAAGAACGTGGATTCTCACCATAGCCAAAATAAACATGTTTGACATCCTCACGCTTATATAAAGAGGGGGGTACTTTATTTCACATATAATAATCTTCTTCCTTCGCCAAGGAAAACCATCTAAGGGTTGAGCATCTCCAGTTTTTTTCCTTAGTTCCCCGAATTAATCAATTCTTATAAGCAAGCAAGAAATAGTTGTAGGTGGACTATTTAGGTTTCATTCCTTTGTTTCATCTTCTTCTAATCTTGTTCATATCAAAGATGCATATAACAGCCTGAATTCTAGTTTTATTAATCACAAAATTATCATCTTCTCATCTTGTTCGTATCATATAAAAATGCAGGACATCCAAGTGAATTCAAGTCCGCAGAATGTTAATCTTGCAAATTTCTTTTTAAAGAAAAAAATCAACTCAAACTGTCTGAAGGAAGGATGTGTGTCAGCTTACTTATGACATCATGACGTTTTGAATCACACGCCACAAGTTATGGAGCAACCTATTTTATAGTGATATGTCTTGTAGATTTAAATTTTTATTTTCTACACACGCGATACTATTGCATGTGAGTTTTCAAGATACCAAAAAGAATTTTCCTGGCAAGTGGTGTTGTGTATTTCTTATCAACAAGATACATTGCCTTCACAACTAATTCTTTTTGTGATTGGTTAAGAGCTCCATTACGTTCTAATAGTAAATGAATTGTATGAAAAAACTCACAAAATGGTGAAACGTAGAATGCTGTAACATGAAAGATAAAGAGGGCAGATATGCTGGCATGATGGAGCCAGCCACTTTAAAATATGTATTTGGATGCTATAGGAGAAAAGTGGAGGGAAACTTTTGTTCCAATCCAAACTGAGACATTTTATTAAAGGATCATGACCAGCTGAGACAGAGTAATGTCCATTGGCTAGAATAATTAGATTATACATGCATTCCATTTACATATTGGATATAATCTTGGCTATAACCACCAAGCAGTAGTTATTTTTACTCCAAATATATTTCATTTCTCTTTAATCTAGCATGAACAGATAAACTAAAGGCCTAATATGTGAATATAACAAATTCTATTTTGATTTAGCAGAACTCATGTACATATCAATCTGCACTCTCGGGGAGAATGTAACCCCATGGGTTTTGTCTTGCCCAATTCCACTGATCTCTACACATTTCTTCTATCCCATATTTAGCCCTGCAATAATACAGATTAATTTGGGTTTAAAGCTCAAAAAATGTCATATGCCAAAAATATATTGTGCAATTGTTCCACAACAAAATGAGGTCAGTTCATAGGGTTGGGTTTATAAGTAGTTGCAACATGCATTTTTCCACTTCGGAATTGATTCAGAAATAGCTGAGTGACCTGTGAACCACTGGGAAACTCGAATACATATATATTGACCTTAAATGTTTGCACTGAAAGAGACATAGATAACGGTAAACTTACTTCCAATCCAATTCACGTTCAGCCTTCTCTGTAGAGGCATAAACAGCTGTAGCATCTCCTGGCCGCCTTGGACAGAATTTGAGAGGAATGCTCTGTCATTGAAAACAGATTGTATGTCACACACAACAATCTTGAACTTAGGCAGTCAAAAGATAATTACATTGTATCACAATGAATGCCTCTGTGGTTTATCAAAACCCTAAAGACTGTCAGACAGACAGAAGAAGGAACCACAGCTACAAATTAGTTTGAGAGGAAGCAACTTTACGGGTAGAATGTAGAGTTACCTTTCCTGATGCCTTCTCAAATGCAGCCACCATTTCAAGAACAGAGGTACCACGTCCAGTGCCTAAATTATAAGCTGTACAACCTGAAACAACACAAGAATCTGTTAGACATGCTCTTCAAATTTGTGAAAAATAAAAATAACGGAAATATTGGAAGCCATCTCTCTACATGATTGATCTGTTTTCTTAGACAATACGCATCACAGTAGAGCATAAGAAATAATATGATTAGATTGAACGCAGTATAGCAACTATCAAACAATCTGAAATGGCTAGACAATTCCAATTGGTCTCATAATTGAGAAGATAAGTTGAGGTCAAATACATCCATTTCTGTATGGCAAAATTCATTCCTACTATATACTTCAAGAAGAATGGACCCAGCAAAACTATACTATGCAATGGTCCCAACAGTACCAAAGGTGAGGCTCACATAGACTAAAATATAGTCGTTTATGGATCATCTTAACATTATCATAAGCATTGGATTTCTTTTCATACCCTCTAGCATATCAAAAAATGTAAAAATACATCAGCTATATATTACATAACTGAATATCAGGACTGTCCAAGAAAAACATTGTCTGGAACATATTTCATCCTACAAAGACAACTGCAAAAGTGCAAACTTTAAGGATAAGAAGAAAATTCGTATCTAATACCTGAAAAAACTATTTAAATTTTCCCATATATTCCTTGATCACTGACAATACTAATATGTACATATTGGAATGTTAGAATATCAATAAATTCTTCATATCGGACAGCTAAAATAACTATAATAATAAAAAAAAAGGAATCATTACACAAAAGCTATACAAGCCCTTTTTTTACGGCATAGAAAAGATACATTGTCACTCAAAACAATTTTGAAATCTCCCTATCATGTGATCGAAATTTATGGCAGGAATATCAATCATGATACTTGAGAGAAACTTACCTATGTCACTTGTTTTAAATAGCTTCTGAAGCGCAGAAATGTGACCATCAGCCAAGTCTACCACATGAATGTAATCTCGAACCTAATAACATTGCAAGTGCAGTAGAAACAAAATAAATGACTGCAAATAGACAATCTAAAATGCTTAAACAGATAAATGAGTGAGAAGTCAAAGTAGCATAATAAAGAAGGCTGACAAGAGTCAGAAGCATATGCAAGCTTCAAAAGCAATAGGTTCAAAGATCTATGACCTATAAAATGGTCTCTTAAAGCTATCCAGGTATCAATGTTCAGTAAGTAGGAAGTACTGAGTTTCAAAATCAATATGTGCTAATCTATAATATTCTCATAAATTCTCCTAAGAGATTGACTCTTGCACATGCTAACATGAAAATTCTGGGAAAGGTCATATGCTCCTAGTAAGTTCGTGTGTGTAGATCCAAAACCACAAATTTTTATGTTATCTAAAAAAAAACTAGCATCTCTATAAAAATTTACAATAGCATCGGATATTGAAGATAGTATTCTATCATACCGCTGTGCCATCCTTTGTTTGGTAATCATTACCATATACGTTCAGCACTGGTTGCCTACCCACAGCCACTTGTTGGATGAAAGGCATGAGGTTATTTGGAATTCCCTTTGGATCTTCACCAATCTGGCCACTTGGGTGAGCTCCAACTGGGTTGAAGTACCTCAGCAAAATTATTCTCCAATCTGGATCTGCCTTATAAATATCACGGGCTATCTCTTCAAGGAAGAGCTGAAGAAACAGATGGAAAAGGTATTAATGTCTGTAGCTACATGGTCCATCTGACCACTAAAAACGGAATTATTTTTAACAGAAAAAGATGCAAGAATCTACTCAGAAAAGATTAATAGTTATTAAAATAGCAATGGCACTCAGCAACTGAAAAACACGATATGGAGATATAACTATTGATGTGCACATCAAGTTGAACAGCAGACCTTGGTGCGTCCATATGGATTCATTGCAGAAAGTTGAAAGTCTTCTACACAAGGAATCACCTTGGGTTGGCCATAAACTGTAGCTGATGATGAAAAAACCATCTGATGAACATATTTAAGTAAAACGTGATTACGCTTCAAGTTAAATTACTAAATAATTTATGAAATTAACATCTAGTAGTGTCCATAACTTAACAGCACACAACATAAATACCCATATCCTTGTATGCATACCAAAATTGATCACAATAATACATAACTGAGCAGCAGACAACACCGATACCCATATCTTTGTATGCATACTAAAATGGATCACAATAATCCCCAACTATCTTACTCAGTTACATCAGCTTCAATGAAAACATTTTATATATTGATCTCAGAGCAACACTGAACAAAGATGTTATTCTTCCTTATTTTCATTTTTTCTATTGACCCAATTATTATGCCACTAGGGAAGAATTGGAAGATGCTACACATCTTAATTAGCAGAAATAACAGAATATATTAAGCTTCTACATCAAATTAAACATGCAACTTTCACACAATCAAAACAGATGACAAATTTGCTTAAAATCAGGAATTTCTGTGCTTGTCTGCCATGAAACACAAGTATTTTGAAAACCCATACCATTGCATATTTCATATAGTGAATCAGGTATCACAAAAAAATCATGCCATTTTAACCATATAGATGACTTATTTAGATCTAGGCCAAACAATGTAGATTTTTGAGAAATATTCTCTAGTCAAATTGGTTTTATAATACCCTCTTTGAAAAATAATTGCAAAGTGATTCATGTACTTGTACCAAATCAGATAGAATATCACAATGATGATTTTATCAATTAAAAAACCTCAAATGCTGCCTTGATATTTGATAACTCTACTATCATGCCTCTACATTGACACAGTTCTATGATATACATAATTATAAAATTCATTATCAGTTGCAAGGTTTATAATTACCTTTTTGCAACCATGTTTGGCCATAATCTCATATAGGTTCAGAGTGCCAACTAGATTGTTCTTGTAATAACGTAATGGAATTGCTACACTTTCTCCAACAGCCTTCAATCCAGCAAAATGTATCACAGCATCGAATCTGCATCATGATAAAGAAACTTCTAATAAGATAAAATAATTTACTGCTTGTAAAGGTTCTGGTGCAAGAAATGGAAGGATAATACACAAAAGCAAGAACAGAGAACCAATCATCAACAAGTCAACCATCATAGTAAGTAGCCTAAAGCTGGAAAAGCTTCGAAAGTCTGCAACTAACTCTAATTTATATCTGGTGCTGATCAACATACTGAATTGTTGATGATGAAACAGAAATTATGACCTAAGCAATCTTGAAAGAAAAGAAAGCTACAGATGGCAAAAAAGAGGGCATACAAATGACATATGTAAAGGAATGATTCAGAACATTTTGTACCCAAGAAACAAATATAGAACATTAAAATAACAACAATAAACATATAACATTTGATTCAGTATCTAGAATGCAGAATGTAACATGCATAACCAAACAATCTACTTACTTGGCCAATGAAAAAACCTTCTCTACATCCTCTTTGTTGCAAAGATCTCCCTGCAATCATAAGCACAGTTCAGTTTGATTATTCCTGTCATTTTAAGTACCAATTTTCTATCATTACACCCTAACCAGAATTTAATATATATTCAAATATATAAGTGATTCTTCTTAAAAATAAATACAACTAATTTACAGACATTTCACAAAACTTACACACAGTTCAATCTCCAGAATTCAAGCATCATGACTTTTTGTTGAAATCAATGCAATCCAAAGGAGGTGAAAGGTACAACTAGTTAAAATAATCTATATAAAAAGTGAATCTTCCCAGAAACCACAGCAAGACAAGCCTTAAGAATTTATGAATAAGGATATATTTTAAGAAAATACGAAAGATAAGTCAGATCATCTAAGGACTTGCGCTCTGTCACCGTGCTTACCAAGTTGTTCTGTTGAAGTTAAAAATTCGTCAAATTTCAAAACCTCCAACTGAAATCATAGTGTTTTATAGGAATTCATTTTTTAAACATGACTTCTTTGGGTTATATAAAAGTAAATTAACGTAAAATAAAAAAGTGATATCTTCAAATGTCATACATTCTTGTCAATGCTCCCAATACAATCTCCCTTGTTTTTGCTGCTAAAGCGACTGTCGTCTCTGTGCCTAAACACGCCTAAACACCAAAGGAAGCTGAAAAAGCATACAGTCTGTGCCTTTGCCTGAAGCAATGCAGTCTATGCCTGTGCCTGAAATACAAGCCACTGCCGAAAACCTGAAGACTGAAATAATTCTCCATGGATGTGCTTAAACCTGAATCAACCTGTCTGAAGACTGATCTGAGTGGCGTACGAAGTTGAAGCGATTGATTTCTTAGCTCAACCATGAATAATTATGTATATTAATGTTATATTATTATATTCATATTCAGGTTCTATCTCTCTCTCTCTCTATATATATATAAGTTAGGACTATAAATTAACATAATAATGGAAACATAGGTGAAACCAGTGTTGAACAGATAACAGGTGTAAGGAAAATAATTTATTTTGCACCAACTCTGCTGAACCTTGAATACGGTCAGGTCAAGGCCATTGCATCCATGGGTGGTCATGTCTCTGCAGTAGTAGGAAGATAGGGCTTACCTACCACCAGAAATCCATTCATCATTAAGGAACATCGAATACTGTCTGGCCAAGGCATTGCATTTGTGGCTGCCCTGCCTCTATATTTTCAGCAGGGAGGGAGAGCTTGCCTGCCACCAAAAAATCTATTTAAGGAGCCATGAAATTAGATGTTTGTTCAACCAAACATAATTTCACCTAAGCTTATATCATTATGGAATTGTCTGGATGCCACAACCCATTATGATTTTAAGGGAAAATATTGCAATATCAATTGGAAAAGGGATTATTACATTTCTATCTGCTTGATTTATCAATGCGGGAGCATACTTAAATGAGGTACAGCATGACGAATATCTATCTGCCTGAATCTTAAAACATCTAATGTCTCTTCAATTGAGGATAACTATACAAAAGCTACAATGTCATACTTACTCCTGTGCACCTTCGAGAGATCACTAATGGTATAATTAGTACTCAAAATAAACTGCCTAGTATGGCGTGCAGAAAATATTTCGGAATACAAAGAATGTCATTTCATGACATCAATGAAATTAGCGAACAAACTTTAGCTCCTATACTTTTGCCAGCCTATTAGAAACCCTTAGATCCTTATTCAGATTCAGAAGAACAGTTGGAAAAGGAGACTAAACCACCACATTCTTTTCAAAGAGATCTACCAATTCACAAATTTAGCTTCTAGTCGGTGCAGCCTTCCAGAAATTTTATTAAACAGTTCATATACATCCCATTCAGAAATGTTATCAAACATTAGACATGCATCCTATTCAGAGAGTTTATCGAACAGTTCCCCTGCATCCCAGGTTTTCCAAACAGTTCTTATGCATCCCAGGTTTTTCAAATAGATCCCATGCATATCAATTCCATCAAATTGAACCCGGGCGGGTACCCTGATACTATAATTTAACAACCCTATCCACCAATGCAAGAATGCCAGAGAGATGTTCTGGACCATTTGAAACCAACCAACAAAAAATATAAACGAATGGCAAAACATCAACAATTAATTGAAAATACATGCGAAATGCAACTCGCAAGCTGAGCTAAATTTTGGCACAGGATGAAATTGCATACCAGAAAAAAGTGAAGATTTTGGCGGAAGCGCTGATCAACTAAATCCCTCACTCTGTTCACTGCTTCTTCAACAGAGTTATCTAAATTGTCGATGATATAAACCTCGTAGCCATCCTCGAGGAGCTGCAGGGCGGTGTGGCTTCCGATGAAACCAGCGCCTCCAGTCACCAGAACGCACTTGTTGAAGCCTTCCTCTGGTTGCCCTTGTGACCCCATCGCCAATTTTGGTTTTGGTTTCTGCAATAGCGAAATTCTCCGAATGCTTCGATTAATATTCCTCCAATTATGATGAGTTTGTATTTATAGAGAGAAAATGGGGACAATTCTGCTAAAAACGGAACGCGGGAGGAGATGATGATGAAGCCGAGTAGGACAGACCGGCAGTTGCTTGAATTGACCATTCACCATGCATGCGTTCGAACTGATTCTCATCACAAAACTTTCATTCCATTCACGGTGATCTTGACTAGAATTGGGAATTTGGGATTGGGAAGGGGAAGTAGCTGCAACATAGTTAGTGTGGAATTAGATGTTCCAAACCCAATTACACGCGGATCACATGGAGGACAGCTGGAAGGAATTAACTGAAATGGACATTGTTGCGTCCATAAAAACTGTGACTGTGATTAGACATTTCTATCCAAATTAAATTTCACATGCAGGAAGTACGGCTACGACGAAATCATTGGGTGGACATTGCATTAATAAAAACAACCTATGAGATCCGGATGGTATGAGAGGACCACTGTGTATGATTATCGATGACAGAGCCCAAACTATAAATGGGATCCAGATGGGAACAGAGGACCCACGTGTATGATGATAGATAACAACTACAAGTCAGACAGAGCCCATACGTTATGATAGGAGATAAGAATTCCAATGGAGAAGGATTTCCACTTCAAGTCATATTATTGGAAAATTGGAGGATAATTATGGGAGATAACATTTACAAGTCATACAGAGCCCATACGTTATGATAGGAGATAAGAATTCCAACGGAAGGATTTCCACTGCAAGTCATATTATTGGAAAATTGGAGGATAATTATGGGAGATAACATCTACAAGTCATACATGGGGTTGGCAATTCCAAAACGATAAGATTATAAATGTTGATTAAGCATAGTAACCTTGTAATTAGTTATTCATAGTATTAATGGAAAATTATTATTTTATAATATATATATATATATAGTGTTAGTGTAAACTCATTTTTAATTTATGGAGAAAAAAAGTTAAAATATGATCATTTTATAATTATTGTATTAATATAAATTATTATTTTTATAAATATTTTATTGAGTTAAGAATCATGATATATGATTATGTTGATATGAAATAATATGTAAATGTTTTTCACTATATTTTAATATAAAAATTATAATATATTAAAATATTATAATAATTTTGAGATTTGCATGTTATTGTTAACTATGAAAAAGGAAAAAAAAAATTATTATATTAAAAAACTTTATATTCATTTAATTATGAGAAAGTGAATTTTAAAAAATGTTAAAATAAAATAAAAATATTATAAAAAACATAATAGGTATTATTATAAATTTTGTATAAATAACTAATCACAAATTTATTGTACAATATAGCATAGAAACTTTAATTATCAATTATGTTATTATAAATATAATAAAAACACAATAGACATGACACTTTAACTAAGAAAAAGTACATCACAATTTAATGCATAGAGCATTAGACATGACACTCAACAATAAAAGAGTACATCACATTTTAATAAATAGAGGATTGTGCATGTAAGTTTAGAGAGTTTTATGTGAATTTTGTTTCTTTTGGAAAGAGATATATATGGGATGAAGTCTTAATATAGAAATGTGGCATTGTAGCAAGATAATATATGACATCACATAAATAATAATGATAAGATAGTTATAAATGACATAGATATCAACAATAAATTATTATGATTTAGTAGTTATTGTGAAAATGACCAAGGACCAAATCTAGTAGGCATGCTCTATACTCTCATGTGTGGGTGATTATGTAGAAAGATAGTTTGTAATATTGCATAGGTAACAACAAGAAGTTGAAGTCATTTTATAAGGTATGTTATTGAAACCATTACAATAAAAATATGAGAATGAATAAGGATGCGATCATAACAACATATGGACTTACACTCCAAAGCTTCTTCACAATTGATAAAGCTATAAGTATGGGCAAGGCCTTATAAACCACTTCCATTTCTCAAATGTTATGCATGTAAAATTATTGACAATGCACACATACAACTAGAAGGAGTGTATTGATGTGGAATGAAGGCCCAACAAAATTCATTCTTAGACAATATTAACACCTTTTCCATTCTTGGATGTGATTCCATGCCACATAAGAATTGTGAGATGGAGATGGTTTATAAGGAATTACTTGCACCAAAAGCTTTTTAATAAAAAAATTGCTTTAGAATGGAAGTCCTTAGATTAATGTAAGAACATCCTCCCCTCACTCATGTACTAACATTGTCTAGTGCCATGTTTTGTACCACATATTCATCTTGTCACCTCTTGTGGTTGTTATCCATAGAATGTTACAATCTACCTTGTTATAATGACATACCCATTATCATTTGGTTCAACAGTAATATTTTCCTTCTAAATTGTGTGTGTGTGTGTTGACATCATCATTGAGTACATGTGGCTTGTGGTAATTATTATGTGATGTTGCATGCTACCTTGTTATAATGGAATATCCCTATATTTTGTTTTTTGTTAACAGTAATACTTTTCTTCTAAATTGTGTGTGTGTGTGTGTTAACATCATCTTTGAGTATATGTGTTTTGAATAATTTCACATACTTAATAATTGTCAGATAAAGATGATTTATAAGGCATTAGCAGACCCAAAATTTTTGACAATCTAAAAGCTAAGATTAAGTCCCCAAGTTGAGGTGATATCCTCCATGTGTTGTACTTGGGGAGGGTAATTATTATAGTGTGGCCACACTCATTGGATAAGGCCCATGAGGTAGTTGGTGTGTAAACTCATTAATTAATGTAGTGTGGCTATATCAATTAAATAAGGCCCACTAGGTAGTTGGAGAGTAATAATGAGCACTAGTAGGTTAAGCCCCTAAGAATACTTTTGAGAGAATATTCATACACATATATACCATTGTATTAGCGTGTTGGGTTTATATTATAACAAGCATGGTTTCTGGAGTGATTCCTTCCTTAAGCCTATTCGCTATATTCTTGTGTTCATTAATTATCTTGAGTCATTAGTCATTCTACATTGTATATCTCATCCATAAAGGATTGTAGCAAGTGGTTGGAAAAGCACTTTCTTGGGTAAAGGGGGAAGACATTTTTTGGTTTTGATGGAAAGTTCTGATCTTGGCTTATTAATTAAGTTGCGATCACACTAGTGCCATTGAATGCAGAGTGGTGGCGTCATTTTCAAACTATGTTTATAATATTATTTTGAAAAATATCACAAGATTTATAATGCATTTTCTTCACGATCTTAAAATCTTAATTTTGTTGATGTCAAGGAATTGAATTTCAGCCACACAAGTGGCATCAAAAGGAGAATGGTTATGCAATTCTGAATTGGGATCATAATAAGGCTTTTGAGAACTATCATGGAAGTGCCCACCTTTTCAAGTTGTGACTTTAAAACCCCTGTGCAAAATTTATTGTGCCACAATATTTTCTCATTATATGAATTGGATTGTAATCACACCAACACCAACATAAATAGAGTTGGGTAGCACTTTCCAAAGTGGGGTCAGATAACAATTTTGATCAATATTGAGGAAGTTATTGTCATTTTAAAATTGTAACCCCAAAATGCTACCTACATGAAAGAGCTCCATTAAAAACTAAGCTATTTCTTCAAAATCCTAATTCAATTTTGGGTTTTCACAAGGAAGATGTGTATTATGGGAAAATTTAATGGTCCTACTATCAAAGAATATATACAAGGTATTAATTATGAATTTCCAAAGTCTTGGAAACACATCCTATACCTTAATTTAAGGGATGACGCTATCATATGGAGCGTATCACTTCTTTTTTTTAACACAGTCGGGTATTGGTTATATTGCAAAAAAAAGGAGGAGTAAACTCCTGTTACATTCGAAGGGAAGTGGATTCAAGTATAGAGCTGAAAATGGGAACGCAATCCCTATTTCTATACTTGAAACCATTTTTCTATGGATTCCTTTGACTAACTTGGCATATTGCCGAACATACTGTCCTAGAAGTAAAATAAACTTGCAGTACATATAAAATTAAAAGATTTCACCAAAACTGGTTGACTGATTCCTCCTGTTGAGGATGACGCTTCTTGCTTTGCTTAGTGGAGGTTTCACCTTGCTGGCTCTGGTTGATTGACTTGATATAGTCAACAGCTTCCTCAAGGTGCTTGCATTTATCTTTGAGTTCTATTATTTCAGCTTTCTGCTTGTCTATATCTCTCTGTTTGTACATGTTCTCAGTTTTCATTTCCGCCCTGAGATCCTTGAGTGCTTGGTTGAACCTTCCTATCATGAACCTGTTTGCCCTGCATGTTGGGCAACTTTCATTTTTTGCGACTCTTTCCATGGGATTACATGCCATTTTGGTCCTCTGAGTAGCTGTGTTTTTTGTAGCTTTTTTGTTCCTTTTGAGTGTGCTCTTGCTGAGCTTCTTTTGCTCTGCTTCTCTGTTCTTGAGGTGAAAGTTCGAAATAATGTAGTCTGTTGCCTTACACAAACACAACTGCGCCCCTGTTAACCAAGAGAAACACTGGGCTAGCTTTGAAGTGCTATAGTGCCTGCTTGATGAGATATCCACCGAGACTTTTCCAGAAGATGAATGGCTGATGGAGTGGGCTCTGTGATGAGGCAGATGAAGGATTTGAAAAAAGGAAGACACCCTGTTTAAATGACTGACACAGGTGTTAATACTCTGTTGATTCAAGGGAGGGATACACAGAGAGTTGTTGGAAATGGAGAGTTGATTATATGATACTGAGGCGTTCTTGCTGTTGCGATTTTGGGAGTAGCTGAGGGACTGTCGATGGGCTCACAGCAGAATGACCAATGACCCAAATGGATGAGAGAGCCTGGCTGAGGAGTTGCTTCATTGATGGCTTGACACAAAGAACTGAATACTTCTACTTGCGGATTTTTACAACTCGCTGTGTTGCTATTTAAGCTTGCCTTGGGATTACTAGGCCTGTTGGTGGACGCTGATATGCGTGTCCTGTTGCAATGGACGAGTATTATCATTCGATTGCAATTTTTGATCACATTCGTTTCATGTAACTTGACCCTGATATGACATATATCAGCTCGACTCAAGCAGAGGGGATATCTGTGATCCTTGGCTTGCGAGCTTTGGATATTTTTGGATTTTGTTTGGATTTTTTGCTTATATTCCTGAAGATACCAATTGAGTGTCTCTGTTAACAAATCTTCCTTTTGATCTACTGGTGTACTCTCCCTGATTTTTTGATTTTGTTCATGCTTTTTCCCATTTTTTTTCCTTCTTTCATCATGATGGGTGTTTGTGAATTATGGGATGGAGATACAATAAATTTCGTTGTTTTCCTTTACACTTCCTGTTGTTCTTTCTATAGCCTTATTGGCGAGAATATCAGCCTCTTTATTATGTTCTCTAAGAACATGTTTGAAGTTGACCCTCCCCAATCCTTTTAAGTTCAGTCTTATCCTCTGATATATTCTGTTGATAGCCATGTTACTGGGATTTTTTCCATTAACCATTGCTTCAATAACAATTGCAGAGTCACCTATTATAATAGGATCTCGGATTACTTGTTTTTTTAATATCCTTGTGCCTAATAAAAGACTGTATGCTTCTTCTTTGTTATTTGTGGTTTCTCCTAAGCCCCATTCGTATGTGACGATCTCTTTCCCATCCGGATCTCTAATCACTCCACCTGCTCCTGCTTTTCCTGGATTGTTTTTCGATGCCCCATCGAAAAAAGACTGAAACTATTTTGATTTTTCCTCCACTTTCCAAGTTCTTTTTTCGCTCGTTCTAAGTTTCCAATTTCTTGTTGTAGGGGATTTCTTTGGTCCTGCTTTCCCATTATTTTCCAATATTGCTTTACCAATCCAATCTCTCTCCTCTTGCTGAAGGTTGTTGTGGTCCACGGCTGACATTCCTTTGGAATTTATAATTTCTGAGACTAAACTCCATGTTTTTGATAAGATTTTTCTTGTTCTTGGCTTTTGATCTTTGAAGATACTTTTGTTTCTAGTTAGCCAAATCTGCCAACACAATACTACTGGGAGGCATTTCCAAATCCTGATTATTGTAACCTTGTTTTTTTTAGAGTAAGGGTAGTTCTTCTCCCATGTTTTATGAAATTCTGGGAGAGTGTTTGTGAAGTTTAAATTAACTTCCAGTGGGCTTGTGATCTGCTTCCAACATTCTCGGGCTATCCTGCAATCCAAGAAGAGATGTTGAATTGACTCTTCCTTTGTCAAGCACATGATGCACCTAGATGGACCTTGAATTCCTTTTTTTTTTAAGTTATCAGTAGTTAGAGTTTTCCCTTTGAGAAGAGTCCATATAAATGCTTTGATTTTAGGGAGGCATTCAGTTTTCCAAACCACTTTCCATAGGCTCCACTCCTGCTGATTTTGTTGTTCTTGAAGTGTTTTATACCCTGTTTTGACCGTGTATGCTCCTCCATTTGGATCCCAAACATAATCATCCTCTTCCTCAATGCTTATGGGCGCTGCCCCTTTGAGATGGAACTTTAATTTCTCCCATTGTCCTTTTAAGTTTTTTGGTATTGATGGGATTTGCCACTCATGCCAGTTTTGTTGATCCCATGCTGAGATTGAATGAAGGGTGTTTAACCTTCTTTCAGCCATCCAATTTTGTATGCCCAGGAGGTCCCATTGAAGATTTAGAGGCTCTTTTCCCATTATTTGATCATCCCAGATTGCCACTGATTTCCCATTCCCGGAGTTTTAGATATATGATTCCTGATTGAGGGAATTATTTTCTTTACAAGTTTCCAAACTTGTGTGCAAGGCCTCACGGGAATGATGTCTATTAGTAGCTTTTTTCTGGAATGATTACGATATTTTGTGATGAGGGCTTTTTTCCACCAAATTTCCCTTCCTGCTATCATTCTCCATATTATTTTCATCCCTAAAGCAGCATTCATTAGGCCTGGTAAGCATATAGAGAGACATCCCTACTCATATGGAAGTGTGACTTGGTCCCACTTTACCAGACTGAATTTTTTATTCTCTTGCTTTCCTCCCTGCCAAAGAAAGCTTCTTATAATTAGTTCCATTTTCTTGTGTGTGCTTGCCGGAGCCAAAATAATCACATACTGATATATTGGGAGAGCTGATAGTAATGCCTTAATCATAATCACCCTGCCTGCCATATTGAGCCACATCATACCCCATTTTTGGATTTTGTCCTTCATTTTTTCCACTTGTTTGCTCCATACTTCAGCTTTCACATTCTCCTTGGCTATTGGAAGTCCAAGGTAGGTAAAGTGCGTCCATCTTGCTTGTGTTGGGATTTCAAGAATTTGTGAGATGTTCTGCATTATTCTTGGAGGAGTATTCCAGCCATATATTCTACATTTTGAGTTATTTAGCAGGCCTCCAGAAACCTGAAGAAAGTCATCCAAAACTTTTTAAAATCTTCTAGCTATTATACTTGAAGCCCCTCCTAGTAAAAGAGTGTCATCAACAAATAGTGAATGATTGATATTTTTGACACCTTTTTCTATTTGAATACCTGTAAAAATTTTTCTTTCCTTTGATTTTCCAATGCTGCACTTAGAGTTTTAGCCATTATGATATATAGGAAAGGGGATAGGGGACATCCTTGTCTCAACCCTCTTGAACTCTGGAAGAATTTGCTGGGTCTTCCATTTATTAGTGGCACTATCCAAGGAGTTGAGATGCAAGCCTGTATGGTCTCGATTATGTCTTGAGAGAATCAAAACTTTTTAAGAACTGTTGCTAGATATGGGTGACTGACTCTATCAAAGGTGTTAGCCATGTATAGCTTTAGAATAATTCCTTTCTCTTTCCTTTGAACGTTGTTATGTATTCTTTCTTGAACAATAATCACATTGTCAATTGTTTGCTGGTTAGGAACAAAGCCGCCCTGGTTTTCCGAGATTAGTTCAGGAAGAACTCTCTTGATTCTATTTGCAATAATTTTTGTAAGAATTTTGTAGGAGGAATTGCAGAGAGATATTGGTCTAAATCTGTTGAAAGTTGTTGGGTTGGATTCCTTAGGGATGAGAGCCAGATATGAAGATTTTGTATTTCCTCCCATTTTTTTTTTGAATACATTTTTTGT
This sequence comes from Pinus tabuliformis, assembly GCA_031772625.1. NCBI lineage: Eukaryota > Viridiplantae > Streptophyta > Pinopsida > Pinales > Pinaceae > Pinus > Pinus tabuliformis. The sequence continues at coordinate 330,128,039 of CM062805.1, read as the reverse complement.
CATTCTCATGAAGTCTTTTTTAATGATATTCCAGTGCTGCCTATAGAAGGAGATTGTGAACCCGTCTGGCCCCAGAGCTTTGTTTGGATGAAGGCTCCATATTGCTGCCAACACTTCTTCTTCAGAAATTTCTTTGTTTATTTCTGCATTTTGTTCATCACTTATTTTTTTTTGGATATGTTGTAGAAAATCCTCATTGTCTGTTGGTTGTTCATTTGTTGTTAATAGCTCTTTGAAGTGATTATGTGTTGCTTTTTTTAATTCCTCTACTCCCTTAATTTCTTGTCCATCCACTTTAATTTGGTCTATCTAGTTTTGGCTCATCTGATTTTCATTGAATTATGAAAGAAGGCAATATTTTTATCCCCTGCTTTCAACCATAGACATCTTGATTTCAATCTGAGCTCTTCTTCTTCCTTTCTGTTCTGCCTATATATTTCCCAAAATAATTCATTTTCTTTCAAATAATCCTGTTTGTCCTCCTCCTTGTTTTCCTTTTCTTCTTGTATGCTATCCATTTATTTTTGCAGCTCTATTTTCCTTTTTTTTTAATATCATTCTCTCTTGCCCATATTTTTAGTTTTACCCTTAGATTTTTCAATTTTGTTTCCCATACATAATGGGGGGATCCTGTAATGCTTTGTGCCCATCCCTCTTTGATTTGATTTCTAAATTATTCATTGCTGTCCCAGCTCGAATTGTATCTAAACAGAAGAGGATGCCCAGAATAATTGCTACTGGCTTATGATCCGAAGCTATTGTATGAATGATTTTGGATTTTACAAAGGTGAAATCAGCTGCTATATTTTCTTGAACTAAAATTTTGTCTAACCTCTCCTTTATATTGCTCTTACCCACTCTCTTGTTGCTCCATGTGTATTTCCCATTACTTGGCGGGATATCGATTAGATTGTGTTGCTCCATTATTTCTTCCAGAGCTTCTCTTGATGGATCTGCATGATAAGTCCCTCCAAATTTTTCTTCTGTGTTTCTTACCAAGTTTAGATCACCTCCCAAAATTATTTTCCCATTTTGTCTTTCTGTTAATACTTCTTTTACCGAGTTCCAACATTGTTCTTTTTCTTTATAATGGTTTGGAGCATATATATTTATGATGTTGTACTTTTCCTTTGTGTTGAGATCCTTTAATTCTGTTTTAATCCAGTGCTTGCCGATTTTTTGGCTTGTCATTTCCCATTTTCTTTTTTCCCATAGGGTGCAGATTCCTCCTGATGCTCCTGTTGCCTCAAGCACTATTCCTTCATAATTTTTTAACTTTTGTATCATTTTTCCAGTTTCTTGACTGTTTGTTTTGGTCTCCTGGATCATGAAAATGTTTGGCACTTATTTCGTTAGGATGTCTCTTGTTGCATTTTCTTTGTAGGGTGTGCCCAGACCACGACAATTCCAAGAGACCACTATCATTATTTATTGGTTTGTTGGTGTGTGATGCCCTTCCCTCTTTGCTGATTTTTCTCATTGTTTCCTGTATTTTTCCCAAGGAAGGAGTCCATTGGTTGCTGAGTACCTAAGGCCATCTCTTTGGCCGCTGCCTCATCCCTTATTTCCTTGTTGGATTTTCTGCCCGCTTTTTTTTTTATGTTCATTGATTTGAATGGTCTCTTTGGATTGGTTTCTAGTTAAGATACGATCCACCGATGTGGTGGGGGGGGAGTGGGGAATGAGGGATTGAAGGGATGGAGGAGAGAGTGAGGGGGTTGGGAGAATGCGTTGGGGATCTGGGTGAGGGTGGATCTATGGAATTTTCCAGAGGCCTAAAGGGGTTCATGTTTGTGAGGTGTGGGGGGATGATAGTGGAGGGAGATGGAGAGGAGGTTTCGGTTGGTTCCTGAGACTACGAGGGTAGAGGGAGGGTTTCTTGTTGGTGGGTTTTTTTCTTTTTACTTGTGCTCATTTATTTTCTTGTTCCTCAACATTTTCACTTTCTTTTTTTTAGAACATCTATTTGCAAAATGACCATATTTGTGACATACCTTGCATTTGAATGGGATCTGCTCATAGTCCAACTGTTGTATGTGCGTCCATTGGTCGACTTTAATCTTTATCGCTTATGGAAGTCCTTTTCCTAGATCCACTTCCACACATATTTTGGCACAAGCATGCATGTTGTCCTTCGGTTCACATCTATCTATATATTTTCCTACTACATTTCCTATGGCCTTTACTAACTCATCTCCCCAACAGTGTAAAGGGAGGTGGGGTAATCTGACCCAAATTGGAACTGCACTTGGCACGTCCATTTTAGGATCGAAATCTGGGGTCCATCGGTTTAGATATAGTCCTCTAGTGTCCATGAAATATGGGCCATTTCTAAAGATCAAATCTCTGTCTTCCTTAGATTCAAAATGAAAGGTATAGTATCCCCTTCCACAGAACCGTATTGTGATTTTCCCATTGATAGTTGAGCTCCAGTTTCTTTCAACCCATCTTTGAACAGATTTGGGGGACGGCCATAGCCCAGTGAACTGACCCACTAGACCACGTTCAGCGAGTGACAAAGCTACTCTGCGAGGGAGAGCAGGAGGGAGAGATATTTCTGGAATATCCTCGAGCTTTTTAACAAACTTATTTATTGTTGGCCTGATCCTTGGAGTTCCTATAGCTGTTATAAGGGAGGAAAATGCTTTTGCAGATTCGTCATTCCATTGGAGTCGGTCTGAAAGAGGATCGCCCTCCTTTGAGGGATCCATAGGCTCGTAGAGCCCAACAGCAGGAGGCTGCTGAGCAGTGACTGCGTTACAAGGGAACCTAATAGGTCAAGGAGTAGGCTCGCATGCATAGCCCAGGCAACAAAAATTTTCAACTATCTTACCTAAATCATTGGAGGGTATCACTTAACATAAGGAGATATTAATACTTTTATATGAACAATATGTGAAGGAAATTTTAGATAAAGGTAGTCTCGTACTATGAAGAATGTAAAGAGAGCAGTAGGGGTTTATTTTGATTTGTAAAATTCCTACTATAGCCTCATGGATATCTTCGACGAGACAAGGTCATTATTTCTATCAAGCCTAGCAACAAATATATTTTATAAATGTTGGCTTGGCTAAAAGCTACAACTCCCCACAAAACTTATCTAAAGCACACTGGTTTAGGGTGAGAATGCTTAGATTTTTAAAGCTATGAAGATAAATGTAGATATATATGTTTATCTTCCATATTCTCATGCTATAGATATGGGTGACGTGGATATTATTTTTGGATATACTTGGATGACACTATTAGGTACAATTAAATATTAATGCACAAAATAAATTTATGAAGCTTTGGTACAAGAAAAAGAAAATCACATTGTAAGATATTTCTCTTATTAAACCACCAATTCCCAAACAAAACATGAGAAGTCATTCAATGGACAATAATTTTACAATCTACATATAAATTATACAAATATCTCTTCAATGAATCCACTATTCGCATGCTATAAAGGGCTAGATAGGCAATCCCAATAGTGAGTGATTGGTTTGTAGAATAGGATGATGTATTTATCACTATATTTAGAGAAACTAAACATCCATACCTACTATGTAGATTTGTAACCAATCACATGTTGCTACAGGAAATAAAATAACATACTTATACAGGAGTAAGAGGTGCCTCTCAAGAACCAAGAAGCCTCCTTGGACACATTTTCCATTCCATCTGGGAGCATATCAGTTTAAGGACATGAAGACAACCAAGGAATATTTATATGCACTAACATTTTCTTTGTTTTGGAGATCTAACATTCCACAAATATGACACTAGATCAACAATTGAGAATCATTGCAAATTGAAATTCATATTGGAATATCTGTCACAGACCTAGCCATAGGAGGAAATGAAAAAGAATTGCATGGAACTATGCAGAGGTTATTTCAAGAATTGATTATTACCCATTCCAAAGAAAAGTGGAAGAGGATAAGGTTAGTTCACATGCATTGGCCCGAGTGTAAGCAACACAAAAAGAATATGAAGCAACACAAATAGCATAAGAAGTTGCCCAAGCACCCCTAAAAATAGAGCTTAAAAAAGAAGAAGATGGAAAAATGAGAAGGGATAGGGAACAAAATAAAATAATGGAAGAGTAAAGAGAAGTAGAAGAAGAAAGAAAAAGGTTGTAGGATGAAAAAAAAAAAAAAATAATAATAATAATAATAATAATAATAATAATAATAATAATGCAAGATGAAGTAGAGGTAAATCTTAAAGAAAAAGCTCTTCAAGTCTAGCTCGTGGAAGTAGAGTAATCAGTTCAACTAGACTTAGTCGACATGGATATAGACTCAACAACCTTAATTGTCCTAGATATTACAAGAGAATATCCATATATAATAGAATTGGACATAGTACAAGCAAAGAGGAAAAATGTTGTGAACCTGAATTAATTCAGATTTGATCACACGACTAATAAGATTGTGGAGCACACCAACAACACACATATCACTCCACATTCTCCACCAATATGTATCATGATTGAGGGAACCACTGTGTCAGATACCAGGAAGGATCCTCTCATAGTTTCCTCCACCAACACGACATTTTCCCAAGCTACTAAACGAAACCCACATGTTCTCTTATAACATGTCCAAGAGAAGGATGCCCGTATTGTAGATATAGAAGAACATGTGAGAATGTTGAGGATCAAAACAAAGACCATGAAGTAGAAAAATGTCAAAGTATATGATTATAATACCTGCACCACAAATGTACATGAGCATTATAAAGCATTGGTTCAACAAGTTTACTCACCTTCATAGGTCATGCAAGGGTCTGCAACAAAATTGTTACCACTCTAGTAGAAGGTCAATGAATAAGGCCCACAACTACATGGAGTTGCAAATAAAATCCATTAGTTATAGGAGTGGGAAGAATAGTATCCACATGCCCTATCAAGCCTCCCAAGGATTATAAGTACGAAATTGATATATGACTTACTTGTTGTCAACTGAGCCATAAGGATACAAGAAAAGTTAGAAAAATATATTCCTATATTAGTGACCATGCACTATTAGAATTACTCTCTAGTTGAGAGGATCATCAAAGTAAATACGATACCATCCATTGGAGCTCAAGGAGAGGCAACAACTATCAAAGAGTTAACCATAGAACTAGATGAATTGCTTAATGAAAAATAATCATTCTTCAGTACTTTTGCTAGAAATCTGCTAAGGATAATCTCAAGCATCATCTAGCAGATCCAACACAACAAAATATAGTGCTCAACTCCTTCTTAGTCTCACTACATAGATAATTACCCATATTCTCCCATAACACTAAAGAAAGTCATGATGTGATGTAGAGCTTGCTCCAAATAGGATCAAATGATTGGATCACATTATGGAGTGTAGGTGTGTATCTTAAAGGGATTGAGAATATTATGTTAGAGAAGTTGGTTGTTGTGTATGACATGAAAATTTTGACAAATTATATTTGTAATTATAATAAAAAATAGGGGAAACTGAAAATTTGTAAATACTCTTGATAAGTTCAAAAGTCTCAAGCAAAAATTACTATTCAATCCTATAAATAATGTACAATTCAATGTAATAAAGACTTTTAAACCTTTTTGAAATTCTCGTAAACCAGAGATTGGAAGCGGGTAACACTGTATCCTTTTGGGCATTGAGAATACATGAAGGCCATTGCTGAAGTTTCACTCCACATGTGTGGTGTCTTTGTTTTTTACTATTCCTAAACAATTCATTTATGTGTGTATTTGGGGGATTTATTACTACTAATTCTTAGACTAATATGTGAATTGGATTGTAATTTCTCTCTTATGGTTTTAGTTTGGTTGCTTTCTACATTAGGTACTCATTGGTTTAGGTAGTAACTAATAAATGTTTATTCTAATAAATTAAGTGTGCAGTGCCATCTAGGATTACAACTAACTATTCCTTGATTTCACATCTATGTAGTTTTCTTCTCATCACTTCTAATTTTCTCAACAATCTTCTCCTTTAAATTGGTTCAAAATTATTGCATTCAAGATAACTGCTATCTTAATAGGTACGCCCATCATTGTGACGATCATGCACATGCCAAAACACTTGCACACACCAAGTGTTGGGCATTGGATAATCCAACACTCCCAGTGTGTTTCGTGACATGTGCTTAACCGCCTCTTGAGGATCCATTAACTTTGGTGATGTATCTGTTTACTAACACTTGCGGGTTTTGGTGTAACAACAATCATGATTTCAACAAGTGGTATCAAAGCCAAAGGTATCAAGTTTGAAACACCCCTGAATTATGCTTAGGGGAAGGGGGGGAGATTGTTGGGCATTGAATAATCCAATTCTCCCTGTGTGTTTCAAGACATGTGCTTAACAACCTCTCAAGGATCCATTAAACAATGTGTCTATTTACTAACATATATAGGTTTTGGTGTAACGACAATCGTGATTCCAACACCAAGCATGGTAGCTGAGCCAAAATACAGATGGGTTTCTCACACCAAATTGTGTGATTTCTAATTGGGACCTCCTACAAGAGCAAACCCCTAAGTGTTGCCTCAAAATTTTCCCCTATCAACATGAGAATAGATCGAGGGAAACATTTGGTTAAAATCTTGATATACTTTTGAAGATATGCAATGTGGAAGTTAGGGTTTGTGATTGGTCCTGAAATATGATTCAAAAGAGTCATCTTGAGGTTTTCACTATAACTTATTTTGGGTACATTTTAGACTGTGAAATTTTGAGGAGACAAAGGTGAGAGCTATGGGTAGATGTGATCAAAATTTTAGACGTTATTTCATTATAGTTTCTGAGATATTTCATGTGTAAGTTAGGGTTCTTGAATGCTCCTAAAATCAATTTCAAACATGTTAGTTTGGACTTTTTTCTATAACTTATTTTTTTGGATGGTTTAGACCATGAATTTTTCATAGATCTATGAAAAACATAACAATACCTCAAGTAAAAAATTTAGGCTTTGGTTTGATTATCAGGCTAGGAGGTAAATCCTCAAATGAATTGTGATTTTGCATTAAGGTTGATCATAGATATATACATGGAGGGAGAGACTCTTGGGCTTCATCTCCCAGTGTCTCTTCATATTCCAACTCTCCTTATTTTCTATTTACATTATTTTACACATATTCACCCAATCCCAAGGATTAGGTGTCAACATTCCCCCCTTAATCTGAAGGGATGTTGGTGAGTCCAAGCATTGTTCTGAATCTTTTGAACTTTTTTCTTCCAAGCACTTTGGTGAAGATGTCTAAAATTTTCTCAGTTGTGGAACAATGACATAGATGGATTGCCTTGGCCTCAACATGATGTTGAATCAAATGGTATTTTGTATTGATGTGCTTTGTTTGATCATGGAACTTTGGGTTCTTGGCCAACTTTATTGCAGAAGTGTTGTCAATCATGAGTGGAGTTGAATGCACTTGTTTCACCTGCAAATCTTCTAGAATTTTCCTGAGCCACACAATTTCCTTTGTTGCTTCAAATTCTTCCACATATTCTTCCTCTATTATGGAATCTGCTAGAACTGATTGTTTGCATGACCTCCAGGAGACAATTCCTGATACAAGACTCATATCATAACATGAAGTATATACCCCAGTTTCTTTATCTCCATCGAAGTATGAATTAAGCTGAAGCCACTCACCTCTGTATACTTAAGTCTAGAGTATTGAATTCCCTTCATGTACTTTAGAACTCTTTTCGCAAAAAACCAATGTCCCTCACAAGGCTTTTGCATAAACTTGGAGAGGATTCCAACAACAAATGAAATGTTTGGTTTGGTAGTAGTCAGGTAGTTGAGACTTCATACAAGCTCTCTATACTTTTTTGCATCCTCAAATTCTTTCCTTTAGTGGATGTGAGATTTAAGTTCTGTTCCATTGGAGTAGTCAAAGGATTGCACTCAGCCATGCCAAACTTATTCAACATATCTCCAATGCACTTCTTTTGAGAGAGGAATATAAACTTGAGATGTTGAGTTACTTCAATACCAAGATAGTAGTGAACATACCCCAAGTCTGTCATTTCAAAACCATTCCTCAATTCTTTCTTTATGGATGCAATATAGCTCTCATTGTCCCGTGTCATCATCTACATACATCTCAAGTTACACAACTGTTTTGCTAACTTTCTTAATAAACAAAGTTGCTTCATCAAGATCATAATGTTTGAAGTTGAGTTTTAGAAGATGCTCATTTAACTTCTCGTACCAAGCTCGTAGTGCTTGCTTGAGGCCATACAAGGATTTTACAAGCTTGCATACTTTATGTTCCCGACTCTTCACAAAAAATCCTTCTGGCTAGGACATAAAAACATTCTCTTTCAGATCTCCATTCAAGAAATAAATTTTTACATCTATTTGATAGAATTTTCATCTATTCTGAGCTGCCAAGGCTAAGAGTGTCTGGATGGTAGCCCATTTTTTTATGGGGAAAAGGTCTCCTCATAGTCGACCCGTTCCTTCTGTGAAAAAACTTTTGCCACAAGCTTGGCTTTGTGCTTGTCAAGTGAGGCATCAACTTTATACTTTTTCTTGTAGACCCACTTGCAGCCTATTGGTTTGGTTCCCAATGGAGGATTAACCAGCTTCCAAGTGCCATTCTTTATCAAGGTATCATACTCCTTTTGCACTGATTCTTTCCATTCATCATGAGAAGCAACTTCTTTGAACGAAGTTGGTTTAAAATATGAAGACAAATTCTGTTCACAATCATAAGTAACATCCATATTAACAGGTGAATCAAAATAGTATACATCACCTCCATTTTGTCTGGTTGAATTTCTTGTTCTTGTCTTTCCAACCTCATAAAGATGAAAAATTTCAAATGTCTTTGTCATCCATTCTGGAGGACCTTTCTGAGATGGCCCAGGCTACTTAGTTGACTGAGTTGGGGCTGAATCAAGATTGAGTCTCCCAATTCTGTCAATCATATCACTCAAAGTGTCATCAGTGGCTGGAGCTTCATGTGGGGGAGAGAGTGCTTTAGAAGAAGATTCCATAGATTGATCCAGTATAGGAATCCCCCCTTCAAGATGTGGAATCTCATTATCAAATTATTGAAAGGACTTGGCATGTTTGAATCTATCCAAGCGATCAAGATGCCACTCAACACCATTGTCAGGCTTGGGAGATTAAAGAAAGATCACAACTCTAGACACTAATTATTTTTATTAACTTCATCATAGAGATGGTATGCTTTGGAGGTATTTGAATACCCCAAGAAGATACACTTATGACTCCTTGCTCCAAGTTTGTTTCTTTGTTCCTTATTTATCAAGGCATAACAAGTGGAACCAACAACCCTAAGATGCTTTACTGAAGGAATGTCGCCATACCACATTTCATAAGGAGTCTTGTTTCTAATAGCATTAGATGGACACCTATTATTTGCATACACAACATATAGAATTGCATCAGCCCAAAACATCAATTTCACATTCTTGAAAAACATCATGGAACGTACCATATTTAATATTGTCTTATTCATTCTTTCGGCTACTCCATTATGTTGGGGATTATAAGGCACAATTGTTTGATGTTTGATCCCATGATGGCGAAGATAGTTTTCAAATTCATTTGAAGTGTATTATTTTCCATTATTAGTGCAAATAGAGCCAATATGAGTTTGTGCATCATTTTTAATCCATGCATGAAAGTTCTTAAATATTTGAAAAGAATAAGATTTGTTCTTCAATAAATAAACTGATCCAGGTGGCTCCAGAGACACACACAAGACAAAGAGGGCTTATGGAAGCTCAAAAATCAAAGTGATCAGAATGCTTTTGAACTAGGACTAGAGCGTAGATCTCATCGTCATGGTCGCAGCGATGTGAACGGTTCGTCAATCCGAGCTCGTATGAGGGAGAACGATCTAGTCAAAGTTATGGTCAAAGTTGGACTTTGGGCTAGGTTTAAGTGTCCTACAATTTGACCGACTCCGAGGCATGAAACCTAGCTCCCGAAAGAGGGTGAATAGTTGCCTCTTTAATTTGTCTAATAACCCTTATGTTAGACAAAATTAAGAAATGGCCTTATTATATTATATATATATATCTATATATATATATATATATATATATATATATATATAAATATGAGGTGGTGGGCCATGACCCCCACCACCTCCCTTCCCAACCGCAACATCATATAACAAATGTATATTAAAATAATGACTGATGGGCAACGACCCCCGTCGGTCCAACCATATACACATTAAACATTTAATTATGGGGTGGGCGGGCCACCTCCGGTGGACCCGGCCCACACCCCCAAACTCCAACACACCACCATACAAAAATGCCATCACTTAAAATGAGGTTGGTCGGAGTGGAACCCATGGCCGACCCGGCCCACGTAGCAGTCCCATGGTACAACCTATTTAATACACCATGTACCAACGCCCCAACAAACAACAAACTTTAATACAAAAAAAACAACGTCATTCAAAATTGTTGCGGAGGTTATGGGGGTTGGTCGCCCAATGCGAACTCGACCCCCCAAAATAAAAAGTTTACGGGTTTTTTAAAAATGAAGGTTGTCTTAATATGGAGGAGTTGGGGTTTGACCACCTGACCTCCTTCACCAAATTTGGATTTTTAACCATTACATCAAATGACCCTTTTGTGGAAAAATCCACCCATGAAGTTTTATAAACCCATCTTTTTGTCAGTGTCCCCAAGGCATGGAGGAACCAGGAGTGCACACGGAAACTGAGGCATGAATTTTTATTTAATTTTTGCAGGTGGAACCATGATCTTGAAAAAGCACGGGCGGAACCACGATTGAGCAAAATTCTCAAGAGGGTGAAATTTTTGTAGTGTCCAAATTGGACAAATTTTATGTCGATCTTACACCTCTTAGCGACACAAACCCGATGGCACAGTCAATTTCCTGATCTGAGCAATAGATTTTCAGAGGACCCGGAAGAGGGAATCTTTAAGGAATCTAGGGGGAATCTAAAAGATTCCTTGAGCCCCAGATTTTCATTTTCTCAGAATTCAGAAATTTGACAGTCGATTTTGCACTATTCGACACCAAAAATCTGATGGTGCATTCAAATTTTCCATTTTCTCATTTCATTTTTCGGCCACTTTTCAAAGTGGAGTGCAGGTGTCAGCATTCATGTGCGAGCAACCATTTCCATGAAATTCGATGCCACGAGATTGAGGGTACGGCCAGCTGCAGCAATTTGACATCATTTTCTTTAGATGGCCCCTGGATGTGAGGTATATGCAGTGTTTTCATGTACTTCTTTTTGCTATGCATTGTGCTGCACAGATCCCTGTTTGATGTTTGATGAGGGATCTTGTTTCTTACTTGTTTTCATGATTCCTGCTTGATGTGATGCGGAATCATTTGTGGGATGTACTTGTTGTCATGATTCATCATGTTTTGTTTGAGATCCCTTTGTCGTTATGTTGATGGGATACTCATGTGTCACCATGTATGTTTGCATTGAGATCCCTTTTATGCCATGTCAGCGGGATGCTCATTATCATCATGCATGAGTTTTATGTCATATTGATAGGAGTCCTTTTTTGACTGAGAGTTCCTGTAGCAGAACATCTCTTGGCGCCACTCCTGCGTGAGGGCATTTTCCTTGTATGATAGCGACATCACCTCTTATGTACATCATCACTATTGACAACACTTAATGCAGCGACCTACACCATCTTAACACTGGGGCCCGAAGACGTAGTCCCTCCTAGACGAACTCCGTTATCAACGGCTTATGTTTTCATGTGTTGATGAATGTCATGTTCCTCTTCTTTACAATATGCATATGTATTCATTTATGTTCTTTTAAAAATGCAATTTAACACATCACAAAAGTAAAAGGTCTTGGAAGGGTCCTTTGTCACACCCGGACCTGGATCAAGTGGTATCAGAGCGGTCTTTGCATGGATGTGAATTGCAAGCGTGAACAATGGAATGTGCAGTGACAGAGGATGAAAAAGCGATGTACGAGACCATGATCAAAATTTCCCAAAGGGTGGAAATAATGTATGAAGCTCTACAAAAAGAGACAGAGGAAAAGGAGTGATTGCAGCTTCAGTTGCGAGCCATGGAAGAGGCCTTGGAAGAACTGAAGCATAGCAAACAAAATCTTCAAACAGAGAACGTTGAATTAAAGATGCGTCTGCAAGAAGAGAAAGAGGAGAAACATAGTTTGCTACGATAGCTGCAAACTAAGGACGAGGCCTTGGAAAAGCTACAGTGTGACCCATGTGAGGTAAAAAGTAATTCTCTGAATTCATGTATATGTCCTGATGATGATTTCGCTGTTTTTGAAAATCATACCACAGGAATTGGCTCCAAACTATTGAAGAGAATGGGGTATGAAGGAAAAGGCTTAGGTGTTAATGGCCAAGGTATTGTCAACCCCGTAAAAGTAGAAGAATTACCCCATCAGACAGGACTTTGGTATGTCAGAAAGGAAGTTGGGGAATGAGCCGAGACAACGAGTGAACCACCAACAACAGATGATGAGAAGCCCTCATTAGTTCTTTCCAAATCGACAGAGGAGGTAAAAGATGTTGATTTCCTTTTTTTTATGGATCACAGAAGCCTGAAGTCTATTAATGTTGATTTCCTTTCGGTTTCGTCTTCACATAGTATGATTTCTATTGGAGATGTGGAGATACCAATTACAGGGACAAACATGAGGCTCCTCACCAGGACGAGGCATGAGGAGGAAAAATAACTTGGTGTTAATAACCAAGGCATAGCTCAACCATTGGAGGTTGTGCAGAGACCTCAATTTGCAGGCTTGAGATACACCAAGGGAGAATGATCGAATGTGTCAGATTCTTCTGAGACATCATCGAAATCGTCGAGGAAAGAGAATGATGGGAAAACATCCCCATCATCCCATGGCAGTGCCCATGGAAGGGAAAGAGTTAAGACAAGATCTCATCGCCATAATTACACCAGAGACAACAAGGAAATGTATAACCAGTTTCAATATTCGAATGTTTCATTTTGATTATAATCATGCTTTTAATGATGAATGTAAATCAAGGCATCGAAAAACATTACCTCTTGCGGATTACATAACCATACATTTTCTAAGTGTTGGAAAAGAATAGCAGCACACAAAAGGATGAGGCATGAAAGACCCTCTCAGCAGCAGGTAAAGCATATCTGGAGGAAGAAGACCTATTGCAGTCATTGCGACAGGTGGCCATCAAAGAGCCGCATGTTGGAGGCTCCATCCAAAGCAACGCCCTAGAGACAAAGTGTCGATGCATGAACCACGTGAAACAATTGTTCGACAAGAAAAACCACCACAGGGAGGTGACCCATTCACATTGATAAGTGAAAAATGGTTTCTAGATATGTTAACTTGTCATGGTCATACTTTTGTGAATCATTTGTTGCATTTTAAAAAGTAAAAGTGATGATGTGTTTTCCATCACTTGTTAAGCAACAATGATTTCTGGTCTTATTTTGAGTTGCATGATAAAGTGATGTTGTGGTTCCATCACTTGTCAAAGAAACAATAGTGTTTGGCCTTATTTTTGTAAATCATGTGTTGCAGTGATGATGTGTAAATTTCAATCTCTTGTTGGAACAACAATGATATGTTGGCCTTGTTTTCGTAGCTAGGGTATTGTTTCCATTTTGATGTAAACTTGACCATCGATTATGTGTTATAAACTTGTGGCAAGTGTGGGATGCTTGGGTCATTAGTTGGTCATGAAAGCAAAGCATGTAATTTGTAAAACAATGTACTAGAGGTTGCAGGTGTCGGCTCATCGCTTAAGGCTATGAAGAACAAAGGTGAAGGAGATGGAAGCGATACCTGTTCAGGATGCTTGTGATGCAGACAAGGTACATAGAAGTTGCAAATTATTTTTCATGCTTTTGGAGGACCAAAAGCTCCTCAGTGGGGAGGATTGATCCAGGTGGCTCCAGAGACACACACAGGACAAAGAGGGCTTATGGAAGCTCGAAAATCAAAGTGATCAAAATTCTTTCAAACCAGGACCAGAGCATAGATCTTGTTGTCCTGATCATAGTGGTGCGAATGGTTTGTCAATCCGAGCTCGTATGAGGGAGAACGAGCCAATGAAAGTTCTAGTCAAAGTTAGACTGTGGGCTAGGTTTAAGTGTCCTACAATTTGACCGACCCTGAGCATGAAACCTAGCTCGCGAAAGCAGGCGAAATTTTTTCCTCTTTAATTTGTCTAATAACCCTTATGTTAGACAAAATTAAAAAATGGCCTTATTATATATATATATATATATATATATATATATATATATATATATATATATATATATTATGTTAGACAAAATTAAAAAATGGCCTTATTATTAATATGTATATATATATATATATATATATATATAATATGAGGTGGCGGGGCATGACCCTCGCCACCTCCCTTCCCAACCGCAACATCATATAACAAAGTTATATTAAAATAAGGATCGACGGGCCATGATCCCCGCCGGTCCAACCATATACACATTACACATTTAATTATGGGGTGGGCAGGCCACCTCCGGTGGACCCGACCCACACCCCCAAAACCCCAACACACCACCATACAAAAATGCCATCGCTTAAAACGAGGCTGGTGGGAGTTGAACCCACAGCCGGCGGGAGGGAAGGCCCCGTCCACGTGGCGGCCCCACGGTACAACCTATTTAATACACCATGTACCAATGACCCAACAAACAACAAACTTTAATACAAAAAAACAACACCATTCAAAATTGCTGCAAAGGTTATGGGGGCGAGCCGCCCAATGCAGACCCAACCCCCCAAAACAAAAAGTTTACGGGTTTTTTAAAAATGAAGGTTTTCTTAATATGGAGAAGTTGGGGCTTGACCACCCGACCTCCTCCACCAAATTCAGATTTTTAACCATTACACCAAATGATCCTTTTGTGGACAAATCTACCCATGAAGTTTTATAAACCTGTCTTTTTGTCAATGCGCCCAACGCATGGAGGAATTAGGAGCACGCAAGGAAACCAAAGCATGAATTTTTAATTAAGTTTTGCAGGTGGAACCATGATCCTGAAAAAGGGCAAGGAGAACCATGATTGAACAAAATTCTCAGGAGGGTGAAATTTTTGCAGTGTCTAAATTGGACAAATTTTATGTCGATCTTACACCTCTCAGCGACACAAACCCGATGGCACAGTCAGTTTCCAAATCTTAGCAGCAGATTTTTAGAGGACTCGGAGGAGGGAATCTTTAAGGAATCTAGGGGGAATCTAAAAGATTCCTTGAGCCCTAGATTTTTATTTTCTTAGAATTCAGAATTTTGACAGTCAATTTTACGCTATTCGATGCCACAAATCTGATGATGCATTCAGATTTTCCATTTTCTCATTTCATTTTTTGGCCACTTTTTAAAGTGGAGTGCAAGTGTCAGCAGTTATTTCCATGAGATTCTACATCGCAAGATTGAGGGTACGGCCAACTGCAGCAGTTTGACATCCTTTTCTTCAGATGGCCCCTGGATGTGAGGTATATGTAGTGCGTTCATATACTTCTTTTTGCTATGCATTGTGCTGCACAGATCCTTGTTTGATGTTTGATGAGGGATCTTATTTCTTACTTTTTTCATGATTCCTGCTTGATGGGATGTACTTGTTGTCATGATTCGTCATATTTTGTTTGAGATCCCTTTGTCATTATGTTGACGAGATACTCATGTGTCGCCTTGTATGTTTGCATTGAGATCCCTTTTATGCCATGTCGGTGGGATGCTCATTATCATCATGCATGAGTTTTATGTCATATTGACAGGAGTCCTTTTTTGACTGAGAGTTCCTGAAGTGGAACATCTCTTGGTGCCACTCCTGCATGAGTGCATTTTCCTTGTATGATAGCGACATCACCTCTTATGTACATCATCACTATTGACAGCACTTAATGCAGTGGCCTACACCATCTTGATGCCAGGGCCTGGAGACATAGTCCCTCCTAGAAGAACTCTGTTATCAATGGCTTATGTTTTCATGTGTTGATGAATGTCATGTTCCTCTTCTTTATAGTATGCAGATGTATTCATTTATGTTCTTTAAAAAATGCAATTTAACACATCACGAAAGTAAAAGGTCTTAGAAGGGTCCTTTGTCACACCTGGACCCGGATCATAAACCCAACACATTCTGGTGTAGTCATCAATAAATGTCATCATATATTTATTTCCATTTGCAAAAGGAACAAGCATTGGGCCACATAAGTCTGAATGAATAAGTTCAAGTTTTCTATGTGCTCTGGAATGTGAATCATGAAAAGTCTATTTTCTGTGTTTTCCTAAGATACAAGCATCACATTGCTTAAGTTTCCTAGGAATTATAGGCAAACCAGTAACACCACTTTTATTCAAGATATGAAGGTTATCATAATCTTTTGATGATAGGGAACAAGGAGAGCTATATTGCATCCATAAAGAAGGAATTGAGGAGAGGTACTTTTTCCCTGTCATAATCATCTACCTTCATCATAATGATAACTATATGAGAAGTTTTGTGCATGAGCAAAGGTACCTTGTAGCTTCATAGGTCTTTCTTCTTCTATCCCCATCATGACAAGTGAGTGATCTGATGCTTTTCTGACCTCAACCTTGCCATCAAACATATGAATCGAGTGTCCTTACTGGTGGATGTGGACCAAAGATAACAAGTTTCTCCTCATCTCTGAGAGATATAAAACATCATGCAGAAGAAATTGTTGAAGGCCAGGGAATTTGAGCCTGATTGTGCCAAGCCCTACTAGCTTGAGTTTTGATTTGTCTGCAAAGTATACTTCTCCATCAAAATTATCAATAAATTCTTCAAAAAAATCTCTTCTCAAAGTCATGTGGAAAGTTTCTCCTGAATCAAGAAACCAATCTTTTTCCAAGAAGTGAGTGAATAATTAAACAAGTCTTTAGTTACACCAATATTACAATGTGCCACAACATAGTGAGCATATTCAGGTGCTTTACCTTTCCCTTTGGCTTCATTTCTTTCCTGCTCAATTATGTCCCAAGGTAACTTACATGTGGATGCATCATGTCCATCTCTATTGAAACATATGCAATGAAGATCAAACTTTTCTCCTTGGAACTGTCTGCCCCCCTACCTCTAAAATTCCTTCTTCCTCTACTTCTTCGACCACCTCTTCCTCTAGAAGAATCTTGTGCATGATTCTTCTCTTTATGTGTAAGAAATATAACTTCTTCAGAAGAATGAGGAGATTTATTCTTCCCAAAATCCTTATCTCTCTCCGCAAACTTCTTCTCAAGGGAGTTAAAGGTAATCTCTTTGAGTTTTCCACTTGCTTGCAATGACTCAAGATAATTTGAATAAGTGGGATATAGTGCCTTGAAATAAGCTATGAGAGGAATGTCTATTTGAACACTGATGGTTTTGATATCATGCATAATAGATCTTACTTCTGATGCTAAAGAAAGAGGGTCATCATTTTTCAATTCAAGACTAAACTTCAAGTTGAGAGTGTGAGTCATAGAGTTCCTTCAACTTCTATAAGGCTTCAAAAGAATTTGAAAATGGTGAAATATGGTGACTCACCTCTTCATTTACAAATGTTGCAATCAAGGCATAGGCCTTGTTTTTCTTGTTTTCCCAAATGGAAATCTCCTTATTTGATGTGGGCTTTGCAGGTTCATTATCTCCTTCTCCTACACAAACTCCTTTCCACAACTCATTGAAAATGAGAGTGTTTTTTATCTTCTTTGACTATTCAGGATAGTTCTGTTTTCCTGAGAGAACTACTCCAACAATAGATATCAATGAATGCATTTTAGATATGTGTACTATGTAAAAATGCACTCTGCTACCAATATAAAAAAAATCACTTCCGATGTAAAAAACTGCACTCTAGTAGCAATATTGTGAAAAATACAATTATGATATGTATATAGCAGAGGTATATTTGGGGGAGGTGGTATATGTGGAGGGTGTATATAGGGAGGGTGTATATGCGGAGGGTGTATATGCGGAGGGTGTATATGGGGAAGGTAGTATGGATGGGAGGTAACATATGAGGGGAGGTAATGAGATTTCATTTCAAATCACAACGAATCACAAACAAAGCAACAGGTTATATATGGACAGAGGCCAGTGTGATATGGGAAGGCAGGTTCGGGCCCATATTAAAACCCTATGCATTTATATATTAAAACTACATGGTATATCAGAGTGTGGTATGGTATGGAGCAGTGATACCACCAACCGAGAATCGGGCTATGGGATTCCATAGGATGGATTTAGGTGGGTGGTATATGGTATGGGTATAGAAATGTATGGGATGCAACACAACAACTGTCAAATAATAATGGTATATATGATAGTGGGTGGGCTAGAAGGTGGAGGGGCCGAGGGGCCAGAAGCAACCCAAGCACCTCGTCACTGCTCAAAACCCAAGCAGAAATCGAAGTGCATGGTAACAACAGTGCATTACAAGTCACATAATACTAGTCGTAGACATACCAGTCGCCGCACCAATGTTCAATCCTCCATAAATTTCAATCCTTCCTCTATTCCACGCTTACCACACCAGCGTTCAATCCTTCACAACTTCACGCAGAGATTTGGGACACCACGGTTATGCATGGTAGGAAATGGAAGGAAATGAAGGACAAATTTTTTGTCAAAGGAGAGGGGCAGAAAACTAGAAGAATAATGGAAACCAATGACAGGAGTTACAAGTCTAAAATGGGACCTATGCTCTGATACCATGTCAAGCCAGGAGGCAACTCCTCAAATGAATTGTGATTTTGCATTAATTTTGATCATATGTATACATGGAGGGAGAGACTCTTGGGCTACATCTCCCAGTGTCTCTTCATATTCCAACTCTCCTTATTTTCTATTTACATTATTTTACACATATTTACCCAATTCCAAGGATTAGGTGTCAACATTGATATACTTTCAGAGATATGCTCTATGGAAGTTAGGGCCACTACATTATCTTGAAATTAGTTTTAAATAGGTTGCTTTAGGATTTTTGTTATAACTTGTTTTCTAGGATGTTTCAGTTTCTATTTTTTTTTAGATTTATGGAGACATGTAGAAGTGCCCTAAGTAAAAATTTCATATTCATATTTGCAAAATTGGATACATAGCATGTTGTACATGTTTCATTCTTGGAAAGAGGCCAAAAGCAATAAGCTTTGGGAGAATTACCATTAATTTCATTTGCATATTCAAATGTTGGTCAAACTTGGTGAAGGCAAAAGTAGTGAGTATACCTAGTCAAGGAATTAAAAAAACTTGGTGAAGGTACAAGTAGCAAGCATACCTAGTGAAGGTAATATTAATATAATTTTTTGAAGAAGTTACATGAACTAAAAACAATTGCAATTGAGGGTTGTTGCTTAAACACAGGGATTGATTTCTCTTGCTAAGTTGGTGCTTAGTGGTGTGAATTGGTGTCTCTAGTAGGTTAGTGGCTATGAATATTTGCAATGATGAGGATTGGTGTTCATAGTAGGTTTGTGCCTACAAATATTTGCAGCATCAAGGATTGGTGTCTCCAGTAGGTTGGTTCCTATTAGTATTTGTAGTGGTGGGGATTTGTGTCTCCATTAGATTGGTGTTTACAAAGATATTTAAGAGTAGGCTTGTATCTATTAGGGTTTGTACTAGTGGGGATTGATGTCTCCATTAGGTTGGTTCCTATAAATATTTGTAATAGTATGTTAGTGCCTACAAATATTTATAAAAGTAATTTTTATGGTTTTCTCCCAAAATGGTTTCCACATAAATCTTGTGTTCCATGTTTTGTAGCATAAATCTTGTGTTCCATGTTTTGTAGCTGATGTTATGAACTAGCTCAAGAAAAAGATAGAAAAGATAGATCCACGCCTTAGAATTCAGCCTGTTCGAGGGGGCAACCTCCTTTACATTACATAAATGAACAATTCTTGGATGATTCAAATGACAAAACCTCCTTTCTATATATAGGAGTCTAAGGAGTCACAATATAACCCAGCCGACCTAACAATAATAATATAAAGCCACAAAAATAACAATAGAGGGATTCTATGGGGCACAATAATAACAATATGGGGACAATAGGGCACAACAATATTAATAAGGGATACAACTACAATAGTAATGGGGTAATCACTAGTATTATAGGGACCCAACATGCCCCTCTCCTTCAAAAAAGTGTTGTCCTCAACGCTTAAGTAGTTTTGGATGCTTCTGTATAAAATTCTCATCCTCCCATGTGGAATCTTCAGCGGATAAGTTCTTCCACTTGATAAGATACTCTGAAATTGATCGATTTCGTAGCCATCGAGTTCTTGTTTCTATGACTGCTTCTGGTTCCAATATAATTTTTCCTTCCTCGTCAAGTTCTGGCAATATTGTTTGAACTGAAAGCTTGTCACCTATAACCTTCTTTAAACATGAAACATGGAAAACTGGGTGCAATCAAGAAGCTGCAGGAAGCTCCAATTTGTATGCCATAGTACCAATCTTTTGCAACACCTTGTACGGACCATAATACTTTGGTGATAATTTATTATCCTTCTTAGCTTGCTTGAGGGACATTTGCTTATATGGTTGTAGCCGTAGGAATACCTAATCACCTACATCAAAACTTCTTTCACTGCGATGTTGATCTGCCTGTTGTTTCATTCTATTATGTGCCAACAAGAGGTTATCCTTTAAGAGTTGGAGGACTTGTTGTTGATGTTCGATGTGATGTTCCACTGCTTGAACCTTAGAATTTTCTCTTAAATATGATGTGATGGATGGTGGCTGATATCCATAAAGTGCCATAAATGGGGTCATTTTTTTTGCTGTATGGAAGGAAGTGTTATACCACCATTCAGCCAGAGGCAACCATTTGACCCATTGTGTCTGTTTATCAGATACAAAGCAACGAAGATATCCTTCCAAACATTTGTTTACTATCTCAGTTTGCCCATCAGATTGAGGATGATAAGATGAGCTATGAGCTAACTGAGTACCAAGACAAGAAAATAATTATGTCCAAAAATTTCCAGTGAAAATGGGATCTCTGTCACTTACAATAATCTTTGGGTTTCCATGTAGCTTTTGAATTGTTTCCATAAATGCAGTAGAAACTGTACTGGCTTTAAATGGATGTGATAATGCACAAAAGTGTGCATACTTGGTAAGTCTGTCAACTACCACCATGATGACACTCTTTCCCTCAGACTTGGGTAAACCTGTGATAAAATCCATTGAAACCTCCTCCCAACGTTGGCTTGGAATGGATAAAGGTTGTAATAGACTCGGTGTCTTAATTGTTTCAACTTTATTTTGTTGGCAAACCAAACATTCTGCCACAAACTTTTGAATATCTGATTTAAGGCCATCCCAAAAAATTCCTTCTTAACCCTGTGGTAAGTTTTTAAAAATCCTGAGTGCCCTCCTAAGGGAGAAGTGTGCAATTCCATAAGAATCTTTTGTTTTAGCTGGGAATTCTTACAGAGGTATAAGCGATCTTTGTACCATAACGAATCATTTTGCCAGCTAAATGTATCAGATGTACTGGAATCTTGTTGTAACTTTCGAATAAGTGCCCACACTTCTTCGTCATTCTTCCATTCCTCCCTTGCTTCATTTATCCAATCTGGTTGGATAATAGAAATGGCGCACAACAATGCTTCCACATCCTCATCCTTTCTTGAGAGTGCATCTGCCACCACATTTTGCTTCCCTTTTTTGTAGATGATTTCAAAGTCATAACCCAACATCTTTGTGACCCACTTTTGTTGCTCTTCAGAGGATAATCTTTGTTCTAAAAAGTATTTAAGGCTATCATGATCTGTTTTTACCTTGAAGTGTCTTCCCATTAGGTAGGGTCGCCATTTCTTAAGTGCATGGAGTATTGCCAACATTTCCTTCTCATAAATAGCTTTGTGTAAAAACTTTCCCTTGATTGGACGACTTTCAAAAGCAATGGGTCTTTCATCTTGCATTAAAACAGCACCAATTCCATTTCCTGAAGCATCACATTCCACAATAAAGGTTTTTGTGAAGTCCGGTGTAGCTAAGACCGGTGCTTGGCACATTGCCTCTTTAAGATGTTCGAAGGCCTTTGTTGCTTCTAGAGTCCATGAAAATGCATCTTTCTTCAATAATGTTGTTAGAGGTGCTGCTATTCTCCCATAATTCTTAACAAACTTGCGATAATACCCTGTCAACCTGAGAAATCCTCGCAGATGCTTTATGGATGTGGGGATTTTCCATTCCTTAATGGCTTTAATTTTGCTAGGGTCTACCTTAACTCCTTCATGAGATACAATATGACCCATATATTCCACCTCTTGTACTCCAAAGAAACATTTGGATCTTTTTGCATATAATTGTTTCTCCTCCAATAGTTGTAGCACCCTGTCAACATGTTCAACATGATCCTTCCAAGACTTGCTGTAGATTAGTATATCATCAAAAAATACTAACACAAATTTTCTAAGGAATGGTTTGAAAATGGAATTCATCAAACCTTGAAATGTTGAAGGTGCATTGGTAAGGCCAAAAGGCATGACCAAAAATTCATAATGACCCTCATGAGTTCTAAATGCTGTTTTCAGAATGTCTTCAGTCTTCATTCTGATTTGATGATATCCTGAACGAAGATCCAACTTGGTGAAGTAAATTGATCCATGCAATTCATCCAGTAATTCATCAATGACAGGAATGGGAAACTTATCTTTAATAGTGAGCTTGTTGAGCTCCCTATAATCTGGACACATGCGCCATGATCCATCCTTCTTGTGCACCAATACTACTGGAGCAGAGAAAGAACTTTGACTCGGTTGAATTATACCAGCCTCTAGCATTTCTGCAACCATACGTTCAATTTCACTCTTTTGGGCATAGGGATATCTGTACGGCCTGATGTTTGGAGGAACACTTCCTGGAATCAGATGAATAGCATGATCATGATCACGAATAGGTGGGAGACCTTTGGGAGTCTCAAATACCTTGGAATGATTGTCCAAGACTTTTTGGAGATCTGGAGAAATAGATGATTCCAATGTGGAAACATCTAGCGAACATAATTGTGCAATTACACCTCTTTGTTCCTTTTTTAGAAGCTTTGTCATACCGTTAGAGCTGATTATTTTTCTCGGTTTCCCTGCAATACCCCTTAATTCAACTTCCTTTCCTTCCATAGAAAATTTCATGAAAAGTTCTTGAAAATTAAAAGCTATTGTACCCAAGGATTGTAGCCATTGGACTCCTAGTACAACATCAGCACCTCCCATTGGAATGGAAAGCATTGGGCTAGTCAATACATATTCTCCCATGGATAGCTTGATATTATGGCACTTTCCAGAGCAATTTATTGTTCCTCCATTTGCAACCATCACTTGACACTCTGGTGCTGGATATAAGAAGCAATTCAATTCTTTTGCTACCTTACAATGAATAAAATTGTGGGTACTTCCTGAATCAATCAACACTATTACCTTTTTCTTCTTGATTTGTCCTTCTATCTTGATGGTTTGAGGAGTGGTAATTCCTGCCAATGCATTACAAGATATGGTCGGATTCTTTTCTTCTTTATCTAGGCTTTGTTCCTGGAGTATATCCTCTTCTTTTGACCTTTCTTGCTCCTTTTCTTCTTCCTCTTCACAATCTATGTAGAATAATTTCTTCTCAGCACACTTATGACCTTTAGTGTATTTGCTATCACAACTGTAACAAAGCCCTTTTGCTCTTTTTTCTTCCAATTGTTGTGGTGTCAACCTTATAGGTTGTGGAAGACTAGGGCAACAACACTTCCATCTTTATAGTTGTGAGTGGTATGCTTCCTGGTTGCCATAATTTTGCTTTCCATTTTTCTTGCTAACCTGAATGCCTTCTCTAATGAATCAGGTTCCCAAAGGCAAACATCATGTTGGATATTATCCTTTAAAGTCCCTATGAACACATCAATCCTATGCTCCTCTGGAATATTTTTTACCCTTATGTTCAATTTTTGGAACTCCTCAATGTGCTCCATTATTGAACCCTTTTGTTTGAGACTTATCAATTGGCTAAAAAAAGTGTTGCTTTTTGTATCCTCATAATGTGCTATCAATTCTTCCGTAAAAATTGCCCAAGTGATAATTTGTTTACGAGAGCAAAGCCATTGATACCATACAAACTGATTTGGTTCCAATAAAGTTGCAATACGTACCTTTTGTGTGTTTTGCACATTATTGAGATCGAAAAATTGCTCCATCTGTAATATCCATGTTGCGGGATCCTTGCCATCAAACTTCCTCATATCAATTTTTGGAATATGGTGGGTCTTCGATCCAACATTAGAGTCTATGAAATCATGATTAACATTTCTTTTGTTAGCATCATGAGTTTCCTTTACTACCTTTTCACCATTAGTAAGTATTTCTTGTAGAAAATTTGTCAAATCTGTCTTCAAATCTGCCATGTATCTCTTCAAATATGTCTTCAAATCATCAATCTTAGCTTCCATGCCCTTTATCTTAGATTCCACGCCATTTATCTTAACTTCTGTTAGCTTTTGTGAGAGTGAAATTTTTTGCACTTGGTCTTGTAATTTTGATATATCATGGAGCATTTCTTCCTCTTCTTCATGAGTCATGCTAGAGCTTTCAAGTTGCTTACTAGGTGTTTGCATTTTCTTTCCTCAGGGCATCAGTTACCAATAATAATGCTCTACTATGCCCTTTGAATTCCTTCAAAATAATTTTTCAAACCAAGCTTAAGCAAAAATTTAAAAAAATCTACACACCTTTTTTCACTTTGTAAGAGCTCGATATTGCCTCTGATGTCTCTTGGTAATTTCGAATCATCCAGTTCTGAAATTGCAACCTGTAGTAGCCTTCTATCTCCTCTTTCTGATGCCACCAGTATGATCCCAACTGGATTTTCCAAGGAAGAGTTATGTCAAATCTCCCACAGTGACCTAATTATAGACTAGTTCAGTAGAGCGAACTTGTATGATGTGCCACGTGTCCCTGTTTCGACCTTTGGCTCTGAAAAAGATATACAAGAAACTGCAGTCTGTCCTCTTTCTATACCTTCTTACGGTATTTCAATCTAATGCTCAAAGAGAAAGTTATGATGATTTTTCCCAGGTCACCTATTTGGAATGTAATTCAGGAGTCTGCAAAAAGACCAACTTCCTCATATCATATCTCCACAAATATAGCGCGAAAAGGTCTGAAATTTGGACCCGAGATTCAACACGATGTCCTATCAAATGGGTTTTTTTTTTAGCTTCTGAAACATCGCAGAAAAAAAAGTTATATCGAAAATTCCACGATGACCTGTTTGGAGCAACGAAACCCTAGAATCCAAACCTCTGATACCAAATGTTATGAACCAGCTCAAGAAAAAGATAGAAAATATAGATCCACGCCTTAGAATTCAGCCTCTTCAAGGGGGCAACCTCCTTTACATTACATAAATGAACAATTCTTAGATGATTCAAATGACAAAACCTCCTTTCTATACATAAGAGTCTAAGGAGTCACAATATAACCCAGCCGACCTAACAATAATAATATAAAGCCACAAAAATAACAATAGAGGGATTCTATGGGGCACAGTAATAACAATATGGGGGCAATAGGGCACAACAATATTAATAAGAGATACAACTACAATAGTAATGGGGTAATCACTAGTATTATAGGGACCCAACAACTGATAAATCTCATATGTTTTATTTTATTATGGTTCATGAATGTTTAAATAAGTAAAAAATTGCGTTATATTGTTTCATGCCCTATCTAAATATAAGTGACTGATCAACAATTGGTATCATAAAAGGTTCCCCTGGAAATAGTCTAACCACTAGAAGGTAGATCTGAAAAGCATGCATGGCTAGTCAAGACTTAGGTTTCTCCACAAACATAGATCCATTATTTGAGGGAAAAAACTATGATTTCTAGATTATGAGGATTCAAATTTATCTAATGGCTCTTGGCTTTGAAATTTGGAAAATTGTTGTGATTGGTTTTAAAGATCCAACAATTCCCACAACAAATTAGGTTGGAAAGAAGGCTAGTGAACATAATGCAAAATCCATGAATGTTATCTTGTTTGGTCTATCAAAAAAAGATTTTGTCAAGGTTATGCATTGTGAATCAACAATTTCTTTTTGGGACAAACTTTAAAATATCGATGAACCCAATGGCAAGTTTAAAAAGGCAAAGCTTGAAACTCATAAAAGGCAGCTCAAGAGTTTGAAAAGGAAAGATGAAGAACATGTTGCAACCTATCACCTGAATGTGGATGAAATCATCAATACCATCATAGGACTTGGTGAAAAGGTTGAAGATTCAATGATTGTGCAAAAGGTGTAAAGATCTCTCCCTATGAGGTTTGATGCCAAAGTTTCCACCATTGATGATATTAAGGATATTGACAAATTATTAATGGAAAAATTGCATGGGATCCTCACATCATATGAAATGAGGATTGAAAAGGAGAATCCATCAAAGCAAGAAGCATCATTCAAATCTTTAAATAATACAATAACATAGGGAACAAATTAAGCGATAGCTCTAGCAATGAATAATATATATAAGAAGCTCATGTTGTGAGGAAACTTAAGAAAGGATCCAAAAAATACAAATGTAAGCTTCCCTTTAAATGCTTCAATTGTGGAAAGTAGGACAATTTGTTGCTAAGTGTCCATATATGGAAAATGAAGGTGCTAATGATGAAGAATACCATAACATAAAACAAGGAAGCAAACATCATCAACAAAAAAATAACCACAAACAAGACAAGCATGAAAATAAGAATAAATCTCATAAGCAAAAGAAAATTCTCTACTCAAAAGGGTGTAGTGACTCATCTGAAGAAAGCCGTGAAAGAAATTCCAATAGTGATTAAGAATAAACTCTCTTTGTCGAAATAAAAACAAAGATTGATGAAGACAAAGGGAATAAAAATGATTGATTCAAAAGAATAAGAAAATGCACAAAACTAATGGGGAAGTGGATCTTGAAGAAGAAATCATGTGTGCCTTAAACGAAATAAAGAAGCTTATGATAAGGAATTTGAAATAAAAGTAGTTATATTCTTGTTGGGTATGTGTTATATTCTTTTCATGACTAGGCATAGGCGTTGTTACATTATGTAGGGCACAACGGGGGGATCACAGGGCGGGACGACAGCCCCCCCTGTCGGGGGGTTTGTAGGGGGGTAGTAGACCGCCTGCATGGGGTTCATGGTAGCACCCTCATTTATTTTTTTGGGCAGGCCCAAGAATGGTGGGCAGACTCACCCATAGTTTTGGGCATGGTTTTGTTCATGTTTTTACACATGATGGTTTTGCCCGTGGTATTTTGTAGATCTATTGACGGGAGCTATTATTATGTTCTAATCCAGGGTTAATGGATCGAGGGTTTATGAATGCTTCAACATGTATTTAATGTATTGTAACGTTGAAAGGAATATAATGAAAAAGCAATATGGTTTTTCCGGTTTTGGGTTCCTAGACAAAAGTATCTATGTACATTTTATGTTTTCTCCATGGTATATTTTCTATTTTTTTTTTAAGAATTCATTTGCAGGTAATTTTTGTACAGGGTTAAAACCTTTAGGATCGTGATGCAAAAGAAAAGATGTCACAAATCCTTGAAGAATCAAATAATACTATTATTATCTTAAAGATGCAATTAGAAGAGGCAAGATGGATAGAAGGAGTGGTGGGGATCCACTTGAAGGAAAAGAATGAAAATTACAGGAAGTTGGAAGCTAAAATTATTTCCTTAAGAAAGGAATTGGAGAAGTAAATTACTACATTGAACATAATCTTGAACTTTGAAAATAATGCTAAAATTAATTACTTGAAGACCACCATTCGCCAATTGGAAGTGACCAACTCACAACTAATTGATGTGATTTCCAATTTTTAGGCCATTATTGATGAGCTTAATAAAGAAGCTACTCCACATGTCTGATGCATATCAGGATATGAAGGAATACCATGATGCCTTACTACTACATATCACTGAGAAGGATGACACCATTTATCAACTACTTCATGGTGAGAAGAAGGTTGTTGACGATATTTCAAGCTCACCTGTTTGTAGTAAAACTATTTGTGATACCATTGATGTCTCTCCTTTTGATTCATCTAAGACATTACTAGTCACTAATGATGTTTCTCCCAATTTTGATAAACACATGATAGGTATTGGATCTTGACTTCTAAGAAGAATGGGGCATAATGGTGGTAAACTTGGAAAGAATGGATAGCACATTGTTGCCCTTATTTATTCTGAGATACATACATCTAGGGCATGACTTGGATATAATGTTACTACTTCCTAATTTTCTTAACCTAGCCCTATAAGGGAAGTGATATTTGTTGCAAGTGCGATTAAGACTGAAGAGCACCCCCTACTAATTGTGATGAATAGATTGATGAATTGGTTGTTCTAGGTATTGAGAATGTTGCAAATGACATTGCTGATATGTTAGTTTGTTCAACCCTTGTTCATAAATTAGACCTTGCCCTTGCTCCAATAGACTAAAACATCATGCCTTGCATCTCTCCTCATCATAAGAATTAGATACATTTGACTAGGAATCAAATTTCTTTGAATAGTGGGGATCATGCTTTCAAATATTTGCAGAATCATCACGAAAGGATGAATCATGGAACACTGCTAACTATCCAAATCTAATGTGGATGGATTGATGGATGGTCATGAAATTCTTTGAGTAACTTCTTGAGGAATTCATAAAAATGTGCCTTCTCAACTATATAGTCATACAACACTACTTTTCCTTCCAACTAAAGAATTGATAGTGATTGGCTAGGGATTAACCAAAGATACCAATCAACTGAGTTTTAACTGGGTGGTTCATCAACTATGATTTGATTCTTTTCTCATTTTAAGAAGTGTTATTGAATTTATTGATTATGTACTACTATTTGTTGGCATAATAAAGGCTGTTGGATTTACAGATAATGATGTGTTTTTTTTAGTTCATTGATCAAGTGTGAATTTGTTTTGGACAAAAATTGGGAGCAACACAAGTTCAGGAGTAACATTCCCTTTTTATTAATGTCAAAGTGGGGGAGTTACAGATAGGCGGAGTATGAAAGCAAAGGGGACAATTATTTTATTATAGATGGGGGGAGTATTGCAACAAGAGGGGGGATTCTTTCTATTCCTGGAGGATTATGTGTTTTATTGCATTTCCATCAATGGAAAAAGGGGAGATTGTTGAAGAAATTGTTTTCATTGATGTCAAAGAGATTATATCATTGATAGTATATTCTTGGTGGATTATGTTTTTAATTGCATGATTGTTTTCAATGACAAAGGGGGAGATTGTTGAACAAATTGTTATCATTGATGTCAAAGGGATTATATCATTGATATTATATATAAGTATCAAATTATATTAAAAAGGTGGTTCTTGTGAAAAAGGAGAAGTCAAAAAGTGAAATGGTGGTTTCAAAACCATGGATGTTAGTTTCAAACCCATGGTATTTATCCATAGTATTCATAAAAGTGAAAGAAAAAGGGGAATCAATTATTTAATTAATGAATTGACAAGAATTTTTGAATTAACATGTTTTTTTATTGAAGGGTCATGATAATGTATAAACGGAGAAAGCATTGAAGGAAAACGTGTGTGAGAAAAAATGTAATTTGTCGAGTGAATGAGTCATCTTGGAATTTTTTCTATAACATTTTTTCTGGATTGCTTCAAATGGTGACTTTTTTTTAATCAAATTGCGGATAGATTAAGGGGAACATCTAGTTAAAATTTAAAATCTAGGTTCACTATATTTTCAGAGATATGCACCATGGAAGTTAGGGTTTATGATTGGCCCTCAAATATGATTCAAATGATTCATCTCAAGATTTTCGCTATAAATTGTTTTTCATGATGTTTTAGACCATGAAATTTTGAGGAGATAGAGGTGAGAGCTCTAGGTATAGATGATAAAAAAATCAAACATTGGTACATTAAAATTTATGAGATATTCCTTGTGGAAATTAGGGATATTGAATGCTACTGAGATCAATTTCAAACATATTAGTTTGGCATTTTTGCTAGAAATGATTTTCTGGAATGTTTTATGTTACGAATTTTTCACAAATTTGTGGAAACATATAATAGTAAACCAGGTAAAAAATTCAAACTTTGGTTTGGTATTCTTTCATAGATATGCCATGTGGAATTTAGGGTTCATGAATGCTTCTAAAATCAACTTCAAAGATGTAAATTTGGCATTTTTGCTATAACTTGTTTTCTTGGATGTTTCAAATTGTGAAATTCACAGAGATTTGAGGAGACATATAAAAGTACATTCGGTAAAAGTTTTAAAATCAAAATTTCAAAATTGGATATGTGACATGTTGTATAGGTTCATTCTGAGGAAGATGCAAAAAAAAACAAGCTTAGGGGGAATTACCATAAATTTCATTTGGGGATTCAATTTTTTGTCAGGCTTGGTGAAGAGAGAAGTAGTGAGCATACATAGTGAAGGAAGAAGCAACAAGAAGACCCGATGAAGGAAAAAGTAGAAATCATACTCAATGAAGGTAATGTTAATTTTATCATATTTGGAAGAAGTTATATGCACTGAATAAGAGTTGTAATTAGGAATTGCTGCTCAAACAAAGGGATTAGTTTATCTTCTTAAATTGGTGTCTCTATTAGGTTGGTACCTATGAATATTTGCAATGGTGGAGATTGGTGTCGCTATTAGGTTGGTTCCTAGGAATATTTTCAACAATGGGGATTAATGTCTCCAATAGGTTGGTGCCTGCATATATTTGTAACAATAGTTTGGTGCCTGCATATATTTGTAACAATAGTTTGGTGCCTGCATATATTTTTAACAATAGTTTGGTGCCTACATAGATTTATAAAAATAAGTTGTGTGGTTTTCTCCCAAAAGGGTTTCCACATAGATATTGGTGTTTCATGTTTTGTAGTTGATAAATATCATATGTTATTTTTTTTTATGGTTCATAAGTGTTTAAATAAGTAAAAATTGTATTGTACATATTCACCCCCCACCACTCCTCCTCTTAATATAGGTGTGTTCTCAACATGCTTGTGCTTGTTATTAGTTGACCATAGTGCTCAAACAATCACATTATAGGGCTTACACTCATGTTTTGAGGATGAATTAATATGTGAAGGGGTATGGAGTGCATAGTAGCTAGGTTCTATTGTCCCAATTTAATTCACATGTGATATTCAATTGGTGATCCAGTGATCCTTGAAGACATATACAATTCACAATAACACACATAATATAGCATATCATACCACATCACAATCATATACCACACTTCTAAGCAAAGTCAAACTCTCAATTGGAAATTTTGTGGATCACTCTAATTTCAATTGACTTGGTTGCATGAATAACAAGGAAAATCCTTCAATACTTGCATAATTTCTACAACCACAAGATTCCAACTACCTTCATGTCACGTCAATGGCCAAGGATTGATTTGCATAGCCCTAGGGTGGCATATGAAGCTAGATTAGAATGTTATCTCATGAACACATGGTCCTTTGGCCTCACAGAGATCTCATCAAGCACATAAGAGCCCACTAGCGTCGAGGACCATTGCCATTGAAGTTGTTTCATCATTCAGAATTCATATTTAAATACAAATGTAGGCCATGGTTTTGAATTACAAAGAATAAGAAGAATTGCAAGATTATGTTTGAAGAAATGAACTTGGAGATGATTCATATCTTTATTTCATCTCTATCATCCATTTCCTTCATGTTTTCTTGTGTCCTTTCACCAAATAACCAAGGTTTATTCAACCATTAGAGTTATAGAGAGCATTCAAGGAGGAAAATAAACCATCCTAAGGGTATTTTGGAACCCAATTACTTCCTTTCACTCCCATCAAGGTGACACTATATGTTTTTTTCCTATCCATTGGATGATGATATGAATATTGTTATTTCCCTACTTTACTTTGTATTTTAAATGGCGTTTTATAATTAAATTCTTAATATATATGCACTTATGTTTTCTCGCTGTTTATTAGATGCTATTATGTTCTTATTATTTTCCCACAACTAAGAACTTCTTGACATTTAGCTCATGCTATAGTTAAATGAATGATTTTTCTCATTAACGCAAGAAAATCCATATATCAAATTAGCAACTCCACCTTATTTTTAGATCCTCACGTCTCACTTCTTAGGAAGCCTTTTTCTTATAGCTAACTTCTAGTGGATTTTAGGATTTTATTACATGTTTAATTTCACTCTTCACCTACTGGTAAAGGAAAAAATTATAAAAAAAAATCTCATATTTTGATGACCTGATGTTTTTTTTGTAAATCAATGTTCTATTCATTCATTAGAAAATGAGTACATCAACAAAAAATGTAGGTAGTCTCACCCCGACCAGGTTTGTTGACTATCGCGATCAACATATGACAAAGAAACATAAAGACAACCAAAGATACAATCCACAACTTAGGAGGCCAAAAGCACCAAAAAACACATAAAACAAGTAGAACACCTGTAACCATGCTAGTCATATGAAGTGATTGAAGTTGGGTTATCCGAGGTTGTTCCAGGAGGAGGTGGAGGGCAGAAAGAACATTGGACATGCTCCTCGAAGTGGGCCATCCAAGACTCCAGCTTCTCCACTTTCTCAGCTAACAGGTTCTGGCCACGTGAGACCACCATGACTCACTCTCGGACATGGCACTGGAAGTAGTGCATCTTGTTCAATGTGGCTATGAGCTCAGCATGTTCTTCTTGCCATACTTGCTCGGAGGTTTCCAAGCGATCAAGCACTGACTAGATCAAGTCCTTTCAATTTTCTAAACTACACCGATGGTCGCCGCTCTGTCTACACCCTACACTCCTTGCCTTCGCTCGTCTACCTGAAACTCCACATCACACCACTCCATCCCACTAGTGAGGCTGTGAAATGTGACCCCCATGACCAACCCTTGAGCCACCACGACCACGACTATTGTGGACTCCAAACGCCGCCCAACCCAATCCACCACTGTAACCTGTATTGAAGACTCTTGACCCCCTTTTCCAGTCGATTTAGGATTTGACAAGGAAGAGGATTGACAACGACAAGGAATCATATGCATTTTTACATAACCAACACCGATTCGATGGGACATAGAAAACCTATGAACTAGTATATAAATGACAACTTCACTCACTCCAGTTGGGCTATCGATAACCAGACCAACAATTTCCAACTGAAAAATTGGAGCTAAGCCCACACTTCGTCACCCTCAACTCTTTTTTTACAGCTCACTGGTTCAGCCACCTGAAATCATGTACACCCTTGACGCAAAAACCACTAAAACATACAAATCCTCGAGGAAGATCTGCAAAGGAGGCTGATTCATTTTCCATGCGGATATAGATGGGAACCCACCTGCTTGCAGCAGGACCACTGACTAGCCTTCAACACCGAAGGTTCCGCTCCTCTCTTGCACCAAGACATCAAATTCCACACACCAGAGAAGAAAGTGACCAATTTACAGACCCATAAGCCAGGGAGGGGACGCCGACACTAGAGTCGCCACCTTTCCCAAACAAGAACTCCTCGCCTCTTCCACCTCCCACTCACATAATTCAAATCACATTCACTAAACTAATACCATATCCAACAACACACACCACCCTCCATAAACCTTCGTCGTTCAACTCCTCCCACTTGATTCGAGTTGATGGAGGTTTCGCACAGACTACCATAATGTCTCCCTCACACAAGTAGATGTGAGAGGATAAGGATTCTAGTCATCATATCGTCAGCCAAGTGGATTTCATAATTACCCACACATTACCTTGTGTGCCCAACTCCTTATCCTTATCAGGGAAGCCTCTTATGATGCCACGATTCTTTTGAATTCTACAAGGTGGACATTTTGTGAAAGTGGGGGCTGATCTTGAAGGAGTTCCTAACCTTGATGTTCACTGCCCCAATTGGTGAGTTTGTCTGCAGCCTTGTTACTGTCACAGTCTACATGCTCGGTGATTACATATGCGAAGGAGGAGAGCCTGGAGTGAATATGTTCACTAATCACTTCTAGCCGCCAACTCTTTATTACTCTGTCCAGGGAGGACCCATTTATGAGTTTTTGCAGCATGGTGATTGCAATCTGAGAATCTCCAGTGACCCGGAGTGTTGTCACCGCAACACCGCAATGACTTGTAGCACTTTTTCCAGTGCCAAAAATTTTGCCACATTATTGTTGGAGCTACCACATGAGGTTGCAAAAAACTTCACCGCTTTCCCTTTGTCATTGCGAATTACTCCCCCGAGACCTGTTGGTCCTGGGTTTCCTTTTGAGGCACCATCGAAGTTGAGTTTAAAGAACCCCGTAGGGGGGTAGAGGAAGGTGTTGGGTGAATTGTTCCACATTGATGGATGGCTAGCAAGTCCAAGAACAAGAAAGTCCTAGTTAAGAGCTAGAGCTTTTAGAATATCTCATTATCTTCCTTCCACTTTCCAGTAATCCTCCGACCAGTGAGAAATAGAAAAAGTCTCCTTGATATTGCGTAGTACAATCATCCACACTTGATCAATTTGGATGAATTATGAGTGGAATATCGCCCAATTTCTTTCTTTCCAGAGATTCCAAAGGACAAATCCTTGTGAAATACACCATGCACTGTTGACAATGGGGTTTTTAAATAGTGTACATCACCATATTTCCAATGTCTCTGTTAGGCTATTCGTTGACTAGTCTACTTCCCCAAATAGTGAGGTAATATGATCCCAAATATCCTGTGCCTTTGAGCGAAATTTGAATAGGTGGTCTATTGTTTCTTCATCGCCGCAGCAGAGAGGACACTAGGATAGGCTACGAAAACATTTTTTCCGAATTTTATCCCATGTGAGAAGTTTACCTTGCCCAATTAACCACAGAAAAAATGAAAACTTTGGCCAAAGTTTGGAATACCAGATTCATTTCCACAAAGGGTCAGGATCTGGGTCCCCAGCGGAAGATAAAATTGAATAAGCTTCTTTGAGAGAGAACATACATTTCAAAAGGTGGCCCCATTATAGTTTGTCAAGTTCCCCATTGTTGAGGATAGGGAATTGTTGGAGGATGAGAGTTAGGGATTCACAATCCATAGGTGGATCATGGGTTGGCCAATGTGCTGAGGTTTTCCATTCCCTCCATTTTGACAGCTAGTTGGTCTCTTGCCAGAAGTCCTTTACTCTCTTTTCTCCCAAATGAATGGTGAAAGCTTGGAGATCTCTGAAGTTGTCCTCTTGGGTTAGTCTAGGATGTTGCATCCATGCCTCCTCCCAAAATATCACTTTGCATCCATTCCTAACTTCCCAAAACCTGTGATCTCATATTAATGTTTGGTGTTCTTTTGCCTGATTCCAAATAGAGGAGCCATTTGGCAGGTTGTGATGGTGGTTTAAAGTATCCTTCCAACTAGCTGCACTATATTTAAATGTCCAGAGAGTCTTCTAGATCTCTTTCCTTCCCTGCAGCCAACGCCAACATACTTTAGCACTAAGGGCATGCAACAAGAGTTATGGATATTTTAGCCCAAGTCCTCCATGGATCTTTAGTTTGCATAATTTATCCAAGGCCATAAGGGCCCATTTGCGACCTGTCTGCGGCTCGGACGAAAGGAATCTCTGAAATTTGGCAGTTAGTTCCTTGTAGATGCTACGATGGACTGAAAGGGCTCAAAGTTGGTATATCGGGACAGCCTGCAGGACCACCTTCAATAGTACAAGACTGAATTTAGGACTGTGAAGGTCCAGCTAGAAAGCTTCCGGTCAATGCGGTTTAGAATATATTTCCAATGGGAATCTTCAGGGAGTTAGATACCAGAGGTAATCCAAGATAAGTACTTGGGAGTGATCCAATTATGAAGCCTAGGGTTCGGGCCATATGGCTTTGCACCCTTGGATGTGCATTAAAGAAAAATATATATGATTTGTCACCATTGGTCTGGGTGCTCGATGCACATTGAAACAACGTCAAGATGGACCCAAATTTCCTAGCTTCTTTCAGGGTTAGTTTGCCATATAGCATGTTATCATCTACAAATTGTTGGTGGGTAATAGGGGGGTGTCCTAGGAGAGTTTAATGCCCTGGAGGCTGCGAGACTCCACTGCTACCTTGATAAGTCGACCAAGACCTTAAGTTGCTATGATGAAGAGAAAGGGGGA
The DNA here is from genome assembly GCA_031772625.1 of Pinus tabuliformis. Classification (NCBI taxonomy): domain Eukaryota; kingdom Viridiplantae; phylum Streptophyta; class Pinopsida; order Pinales; family Pinaceae; genus Pinus; species Pinus tabuliformis. The sequence continues at coordinate 330,091,927 of CM062805.1, read as the reverse complement.
TATGGGATCCCCTTAACGTAACCCCTGTGGACCCCCGAAAGGTGCGAGAGGGTACCCCATTAACAATAATAGAATAAAAGGGGGTCATGATCATGGACTTGACCCAGCTAATCTAGGGGAGGGAGAAGCTGAAAGCATCAAGGATGGACAACATATAATTCCAATTTAGACGATCATAAGATTTTGAGAGATTGAGTTTTATAATCATACCTGGAGATTTGGATGAGGACAAAGAGTGAACAACTTCACAGGCCACCAGTATGCCATCCATAATTTTTCGACCTTCCACAAAGCCTGACTGTTCATGCTCGAAGATATCAAGCAATAGAGGTTTTAGCCTTCAAACTAGAATTCTTGAGATGATTTTATAAATTAAATTTGATAGAGTGATTGGTTTGAAGCTGCCTGGATCCATTGCTACGCCTTTCTTGGGGATAAGCATGAGAAATGTTGCATTCCGATCCATCCATATTCTTTGAGAATGGCGGGAGTCTTCCACAAGTTCATGGATTTTGGCCCCTAGAAAGTGCCAACCCACTTTGAAGAATTTAGATTTGAAGCCATCTGTTGGTACCATTTCATTGCCATCCTTTTCTTCTAGAAACACCATCATTTGTCTATCTTTTTCTTCCATAAACCCTCATATCCATCGAAATTGATTAATCAATAGAATTATAGTTGTTAGTTTACATTAAAATTAATTTGTGAATATTTATGTTAAAAATTAGGAATTTTCAACAAAAATATTACAGGATGTCATAACTTCCTGTAAATGGTTTATGATGTGACACGTGGCATGACAGGCAAGTCAAAGCAATGGATAGGAACGTGATTTGGAATGTACATGCATGGTGAAAAATCGATTCAACAGCAAATCTAACGCTCCTGGATATGCGTTCAATGCTGGTCAAACCCAGCGCTTTTGGTCACAAAGGTAGCAAAAACCCATGGTTTCCCAAACTGATTTCGTTTTGCTTTTGGAAATCGGTTTAGATTATAAAGGACAAAAATCACTCTTTTGTAAAAGCAGAAACATCTGCTTAATGTATGTACATTCAATTTAGATAGGAGACAAGCAGATAAAGACTGCGTCTTGTATTGTTTCAAAAACGATTGTTATCTCTGTGTATTGTTACAGAACGCTGCGCTTGTATGTGATTTCAATCTTCAGAACTTAATTACAGTCACTTTTTTACTCCAACAGTGCTTATGCATTAACATTCTCGTTGCTTGAGGTTTCTTCAGTGTGCCAGTGAAGCGTGGACGGGCCCTACGTGGAATTGGTATACTGTTAATTTCATTTCCATAGCGTTTTGAATTTGAATAGTGTGCATAGTGTTTAATGTTATTTCCATGTCTGTGAGTTTATCGATTTGATTAGAAATTCTTGCAAATGATATTCATGGTGATAGCTTGAAGATCTGATTGTTAGATCATTGAACAATATCTTGTAAAAGATTTGATCGATCATTAGATTTCAAAGCATCTCCGTAGACTCTGTTTCCATGCATTTAAAATTCAGTGTGCTTTTGATTTTCATGAATGCTTAGTGTGTTAGCTAGAAAGAGCTTTTGTGCATAACATCCTTGTAAGAGGGTTGAAAACTCAGTCTAGCAATACGCTGTATCTTTAGGACAGTTAGATAAACTAGATGATCTGAGTGCTAAAGTGTGAGAGGAAACATATTTTAACCTCCTGTAAAGGAGTGTTGTAGCCTGTCACAGTAAACACTTAGTTAGGTAGACGAGATCCTTTTAGGTCTATAGACTTTAGACACGTGCCTCTAAGTTTACCTACCTTGGTTGATAATAAATCTAGTCTAATCTAGCACCCTAGATTGGCCACTACATTTTGGCGCCGTTGCTAGGGAGGCACAGCTAGAGGATTTCTAAAAACAAAATAAAATAAACACCTCCAGACGCATAGCGTCGAGCCTAAATGTGCAGCACCAACCTCTCAACACACAGATCCAACTCTCTTGCTTGAAACGCGCAGCGCCAGACTGTAGAAGCACAGTGCCACTTCACCACTGCTCCAAACGCGCAACTCCAACCTCCAGAAGTGCAGCACCACTTCTCCTTTGCCCAAAACTCACTCAACCTTTCCTCTTTTCCTCACTTTTTGACTCCTTTTTTGCCAAATGAGAATGATGAACTTGAAAATGAAATGTGACAACTTATATAGGAGTGGATTTTTATTTTCACTATAAAAACCCACTTTCTAATGTTTCTTGACCTTTTTCAAAATTATATTTTTAATGCCTTTCCTTCTTTGTTTCTTTTCGGGTGGATAATGCTCAACTTGAATTGATTTTTGCAGTGTTTCTTTGTCTTGCAGCAAGGAGAGATGCATTGGTGCAACCGGGATCATTTATTACATAAAGTGACTAAAAATTAGATAATAAATACAAATTAACTCAAAATAATCTGTTTTCATCTCAAAAACATGTTTTTTGAGATGAAAATTACATTAGTTTAAAAGATAATTATATAATGACTAGAAAATTACATTAGTTTAAAAGATAATTATATAATGACTATGACTTATTAGCCATCATACTTGACTTATTTATCATCCTCATACCCTTGCTGCCCTTTATTTACACTTTTAAATCATGCTCTTGACCTTGGAAATGAAACTCTAAGACCTAATGAAAGCATGATTGCAAATTGACCATGAAACCATAACTGAAGGTAACCTGAAGAAGGGACAACAAGTATACTCTATGAGGGAGAAATTAGATTTTTTGAATAGAAGACAACCATCAGTGGATCAGTTTGATATGACCTAATGAAATGATGTAATAATTTCAGTATGAGACCCCTAAAATGAAAATGCAAAGAGCAAATTTGATCCCTAATGGAAGTATGCAGATACTTACACTAACAGACTGTACGTCAACAGTGGTGCGACGAAATATATGACAGGGTCACATGAGTTTTTTGAGACTCTAGCTGAATGGGACTCAAAGTTTCACATGTTGTTGGGTGAAAAGAGTCAAAAGGAGATCCAAGGATCAGGAGTTATGTCATTTGGAATGTAGACAAGACGAGTGATGTGCGTCCAGGATGTATTGTTTGTACCAGGGCTCAAATATAGCATGACTTATGTCTCGATGATTGAAAATAATGGGTTTGAGGTCTTATTTGAGGATGGTAAGGCAAGACTCGGGCCTCAAGGCTCTAGCTTTGTTGGTATCGTGCTTGGAGTTAGAGTGCATGGTCTATACAAGCTGAAGGGAAAGCCTGTGGATCATGGGAAGAAGCAGGTGGAGTAGGTGTAGGTTCCAGAGAAGCAAGTGTAGGTGTAAGATTCAGAGGAGTAGGTATAGGTTCCCAAGAAGAAGATCCAAGTTCTAGAGTCTTAGAGTGATTCAGGTGGCTCCAGACACAAGCAGAAGTCCTAGAGGACTCAGAAAGGGGTCAAAATTCAAAGTGGTCATATTGCTCCCAAATCAACACCAGATCAAAGTACTCATTGCCCTGATTCCAATGGTGCAAACGGCACTCAAATCCGAGCTCGTATGAGGGAGAATGAACCAGTCAAAGTTTTTGGTCAAAGTTGGGTTGTGGGCCAGGTTTAAGTGTCCCATAATTTGACCAACCCTGAGGCATAACACCTAGCTCCCGAAAGTGGGAAAATTTTTTGGATCGTTAATTTGTCTAATATCCCCTATATTAGGCAAAATCGAAAAATCTATTATGTTTAATATATATGTATATGTATATGTATATGTGTACATGTACATCTACATATACAAATATAGATATATATATATATATATTAATTTGGGTGGTAGGCCATGAACCCGCCGACCCTCCAATCACCCAACCATATAACAATTTTTATTTAAAATGGGCCGATGGGCCATGACCCTCGACGGGCCCCCTCCAACCAACCACATCATATAAAATGAATATTTTGGGTGGGAAGACCACCTCCGATGGACCCGAACCACACCCCTTCCAATTAACATATGAAACAAAACATGTATTTTGGAGCCGGCGGGGATTGAACCCGCTCAGCCCACGTGGGCCGGCTCCCACCAGGCAGCCCCATGTGGCGTTCAACACTCCCATTAATACGCCAAACCACAACCAAACAACACCTCCATGACATGGTCCCCCAACTGTCAAATCATGATAGGATGAAAACAAATCATAATCATGTTTTTTTTAAAACAAAAAAATAACAGTTGTGTTAAAAGTAGGTCTGAGCAGATTTGGAACCCGGAACCACCTCTCACAAATGTGTCGAACTTAGACACTAAGCCAATGGCCTTATCATTGATGTTTCCACCCGGGAAATTCATATAAACTCATCATTTGCTTAGTGCACCCAGAGGGAGGATCAGAGGAGCATGCACACGGACCGAGACAATTTTTTTATTATTTTGCAGGTGGAACCATGATTGAGCCAAATTCTCAGGAGGGCGAAATTTTGCTAATGTCCAAATTGGACAAACTTTATGTAGATCCTACACCTCTCAGCAACACGAACCTAATGGCGCAGACAGTATTTTGATCTGAGTAGCAGATATTCAGAAGACCCGGAGGAGGGAATCTTTGAGGAATCTAGGGGGAATCTAAAAGATCCCTGTAGCCCCAGATTTTCACTTTCTCAGAATTCAGAAATTTGACGGTCGATTTTACACTATTCAACGCCACGAATCTGATGGTGCAATCAGATTTTCCATTTGATCATTCCATTTTTCAGCCACTTTTCAAAGTGGAGTGCATGTGTCAACATTCATGTGTGAACAACCATTTCCATGAGATTCGACGCCTCGATATTAATGGTACGGGTAACGTTAGCAATTTGACATCCTTTTCTTCAAATGGCCCCAGGGTGTGAGGTATATGTAGTGTGTTCATGTACTTCTTTTTTCTATGAGATGCATTGTGTTGCATAGATTCTTATTTGATGTTTGATGTGGGATCATGATTTTTGCTTGATGTGACGCAGAATCATCTGTGAGATGTACTTCTTGTCATGTTGTTATTGAGATCCCTTTATCATCATGTTGACGGGATACTCATGTTGTAATCATGTATGTCTGAATTGAGATCCATTTGATGCCATGATTGGCGGGATGCTCATTATTGTCATATGTGAAATTATGTCATACTGATAGGAGTCCTTTTTTGAATGAAATTTCCTGCACCAGAACATCTCTTGGAGCCACTCCTGTGTGAGGGAATATTCCTTGTATGATAGAGAAAACACATGCATGTACATCATCACTCTTTCCAACACTTAATGCAGTGGCCTATGCCATCTTGACACCGGGCCCGGAGACGTAGTCCCTCCTGGACGAACTCTGTTATCAAAGTCTTGTGTTTTATGTTGCTAATTCTTTTCATGTTCCTTTTTCGTTACAGCATGCATATATGCTCACTTATGCTATTTTAAATGCAATTCTAACAACATCACGAAAGTAAAAGATCTTGGTTAAATCCGGGAGTTGAGTCACCTCGGATCAAGTTTGGAATAAGAGCAGTCTTTGTATAGATGTGAATTGCAAGCATGAACAATGGAACGTGCAGCGACAAAGGATGAAAAAGTGATGTACGAGACTATGCTCAAAATTTCCCAAAAGGTGGAAATAATGTATGAAGCTCTACAAAAAGAGACATAGGAAAAGGAGCGATTGCATCTTCAGTTGCGAGCCATGGAAGAGGCCCTTGAAAAACTGAAGCACAACAACCAGAATCTTCAAACAAAGAACGCTGAATTGTATATGCTTCTACATGAAGAGAAATAGGAGAAACATAGTTTGCTACGACAAAAAAAGCTAAGGATGAGACCTTGGAAAAGATACAGCGTGACTCGAGTGAGGTAAAAAGTAATTCTCTAAATTCACGTATGTTTCCTGATGATGAGTTCGTTGTTTTTTAAAATCATACCAGAGAAATTGGCTCCAAACTGTTGAAGAAAATGGGGTATGAAGGAAAAGGCTTGGGCATTAAAGGCCAAGGCATTGTCAACCCCATCAAAGTAGAGGAATTACCCCGTCAAGCAGGACTTAGGTATGTCAGAAAGTAAGTTGTGGAATGCGCCGAGACAACTTGCGAACCACCAATAACAGACGATGAGAATCCCTCATCAGTTCTTTCCAAATCGACAGAGGAAGTAAAAGATGTTGATTTCCTTTCAGTTTCGACTTCACATAGTATGGTTTCCGTTAGAGATGTGGAGATACCAATTACAGGGACAAACATGAGTCTCCTTACCAGGATGAGGTACAAGGAGGAAAAAGAACTTGGTGTTAATAACCAAGGCATGACTCAACCATTGGAGGTTGTGAAGAGACCTCAATTTGCAGGCTTGGGATACACTAAAGGAGAATGCTCGAAGGTGTCAGATTCTTCTGAGATATCGTCGAAATCATCAAGGAAAGAGAATGATGGGAACACATCCCCATCATCCCATGACAGTGCCCATTACAGGGAAAGAGCTAAGGCAAGCTCTCATCTCCATACTTACACCAGAGACAGCAAGAAGAGGTATAACCAGTCTCCATATTCGAATGTTCATTTTGATTATAATCATGCTGTTAAAGATGAACGTAAATCATGGAATTGAAAAACATGTACCTTTTGTGGATTACATAACTAGACATTTTCGAAGTGTTGGAAAAGAATAGAAGCACACAAAAGGAGGAGGCATGAAAGACCCTCTCAACAGCAGGTAAAGAAACGTGTTAAGCAGATCTAGAGGAAGAAGATGTGCTCCATCCAGAGTAGCGCCTAAAGACAAAGTGTCGATGCATGAACCAGGTGAAACAGTTGTTCAACAAGAAAAACCACCAGAGGGAGATGACCCATTCACATCAATAAGTGAAAAATGGTTTCTAAATATGTTATCTTGTCATGGTCGTGCTTTTGTAAATCATTTGTTGCATTTTAAAATGTAAAAGTGATGATGTTTTCCATCACCTGTTAAGCAACAATGATGTCTAGTCTTATTTTGAGTTGCATGATAAACTATGAAAGTGATGTTGTGTTTCCATCACTTTTAAAAGAAACAACAGTGTTTGGCCTTATTTTTGTAAATCATGTGTTGCGGTGATGATGTGTTTTCCATCACTTGTTGATGCAACATTGATATTTTGGCCTTCTTTTGGTAGCTCAGGGATTGTTTCCATTTTGATGTAAACTTGACCACTGAGTATGTGTTATAAACTCATGGAAAGTATGGGATGCTTGGGTCATTAGTTGGTCATTTCAATCAAGCATGTAATTTGCAGAATGGTACTACAGGTTTGCAGAGGTTGCAGGTATCGACTCATCGCTTAAGTCTCTGAAGAACAAAGGTGAAGGAGATGGAAGCAAGACCTTTTTAGGATGCTTGTGATGCAGACAAGGTACAGAGAAGTTGCAGATTATTTTTCATGCTTTTGGAGGACCAAAAGCTCCTCAGTGGGGAGGATTGATCCAGGTGGCTCCAGACACAAGCAGAAGTCTCAAAGGAATCAGAGAGGGTTCAAAATTCCAAGTGATAATATTGCTCCCAAATTAGCACCAGATCGAAGTACTCATGGCCCTGATTCCAACAGTGCAAAGGGCACTCAAATCTGAGCTCGTATGAGGGAGAATGAGCCAATCAAAGTTTTGGTCAAAGTTGGATTATGGGCCAGGTTTAAGTATCCCACAATTTGACCGAGCCCAGGACATGACACCTAGCTCCCGAAAGCGAGTGAATTTTTTGGATCGTTAATTTGTCTAATATCCCCTATATTAGACAAAATCAAAAAATCTATTATGTTTTTAAAAAATAATATATATATATATATATATATCTATATATATATATATATATATATATATATATATATTAATCTAGGTGGCAGACCATGACCCCCGCCACCCCCATCGGACCCAAAACCATGGCATAACAAAACTTAATATTAAATATGGATCAATGGGCCATGACCCCCGCCAACCCTCCAACCACCCAACCATATAACAATTTTTATTTAAAATGTGTCGACAGGCCATGACCCCCGACGAGCCCCCTCTAACCAGCCACATCATATCAAACGAATATTTGGGGTGGGCGGGCCACCTCCAATGGACCCGACCCACACCCCATCCAAACAACATATGAAACAAAACATGTATTTTGGAGCCGGCAGGGATTGAACCCACCTGGCCCACGTGTGATGGCCCCCACTAGGCGGCCCCATGTGGTGTTCAACACTCTCATTAATACACCAAACCACAACCAAACAACGCCTCCATAACACGGTCCCCCAACTGTCAAATCGTGACTGGATGCAAACAAATCATAACCGTGTTTTTTTTTTAAACAAAAAAATAATAGCTGTGTTAAAAGTAAGTGTGAGCGGGTTTGGAACCCGGAACCACCTCTCACAAATGCACCGAACTTAGCCACTAGGCCAACAAACTTGTCATTGATGTTTCCGCCCGAGAAATTCATATAAACTCATCATTTGCTTTGTGCACCCAGAGGGAGGAGCGGAGGAGCATGCATGTGGACCGAGACATATTTTTTTCATTATTTTGCAGGTGGAACCGTGGACTTGGGAAAAGCACAAGGGGAACCATGATTGAGCCAAATTCTCAAGAGGGCGAAATTTTGCCAGTGTCCAAATTGGACAAACTTTATGTCGATCCTACACCTCTCAACGACACAAACCTGATGGCACAAACAATGTTTTCATCTAAGCAGCAGATCTTCAGTTGACCTGGAGGAGGGAATCTTTGAGGAATCTAGGGGGAATCTAAAAGATTCCTGTAGCCACAGATTTTCACTTTCTCAGAATTTAGAAATTTAACAGTCGATTTTACACTAGTCGATTTTCATGTGTTGCGGTGATGATGTGTTTTCCATCACTTGTTGATGCAACATTGATATTTTGGCCTTCTTTTGGTAGCTCAGGGATTGTTTCCATTTTGATGTAAACTTGACCACTGAGTATGTGTTATAAACTCATGGAAAGTATGGGATGCTTGGGTCATTGAGGTTGCAGGTATCGACTCATCGCTTAAGTCTCTGAAGAACAAAGGTGAAGGAGATGGAAGCAAGACCTTTTTAGGATGCTTGTGATGCAGACAAGGTACAGAGAAGTTGCAGATTATTTTTCATGCTTTTGGAGGACCAAAAGCTCCTCAGTGGGGAGGATTGATCCAGGTGGCTCCAGACACAAGCAGAAGTCTCAAAGGAATCAGAGAGGGTTCAAAATTCCAAGTGATAATATTGCTCCCAAATTAGCACCAGATCGAAGTACTCATGGCCCTGATTCCAACAGTGCAAAGGGCACTCAAATCTGAGCTCGTATGAGGGAGAATGAGCCAATCAAAGTTTTGGTCAAAGTTGGATTATGGGCCAGGTTTAAGTATCCCACAATTTGACCGAGCCCAGGACATGACACCTAGCTCCCGAAAGCGAGTGAATTTTTTGGATCGTTAATTTGTCTAATATCCCCTATATTAGACAAAATCAAAAAATCTATTATGTTTTTAAAAAATATATATATATATATATATATATATATATATATATATATATATATATATATATATATATATATATATATATTAATCTAGGTGGCAGACCATGACCCCCGCCACCCCCATCGGACCCAAAACCATGGCATAACAAAACTTAATATTAAATATGGATCAATGGGCCATGACCCCCGCTGACCCTCCAACCACCCAACCATATAACAATTTTTATTTAAAATGTGCCGACAGGCCATGACCCCCGACGAGCCCCCTCTAACCAGCCACATCATATCAAACGAATATTTGGGGTGGGCGGGCCACCTCCAATGGACCCGACCCACACCCCATCCAAACAACATATGAAACAAAACATGTATTTTGGAGCCGGCAGGGATTGAACCCACCTGGCCCACGTGTGATGGCCCCCACTAGGCGGCCCCATGTGGTGTTCAACACTCTCATTAATACACCAAACCACAACCAAACAACGCCTCCATAACACGGTCCCCCAACTGTCAAATCGTGATTGGATGCAAACAAATCATAACCGTGTTTTTTTTTTAAACAAAAAAATAATAGCTGTGTTAAAAGTAAGTGTGAGCGGGTTTGGAACCCGGAACCACCTCTCACAAATGCACCGAACTTAGCCACTAGGCCAACAAACTTGTCATTGATGTTTCCGCCCGAGAAATTCATATAAACTCATCATTTGCTTTGTGCACCCAGAGGGAGGAGCGGAGGAGCATGCATGTGGACCGAGACATATTTTTTTCATTATTTTGCAGGTGGAACCGTGGACTTGGGAAAAGCACAAGGGGAACCATGATTGAGCCAAATTCTCAAGAGGGCGAAATTTTGCCAGTGTCCAAATTGGACAAACTTTATGTCGATCCTACACCTCTCAACGACACAAACCTGATGGCACAAACAATGTTTTCATCTAAGCAGCAGATCTTCAGTTGACCTGGAGGAGGGAATCTTTGAGGAATCTAGGGGAATCTAAAAGATTCCTGTAGCCACAGATTTTCACTTTCTCAGAATTTAGAAATTTAACAGTCGATTTTACACTATTCGATGCCACAAATCTGATGGTGCAATCATATTTTCCATTTGATCATTCCATTTTTCAAACACTTTTCAAAGTGGAGTGTAGGTGTCAACATTCATGTGTGAACAGCCATTTCCATGAGATTCGACGCTGCGAGATTGATGGTACAACCAGCTTCAGCAGTTTGACATCCTTTTATTCAGATGGCCCCAGGGTGTGAGGTATATGCAGTGTGTTCATGTACTTATTTTTTCTATGAGACGCATTGTGCTGCATAGATTCTGGTTTGATGTTTGATGTGGGATCTTGTTTTCTTACTTGTTTCATGATTCCTGCTTGATGTGATGCGGAATCATCTATGAGATGTACTTCTTGTCATGTTGTTATTGAGATCCCTTTGTCATCATGTTGACGAGATACTCATGTTGTAGTCATGTATGTCTGAATTGAGATCCCTTTGATGCCATGATTGGCAGGATGCTCATTATTGTCATATGTGAAATTATGTCATACTGATAGGAGTCCTTTTTTGAATGAGAGTTCCTGCAGCAGAACATCTCTTGGAGCCACTCCTGTGTGAGGGCATATTCCTTGTATGATAGAGAAAACACATGCATGTACATCATCACTCTTTCCAGCACTTAATGCAGCAGCCTACACCATCTTGACACCGGGCCCGGAGACGTAGTCCCTCCTAGATGAACTTCATTATCAACATCTTGTGTTTTATGTTGTTGATTCTTGTCATGTTCTTTTCTCGTTACAACATGCATATATGTTCACTTATGTTATTTTAAATGAAATTCTAACAACATCATGAAAGTAAAACATATTGGTCAAATTCGAGAGTTGAGTCAACTCGGCTCAAGTTTGGTATCAGAGTAGTCTTTGCGTGGATGTGAATTTCAAGCGTGAACAATGGAACATGCTATGACAGAGGATTAAAAAGCAATGTACGAGACCATGCTCAAAATTTCCCCAAAGGTGGAAATAATGTATGAAGCTCTACAAAAAGAGACATAGGAAAAGGAGCAATTGAAACTTTAGTTGTGAGCCACGGAAGAGGCCCTCGAAGAACTAAAGCACAACAACCAGAATCTTCAAAGAACGTTCAATTGAAGATGCTTCTACATGAAGATAAATATGAGAAACATAGTTTGCTACGAAAACTGCAAGCCAAGGACGAGACCTTGGAAAAGTTGCAGTGTGACCCGTGTGAGGTAAAAATTAATTCTCTAAATTCATGTATGTTTCCTAATGATGAATTCGTTGTTTTTGAAAATCATACCAAAGGAATTGACTCCAAACTGTTGAAGAAAATGGGGTATGAAGGAAAAGTCTTGGGCATTAAAGGCCAAGGCATTGTCAACCCCATAAAAGTAGAGGAATTATGATGCGGGAGCATGTGACTCAGGGGGGAGAAATCTTCCAAATTATTCCAAAAATCCAAAAAATCTACAGGCAAGGGAGTGGGGTCCTTTAGCCTGCAATTTCTATGCTTTCTTAGTTAAAAATAGAATAAATTCTAGCAATAAATCATGCTATTTGTAACTGAGCTTTTCAAGCTTTAAATCATCCTGTAAAGCATGCTTTTCTTTGTATCGGATAAGGACCAAAAGGGCTTATCCTTAGTTATAAATAAAGAGGCAGCGAAGCCCTCATCAGACAGAAGAGAGGGGCGAGCACCATAGTATTATTTTGGAAAAATTTGTTCTCTCAGTGTCTCTTATTAACGACTCTGTAATATGCATATGTAGATTATTGTGTGGCGCTTAATAGTGTTGAATCGGTGATTGGGTTCCTATTTCCTCACGCTGCAATTACCGTTTATTAATCATTGAAATCATTTCCCTTTCATTTTATGTTATACAGGCTTTGATTTTACAATAGCGCATATGTCTCTGTTATCCTAAGAACTTTTGCAATTTCCCATCAAGTGGCTGTAGCGGATTTGAATTTCATAACTGTAATTTCTTACCATCGTGGGTCCGAGACTATATCGGTGTCAAGAGGTTCATTGGAACTGATAGTTGAATGCCCGATTCACAAAGCCTTCTGGTCTGAAAGGAGCCATAGCGTGACAAAGGGCTGAGTTCCGAATTTGGAGCCGAATTAATATAAATTGCAACATATATGTATCGCTAGGTCCATTATCTCGGAGGTAGAAGAGTTGTTAAGTGAGTCGACTGCCAAAAAGCGGAACCACCGATTTATTAAAGGTTGTGTATTAGTGCATCGGATCCGCTGATTCGAAGGGAAGAAGACCATCGCTTTGGCGATTGCGACTTATATATATATCGGCGAAACTAGCATAGAGGGCGGCGATACATAACTATCACCGATACGATACATATACACAAGCCTTTGCCCATGGTAAAATTCTGTCTATAAACGTCGTCGATGCAAGAGGAATATATAACGTGAATATATATTTGTTGTATGCGTAAGTCCACAAAAAGGGATATTTCTTTTAAGAATTCCCGAAAGCCACTGTTTGATAATAAAACATGACCGTGGTGTTTTTTAAAAGAAATGAAATATCAGTTTAATGACTGATGCGCCAAGAACTGAAGAAAGGGAAATTAATCAAGATATAGAATAACTTGCAAGTAGATTAGGGAAATTGTCTCTAAAGCCTGCACCCTCGCCATCATTAGTGGTATCAGAGCCCACAACCGACATTGAATTGAATCTCAGGAGCCGAAGAAGGATGGCTTTCAGAGTTGGAAGAGGACGAGGACGTGGTGGAAGAGGACGACCTGCTGCAAATGCTGAACTAATGGAAACAGTAGAAGAACTGCGAGCTAGAGTGGATGCATTAACTTCAGATAGAAATATAGATGATAGAGATGTCAGTGAGCTCGAAATTGAAGCTGCTAAAGAGGAGGAAGCTGTACAGCTTACTCCTGAGATGAGGTTCTTTCAGTCAGTGTTAAAATCCACAGCCAGGCCATGGAACCAATTAGTATCGGTATATCAAGGAGGACTGAATCCAGAAGAATTGATCGACTGGATTAACAGCATGGAGAAATTCTTCGATTACGAGGAAACAGAGGATGAGAAGAAAGTAAAGTTTGTTGTCACCAAGTTAAAAGGCCATGCAGCACTCTGGTGGGATGGTGTGCAGGCAGAAAGGAGGAGACTTGGTAAACAACCTATCAAGAACTGGAGCTGAATGGTAGCAAAGTTAAGAGGTAATTTCTTGCCAAGTAATTATCAGCAAACATTGTTTAGACAAATGCAAAATCTTAGACAGAGAGCTTTAACAGTAAAAGAATATACATAAGAGTTTTATAAAGTAAGCATAAGAGTTGGAGAAGCCCAAGACACAGATGAGAAGGTAGCTAGATATATGAATGGCCTCAGGATGGACATTCAGGATGAGATAAGTCTGTTGTCTCCTAAAACAATAGAGGAAGCTTATCAGATAGCGCTGAAAGCTGAGGAAAAACTCATAAGGAAGCAGTGTGTCAAAGGGAGAGGGACTTTCAGAGGAAAAGGAAGTCAAGGTGGTAGAGGAAGATCTACAGCACCTAGAGATGGAGCTAGCAGTAGCTCAACCCAACATGCACCCAGAGAAGGTGATGCAAGAGGCAGAGGGAGTTTTTCCAGAGGAAGAGGAGGCAGAGGAAGAGGCAGAGAAATAAGATGTTACAGATGTAACAAGCTGGGACACAGAGCTTTTGAGTGCCCAGAGAATGCAGATATAAAGCAGAGGAATGCAATTGTTGCTCCAGCTGAAGAAGAAGCGGTAGCGGCAGCAGTAGCAGAAGAAGAAAATACACCAGAAAGAGGAGAATCTCTGGTGGTTAATAAAGTCTTACTTAAGCCAATGAAGGAGGTGGCTGCTAAACCGCCACAAAGGAAAACTTTATTCAGGACAGTGTGCAAAGTCCAAGGGAAATGTTGCCAGATGATCATTGATAGTGGCAGCACTGATAATTTGGTCTCTACAGAGGTAGTGGAGAAATTGAAGCTGAAGACAATGAAGCATCCAACACCTTTTAAGGTGTCATGGTTACAAAAGGCACATCAACTGTTGGTAAGTGAACAGTGTGAAGTGGAATTTCAAGTGGGCAAGTATAAAGATAAAATTGTTTGTGATGTGATGCCTATGGACGTGTGTCACATATTGCTTGGGAGGCCTTGGCAATATGACAGAGGAGCCATACATGACGGGAAGAGAAACACCTACAAGTTTGGAAAAGATGGTGTTAATCATACATTGTTGCCTCTGCAAGAAGAAGATGTACCGGGACAGAAGACTGATCCAAAAACTCTGTTACTTGGAGGGAAGGAATACTTGAAGCAGATTGAAGAAAATGAGGTAAATTTTGTCGTAATTTGCAAGCCCAAGGTAATATTGACTTCTACTAAAATTTTTGAATTACCCATTGAAATTCAAGAAATGCTGGAGAATTATTATGATATTATTGTTGATGATTTGCCTAATGAATTACCGCCAATTCGAAAAATCAGTCATCATATAGACTTGATTCCTGGAGCAAGTCTACCTAACAAAGCAGCGTATAAAATGACTCCTACAGAAAATGAAGAAGTTAAGAAACAGGTGCAAGAATTGCTTGACAAGGGGTTGATCAAAGAAAGCCTGAGTCCTTGTGCAGTGCCAACAGTGCTGAGCCCGAAGAAAGATGGAGGCTGGAGAATGTGTACAGATTGTGCAGGCACTAAACAAGTGGAGGCATTATTTAATGTCGAAAGAATTTATTCTTTATTCAGATAACCATGCATTGCAGTTTATAATGCAGCAGCCAAAACTCAGCCAGAGCCATGCTAAATGGGTAGAATATCTTCAAGGCTTTCATTTTGTGTTGAAGCATATAACTGGACAGTCAAACAAAGTCGCAGATGCCTTAAGTAGGAGAAGTGTATTGCTCCAAGAAAGTCAAATCCAAGTGTTGGGATTTGATTTTCTTAAGGAATTATATGAGACCGATTCAGATTTTAAGGAGGCATTTGAAGCTTGTAAGAATCTTGTTTTGGCGGACAGGAGCAAGTGGTTGGATTATTTTATACAAGATGGACTGTTATTTAAGAAAAATCAGCTGTGCATACCCAACTGTTCAATGAGAGAGAATTTAATCAAAGAGAAGCATAGTGGAGGACTTGCAGGACATTTTGGTAGAGAGAAGACCTTTGAACAGCTCAACAGATTTTACTTCTGGCCGAAAATGAAATTTGAAGTAGAGAAATATGTAAGAAATTGTAAAGTTTGCCAGTATGCAAAAGGGAGGAGCCAGAACACAGGGTTGTATATTCCATTGCCAATTCCAGATAGGCCTTGGGATATGGTAAGTATGGATTTTGTGCTAGGATTGCCAAAGACTCAAAGAGGCTATGATTCAATTTTTGTTGTAGTGGACAGATTTTCAAAAATGGCACACTTTATTCCATGTTATAAAACTAGTGATGCTTCTCATATTGCTAACTTGTTTTTTAAAGAAATTGTAAGATTACATGGATTGCCCAAAAGTATTGTTTCAGATAGGGATTCAGATTTCGTTGGACATTTCTGGAGAACACTATGGAAGAAGCTAGGAACTAAATTAAATTTCAGTTCTGCCTATCATCCACAAACTGATGGACAGACCGAAGTTGTGAATAGAAGTTTAGGCAATCTTTTGAGGAGCTTTACTGCAGAACATCCAAAGCAATGAGATCAAGTGTTACCACAAGTTGAATATGCATATAATGACTCACCAAACAGGAGCACAGGACAGAGCCCATTCCATATTGTTTATGGAATGCACCCAAGGGGAATATCTGAATTAAGGAATTTGGGAAAAGAAGAAATGAGAAGTGCAAAAGGTGAAGACTTTGCCTCAAGAATGCAGGCGCTACATGAACAGGTGAAACAACAGCTACAGGACAGCAACATTCAATATAAAACTAGAGCAGACATGAGGAGAAGAGAAATGAACTTTGAAGTTGGAGACTTGGTTTTAGCACACCTCAGAAAAGAGAGATTTCCAAAGGGAAAGTATAATAAGTTAAAATCCAAGAAAATTGGACCATGTAGGATACTGAGGAAATTCTCTGCAAATGCCTATGAAATTGAATTACCACCTAGTGTGGGAATATCACCAATTTTTGATATTGCAGCCTTATACAAGTATGAGAATGAAGCTGCAGATGATACAACACAGGATCAAGAGACTCCAAAGATTGACTGGGTAAAATAGTTACCCACAGCCAAGGATTTACAGCCAGAAAGAATTATGGATAAGAAAGTGTATAAAAAAACAAGGGGACGAGAGTATTTCCAGTATCTAGTGAAATGGAAGGGACAGCCGATCGCTGAAGCTACTTGGGTTATAGAAGACATTCTACAGAAATTGGGCAAATCTATAGATGAACTCATGGACAGGAGCCCATGAAGAATTTTGTCCTCAAGAGTCTGATGCGGGAACATGTGACTCAGGGGGGAGAAATCTTCCAAATTATTCCAAAAATCCAAAAAATCTACAGGCAAGGGAGTGGGGTCCTTTAGCCTGCAATTTCTATGCTTTCTTAGTTAAAAATAGAACAAATTCTAGCAATAAATCATGCTATTTGTAACTGAGCTTTTCAAGCTTTAAATCATCCTGTAAAGCATGCTTTTCTTTGTATCGGATAAGGACCGAAAGGGCTTATCCTTAGTTATAAATAAAGAGGCAGCGAAGCCCTCATCAGATAGAAGAGAGGGGCGAGCGCCATAGTATTATTTTGGAAAAATTTGTTCTCTCAGTGTCTTTTATTAACGACTCTGTAATATGCATATATAGATTATTGTGTGGCGCTTAATAGTGTTGAATCAGTGATTTGGTTCCTATTTCCTCACGCTGCAATGACCGTTTATTAATCATTGAAATCATTTCCCTTTCGTTTTATGTTATACAGGCTTTGATTTTACAATAGCGCATATGTCTCTGTTATCCTAAGAACTTTTGCAATTTCCCATCAAGTGGTTGTAGCAGATTTGAATTTCATAACTGTAATTTCTTACCATCGTGGGTCCGAGACTATATCAGCGTCAAGAGGTTCGTTGGAACTGATAGTTGAATGCCCGATTTACAAAGCCTTCTGGTCCGAAAGGAGCCATAGCGTGACAAAGGGCCGAGTTCCGAATTTGGAGCCAAATTAATATAAATTGCAACATATATGTATCGCTAGGTCCGTTATCTCAGAGGTAAACAATGTAAACTTTGAAACGGGAACTATAAACCCAAAATGGGAACTCTGGCAGAAAAACCCCGAAAAAACATCAAAAAAAGTGCTAAAAATGAAAAGTGTGTATACTGGAATGATGATTTTATTTTTTAGGGGTCAATTTTGAACATGTTTTAAAAATGGCAGTGACTACGAAATTTACTACGAAATTTTCATGAAAAATATAGCTTAAAAACGAAAGTGATGATACTGGAACAATGACTTTTTTTTTTAGGGTCAATTATCAAAATTTTTAAAAAATGCTAGCAAAACCAAATTTTTATGTGCCAAACAAAGTTGTTTATGAGAAAAAAAACACATTAATGTTTATGGTAGGATATCATTTTTCTTTCCTAAGTATAATTTCAACATGTTTTTAACCATAACATGCTAGATACAAAAGAAAAAAGATTTCAGGAATTGCCCAGCCACCAGCCGGGTGGGCGGGCAGGCCACTGGGGTGGCGCCAGCCCAGCCACGCCACCCTGGCGGCCAGCCTGCCCACCTGGTTGGTGGCTAGTCAATTCTGGGAATCAACCAACCACTAGCTGGGTGGGCGGGCAGGCCACCGAGGTGGCACGGCTCGTGATAGGGTGATTCCGAAAATCCCCCAGCCACCAGCCGGGCAGTTTGGCGGGCAGCCGGTGTGGCGCTAGCCCAGGCCATGCCACCCGGGCGGCCCGCCCGCCCAGTAGCTGGGTGATTCCCAGAATTACCCACCAGCCGGGCGAGCGGCTGGTGGCCGGGCAATTCCCGAAATCGCCAAGCCACCAGCCAGGTGGGCAGGCGGGCCGTCGGCGTGGCGCCAGCCCAAGCTGTGCCACCCCGGCGACCTACTCGCCCGCTCAGTTGGTGGTTGGGTGATTCCCGGAATCGCCCAGCCACTAGCTGGGCCGACAAGCGGGCCACAGAGGTGGCGCTAGCCCAGGCCGGGCCACCACAGCGGCCCGCTAGCCCGGCTGGTGGCTGGGTGATTTCGGGAATCGCCCAGGCACCAGCCGCCCACGCCCACCCGACTCGTGGCTGGGTGATTCCGGGAATCACCCAGGCGACTGGAATCACCCAGCCACCAGCAGCCCACCATCCGGGTGGGCGGGCGGGCCGCCAGGGTGGCGCAGCCTAGGGTGGCACCACCCCGGTGGCCCGCCCGCTTGCCCGGCTGGTGGCTGGGAGATTCCGGGCCGCCCCACCCCGGCAGCCCGTCTGGCTAGTGGCTGGGTGATTCCGGGAATCACCCAGCTACCAGCTACGCAGGTGGCTGGTTGATTCCCAGAATCACTCAACCACTAGCCGGGCAGGTGACTAGTGGCTAGTTGATTCCGGGAGTCACCCAGCCACTAGCCGGGCGGGCAGTTGTGCGGCTGGTGGCTGGTTGATTCCCGGAATCACCCAGCCACCTGCCGCCCGTAATCAACCAGCCACCAGCCACCTGCCCGGCTGGTGGCTGGGTAATTCCGGGAATCAACCAGCGACCAGCCGCCCGCCTGGTTGGTGGCTCCACCCAGCTGGTGGCTGAGTGATTCCGAGAATCAACGAGCCACCAGCCAGGTGGCTAGTGGCTGGTTGATTCCCGGAATCAACCAGCCAAAAGCCGGGCAGCCGATCGGTGGCTGGTTGATTCCCAGAATCAACCAGCCACCAGCCAGGCGGCCAACCGATGGCTAGTTGATTCTAGGAATCAACCAGCCACCAACCGGGCGGCTGGCCGGTGGTTGGTTGATTCCCGGAATTACCCAGCGACCAGTCGGGCGGGCGGATGGTAGCTGGTTGATTCCCGGAATCAACCAGCCACCAGCTGGGCGGTTAGCTGGTGGCTGGTTGATTCCCGGAACCAACCAGCCGACGGAGCTGAGCGATTAGCTAGTGGCTGGTTGATTCCCGGAACCAACCAGCCGACGGGTGGCTGGTTGATTCCCGGAGTCAACTAGCCGACGGGTGGCTGGTTGATTCCCGGAGTCAACCAGCCACCAGCCGGGCGACTGACCGGTGGCTGGTTAATTCCAGGAAACAACCAGCCACCAGTCGGGCGGCTCGCCAGTGGTTGGTTGATTCCCGGAATCACCCAGCAACCAGTCGGGCGGGCGGCTGGTGGCTGGTTGATTTCCGGAATCAACCAGCCACCAACCGCCCGCTCGACTGGTGGCTGGGTGATTCGGTCAGCTGGTCGCTGGTTGATTCCAGGAATCAACCAGGCGCCAGCCACCCGCCCGGCTAGTGGCTCCGCCCGGCTGGTGGCTAGTTGATTCCCGGAATCACCCAGCCACATGCCGCCCGTAATCAACCAGCCACCAGCTGCCTGCCCGGCTGGTGGCTAGGTGATTCCGGGAATCAACCAGCGACCAGCCGCCCGCCTGGTTGGTGGCTCCGCCCAGCTGGTGGCTGGGTGATTCCGAGAATCAACGAGCCACCAGCCGGGTGGCTAGTGGCTGGTTGATTCCCGGAATCAACCAGCCAGAAGCCGGGCGGCCAGCTGGTGGCTGGTTGATTCCCGGAATAACCCAGTTACCAGTCGGTCGCCCAGCTGGTGGCTGGCCGGTGGTTGGTTGATTCCCGGAATCACCCAGCCAACAGTCGGGCGGGCAGCTGGTGGCTGGTTGATTCCGAGAATCAACCAGCCACTAGTTGGCCGCTGGTTGATTCTCGGAATCAACCAGCCACCAGCTGAGCGGCCAGCTAGTGGCTGGTTGATTCTCGGAATCAACCAGCCACCAGCCGGGCAACTGGTGATGAGCCCCAATTTTGGTACAATTTGGGCTCATTTTTGGCCTATTTTGCTTGCTCAAACCATTCATTTTTATTGTTTATGCATACACTTCTTAGTTTATTCATGTTGTTTGTAAGAGAAAGGATAGGCACTTTATCTACGTAGCTAATGCATTGTGATTCCAGGTTTTGGCATTAAAATGGAGCAAAAGACAACAAAAAGGTGGCAAGGAGACAACGAGTTGGCATTGCTGACGTAAGGAGAGGTTGTCCACGGTCTTGGGGGACATTCCTCGTGATCCTCACCAAGAACTCCGAGCCCCACTCCATCCTCCCTCCGAGCTTAATACACGGCCATCTGTTCTACAGGAACAGCAGTTCAAAACTGCTCTACAGGAAACAGCATTTATGATCATCCTACAGGATCAGCAGTTAAACTATAGATTGAACAGCCGAGCTCCTAGAATCATGGATACTTGTTGGAGCATCGTTTTGTATAAGTATAGAGGCCTTAGCCTTGGTTAGGTTGTTGAAACTCTCGTATTACTATTGTAATTTTGGAGCACAGCTCAAGTTTCGTTCTCTTTTGTAAGCCAATTTGGCATATTATCATATTATGAATAAAGAAGGCCACTTTTGAGTTAGTTCTGAGTTTTCTCAAGGAGCTATAGCTCTCAGGTTAGGGCCCAACCTGAGAGCCATAGACCTCCTCAGTGTTGTAATGCATTTACAATTAGGTCCAGCACTTGAGTTTGTTTAGTTTCCTATGCAATTCGGATTTCCATCTTGTTAGTTTAATTGTTTCCATTAGCATAGATAGGACTGGTATGATGCTTTGCTTTCAGTATTCAAGTTTGATAGGTTGGTAGAATAAATCTCTTGGAGCTCCAACAAAAACAGGTTGTAAAGGCTCACTGCCATCTCACTGTTTGGGATTGGGGTGTAGACCATGATCAGCCACCAAAAAGAACAGCAGTCGTTTCATCTCCATGCAAGCTGCCACATGAACGTTTGTATTGAAGATCCATTCATACATTCTCGACATTGATCCATACTGCACTCTCACGCATTAGTTTCATTTCTTGTTTTCCATTTCGGATTTACAGGTTTCATGGCATAATAGGTTAATGAATTTCTTGTTTTGATGCACAGGTCATTTGTTTCATTTACATTGCTCTTTCTCAAGCCACTTCCTTCGTCGTTTTCTCCATCCACCTGCAAGTTCTATTTACCTTCTATCTCACTCACGTGCCCTCCAACTCTCTCATTTCACGTACAGCTCCATCTCCTTCACTCTCGTTGATTCCACCCTTCCAAAACATCAACCCATTGCATGCACCCTTCCTTCGTCTGACTTGCCATTTCCTAAGACATCATTAGGTCCATCTCCATCTCCCTTAGCCTCCCACACCATTCCATTTCTCCTCCATCACTCCAACCACTCACAGTAGGACATCCTGTAGCCATTTGTAGACATCCTGTAGAAAACAGAGTATCCTGTAGGATCCCCTGCAGCCTTCCTGTAGGAGGCCATTCACTTCGTTGCCGAGCTTCTGAACGTGAGGGACCTCTATGGATGGGTGCTAAGGATCCTTAGGAACCTCTCCTAGCCTCCCCAACCTGTCCCACACTTTCCTTCCTTCTCCATCCCACCTGCACAATCAAACCCTAATTAGGCCAAGTTCACACTCATTCCACACACCTAAAGGAAAAACACAAAAACACATTTCTCATGATGCAAGTAGCTTAGACCCATGCATTTACACTTGTTAGAGGTAATGACAGCATTCATAGGAGTTGCATCCACATTCTTTGCATTATAGAAGATAGACTAGTTAAATTAGGGTTTCATGGATTCACATGCTTTAAATTGCTTTTGATTCAGTTTGTCAAGCAGCGTAGCCTTCCTTTGAGTTAGCTTTCGTCCATCATTGATCAAGCTTCTTCTGTGAGCCTATAGAAGTTGGCTTAAGCCCTAGCGGACTTGTGCCAGCTGACCAAGTGACAGCTGCGACAAGGGCTAGTACTTGTGCATACAGCACCGTCGCTTCCAAGTTTGTACGAACTACCGGGTTGATAAAATTAAGAGACAGGAAGCCCCAGGAGTTGTAGCATTATTGCTACAATACTGGAGCTCACCATCTTTTTGGCGCCGTTGCCGGGGAAGCGTCAGAGTATTAGTAATTGTTGCTTTTCTTCTACTTTCGTACTCTTACTTCTGCTAAGTAGTTTGCTTCATTTCCATTCTGCAAAAGTAGCATAGACTTTCCTGCTTTCCTAGACTAATCTTTCCTGCTTTCTTAGATTAGTATTTCCTGCTTTCCTAGATTAATATTTCCTGCTTTCCTAGATTAATCTTTCCTGCTTTCCTAGATTAATATTTCCTGCTTTCCTAGATTAATATTTCCAATTTCGCAAATTTCATTTGAGTAATCTAGTTAGTTGTAGATCACTTTGTTTCAGTTTTGCAGGTACAAGAAAAAAAAACAAAAGCACTAAAAACAGAGAAGAGTCCTTTCCCTTTCATGCCTCGTAGGAACCGAGATAGATCAGGCAAATTCCTACCAAACACCCCCACCACATCACTTAGTCACCCTTCACTCTTCGGTGGTGACAGTGATTCAGAGGAAACTATAGGTGAACATCCCAAGACATACCGAAATCCTATAGAAGAAGAAGAGTTAGAGACCACTCCACCTAAAGCTATGGCTGACAATAGAGAGGATGAGAGGATAGAAGGAGCTTTCCCCATCCGAGAGACCAATGGTGAGATGAAAATGAAAAACATTAGCCCCTCTGCTTTGCCTCACTTCCATGGAATGACCACTGAGGATCCTGATACCTTCCTATTTGAGTTTGCTGTCCTCTGTAGGACCTATGACTATACTGAGGATGAACAAAAGCTAAAACTTTTCCCTTCTACTCTCAAGGATGCAGCACTACGCTGGTTCATGGGTTTTCCTGGGAATAGTATCACCACATGGGCTCAGATGCAGCAAGCCTTCAACACCAAGTACCGGGATTATTGTAGGTCCAAGGAAACAAAGGGGGATATCTTTCGGATGACCATGGGAAACGATGAATCTTTAGAGGACTATGAGGAAAGGTTCCAACTTAGTTACAAGCGGGCCAGGTGCACACTTGACCCTGAATCCCTTAAGTTGGTTCTGCTCCGAGGAGTACCTGAAGATCTCTTAGATACCCTTCACATGTTAGCTAGGGGGGACATTTACCAACTGCCTTATGAGGACATCAAAACTGTGTTTAGAAATCATTCTAGGGCAGCTAGGAAATGAGGTAGAGGAAACCTCCTCTCCACTGGTGTCCCTTTCTCCAAACATGAGTTTACAAACCAATTAGAAGACCTTAAGAGTGAGGTGAGACATACCATCGCCATGCAGCTGGACACATTCAGGATCCAGCAAAAGAAAGAAGAAGCTGAGAGAGCCCTGGCTGTCTTCTGCCCTAGGTGCATAGGAAGACATCCTAAGAACGAATGCCCATTGCATTCGGTTGAAGTGTGTTTTGTTTGTGAGGAGGACCATCCTACCAATTAGTGTCCTACCTTACCTGGGTTTAAAGCCATGTACCAAGGGACTGAAGCCCCCACTGAACCTCTCTACTTCATCAACCAAAGGAGGCCACAAGGATCTAGACCCTATCAGCAGGGAATGCAAGGGGCACCACAAGCCTATTACAACCCCAACCAATCGATTCCTATGCCTTCCTGGGGTCCCCCTGCTCATCCTTCTTGGTCCATGCCTCCGCCATGGTCTTATCCACCTCAGTATCCTACTCAACCCACTACTCATTCATATCACTCACATGCTCAGTCACAGCCTCAGTGGAGTGCACCTCAGTCGGGGTGGAGGCCTCAATACAACAATCCTCCCGCCATTCTGCCTCCACCTCCAGTTCAGCCACAACCATTACCTCCTGCTCCTCCAAGGCAACCTCAAATGCCTGCTCAACCGAACCCGAACCCCAACAATAGACAGGCTCAGCAGGTATATACTGGGGAGACCTCATGCCCTACCTATGCTGTGGAGATCCAGGAGATCAATCTTAGATCTGGAAAGACTCTTCCAGATCGCCAACCTCCTCCCCCAGAGAAAGAGGAAGACCATCAGGAAAGTGAACCAAAGCCTATTCCACCCTTTCCTGAGAGACTTACAGCCACCACACAACCCAACCCAGAGGAAGATGAGCTTCTGGGAGAGCTCAAGCAGTTGTGTGTGAAGATACCCCTTCTCCAGGCCATCAAGGATGTGCCAATCTATAACAAGCTGGTTAAGGAGAAGTGTTTCAAACATCCAGGCAGACGGAAGAAAGATGCTTCAACTATCAATGTCATAGGACAACTGTCTGACCTTATGCTAGGACAAGTCATCTGCCCAAAGTACTTAGATCCTGGAAGTCCTGTAGTAGATGTCCACATCAATGGCACCATCATACCCCACACCCTGATTGATCTGGGGGCTGCCATTAATGTAATGACCAGGGATACCATGTGCAAGCTCAATCTTCAAGGTTTCTTGAGGAAGACCTCGACAGTACTGCAATTAGCAGATTGCTCCACTGTGACTCCCGAAGGAATTGTGGAGGATGTCTTGGTCTCTATTGACTCTTGGGAGTATCCTGCAGACTTCCTGGTTCTGCAACCAAAGGCAAAGCTTACTGGATATCCCCTCATTTTGGGAAGGCCTTGGTTAGCCACTGCAGATGCCTATATCAGTTGTCGTGCCGGAAATATGACCATAAAAAATGGTCCTATGTCCAAGCAACTTGTCCTTTACCCTCCTGCCCAACCCTCTTTAGAGCATGACTTACCACTCTGGTTGGAAGAAGGAGAAGAAGACGAGGTGTATTCAGCACCTCTATGTACCATAGAAACCAATAGAAGAAATCCCCCAACCGAGGATGATTTGATCGAGAACTTGATCCAAAACCCACCTACCAGTGCACTACCTTTAGAAAAATTGGCGGAGGATGCCCAAGCCAGCACCTTAGTGGATCTTTGTACAACCAACCCTGTCACTCCCAGAGTTAAGAATGTGGAATTCGGCCCTGAGAGAGCATTGAAAATCAGCTCCTCCCTATCTTCTTCTCAGGAAAAGGAGCTGTGCAACCTGTTGGCCAGCCACTTAGATGCTTTTGCTTGGAGCTATAAGGAGATGAAAGGAGTCCATCCCTCGGTCTGTACTCATCATATATACATCAAAGAGGACTGTAAACTAATTAGGCAACCGCAGAGGAGAATGAATCCATCCCTTAAAGACATTGTCAAGGAAGAATTGCAAAAACTGTTAGATGTCGGATTCATCTACCCCATCTCAGATAGTGAATGGGTGTCCCCTCTAGTGTTGGTTCCCAAGAAGAATGGGAAGTGGAGGATCTGTGTAGATTACCGGGAGCTGAACAAAGCTACCAAGAAAGACCATTTCCCTCTACCTTTCATAGATCAAGTGTTGGATGGACTGGCAGAAAAGAAGTTCTTCTCTTTCCTGGATGGGTTTAGTGGGTACAATCAAATCCAAATCAGCCCAGAAGACCAAGATAAGACCACCTTCACTTGCCCTTGGGGTACCTTTGCCTACTGAGTCCTTCCCTTTAGGCTATGCAATGCTCCTGCTACTTTCCAGAGAGCTGTCCTAAGCATCTTCTCGGAGCTGGTCCATGATACAGTGGAAATCTATATGGATGACTTTACTCCTTATGGGGCCAACTTCCAGGAAGCATTGTCCAATTTGGGAAAAGTCCTCACCAAATGCATTGAGATGAACCTGTCCCTCAGTCCCGAAAAATGTGAATTCCTGATGACTGAAGGGACCGTGCTAGGCCACACCATCTCTAGCCAAGGATTACAGGTGGATCCTAACAAAATTGCTCTAATCAAGAAGGTTCCACCTCCACAAAAGGTAAGGGATGTTAGGAGTTTTTTGGGATTAGCGGGATACTACAGGAGATTCATTAAGGACTTCAGCAAGCTCGCCTCGCCATTGTTTGGTTTGTTGGCAAAAGATGTGGAGTTTAAGTGGACTGACGCTTGTCAGAAGAGTTTGAATGAGTTAAAGGACAAGTTGGTGTCAGCACCAATCTTGAGAGGTCCAAACTGGGCCCTACCTTTCCACATCCACACTGATGCCTCAAACAAAGCCATAGGGGCAGCTTTAGGACAAATTGAGGAAAAACTTCCATATGCCATTTACTTCGTTAGTAAGAACTTGTCCAAAGCTGAGCTGAATTACACTGTAACCGAGAGAGAGTTCTTAGCTGTAGTCCATGCACTAAACAAGTTTCGTCATTACATTACCGGATATCAAACATTTGTACATACTGACCATGCTGCTATTAGATATTTGATGAATAAACCAGATGTGAATGCTCGTATTATTAGATGGTTACTTTTATTGCAGCAGTTTGATCTAACCATTGTTGATAAACTAGGAAAAGAAAATGTTGTTGCTGACTTCTTGTCTAGATTGGATTTGTCTGCAGATGAAGATGGGACGGTGGATGACCAGATGCCTGATGAGCATCTGTTTGCTATCTCAGTACTCTCTCCATGGTTTGCTGATATAGCAAATTACCTTGTTTCAGCTCAGTTTCCTCAGCACCTCTCTTCAAAAGAGAAGAGCAAAATCATCAGAAAAAGTGTCTCATTTACATGGATTGGGGGCAACCTGTTCAAGCTTGGCCCCGATCAGATCTTAAGGCGTTGTGTAAGGGAGGAGGAAGTCTTTGACATTCTCCTCACCTGTCATGATGGGCCTTGTGGAGGACATTTTGCAGCAAAGAGAACTGCGTTCAAGATCCTGCAGGCAGGCTACTATTGGCCCACACTTCATCAAGATGTCAGGAGATATGTTAGCCAGTGTGACCAATGCCAAAGAATGGGGAAACCGACCCAAAGGGATGAGATGCCTCTCCAACCTCAAGTGACTCTCGAGCCATTTGAGAAGTGGGGCATGGACTTTGTGGGCCCAATCAATCCCTCTTCGAGGCAGAGATCCTACATCATAGTGTGTACTGACTACTTGACAAAGTGGGCAGAGACTAAAGCAATCAAAGCAGCAACTGAAGAAAAGGTGGTCGAGTTCTTAAGAGAGAACATCTTCTACAAGTTTGGCTACCCAAGAGAGTTGGTGACCGATCAAGGGAGCCAGTTCACATCCAACTTGGTTGAAGATCTACTAGCTCATCACAAGATCAAGCATAGGACTTCCACCCCCTATCATCCTCAAGCAAATGGGCAGGTGGAAGTCACCAATAGAGCATTAGAAGGGATCTTGACCAAAGTGGTGAGCAACAGCAGAAAAGACTGGGCAGATCGCCTAGTTGAGGCCACATGGGCTTACAACACCACTTGGAAGACCACCACCGGCTTCACACCTTATGAGCTGGTCTATGGGAAGAAAGCTTTGTTGTCCATTGAGTTTGAGTATAACACTTTCAGGTTGGCAGCTCAACTGGACCTAGATCTCAGCCATGCACAGCAAGAAAGGTTATTGCAGCTGAATGGACTGGATGAGCACCGCATGCAGGCCCTCCTTCACTCAGAAGTGGTTCAACTTCAGAGGAAGGTGTGGCATGACCAACATCTCCATGACAAGCAATTTCAGCCGGGAGATTGGGCCTTGTTGTATGACTCCAGATTCAAAGATTTCAAGGGGAAGTTGAGAACCAGATGGCTAGGACCTTATGTGGTGGAACAGTGCCACGACAATGGATCTGTCCTCATTCGAACCATTGATGAGGAATCCATTCCCATGCTTGTCAATGGGCACCGATTGAAGATCTATAGAAGACCTCTCTCAAGACAAGAGTTTATCAGCACTATGGAGAAATCTGTTTTGGTCATAGAGAAGGGTTCTGCCTCCACTTTGAGCATACCCTGAAGGATCTAAAACACAAAAAAAAAAAAAAAAAAAAGAGAAAAATAAAGATCCTTGTGTGAAAACCTCTCTGAGGCGCCCAAGGCAGGCAGTAGGGGTGAAAACCTCATTGAGGCGCTCCTATTGTCTTTCGAAAAAGAAAAGAGAGAAAAATAAAGATCCTTGGGTGAAAACCTCTCTGAGGCGCCCAAGGCAGGCAGTAGCGGTGAAAACCTCATTGAGGCGCTCCTATTGTCTTTCTAAAAAAAAAGAGGAAAAAGAAAAAAAAGGAAAAAGCAATCAACGCCATAAAAGGTTTGCATGCAGATGTTCTATGGAGGAGAAGAAGCCTCTCCACTCCAAGCCAGGGGCCTTCATCATGCTAGCAAAGGATGTCATCAGCACCACCTCCAAGAACAGCAATGTTTTTTAAGGTATGTGCAATTATTATCATGCTTTGGATCTTCTACAGGAGGATACAGTTTTTCTACAGGAACAGACAGTCTTCCTACAGGAAGACGCGGATCTTCTACAGGAAAGTGCCAATTTTCTACAGGAAGCTCTGTGTTCTACAGGAAACTTCCTGTAGAAGGTTACGATGGCCGAAATGTGTTTCAAATGAAGATCTAGCGACTGAGGAGTGGATTGAATGCATGCATGCCAATGATGGCACCCCTGAACATTGCCATTATCGTCCTCCACCATCCTCGTCGCCATGCAACCAAGATCCCTGCAGTAGCACAACAAAGTAATCAGTTCTCGTGAGAAAGCATCTGTCAAAGAAAAACTAGGCACCGAGAACAATACCACATCCACGTTGATACATCAAAAGCGCTGGGATCGTGATCGAGAAGCCAGAACCGCCAGCATGCAGCATACACCCGAGGAGAAAGAACGGTGACATGACCCCTCACGGGGATCCTGTAACAGTTCAACCTGCTCAAGTGAAGACCGTTCACAGCACCGCCATCTGAGATCAAACACGGGTGCATGAACGCAGAACCATTCACTCCATCGCCAGCATCCTGTAACCACGAGCCTATAGGAATGTGCAGCCACATGCGGCAGGTAGATCTATCGCTCAAAAAAACTGGAAATCATGTGCAACCGCGCGCAGGTAAGTGTTCTAATCCTTCTCTCCATCAAACTGCATGATTATTACTTCGATTTGTTTTGCATGGCATAAAGGTGAATGGTTGAGAGGCCTAAAGGCCAGTGATTGGCCATGTCGGTTAGTAAAGGGATAGTCAGAGGACGAGGTGGCAGCCACGACGAAAGAAACACGCAGCAAGCACGTGAAGATCAGTCCCGTCAACCGAGAAGTGAAGTTTAACCGAAAAGGGCGGCGGCAGATCTGTGGGAATGAATGCGGCAACAAACGAATGTGCAAGCGGATGATGGGTGACGTCACCCAACGGTCCGGCGGGGACAGCTCACCCCCGCGCCACGAGCTGCGCCGATTCAAAATCTAATCGGCTCGATTAAGCGTATATCTCCATCAACCTCACTTCAAAACTCGAGTAGATCCTCTGCTTACCTCTGCATATTGATACGCCGAGCTCTCGGCTACCTGAACGCTGGTAAAGCACCTCTCGACCGCCAGCCAACTAAAGCTCTTCCCGAAGCCTGCGCACTACTCCTACAGGAACAGTTTCTACAGGAACGTCGTCCTACAGGAAGCAGTTTCTACAGGAACGCGGCTCTACAAGAAGGTGAAGTCTTCACGTAAAAAAAGGTGGCAGAAAGGAGGTAACCCTGCAACTCCTTCCGCAATTGTTTTTTAAAGGTGACAAGGCCTTTAGTCACAGTGTGGTCATAAAAAATTGGATTGTCGTGCCTATACTATCGCTCCTACAGGATAGCTGTATAATCAACTGTGGTTTGAAAATTCATTGCATGTTCTGTCTTTAGACCGAATTTCCTGTGTATCCACCACCTCTGGTATAAACCACTGCGTTCATCATGCCTGGCGGGTTTATCAGGCGAGAGCCCACTAATTCAAATGCATTAAGGAGAAACCCGGCAGTGGTTGAGCTCTTCACTAGAGCGCAATGGATGCCTTTCTGTGATAAACTACAGGGCTACGATGATGAAGTAGCCGAGGAATTTTTGCAGGCTCTGCAGCCTAAATCACAGACATTGGCCACGGTAACCTTCAGAGATCTCAGCCTCGAACTCACCCCAGAGCATATCAGTCGGATTACAGAGCTGCCCATGGGTCTGCCGTGGGACAAAGAAGAGTGGAAGATGAGCCAGCAAGCAAAGAAGGAGTTCTTCCCACCGGAAGAGTCATTCACCGAAGACAAAAATGGAGTCAAAAGGGCAAGCCTGTTGCCGCCATGGAACGAAGTCAGTCTACAAATTATGAAATATATCACCTGTGAGGGTCAATATAGCATTGTATATGCGTATCACTTCAGGCTGCTTAACGAACTAAGACACCAGATTGACCTCCCTGCAGCACAGAGGTTGAGCATTCCTTACTTTCTACTACAGTCCTTAATGGAGTGTTCCACCAAGCTCAAGGACGGAATTCCGGACCAGATAGCCCACCATGGGCTAGTCAAGCTCCTTGTGGAGGATGCTCTCCGCTCATATAAAGTCCCCCTCGCTTGGGAATCATTTAGGAACTTATCCAGAACGGGGAACATAAAAATGTTGCTTGAAGAAGCGGAATCCTCTAACGGAGAAGAAGAAGAGCCAGCAGCTGGGAGTAAGAAAGGAAAAAGCCAAAAAATTCCAGCTCCAGCACAGAAAAAGGAACGAAAGAAGAAGGAAGAGGGAAAAGATGACAAAGTCAAAGAGGACACCCCCATCCTATCAGCAAGGGAACAAAGGTTGAAAAGCAGGGCAGTCAAAGCTGAGGTGGCCCCTGCCAGCCCAAGCACCTTGTCAGCTTCTGCAGTCAAAGCCAAACACAAAAGCCACGAAACAAGGCAAGAGAAGGTGGTGAGAGTTGCATCTGTAGGAACGCAATCACAGGCTTCTACAGGAAGCCCGAAAACGCAAACTCAGGCTTCTACAGGAAACCCGAAAACAAAGACAAAGGTTTCTACAGGAAGCCCGAAGATCAGTAAGGAGCAGGCTTCTACAGGAAGCCCAAGAGCAATGACCAAGGCTTCTACAGGAAACCCGAAAATTGTTGGAAAACAGGCTTCTACAGGAGACCCAAAGACGGAGACAAAGGCTTCTACAGGAAGCCCGACAGTACAACCACAGGCTTCTACAGGAAGCCCGAAGACAGAGACAGGGGCTCCTACAAGAATCACAAGGCTGGAAAGAGGGGTTTCTACAAGAGGCCCGAAGGTCATTGCGAAACAGCCTCCTATAGAGAGCCCGAAGACAAAGAAAGAATCTTCTACAGGAGGCCCGGAAGCGGGCAAAGCAGGGTCTTCCACAGGAAGCCTGAAATCAAAAAAGGAGGGACCCTCTACAAGGAGCTCCGAGGGAGCAAAACACAAGAAAGAGAAGGCTGACATCCTCGATAAGGAGGCAACAGCGGCACTGGCTGCCCTCAGCACACCTCCAAAACCGAAAGAGAAAAGGGAGAGGGAGACCCCTCTGCCACCTGAAGCCAGGAGAAGCAAGAGGATGTCCCCGAGCAAGCCACAGCCTTCACCCAGCGGCCATACCACTTCAGGGGATGTACCTACTTCACCCAGTGCAAGAACCCCCTCTAAACCATCAGCTACCCCCGAAAAGGGGAGCCCAAAAATAACTTCCTGGACACGAAAGATAGGCCAGTCGCCTTCTGAAGCCCGACTCAAAGAAATAGAAAAAGGGAAGGAAGCATCACCCTCATCACCATCAGGGGCAGAAAAGGCAGGGCCATCAAAAGCAGAAAAGAAACAGCCTGTTCCGGTCCCGAGTCCTCGGCCAAGGACGAGGAGCAGGGGCAAGGTTTCTCAAGGATGAGCAAATGGTTCAGCTGGGGGGTGATGATGAGCCCCAATTTTGGTACAATTTGGGCTCATTTTTGGCCTATTTTGCTTGCTCAAACCATTCATTTTTATTGTTTATGCATACACTTCTTAGTTTATTCATGTTGTTTGTAGGAGAAAGGATAGGCACTTTATCTACGTAGCTAATGCATTGTGATTCCAGGTTTTGGCATTAAAAGGGAGTAAAAGACAACGAAAAGGTGGCAAGGAGACAACGAGTTGGCATTGCTGACGTAAGGAGAGGTTGTCCACGGTCTTGGGGGACATTCCTCGTGATCCTCACCAAGAACTCCAAGCCCCACTCCATCCTCCCTCCGAGCTTAATACACGGCCAGCTGTTCTACAGGAACAACAGTTCAAAACTGCTCTACAGGAAACAGCGTTTATGATCATCCTACAGGATCAGCAGTTAAACTATAGATTGAACAGTCGAGCTCCTAGAATCATGGATACTTGTTGGAGCATCATTTTGTATAAGTATAGAGGCCTTAGCCTTGGTTAGGTTGTTGAAATTCTCGTATTACTATTGTAATTTTGGAGCACAGCTCAAGTTTCGTTCTCTTTTGTAAGCCAATTCGGCATATTATCAGATTATGAATAAAGAAGGCCACTTTTGAGTTAGTTCTGAGTTTTCTCAAGGAGCTATAGCTCTCAGGTTAGGGCCCAACCTGAGAGCCATAGACCTCCTCAGTGTTGTAATGCATTTACAATTAGGTCCAGCACTTGAGTTTGTTTAGTTTCCTATGCAATTCGGATTTCCAGCTTGTTAGTTTAATTGTTTCCATTAGCATAGATAGGACTGGTATGATGCTTTGCTTTCAGTATTCAAGTTTGATAGGTTGGTAGAATAAATCTCTTGGAGCTCCAACAAAAACAGGTTGTAAAGGCTCACTGCCATCTCACTGTTTGGGATTGGGGTGTAGACCATGATCAGCCACCAAAAAGAACAGTAGTCGTTTCATCTCCACGCAAGCTACCACATGAACGTTTGTATTGAAGATCCATTCATACATTCTCGACATTGATCCATACTGCACTCTCACGCATTAGTTTCATTTCTTGTTTTCCATTTCGGATTTACAGGTTTCATGGCATAATAGGTTAATGAATTTCTTGTTTTGATGCACAGGTCATTTGTTTCATTTACATTGCTCTTTCTCAAGCCACTTCCTTCGTCGTTTTCTCCATCCACCTGCAAGTTCTATTCACCTTCTATCTCACTCACGTGCCCTCCAACTCTCTCATTTCACGTACAGCTCCATCTCCTTCACTCTCGTTGATTCCACCCTTCCAAAACATCAACCCATTGCATGCACCCTTCCTTCATCTGACTTGCCATTTCCTAAGACATCATCAGGTCCATCTCCATCTCCCTTAGCCTCCCACACCATTCCATTTCTCCTCCATCACTCCAACCACTCACAGTAGGACATCCTGTAGCCATTTGTAGACATCCTGTAGAAAACAGAGTATCCTGTAGGATCCCCTGCAGCCTTCCTGTAGGAGGCCATTCACTTCGTTGCCGAGCTTCTGAACGTGAGGGACCTCTGTGGATGGGTGCTAAGGATCCTTAGGAACCTCTCCTAGCCTCCCCAACCTGTCCCACACTTTCCTTCCTTCTCCATCCCACCTGCACAATCAAACCCTAATTAGGCCAAGTTCACACTCATTCCACACACCTAAAGGAAAAACACAAAAACACATTTCTCATGATGCAAGTAGCTTAGACCCATGCATTTACACTTGTTAGAGGTAATGACAGCATTCATAGGAGTTGCATCCACATTCTTTGCATTATAGAAGATAGACTAGTTAAATTAGGGTTTCATGGATTCACATGCTTTAAATTGCTTTTGATTCAGTTTGT
This sequence comes from Pinus tabuliformis, assembly GCA_031772625.1. NCBI lineage: Eukaryota > Viridiplantae > Streptophyta > Pinopsida > Pinales > Pinaceae > Pinus > Pinus tabuliformis. The sequence goes on along the minus strand of CM062805.1, from coordinate 330,057,812 downwards.
CAAGCAGCGTAGCCTTCCTTTGAGTTAGCTTTCGTCCATCATTGATCAAGCTTCTTCTGTGAGCCTATAGAAGTTGGCTTAAGCCCTAGCGGACTTGTGCTAGCTGACCAAGTGACAGCTGCGACAAGGGCTAGTACTTGTGCATACAGCACCGTCGCTTCCAAGTTTGTACGAACTACCGGGTTGATAAAATTAAGAGACAGGAAGCCCCAGGAGTTGTAGCATTATTGCTACAATACTGGAGCTCACCAACTGGCCGGTGGTTGGTTGATTCCCGGAATCACCCAGCCACTAGTCGGGCGGGCGGCTAGTGGCTGGTTGATTCCGGGAATCAACCAGCCACCAGCTGCCCGCCCTGATGGTGGCTGGTTGATTCCGTGAATCAACCAGCCACCAGCCGCCCGCCTGGTGGCTGGGTGATTCCCGGAATCAACCAGCCACCGACCATGCGGGCGGCTGGTGGCTCGTTGATTCCCGGAATCAACTAGCCACCAACCACCAACCGGCCACTCGGTTGATGGCTGGTTGATTACCGGAATCAACCAGCCGGTCGGCTGGTTGATTCCGGTAATCAACCAGCCACCAGCCGCCCAGCTGGTTGATTAGAGGAATCAACCTGCCACTAGCCAGCCGGCCAGCTAGTGGCTGGTTGATTCTTGGAATCAACCAGCCAACAGCTGGCCGCCCGGTTGGTGGCTGGTTGATTCCGGGAATCAACCAGCGACCAGCTGGCCACCCGGCTGATGGCTGGATGATTATGGGAATCAACCAGCCACCAGTCGAGCGGTCGACTGGTGGCTGGTTGATTCTGGGAATCAACCAGCCACCAGCTGGCCGCCCGGTTGGTGGCTGATTGATTCTGGGAATCAACCAACCACCAGCTAGCCACCCGGCTGGTGGCTGAATGATTCCGGGAATCAACCAGCCACTAGTCGGGCGGGTCGCTGGTGGCTGGTCGCTGGTTGATTCCAAGAATCAACCAGCCACCTGCCGGGCATCAACCAGCCACCAGCCGCCCACCCGGCGGGTGGCTAGTTGATTCCCGGAATCAACCCGCCACCAACCAGGCGGCCGGCTGGTGGCTGGTTGATTCCCAGAATAAAGCCCGGCTGGTGGATGGTTGGGGAATCAACCAGCCACCAACCCAGCGACCGGTTGCTGGCTGGTTGATTCCCGGAATCAACAAGCCACCAGCTGGCCACCTGGTTGGCGGCTAGTAATCAACCAGCCGCTCGCCCGGCTGGTGGCTGGTTGATTCCCAGAATCAACCAGCCACTAGCCGCCCTCCCAACTGGTGGCTAGGTGATTCCCGAAATCAACCAGCCATCGGCCATGCGGGCGGCTGGTGGCTGGGTGATCCCCGGAATCAAATAGCCACCGGCCGGGCGGGCGGCTGGTGGCTGGTTGATTCCCGGAATCAACCGGCCACAAGCCGGGCGCCCGGCTGGTGGCTCCGCCTGACTGGTGGCTGGTTGATTCCCGGAATCAACCAGCCACCAGCCGGGTGGCCGACCGGTGGTTGGTTGATTCCCAGAATCACCCAACCACCAGTCGGGCGGGCGGCTGGTGATGATTCCTGGAATCAACCAGCCACCAACTGGGCAGCCAGTTGGTGGCTGGTTGATTCCAGGAATAAACCAGCCACCGGTCAGCCGCCCGGCTGGTGGCTGGTTGATTCCCGGAGTCAACCAGTGAACGGTCGGCCGCCCGGCTGGTGGCTGGGTGATTCCGGGAATCACCCAGCCACCAGCCGGGTGGCCGACCGGTGGCTGGTTGATTCCCGGAATCATCCACCAGTCGGGCCGCCCAGGTTGTGGCTGGTTGATTCCAGGAATCAACTAGCCACCAACCGCTGGCCCGACTGGTGGCTGGGTGATTCCGGGAATCAACCAACCACCGGCTGGTGGCTGGTTGATTCCTGAAATCAACCAGCCACCACCCAAGCGGGCGACTGGTGGCTGGTTGATTCCTGGAATAAACCAGGCACCAGCCACCTGCCTAGCTTGTGGCTCCACCTGGCTGGTGGCTGGTTGATTCCCGGAAACAACCTGCCACTAACCGGGCGGCCAGCTTGTGGTTGGTTGATTCCCAGAATCAACCAGCCACCAACCGGGCAACCAGTTGGAGGGGGTTACTGGTTGGTGGCTGGTTGATTCCCAGAATCAACCAGCCACCAGATGGTCGCCTGGCTGGTGGCTGGTTGATTCCGGGAATCAACCAGCCACCAGCCGTCGGCTGGTTGATTCCGGGAATCAACCAGCCACCAGCCGTCCGCCCGGCCGGTGGCTCGTTGATTCCCGGAATCATCCAGCCACCAACTGGGCGGGGGAATCAACCAGCCACCAGCTGGGAGGGTGGCTGGTGGCTGGAATCAACCAGCCACCAGCTAGGTGCCCGGCTGGTGGCTGGTTGATTCCCGGAATCAACGAGCCACAAGCCGCCCACCAGTCTTGTGGCTGGTTGATTCCTCGAATCAACCTGCCACTAGCCGGGCGGCCAGCTAGTGGCTAGTTGATTCCCGGAATCAACCAGCCACCAACCGGGCGAGCCATCAACCGGGTGGCCGGTTCGTGGCAAGTTGATACCCGGAATCAACCAGCCACCAGCCGCCCGCCCGACTGGTGGCTGGGTGATTCCCGGAATCAACCAGCCGCCGGGCAGGCGGGCGGTTGGTCACTGGTTTATTCCCGGAATCAACCAGCCACCAGCCGGGCAGCCAGCTAGTGGCTCGTTGATTCCCGAAATCAACTAGCCACCAGCCACCCGCCCGACTGGTGGCTAGTTGATTCCCGGAATCAACCAGCCACCAACCGACCACCCAGTTGATGGCTCGCCCGGTTGGTGGCTGGTTGATTCTGGGAATCAACCAGCCACCAGCTAGCCGCCCGGCTAGTGGCACGTTGATTCCGAGAATCAACCAGCCACTAGTCGGGCGGGCGGCTGGTGGCTAGTTGATTCCCGGAATCAACCCGCCACCAGCCTGGCAGCCGGCTGGTGGCTGGTTGATTCCGACTGGTGGCTTGTTGATTCTCGGAACCAACCAGCCATCAGCCGGGCGACCGGCTGGTGGCTGGTTGATTCCCGGAATCAACCAACCACCAGCTGCTTGATCAACCAACCACCAACCGGGCGACCGGTTGGTGGCTGGTTGATTCCGGGATTTAACCAGCCACCAGTTGGCCACCCGATTAGTGGCTGGTTGATTCCGGGAATCAACCAGCCACCAGCCGGATAGGCGACTGGTTGCTGGTTGATTCCGGGAATCAACCAGCCACCAGTTGGCCGCCCGGCTGGTTGCTGGTTGATTCCGGGAATCAACCAGGAATCAACCAACCACCAGTCGCCCGCCCGACTGGTAGCTGGGTGATTCCCGGAATTAACCAGCCACCGGCTGGGCGGGCGGAGTGGCTTGTGGCTGGTTGATTCCCGGAATCAACCAGCCACCAGCTGGCCGCTCAGCCACCAGCTGCCCGCCCGACCGGTGGCTGGTTGATTCCGGGAATCACCCAGCCACCAGTCTGGCGAGCAGCTGGTGGCTGGTTGATTCCCGAAATCAACCAGCCACCCGCCCGGCTGGTGGCTGGGTGATTCCCGCAATCAACCAGCCACCAGCCGGGCGGGCGACTGGTGGCAGCCACCAGCCACACGCCCTGCTTATCGCTGGTTGATTCCAGGAATAAACCAGCCACCAACCGGCCACCCGGTTGATGGCTCGCCCGATTGGTGGCTGGTTGATTCTGGGAATCAACCAGCGACCAGCTGGCCGCCCGCTGGTGGCTGGATGATTCTGGGAATCAACCAGCCACCAGTCGGGCGGGCGGCTGGTGGCTTGTTGATTACGAGAATCAACCAGCGACCAGCCGGGCGACCGGCTGGTGGCTGGTTGATTCCCGGTGGCTAGTGGCTGGTTGATTCCCGGAATCAACCAGCCACGAGCTGCCCGCCCGGCTGGTGGCTGGTTGATTCGGTGGCGAGTTGATTCCAGGAATCAACCAGCCACCAGCCGGGCGACCGGCTTGTGGCTGGTTGATTCTGGCTGCTGGCTTGTTGATTCCCGGAATCAGCCAGCCACCAACCGGGCGGCTAGCTGGTGGCCGATTGATTCCCGGAATCAACCAGCTACCAACCATCCAATCAACCAGCCACCAACCGGACGACTAGTTGGTGGCTGGTTGATTCCGGGAATCAACCAGCCATCAGCTGGCCACGCCGGTTGGTGGCTGGTTGATTCCTGGAATCAACCAGCCACCAGCCGGGCGAAGCCACCAGCTAGCCGCCCGGCTGGTGGCTGGTTGATTTCGGGAATCAACCAGCCACCAGCCGCCCCCCCGACTGGTAGCTGGGTGATTCCCGGAATCAACTAGCCACGACTGGTGGCTGGGTGATTCCCCGAATCAACCATCCACCAGCCGCCCGACTGGTGGTTGGTTGATTCATGGAATCAACTAGCCACCAACCGGCTGCCTGATTGGTGGCTGGGTGATTCCGGAAATCACCCAGCTACCAGCTGGGCGGCCAGTTGGTGGCTGGGTTATTCTGGGAATCAACCAACCTCCAGTTGGGCGGCAGCCACCAGCTAGCCGCCCAACTGGTGGCTGGTTGATTCCCGGAATCACCCAGCCACCAGCCGGCAGTTGATTCCAAGAATCAACCAGCCACCAGCCGGCCGCCCGGCTGGTGGCTGGTTGATTCCGGCCGGCTGGTGGCTGGTTGATTCTTGGAATCACCTAGCCACTAGCCGGGCGAGCGGGTGTTGGCTGGTGTGGCCGGCTAGTGGCTGGTTGATTCCAAGATTCAACCAGCTGGCCGCTTGGCTGGTGGTTGGTTGATTTACGAAATCACCCAACTACCAGCCGGGCGGGTAGCTGGTCGCTGGTTGATTCTCAGAATCAACCAACCACTAGCCGACCGTCGGGCTGGTGGCTGGTTGATTCCCGGAATTACCCAGCCACCAGCCAGGCGGCTGGTGGCTAGTTGATTCCGGGAATCAACCAACCACCAGCTGGCCGCCCGGCTGGTGGCTGGTTGATTCCCGGAATCACCCAGCCACCAGCTGGGCAGACGGCTGGTGGCTGGTTGATTCCCGGAATCAACCAGCTACCAGTCGCCCACCCAGCTGATGGCTGGGTGATTCCGGGAATCAACCAGCCACCAACCGGGTGGGCGGCTGGTGGGTGGCCGATTCCCGGCTTGCTGGTGGCCAGTGGCTGGCTGATCGCTGGTTGATTCCCGGAATCACCCAGCCACTAGCCGCCCGCCCTGCTGGTGGCTAGGTGATTTTGGGAATGAACCAGCCGCCCGCTCGGCTGGTGGGAATCAATATGGAATTGAATTTCAATATGTTATTTTTTAATTAATATGTCATTGTACTAATTTAGTTCATTATTTCTTTTGTGCTTGATAATTAGGTACAACGCTAGCATGTTGCCTTCAAAAAGGAAGAAATTGCATTGCAATTGAAAAAGATCCAGTACAGTGCAATTTCATTCAGCAAAGAATTAATGTTCTTCAATTTCTTCCAGATGCAATGCAAAAAATTGGGTTGAATAAAGGGGACTTTAGTCAATCACGTGTGAAAAAAAAGGCAAAGGAACCCCAACCACCATTATATGGAATGTTTGGAAAGAGATACATTGGGAGATTCACAGACATCAAAGACCCATTAAAAGAGGAAAGTGAGCAAAAGGAAACAGAAAATATTGTGGAAAAAGACAATGATGAAACTCTAGAGGACGAAGAGTTTGGATTACGTGACATTGTTGATTAAATTTAAGTTATGCTTGTAAATCAAGCTTTGCAATGTTTTGACTTTAACATTTTATAAGAATAATAAACACTCAATTAGGTTTGTTATACGTTCAATATTTGTAATATGTGATTTTTGCATTGATTTTTAAGTTAATCATTATTTTTTGAAAAAAAAAAGTGATTATTATTATTTTTTTGACATGAAATTCATAAAAAACTATTATTTAATCGTTTTTTGTTAAAATTATCATATAAAAATTGTGATTTTGACATGTCAATTCTAGCAAAAAATTATCAAAACATGTAGTTTTTTAGTTATATTTATGTTAAAAATGGTTATTTTTATGTCCATTGTTAAAAAATATTGTTTTTTACAAACAATTATTTCATGTGGATTCAAAAATTAATTAAGGATGTATAAATATGTAGAATATCGAAAATTCTAAATATCGACCTCCTAATTTAAAAATGCAAAACAATAAAACCTCACTAAAAAAAAAAGTTAAAATTAAAATAAAAAAACAAGAAAATGTGAAGAAAACGGCCACTTCAAAAATGATCAAATTTACAAAATAATTATTTACATTTTATACATTAGAAAATTTAAAGCCAAAACACAGGTCTTTTAAAAAAAGGGGGTGATGCAGAATACTCGCTTTTTTAAATCAGCATGAAAATCACTACCATTCTAAAACGATTCTAAAACGTAATGTACATAAAAAAATTAAAGTGCCAAAAAGTATGCTCTAAAAAAAACATGTTCGTTCTGCATCACCCCTTTTCAAAATCAGGTTACTTTTTTGCTATCTCTACGAAACGGGTAACAGTATCAGTTCCCGTTTCAAAGTTTACATTGTTGGTAGAAGAGTTGTTAAGTGAGTCGACTGCCGAAAAGCGGAACAACCGATTTATTAAAGGCCATGTATTAGTGCATCGGATCCGCTGATTCGAAGGGAAGAAGACCATCGCTTTGGCCATTGCGACTTATATATATATCGGCGAAACTAGCGTAGAGGGCGGCGATACATAACTATCACCGATGCGATACATATACACAAACCTTTGCCCATGGTAAAATTCTGTCTATAAACGTCGCCGATGCAAGAGGAATATATATATGTTGTATGCGTAAGTCCACAAAAAGGGATATTTCTTTTAAGAATTCCCGAAAGCCACTGTTTGATAATAAAACATGACCGTGGTGTTTTTTAAAAGAAATGAAATATCAGTTTAATGACTGATGCGCCAAGAACTGAAGAAAGGGAAATTGATCAAGATATAAAAGAACTTGCAAGTAGATTAGGGAAATTGTCTCTAAAGCCTACACCCTCGCCATCAAATTACCCCGTCAGGCAGGACTTGGGTATGTCAGAAAGGAAATTGGGGAATGCACCAAGACATCTAGCGAACCACCAACAACACATGATGAGAAGCCCTCATCAGTTCTTTCCAAATCGACAAAGGAGGTAAAAGATGTTAATTTCCTTTCGGTTTCAACTTCACATAGTATGATTTCTGTTGGAGATATGGAGATACCAATTACAGGGACAAACATGAGGCTCCTTACTAGGATGAGGTACAAGGAGGAAAAAGAACTTGGTGTTAATAACCAAGGCATAACTCAACCATTGGAGGTTGTGAAGAGACCTCAATTTGCAGGCTTGGGATATACCGAAGGAGAATGCTCGAAGGTGTCAGATTCTTATGAGATATCGTCAAAATCGTTGAGGAAAGAGAATGATGGGAACACATCGCCATCATCCCATGGTAGTGCCCATTGTAGGGAAAGAGCTGAGGCAAGCTCTCATCGCCATACTTATACCAGAGACGACAAGGAGAGGTATAACCAGTCTCGATATTCGAATGTTCATTTCTATTATAATCATGTTGTTAAAGATGAATGCAAATCATGGAATCGAAAAACATGTACCTTTTGTGGATTACATAACCATACATTTTCTAAGTGTTGGAAAATATTAGCAGCACACAAAAAGAAGAGGCATGAAAGACCCTCTCAACAGCAAGTAAAGAAACATGTTAAGCAGATCTGGAGGAAGAAGATGTACAGCAGTCATTGCAACAGAGGTGGCCACCAAAGGGCCACATGTTGGAGGCTCCATCTAGAATAGCGCCTTAAAGACAAAGCGTCGATGCATGAACCAAGTGAAACAGTTGTTCGACAAGCAAAACCAACACAGGGAGATGACCCATTCACATTGATAAGTGAAAAATGGTTTCTAAGTATGTTAGCTTGACATGGTTGTGCTTTTGTAAATCATTTGTTGCATTTTAAAATGTAAAAGTAATGATGTTTTCCATCACCTATTAAGGAACAATGATGTCTAGTCTTATTTTGAGTTGCATGATAAACTGTGAAAGTGATGTCGTGTTTCCATCACTTTTCAAAGAAACAATAGTGTTTGGCCTTATTTTTTTAAATCATGTGTTGCAGTTATGTTGTATTTTCCATCACTTGTTCACGCAACAATGATATGTTGGCCTTGTTTTGGTAGCTAGGCGATTGTTTCCATTTTGATGTAAACTTGGCCACCGAGTATGTGTTATAAACTCGTGGCAAGTATGGGATGCTTGGGTCATTAGTTGGTCATGTCTATCAAGCATGTAATTTGCATAATGGTACTACAAGTTTACAAAGGTTGCAGGTGTCGACTCATCGCTTAAGGCTCCGAAGAACAAAGGTGAAGGAGATGGAAGCGAGACCTTTTCAGCACACTTGTGATGCAAACAAGGTACAAAGAAGTTGCAGATTATTTTACAGTATTTTGGAGGACCAAAAGATCCTCAATGGGGAGGATTGATCCTGGTCACTCTAGACACAAGCAAAAGTCCCAGAGGACTCAGAAAGGGGTCAAAATTCAAAGTACTCGTCGCCCTGATTCCAACGGGGTGAACGACAGTCAAATTTGAGCTCGTATGAGGGATAACGAGCCAATCAAAGTTGGGTTGTGGGCCAGGTTTAAGTGTCCAACAATTTGACCAACCCCGGGGCATGAAACCTAGCTCCCGAAAGCGAGTGAATTTATTGGATCGTTAATTTGTCTAATATCTCCTATATTAGACAAAATTGAAAAATATATTATGTTTTAAAAAAATAATATATATATATATATATATTTGGGTGGCGGGCCATGACCCCCACCACCCCCGTCGGACCCAAAACCATGGCATAAAAAAATTAATATATATATATATATATATGAATTTGGGTGGTGGGCCATGACCCCCGCCACCCCCATCAGACCCAAAACCATGGCATAACAAAAATTAATATTAAATATGGGTCGAAGGGCCATGACCCCCGCCGACCCTACAACCACCAAACCATATAACGATTTTTATGTAAAATGGGTCGACGGGCCAGGACCCCCGACGACCCCCCTCCAACCAACCACATCATATAAAACGAATATTTGGGGTGGGAATCACCCCCTCCAAACAACATATGAAAACAAAACATGTATTGTGGAGCCGACGAGGATTGAACCCACCTGGCCCACATGGGCCTGCCCCCACTGGTCGGCCCCATGTGGCATTCAACACTCCCATTAATACGCCAAACCACAACCAAACAACGCCTCCATAACACAGTTCGCCAACTTTGAAATCGTGACCGGATGCAAACAAATCATAACCGCGTTTGTTTTTAACAAAAAAATAACAGTTGTGTTAAAAGTAGGTGTGAGCGAGTTTGGAACCCGGAACTAACTCTCACAAATGCTCCGAACTTAGCCATTAGGCCAATGGCGTTGTCATTGATGTTTCTGCCCGAGAAATTCATATAAGCTCATAATTTGCTTAGTGCGCCTAGAGGGAGGAGTAGAGGAGTGTGCATGCGGACCGAGACATATTTTTTTATTATTTTGCAAGTGGAACCATGAACCTGGGAAAAGCACAGGGGGAACCATGATTGAGCCAAATTCTCAGGAGGGCGAAATTTTGCCAGTGTCCAAATTGGAAAAACTTTATGTCGATCCTACACCTCTCAGTGACACGAACCTGATGGCATAGATAGTATTTTGATCTAAGTAGCGGATCTTCAAATGATCAGAAGGATGGAGTCTTTGAGGAATCTAGGGGGAATCTAAAAGATCCCTATAGCCCCATATTTTCACTTTCTCAGAATTTAGAAATTTGACAATTGATTTTACATTATTCGACGCCAAGAATCTAATGGTGCAATCAGATTTTCCATTCGATCATTCCATTTTTCAGCCACTTTTCAAAGTGGAGTGCATGTGTTAGAATTCATGTGTGAACAACCATTTCCTTGAGATTCGACCTCGCGAGATTGATGGTACGGCCAGCTTCAGCAGTTTTACATCCTTTGCTTCAGATGGCCCAAGGGTGTGAGGTATATGCAGTGTGTTCATGTACTTATTTTTGCTATGAGATGCATTGTGTTGCATGAATCCCTGTTTGATGTTTGATGTGGGATCTTGTTTTCTTACTTGTTTCATGATTCCTGCTTGATATGACGCGGAATCATCTGTGAGATGTACTTCTTGTCATGTTGCTATTAAGATCCCTTTATTGTCATGTTGACGGGATACTCATGTTGTAGTCATGTATGTATGAATTGAGATCCCTTTGATGCCATGATTGGTAGGATGCTCATTATTGTCATATGTGAAATTATGTCATACTAATAGGAGTCCTTTTTTTGAATGAGAGTTCCTGCAGTGGAACATCTCTTGGAGCCACTCCGGCGTGAGGGCATATTCCTTGTATGATAGAGAAAACACATGCATGTGTTGGGTTGTGTTATATTCTTTCCACAACTAGCCCTCGTAGTCCCCCCTTCGTTGCGTCGATTGCGCAGCGGGGGGGTCCAGGGGGGTTGGCAGCCCCCCCTGTGTGGGGCGTTTGAGGGGGGAAAGTAGCCCCCCTCTATGGGGTCTAGGGTTAAGCCCCAGGGAAAAAAAATTGGACCCTATATTAGGTTGGGCAGACCTACCTATGGTTTTGTGCATGGCTTTTTGCACATGGTTTTGGACGCGATGGTTTTTGGTCCATGCTTTTTCGCACATGGTTTTGGACGCAATGGTTTTCGGTCCATGGTTTTGGATGCTTCGGCATGTATAAATATGTATTATAACATTGAAAGGAACATCATGAAAAATCAATCTGGTAGTCTCGGTTTTGGGATCAAGGGGAAAATCTTTGTGTATATGTGTTTTATGTGTTATGCTCTCACATTGTTTATTTTCTGTGTTTTAGAATTCGTATGCAGGTAATTTCTGTATGAGGTTAAAACCCACATTTGGTATCAGAGTTATTTTGGCTTCAAGGGGACACCTTTGTTGCTGAGGGGTTTCGTTCGAGCCTGTGGTAGACCATGTTCAGTGGGAGATCTGCGAGATTGATTCTGGTGGTGAAAGAAGATGACGAGTAGTGGAAAGATAGAGATCGATAAATTTAATGGTCAGAGTTTTGAGTTGTGGAAACTCAAGATGGAGGATCTGGTGGTGGATAAAGATCAGTGGATCACAGTAGATTTGGGTACTAAACCAACAGGAGTGTCCAATGAAGAATGGAAGAAGTTGGATCGGAAGGCAAAGAGCATAATACGATTGTGTGTCTCAAATTCAGTATTATTGAATGTATCAGGGGAAGCTATGGCTAAGGCTTTGTGGGACAAGTTAGGGACTTTGTACCAATCTAAATCTTTGGTGAATAAACTATCCCTACGGAAAAAGTTGTATAACTAAGGATGAAAGATGGAGAATAAACTGTCCTTGCAGTTTGATGAAATAGTCTCATTCTTGCTGACGAAGGAGATGAGATGGAAAAATATGGAGAGCCGGAATGGTGATGCCTTGTCTGTATGAGGACGGTCCCAGAATAGAAACAAAAATAAGCCATCGAGTGGGAGATTTGAATCTAGAGGGAGATCTAAATCTCCAGGAAAACATGTAAATGTGGTTTGCTAGAAATGTGGAAAGGAAGGGCACTACAAAAGGGACTGTAAATCTAAAGCTCTTGGCAAAGGAAAGGGATCTGATGATGCTCCTTCTGCAGAGGTGAAAACCACCTCAGATGAAGGTGGGGATGTGTACTTGTCTTCTTCAAGTACACATGTAGATCATGAGGCATGGTTGATTGACTCAGGTGCATCCTTTCACTTCACTCCCCATAGAGAGTGGTTCTGCGAGTATGAGAAATATGATGGTGGTGATGTCTTCTTGGGGGATGACAGGAAGATTAGAATCATTGATCGCGGAAAAGTAAAGTTGAAGTTGCAAGGTGGAAGGGTTAGAACACTTCCAGGTGTTCTGCATATTCCTGCATTGGCCAGAAATCTGATTTCCGTAAGCAAGTTGGATGATGCAAGTGTAAAAATAGTGTTCGAGAAGGATACCTATAATATGGTTCGGGGAGCACTAGTATTGATGCGGGGAGTTCAAATTGGAACTCTGTACAAGCTGAAAGGTAGCACTGTTGTTGATGGGTGCAACAGTTCTGTGGTTCCTGAAAGTGGAGGAGAAAATCTAGTGGTCTCTGGAGAGAAGACCATGTTGTGGCATCAAAGGCTTGGACATATTGGAGAGAAGGACCTTCGAATACTTCATGGTAAAGGTATGGTAGAAGGTATGAGTAATAGCTCTCTAGATTTTGATTTCTGTGAAAAATGTGTATATGGGAAGCAGAATCGAGTGAGTTTCCCCTCTGGTGGTAAGAGGGAAAAACAGATATTAGAGCTTGTGCACGATGATGTGTTTGGACCTATGAAGGTTCCATCACTGGGTAACTTTATGTACTATATCATTTATAGATAACTTCTCAAGGAATACATGGATATATTTCCTGAAGAAGAAATTTGAAGTCTTTGACAGGTTTAAATAATTTAAGGCTCTATTGGAAAACCAGACAAAGAAGAAGATAAAGGTGTTGAGAATAGATAATGGTGAAGAGTTTTGTAGTAAGGAATTTGAGGAATTCTTTAAGAATTGTGGTATAGCAAGGCAAAAGACTACTCCATACACACCTGAGAAAAATGGAGTTGCAGAAAGAATGAACAAGGCGTTGATGGAAAGGGCAAGAAGCATGCTTAGTGGTGTCGGGTTAGGACAAGAATTCTGGGCAGAGGCGGTGGATACAGCATGTTACCTGGTCAACAGATCACCTTCATCAGCATTGGAGGATAAAACTCCACAAGAGGTATGGACTGGTAGGAAACCCTCTCTTTCACATCTGAGGGTATTTGGATGTGATGCATATATACATGTTCCAAAGGAGAAAAGAACCAAGTTGGATAGTAAATTTAAAAAGTGCATCTTTATTGGATATAAGGATGCTTTAAAGGGTTATAAGCTTTGGAACCTAGTAACAAGGAAGGTTGTGTACAACCGAGATGTGGTGTTCATAGAGGTTAAAGGTGTTATTAAACATGAAGTCCAACCAAAGGAACCTTAGAAGATAGAGTTTGAGCTAAAGGAGGAAGACTCAGACTCTATAGCATAAGAGGAAGCAGAAGATGAAGAGCCACAAACTCCAAGTGTGAGAAGATCTGTTAGAGAAAGAAGGCAGCTAGAAAGGTATTGTCCATCTACTTTCTGTTCAAATTTTGCTTTATCTATTACTGATGATGATCCCAGAACTGTGAAGGAAGCAGTAGATTCAGAGGATGGAAAACTTTGGAAAGAGGCCATGGTTGATGAAATGGAATCTTTGCACAAAAATGAGGCTTAGGATCTCGTGGAGTTATCAGCTGTAAGGAAACCCATTGGCAAAAAATGGGTGTTCAAGAAGAAGACAAATGTAGAAGGAAAGGTGGAGAAATACAAAGCTCGGTTGGTAGAAAAAGGTTATTCCCAGGTGTCAGGAATTGATTTTGGTGATATTTTTTCTCCTGTTGCCAAGGTAGCTTCTATTAGATTACTTTTATCTGTTGCTGCTGCTTTTGATTTTGAGGTAGAAAGGATGGATGTGAAGAAATCATTTCTTCATGGGGATCTGGAAGAGGATATCTACATGAAGAAACCTAAAGGATTTGCGGTGAAGGGTAAGAAAGAACTGGTATGCAAGTTAAAGAAGTCTTTGTATGGGTTAAAACAGTCACCAAGGATGTGGTACCAAAAATTTGATACATTTATACGGGGACTTGGCTTTACCAGAAGCAAAGCAGATCACTGTGTGTATTTTAAATTAATTGGTTACCGTGTTATTTATCTGGTCTTGTATGTGGATGATATGTTACTGGTTGGAAATGACAAAGAAATTATCCAGGATTTGAAGACCCAATTGTCCTCCAAATTTGACATGAAATATCTTGGTGCTGCAAACTATATTTTGGACATGGAAATTAAAAGAGATCGGGCAAAGAGGAAGCTCTGGTTAAACCAAAGGAAGCATGTTGAGACAATACTGCAAAGGTTTAATATGCAGGATAGTAAACCGGTGAAGGTTCCTATTCCTGTAGGTGTGAAGTTATCTGCTGAACAGTGTCCCAAGACACAAGAAGAGGAAGAGGACATGTCCCATGTTCCATATGCAAGTGCAGTTGGTAGCTTGATGTATGCAATGGTCTGTACTAGACCAAACATTGCACATGCAGTGGGAGTATTGAGAAGGTTTATGTCAAAACTAGGGAAGGAGCACTGGACAACAGTGAAGCGGGTTATCAGGTATTTGTGTGGCACTAGTGATTATGGTTTTTGCTACCAAGGAAGACCAGGATTGGAAAGAGTGTTGGATATTCGTGGCTTTGTTGATGCAAACTGGGCTGGAGATATGGATCAAAGAAGATCTACAAGTGGGTATGTGTTTAACCTATTTGGAGGTGTAGTCAGTTGGATGAGTAAGAAATAATCTGTAGTGGCACTATCAACTACAGAGGCAGAATACATGGCAGCCACTCATGCAAGCAAGGAAGCAGTTTGGTTGCAGAGATTGTGTTCAAGTATGGGGTTAGTACAGGGAGCTATAAGGATAGATTGTGATAGCCAAAGTGAAATTTTCTTGGCAAAGAACCCTGCTTATCATGCAAAGACAAAGCACATTGATGTTCAGTATCACTTTTGTGAGGGATATGATAGAAGACAAAAAGGTGTTGCTGGTAAAGGTGGACATTTTGAAGAATACTACAGATGCATTGAAAAAATTTGTGAGCTCTGAGAAGTTCTCTTGGTGTAGAGAAACAATGGACGTTTTAGGGGTGGATAAATGACTAAGCTCTCCTGTGGCCCCTATGGAAAGAAAACAACAAGTTGGAGAATGTTGGGTTGTGTTATATTCTTTCCATGACTAGCCCATGTAGTTTACCGAGGGGTTAGAGTGGGGGCAGAGCCCCCCCTTCATTGCACCAATTGTGCAGCAGGGGGGTGGCAGCCCCCCCTGTCCAGGGGGTTTGAGGGGGGCAAGTAGCCCCCCTCTACAGGGTCGGAGGCAGCGCCCCTGGGAAAAAAAATTTGGACCCTATATTTAGGTTGGGCGGACGTACCTATGGTTTTGTGCATGGTTTTGGACGCGATGGTTTTCGGTCCATGGTTTTGGACGCTTCGACATGTATAAATATGTATTGTAACATTGAAAGGAACATCATGAAAAATCAATCTGGTAGTCCCAGTTTTGGGATCCAGGGGAAAATCTCTGTGTATATGTATTTTATGTGTTATGCTCTCGCATTGTTTATTTTCTGTGTTTTAGAATTCATATGCAAGTAATTTCTGTACGGGGTTAAAACCTACAGCATATACATTATCACTCTTTCCAACGCTTAATGCAGCAGCCTACACCATCTTGACACCGGGCCCGGAGACGTAGTCCCTCCTAGACAAACTTCATTATCAATGTCTTGTGTTTTATGTTGCTGATTCTTGTCATGTTCCTTTTTCATTATAGCATGCATATATGTTCACTTATGCTATTTTAAATGCAATTCTAACAACATCACGAAAGTAAAATATCATGGTTAAATCAGGGAGTTGAGTCAACTCGGATCATAGAGGTAGTCGAGTTCTAGTGGGAGCTTGCATATTTAGAGGGAGACTTTGTAGCCCAAGAAGAGCGTGTGGTTAGTGGGAAGCAAGGGTGCTTCCACATCTGGCAAGAAGGAATGATGGAGGGATTGGAAAGTGATACAAGAGAAGAATAAGAAGCAGGATGCTTCCAGCAGTGACAGTGACACTTCTGAGAGAGGCATAGTTCACAGAACAAGGATTGTTGCAATTGTGAGCACCAAGAGTTGGGCGAGTGTTGCGAGTAGTGATGATGATGATGAGTTACTTCCTAGTCTTGGAAGTACCTCCCTCGCTAAGAGGGAGTGTTGATTTTTGAGTAGCTTGGGAGGTACTCCAAGCCCTAGGGTTCGGGGTTTGGAGGGAAAAACGCCATAAGGGTCACTTGTGGGCTTGGAACCCTAGCTTGGGGTTTTTCACCCATCAAGATTTGGACCAAAATCATGAAGAATTTGAGCATGAGAAAATTTGAGGTGATAGAGCTTGGCATGGCGATTCCAACACTTCGAAGATCACTCAAATCGAAGCTCTAGAAATGGAGATATGAATTTTTGAAGTCATGGAGTGGGTTTGCACCATAAGTGTTAAGGTCAACTTGATGATAATAAGCCAAATGACAGTTGGACAAGCCCTTGTTAGACGTTATGATGAGCCCCTTCTATGTGTATATATACGAGGTGGGATGAGTCATTATTCCTCATCCAATTGTGCAACACAAGGAGCTCATTGAAAAGGAGAGGAGCCTCTGATTTGGCCGCAGCTAGAAGGCAAGGACAGCGAGGGTTGAAGGATTGTTTCAGGGTCATTTGAAGGAGTTTGAAATGTTGTTAGGAGGGTCGAGAAGCTTGGCTGGAAGGTTGAGTTAGCTTAGGGTCAAACTCAAGTCTATTAGGCAGAAAAAGAAGTAAGGAGAGGCATGTTTGGGTGGGTTGTAGGTGACAGCAAAGGTCTGTGGTAGGCTGCAAGCCTTACCACTTCAAAATATAGAAAGGTGGGAGGTTTAGGGGCTAGAAAGTGCCTAGAACAATAGCCCACAATTGGGGGACCTTACCTTGATGAGGCTGCAGTAAAAGAAGGTTGTTTGTGTTGTCACTTAGGTTGTTCCCAAAAGTTGTAAGAAAGGGAATACGGTTGAGGTAACCACAGACCAATCTTTTAGATACTGACTCTAGCCAATCTGCATCCAGGGAGGGCTCTCTCTTTATGATTTAGCTTTTTTTTTAAAGGTGTTAAGCTAGTTATGAAGTACAAGGGTTTTGTGTTGAGTTTGGGTGATGAGATTCAATAAAACAGAGATGCAAAACTGAAGAGTTCATTCCATTGGGCATGATGGAGTCAAAGAAGGATGGTTTTTTGATTCGGTTTCTAATAGAGGATGGCATCACAGAGCAAGGTACTCAAACATGGAACAATTTAAAGGTTGGAATCAGATGGAATGGACTCAAATGGGTGAAGGGCAGTTAAGAATCCTTCATCATATTGACAGAGGGAAAATGGATGATTATTGTTAAGGAGAAACTAAGAATTCCTTAGCAAATACTCAACGTGAAAGAATCAAGGGAAATAGGAGCAATTAAGAATTCACTATTTAATCTAATTCTGAAGAAAACACAGAGAATAATAAAGACTGAAAACAGAGTGCAGCTAAGCAAATTCTGGATTAATCTTTTTCTTTACTATTCAAATCATGAAACACAGATGATATAGTAAACATGAAAGCTTTAAAAACACAAGATATAAGGGCACTTATTGACCCATAGGTTGATTCAAGAATTTTGTGACTGGTCTTCTACATCAATTCTTCATCCAGTAGGCTAGACAACAGTTTGATCCCAACAGCCTTTTATTCCAAAGTTCAGAGTTATAGCAAAGTCTAAGAAATCTACACACACCCAACCTCTTCAAAACTCTGATGAAGGGGGTATTTATACAATAAAAAATGTACAAAAGGTATCTCATCAAAGCTTTGAGATAATATCTAAGTTTAACCTAAACTAATTTACAAGCAAAGTAGATAGAAACGGCTTGGAAAAGATATCTGATGCTGTGCTAGAGGCTGGCTCTTTAGGGTTCAGCTTGCAGGTGTCCTTTGTAGCTCTGTGCTGACTGTTTGCATTAACTGTTCTTTAACTTCTGACCTGCTTCTCTTAGTCAGCTCGGATACTCTTTAATGCTGACTTGACTTGCCTTTATTTCTGCACTGATACTCTTTAAAGCTTGATCTGATACTCTTTGACTTGTTTGGATCCTTTTTAATGCTCCTCTGATACTCTTTATCGCTGATCTGACTCCTGCTCACCGCTGTCCGGCAATTCATGTCTTGGACGGTTTCCACTGGCTGGGGCAGCAAGTATCTCTGTTCATCTCTATTTCCCTCTTTTGCGGGCTTAGAAATCCTCTGTTTGCTTTCAACTGTGTCTAAGAGGGAGAAAAACTACAAAATGGCGGGTTTGTCGAGGCCGAGCTCGTCGATGGAGCTTTTGTGATCCACAAGCAATTGAAACATTGGAACTGAGTTGGTTGATTGCATGCCTGGAGCGCCGCTCGTAGAAAAAATATAACAAAAATGACTCTTTCCCCTTTAATTGACAAAAAGATTTTTTGGCGGGAAAATTTGATTTTTCGGATGGGTGATGTCAGCATGACGTCAGCGGGGGTATGGAATAGACGACGTGGGGAGTGACATCAGCAGGGGACAGCTGATGTCAGCGGATGACGTAATCAAGGGGTCAGCAGGAGGGGTAGTGAGCAACGCAGGTGGCCGATGCGTGTCCCGGGTACGACGCAAAAACCACCAGTTCTTCGGGACGTAACGTGCGGTAGATGGGGCGGTCGCGAAATAGATTTCCGCCGTCAGATGTGGGGCCGTTGATCTGACGGTTGGCGCTTTAGCGGAGATGGCGGATGGTTAATACGCGGGGCCAATGCAATAAAAAGTGTTAAACATGTATCGGGGTCGTGTTGATTGGTTCGCGATATGAGTTTAGGTTAAGTTATTAATTAACCAAATGTTAATTAATCCTTAGAATGGCGCGGCGAGAAGGCTATTAAAGGTTCCAAATGAACCATTAATTCCCAATTTTAAACAGTGATATGGTTTATAATTAAACCGGGGCGGGGAATATTAATACATGGGGTTTTTGATGTTATATATACATAATACGGGAGGGGTATATTTGCGTGGGTTTTAAATAATAAAGTTAATTGTTAATATGAGATTTTGAAAGGAAAGCGCTAAGTATAATGTTAGGAAACTTAGGCTTTAAAGGGGAAAAAGAGTTTATACAAGAAATATGGCTAGCCCCTAAGTAAAACAGATTCTTACTTAGGAAAATGTTATGGAAATGAGATGAGTGATTCAGCGATATTAAGTAAATCTTAATATCTCTAGGGGAAATTAGTAATTGATTTGGGGAAAAGGATGAAGGGGAGTTAGACATGCCTCGCTTGAGCTGCCCCAAGGGTATCTGCTTTGCACTTGTGATAGAGGTAAATTTAACGCTTTGAGAGACAAAATTTATCACAAGTCTCATTCTACAACATCAAAACTGCCTACCCTGCCTACTTTGCCTAACATTTTTTCTTCTTTACATTTGGGTGCACTTAGACTGGCAAACCCTTTTCAATCTTCTTTTCTTTACATGATAAGCCTACCTAAGTCTGCACTTATTTCTTCCAAGGGCTCAGATTAAACAGTTGAGCTCCTTTGTTTCTCTACCTATCTACTTATCTGTCAATATTAAACAGTTTGGACAAATTTTATTCTCTATCTCTAAAACATGAAATTCAAACATGAACTGGCCAAGATTAAGCTGTTTGGCCATTCATCAATTGTGGAAAAAGTTCAACGAGCTGTACATGATGCTTTATTTATAGAAAATGAAACAATAGTGGCATTTCGACTTGCACACTTTCCTGGTCTTTTTTGTTTGGGGTTCATTTCTTTCATTTTTTCTTTTGACCATTTATTTTTTCACCCTTTGATTTTTCTTTTAGGGTATACCCTCTTTACATTTTTAATTTTTTTATTTTCTTCATAATATGGAAACCTTTGCAAAAGGGATGAACATATTACAGAGCTCAATCAGTCAATCATGAAATATGACACCTATAACTATAGGAGTATAACACTGGCTCCACTTGGGGATGGCTTTCCCTCGTGGAAAGTCAAGAACAGCAGGTCAGATGGCCTTCTACATAACTTTTGCTCTGCTCTGAAATTTTCCTTTTGCTAGTTTCTTTATTGTATATATGACAGCACACTTGTGGAGCTTAGGGCCTTCTCTTCGGGCTTCAACTGCAGCAAGTTACTATCCAATCCACATTTAAATACATTTTTTCATTTTTTCTTCCTCCTTGAATCCTGCTTGAGCACCTTGTTACTTGGGTAGGAACTTGCAGCCTTGGTCTTTTTTATCAAAATATTTTTAATTTTTTCCTGCACAATTTGAGATCTGACCTGAAACAAAAAAGTGCTGCAACTTTCCAACCACATTAGTAAATCATCAAGATCTTGGATTCAAACATTTAAAGATTTTATTTTCTAATCTACTGACAACTGAAATAAAACAAACATAAATCCTACCTACTTTACTCTAACCAGCCTTCTGACTACTGGTTAGGTAAAATGAAACAACCAATGCAACCAATTAAGCATTATATACATCAGTGATCTTTGTTGCTTGCGTTTGATGGTGTTTAAAACTGAGATCTTACAATCAAATTTGGCTTTATTAACCTGTGAGAAGATAAGGAAATTCCTGATCTCCTTTGTTGAATCTAGAAACTGTACAAAAGGATCCTGAAAAATATATACACTAATCTCGAACTGATTCAAACAACTGTACAAATGTCCTGGATAGCTCTCATGCCATGAAACTGAAATATCACCCTTGTCTTTATCACCATGTATGTTTTCAACTATTCTTTGTGGTGATATTTTAACTGATTGTAATGCCTGTCTTGTAAAACCATTATCATCTTGTTTTTGACTCTCACAGTCTGTTAATGGAGAAGAATTCTGATTTCTTTCATCATTCAACCTGTCAGCTGTTGGATCATAGAGAACTTGGAAGGATTCTTGCAACTTATTGCACACGGGTTCAAATGGAACCTGACAGATTTCTACCAGTTGTTCTTCTTTTTATTTAAACAATTCAGATGATTCAAAACAAAGGGGCAAGGAATCAACTTGGATTTTTTGATCTATTCCTGCTTCCAAGCTTTCTTCTACAGCCTGATATTTAATGGCATTCTGGGACTGCAAATCTAGATATGACAAGTCTTGAACAAGGATTTGATTGCCCTCTAGATGGTTAATATCAAGACTTGTTGACATTTGATTTCTAATTGCATGATAGTTATCTCTAATAAATTGAAAAGACTCAAAACAAAATGGTAAAGTTCCTTCATTGATTTCAAAATTTTCTACACTTTCCTCCCCATTCCCATTGCTGCAATGAACAAGCTGATCAATACTTTTAAGCTCTTGAACCTGAATTTCCTTGTTCCCCAAATTAGCTTCTGATTCCTCCGCAAGGTTAATTTGGTTTTGAGGAACATAATCATCATCATATTGATCATATTTGGGCGAATTATTGAAAGAAGAAAAGTTATCGAATGCACACATCAGACCAGGAGATTGCTCCTCCACACATTGCTCTATGAATCTGTCTTCTGATCTATGGTAGGTTGAGTTGGTAAAAATTTGTTCATGAATATCAACCCTTTCTTCTTGTGAAACAAATGTGTCATGATGATTTTGAACAAAGCATTCAACTTTCATTGTGATCTTCTGTATCATTTCCTCTGCTTTCTTTATCAAAATGTCAAGTTTTTCCTCTTTCTCTGTTTTCAACTTTTCTTTTCTAATTTTCAGATTAACCTCTACATCCACTACCATGTTCTGCATCTGTTCCATAGTGGAGGGGTTTCTCTCTCTCAGATGAAATTCTATCTCTGAATCAAATGCTCTTGGGTAATGCAGTAGAGCTGAATCAGGGGGAGGTTTTATATTCAATGGTATTGAATGATAGATTTGATTGAATCTGTTTGAAAATTGTTGTACTATTTCATCTGGATGTCTTTTTAACTGATTATATTCTTCTATGATCATGAGGAGATTGACTTTGATTATCCATCTATCAAGGAAGAGTTTGAGAAACTGCTCAAGATTTGAGATGCTTGCCTCAGGCAGGGTTTTGAACCAACTCCTGACTTTGCCTTGCAAAGAAAGAGAAAAAAGCCTAATACTAACATCCTCTTCATCCACTTCAAATAAGTTAAGATAATCTTCAAAAACTTGGATATGTTTTTGGGCAGTGACACCATTCTCTCCATCAAATCTAGGGAGATACTTGGGATAATCGTTAGGGAAAGCATGGACTATGGGAGGCAAAATGAGTGGTTTATACCTATCATGAACTTTATGAGGTAGCGGAATATGTTCAGGGATTGGATGATTAGTCTCAATTTTTGGATTCTCCTTAATTGAAAAATGATCTTCATAAGAATTAGAAGATTGTTGTTCAAATGTGTAAGGAGACTTTTCATCTACATTTTTGGAAGGAAAATAATAAAAATTTAATCTAAAATCATCTCTAAAATACAATATACATTGAAAAATCTTGTCAATGAGAAAGAACATAATGTCTTGGATAACAATCCAAATCAAAAGCCTAATCTTTTCATACAGTTCTTTCAGGTTCATTTCTCCAATGGAGTCTTGATTGTGAAATTGATGTGGAGTCGCCAAGTGGATGATTTTAACCTTTGTGTGTCTGATCCCTGTCCACCATCACAGATTAGATCTAAACATGTAAAACAGTTCTGAAGAAAAGGTTCAGTTTCTCCAGGAAACAAAATTTTCAAGTTTTTTATGATTTTTTTTTTTTTTCAAAACAACTTTTATGATTTCTTTAAGAGGCTTTAGATATGAGATTTAAACTTTCTTAAAGACTTTATTTGACAAGAGGAACTGATCAAGCATTTGAAACCAACTGTTCAAACCATAAGCTAGACCGAAGATAGACTGAAGTAGCATTTATTTACTTCTGCAATTGCAAAGCAAAAGCAGTTTCAAAGGCTACCTGGCTAACTTCAGGCTCCACCTGTAGCTTATGAAATAAGCAACAATAAAAAATAATTATTCAGGTCCCCAGTGGAGTCGCCAATGATGTTATCACTCAGGTTGTTCCCAAAAGTTGTAAGAAAGGGAATATGGCCGAGGTAACCACAAACCAATCTTTTAGATACAGATTCTAGCCAATCTGCATCCAGAGAGGGCTCTCTCTTTATGATTTAGCTTTTTTTTTAAAGGTGTTAGGCTAGTTATGAAGTACAAGGGTTTTGTGTTGAGTTTGGGTGATGAGATTCAATAGAACAGAGATGCAAAACTAAAGAGTTCAATCCATTGGGCATGATGGAGTCAAAGAAGGATGGTTTTTTGGATTTGGTTTCTAATAGAGGATGGCATCACAGAGCAAGGTACTCAAACATGGAACAATTTAAAGGCTGGAATCAAATGGAATGGACTCAAATGGGTGAAGGGTAGTTAAGAATCCTTCATCATATTGACAGAGGGAAAATGGATGATTACTGTTAAGGAGCAATTAAGAATTCCTTAGCAAATACTCAACGTGAAAGAATCAAGGGAAACATGAGCAATTAAGAATTCACTATTTATTCTAATTCTGAAGAAAACACAGAGAATAATAAAGACTGAAAACAGAGTGCAGCTAAGCAAATTTTGGATTAATCTTTTTCTTTACTATTCAGATCATGAAACACAGATGATATAGTAAACATGAAAACTGTAAAAACACAAGATATAAGGGTACTTATTGATCCATAGGTTGATTCAAGAATTTTGTGGCAGGTCCTCTGCATCAATTCTTCATCCAGTAGGCTAGACAACAGTTTGATCCCAACAGCCTTTTATTCCAAAGTTCAGAGTTATAGCAAAGTCTAAGAAATCTACACACACCTAGCCCCTTCAAAACTCTGATGAAGGGGGTATTTATACAATAAAAATATGTACAACAGGTATCTCATCAAAGCTTTGAGATAATATCTAAGTTTAACCTAAAGTAATTTAGAAGCAAAGTAGATAGAAACGGCTCGGAAAAGATATCTGATGTTGTGCTAGAGGCTGTCTCTTTAGGGTTCGGCTCACAGGTGTCCTTTGTAGCTCTGTGCCAACTGTTTTCATTAATTGTTCTTTAACTTCTGACTTGCTTCTCTTAGTCGGCTCGGATACCCTTTAATGTTGATTTGATCTATCTTTAACTCTGCACTAATACTCTTTAAAGCTTGATCTGATACTCTTTGACTTGTTTGGATCCTTTTTAATGCTCCTCTGATACTCTTTATCGCTGATCTGATTTCTGCTCACCGTTGTCCGGAAATTCATGTCTCAGATGGTTTCCACTGGCTGGGGCAGCAAGTATCTCTGTTCATCTCTGTTTCCCTCTTTTGCGGGCTTAGAAATCCTCTGTTTGCTTTCAACTGTGTCTAAGAGGGAGAAAAACTGCAAAATGGCAGGTTTGTCGAGGTCGAGCTCGTCGATGGAGCTTTTTTGATCCACAGGCGGTTGAAACATTGGAACTGAGTCGGTTGATTGCATGCCTGGAGCGCCGCTCGCAGAAAAAATATAACAAAAATGACTCTTTCCCCTTTAATTGACAAAAAGATTTTTTGGCGGGAAAATTTGATTTTTCGGACGGGTGACATCAGCATGATGTCAGCGGGGGTACAGAATAGACGATGTGGCGGGTGACGTCAGCAGGGGACAGCTGACGTCAGCGGATGACATTAGCAAGGGGTCAGTGGGAGGGCGGTAAATGGTTTTTCCCGCACCACCTTTGGGCTAGGGCGGTTTCGGGCGAAGAGACAGCGAGCAACACGGGTGGTCGACGCGTGTCCTGGGTACGGCGCAAAAACCACCAGTTCCCTGGGACGTAACGTGCGGCAGATGGGGGGGTCGCGAAATAGATTTCCGCCATCGGATGTGGGGCCGTTGATCTGATGGTTGGCGCTTTAGCGGAGATGGCGGATGGTTAATGCGCGGGGGCCGATGCAATAAAAAGTGTTAAACATGTATCGAGGTCGTGTTGATTGGTCTGTGGTATGAGTTTATGTTAAGTTATTAATTAACCAAATGTTAATTAATCCTTAGAATGGCGCGGCGGGAAGGCTATTAAAGTTTCCAAATGAACCATTCATTCCCAAATTTAAATAGTGATATGGTTTATAATTAAGCCGAGGTGGGGAATATTAATACATGGGGTTTTTGATGTTATATATACGTAATACGGGAGTGGTATATTTGTGTGGGTTTTAAATAATAAAGTTAATTGTTAATATGAGATTTTGAAAGGAAAGCGCTAAGTATAATGTTAGGAAACTTAGGCTTTAAAGGGGAAAAAGAGTTTATACAAGAAATATGGCTAGCCCCTAAGTAAAACAGATTCTTACTTAGGCAAATGTTATGGAATGAGATGAGTGATTCAGTGATATTAAGCAGATCTTAATATCTCTGGGGGAAATTAGTAAATGATTTGGGGAAAGGATGAAGGGGAGTTAGACATGCCTCGCTTGAGCTGCTCCAAGGGTATCTGCTTTGCACTTGTGATAGAGGTAAATTTAACACTTTGAGAGACAAAATTTATCACAAGTCTCATTCTGCAACATCAAAACTGCCTACCCTGCCTACTTTGCCTAACATTTTTTCTTCTTTACATTTGGGTGCACTTAGACTGGCAAACCCTTTTCAATCTTCTTTTCTTTACATGGTAAGCCTACCTAAGTCTGCACTTATTTCTTCCAAGGGCTTAGATTAAACAGTTGAGCTCCTTTGCTTCTCTACCTATCTACTTATCTGCCAAGATTAAACAATTTGGACAAATTTTATTCTCTATCTATATAACATGAAATTCAAACATGAACTGGCCAAGATTACGCTGTTTGGTCATTCATCAATTGTGGCAAAAGTTCAACGAGCTGTACATGATGCTTTATTTACAGAAAACGAAACAGTGGTGGCATTTAGACTTGCACACTTTCCTGGTCTTTTTTGTTTGGGGTTCATTTCTTTCATTTTTTCTTTTGACCATTTATTTTTTCACCCTTTGATTTTTCTTTTAGGGTATACCCTCTTTACATTTTTTAATTTTTTGATTTTCTTCATAATATGGAAACCTTTGCAAAAGGGATGAACATATTACAGAGCTCAATCAGTTAATCATGAAATATGACACCTATAACTATAGGAGTATAATAGTTTGGATGTGTGTTTAAGGGTTGTCACATCATGTCAATGCCCTAACTAGGGACAGTAGTACAACAAACTTGGAGAAACAATTGTGTCTTGTGTTGGGTCAAAGATTTGACTTGTTTTGGATCAGTTTTTCTAGTAGCCTGTGGGAGCCAAGCATTGGAGTTGTCTTGGACATGAAGAAACTCCAACTAGGAGCACAACTTGCAGTGAAGGATTGGGTTCCATCGATTTGGTGGAGGGTAGTGTGTTGGCTACCCAAAGTAACCCTAGACAAGCAATCTTGAATTAACGAAGAGAGTTGAAGGTTGGGTGAAGTTTGGTGCCTAATGTGCAACACTTTGATGGAAAAAAGTGTGCTAGATTGGCAGATTGGAGCTCAGTTATTGGACAGCCTAGAGAGTAGATTGGTTCGATCTGTGCACATGAAGCAGAAGTGACTTGCAACAGTGTTAGGTCGCAGCCCTCCTGGAGTGTCTATGTGTTTTCCTTTGAAGTACTAAGGGGCAGCTAGAGAGCAGTACGGAAGCGAAGGACTGATAGGACAAGATACGACATAGAAGTTGCAGCGAATATTGTCAATGTATCTTGTATACCATAGACTCTTGTATTATTCAGATTAGTTTAATATAACGAAGATTGGGTTATACATTATTGTACAATATTTGTTAAAAATTGTGTATACTTGTGCATATGTGATTTACTGCTTTATATATTCTATTGTGCAAAGTATTTCTTGTTGAGATTCTTGGTCTAGTAGCATCAAAGATTCTATCCTAGACCCAAGATAGTGGAAATTCAACATCTAGCACCGTCAACACCTTCATTTCCTCGAATGTGTTGGGAAACAAATCCTAGTGTTCACGCAACAAATTTGCAACCTTCTCTAAGGTTTCATCATCCCAATAATTATCTCCTATAACTGCCATCTTGGGACTTTCCTCTATCCAAATGTTTAATTTCCTAGTTTTGATAGGTTGCACATACTTGGCCCATTGCAACTTTGGTCCACTTACTGGATTCTCCCCTTCGATTTTTGGGATTTGTATGTTTATGGTATCATCGTCATCCTCTCCTAGATCTGTTATGCTATAACACTCCATGAACTCATGTATATGTTGTGAATGTATGTGTGCATGACACAACGGTATATCTTTCAGCATTGTCAGGTCTCCACTAGTAAAAGAATTATGTTGCAGTACCTTGAAGGCCTCATCGAGCATTGGTTCTTCTATCTCAAAACTAAATTTAGATCTAAAGCTCTGTGCCATCTCATTTTAATCCTTCGTTCCTCTACGCACCTCCAACTTAATATACCAGTTCATGGGAACAATGTCCAAAGTATGTACAAACTTGTGTATCAACTCATGTTGTGGCACACATTCTCTCATCCATGCCACAACACACCACATTAAGTGTGTCTTTGGGCACTCCATGCCCAAATACTTCTCCTTAGGGACCCTCAAATTGGTCCCAAACCTGATGCACATAATTTGTCTACATTGTTACCATCTCACAACTTGGTCCTACTCAATCCACCATCTAGTTGGGGTTGGGTGCAACACAACATACAACACAGGAATTCTTAATTGCTTAGGTATCTGATCCTCAAGTTCCTACACAAAAATTGTCACCTCATACAATCAATCAAAGTGGGTTAGGTTATGCACCTCGGTTCCTACCCAACACACTGCCTTGGTGATATGTGTGCATCGTCGAGTGCTAACCTCATGCATTTTATTCACCCAATTTTCCATACCCTCTTTTGAATCAAAAGTACATGATCCAAAACTACGCCATCTTAGAACTCCATCAATGGTAGGGTTCATATAATCCTCCCAACGATCTGTCACATTATAACTATTATCTAATTCTTCCCTACTCAGCTCACCTTTAACTGGATCAGTATATGGGTCTCCTTGCCATGGATCCAAAGGTGTTGTGACTTGAATTTCCCTAGCTTGGAGATCATTTGTCTCTTCTTCAAGTTGATAATCACTTGATTATCAAAATCCCAATCGATCCCCAACAGAGAAGGGTAGGGATCAGTGTCATTAAAAATATCTATAACTTCAAAATCAACAGTACTAATAACTCCATCAATATCTACTAGTACACCTGTCAATCTACAAATGGGGAAGATATGATGTTGATTGACTAATCTTAGTTGAATGGGGGACCAGGTTAGCTTTGGTTTTCCCATCTTTTCCCACGTAATTTTTGACAAAATATTTACATCAGACCCCAAATCCAATATGATGTTGTTCATTTCACATTCTCCCACCTATGCACCAAATTTGAATTCCTTACTTGTTCTCTTCCTGCATGATTCTTGACTTACCGCGCATGGTGATTCTTGCACGGTAGCTAATTCAGTGTCCTTGGCACATTGTTCTACCATTTTTCTAAATTTCTCCAATGCATGTTCATTCTCCACCATTTGAAGACAGCTTTGGAGTAGGTTCCATACTGGATATGCTTCCATCACATGATACTTATAAACAATGTCATCGTAGATATTTGGCATTGCTACTTCTTGAACTAGTATGGTTTATCCCATTTTGCAACAACCATTTCCCTTCAAGCTTCTTTGTAGGTTTCTTTCTCTCAGATCAGATCGAATTTCAGAGGAGGTTCAGATGCCCTTATAACCCACTAAGGTTGCGAAGTCCTAGGTTTCACAACATTTGGTCCTATTCTAACACCTCCTCAAGTTACTGCACCAACCTATTGTTGGGATCTACAGGGCCCAACTTCTATCATTTTTATGTTCAACCCCTTCTTCTCTTGTCATTTGGCACTCAACTATGGACAATTCTTGGTGGAATGGTCCAACACCCTGCAATATGTATACTTGCAACAAGGATTAGGGAAATCTCTTGCAAGGTGTCCCTATTGACCACAATTATAGCAAATAATCGTTCCCCGACCTCTTCGAAATCATCCTCTTCCTTAGGTTGGTCCACCTACACCTCTAGCTTCCATTCCTCGTGGTTGATTGAATCTTGTTGTATCATCTTCAGTTCTTTCAAGTCCATGTATTTAGAATGAATCAAATGTTCGTTCACGCATCAATTCTAATGCACAATAGTGGTGGATATCATGCCTTGCTGATTTGTAAAAATCACAAAATAGAGTGTGGGAA
Source organism: Pinus tabuliformis (assembly GCA_031772625.1). Classification (NCBI taxonomy): domain Eukaryota; kingdom Viridiplantae; phylum Streptophyta; class Pinopsida; order Pinales; family Pinaceae; genus Pinus; species Pinus tabuliformis. The sequence goes on along the minus strand of CM062805.1, from coordinate 330,028,669 downwards.
ATCACTTCATATTTCAGCATTATCAAATAGTTTTTTGGGTGTGGCCCCATACTCGGCAAACTTCATACCACAACCTTATATCCTACACATATGGATTCATTGCATTGATTTCCATATAGTATATTAGCAACTTGCATTCATTTTGATGGTGACATTCTATTTGGAAAATGATACACCATACTTCTTCTTGCTTCTCTTTTCCCTTGGTTAGATCTTGTAGCTGAAGAGTCAGCGTAGCTAGTTGTGAATGTACTTGTCCCATCTCTTTATTCTCCCCATTCTCAACTAGCGAAGCTTCCATCTTCAGCATGAGCTTCAATGGCTTTAATTGAGAGTTGATTCATTGTTGCAAAAATAATATCCTAATATGTGGTAGTAGTCCAATGATGAACTATTCCATATGCTACGTGTTTGGAATCTCAAACGTTAGCTTGTCCTTCAAAATCACAAATCACTAGTCAAAATACCACACAGACCCACTTGGACCTTGCTTGATCTCCTTTAGCTCGATGATACATTGAGATTCATATTTTGTCTTATGAAACTCCTTGATCAAAGGTTTCTTAATATCATTTAGTGTCCTATTTATTCCAAGTGGGGTCGCACTCTTAAATTTCATGTACCATTTCAATGTGTGATATTTGAAAGTAGCTTCCAATTGTGCAATCTTTGTTGCCTCGTCTTGGACCCACTTGGTCGTCTAGATGGCCTCACACACAAACAAGTGTTATTCTTGGTCTTCATTCCCAACACCATGGAACATAGGCATTCCTATCTCTACACCTACCGCTGTACTTTGCGTAGTACTTCCTAATGAAGTACTCCCAGTCACACCCATTGTACTACTAGAAAACTAAGCACTTTTCTATGCACCAAAATAAACTTGGGCACCTTGTACCACTCCATCTACTGCTTCACCGACTCCACTGCTACTAGCACCTCCTCCCCCTTGACTATAATTACCTTCTACACTATTCATTATAATGTGTTAAGTGCTTACCTCTATATTGTTAGAAGCATGCAAGGTCGTAGGTCTTACACAAGGCATGGTCTGACTTTTTCATCCCAGGTCTAGGGACTTTGTGTTGTGTGGGTAGAGCTACTCCTCTTCGTCTGCTTCAGTGTGGGGGGGTACGAAACTGTGTTCCCTCATAAGTCTAGTCACTCGCACTACTCCTTGTCTTTATGTGGCCTTTCCTTGCCCCTCTCCCCGGGCTTCTCCTTGTGGTAGGCATTGACGCTAACCAGCCTCCTCCCGCATCACTCCATCGGAACCACTGTCCACTCCTCAAGGTTCCACCCTCAAAACTCCATATCTCCATGCTATATCTTATTTCTCACTGGTGCAATCCCTTACTTACTATTAGCCTCCACTGTAGTTTTCCCACCCTTTGTCCTTCCTCTTCTTTTAGACTACCTCTTGGTTATTCCCCACTTTCCCCTAGTGCATGGGTGGTTTTGCCACTCATGTTATCTGATTGTAATGGAACAAATTAGTGGTCACATAGTAGCATATTAATGGATAATGGCAGTGGTCGTATGAATCTGCCTCACAATCCTTTCAAGAATTTCCTCTGCACTACACTATAGGATATTGTTTCTTCTATTACAAGTTCAAAAATATAATCTTCCAACACACTCTCAAACCAGAAATCTAAAGCACATGAAATTGTATTACTTAATGCTTGCAACTAATGTACCTCCTCTGGCATCCATTATCTTGGTCCCTTGTTTCAATAGGTCGGATTATTATGCTTCAACCGTTGAACCCACTTAGTTAAAATATTTGGGAATTCTCCAAAGAAAACTTCATGGATTTAAGTATACACATAATTCTACATCCATTTCTCAATGCTCATTATTGTATCCTTGATTTCTTTTGGTACAAAATCATGCTCCTTCCACTTAAACCACTGAGTAATTGATCTGATCAAGAATATTAGTTTTGTTGTGCTAAGATCCTCCTCGGATTATAAACAAAATGATATTCATGTGCTTAAAGGATTCATGAGTTTATTGCAGGTGAAAATGAGTTTTTACGTTAATTTTATGTGCAATTTAACATAAAATAGAAACTAAAAAGAAGCATATAAATGTACAGAAAATCACCAAAAACACATCACAACAGGAACATGATGAAGGAGTTCACCCCTCTTGGGCTACGTCTCCTTAGTCTAGCTTCCAATGGCTTGGGCCTCTCTGTTGAGGCAAGTTAATTACCTATCATTTAATTGTCAACCCGGGGGTTTCGTAAAACTTGCGAAGTATGCGTGCACTATATATGCTAGAAATTAACTTTCAATTTAGATCAATCTAACTATGAAACCAAATAACGACAAACCAAATTCACCTATTCTAATTCAACACTCAATTCAAAAGAAATTATAGTACAATTATAGTAAAGTGCGCAGAATTGAAATCTTAATCTTTCAATCTTGCAGGAACTAAAAATCACACCACTCTTTCATAAATGAAAGCAAAAACAATCATTCTTAACCTCTCACACAGGAAAAGATATGAAAGCAAATAAAAACAAATGCTCTTAACTTCTAGGTAGAAAGCAAATAAAAACAATCACTCTTAACCTCTCACATAGGAAAATATATGAAAGCAAATAAAAGCAAATGCTCTTAACTTCTAGGTAGAAAGCAAATAAAGACAATCACTCTTAACCTCTCACACAGGAAAATATATGAAATAAATAAATCTTAATCTATGAAAAACAATAAATCTCACACATTGTAGGTGGCCAATCCAAAAGCATGAGAGATGGCAAGTTGAGAGGCTCCAAATGCAAGCATAACCAAATCAAGGTGAACATCACTCATGAGCATGGTGCCAAATCCAAATTCTATATTCAAAACATGAGCATTTCCCCAACTTTACACATGCCTTTCAAAGAAGAAGGCTCTCCTATTTATACAAAAACATAAGAAGCTACCTCATTAATGGAGGGCCATTATTCTCTCCTTAGATCCCTAGAAAATCTCATAGAGTTACAACTCAAATAGGTAATGATGAGACACATATCCTCTTTGACCTTTATCCAAATTTTCTTCCATATCTTGAAGATAATTCGAATTTGAATATTGGAGGCCACATAAGGGTGCCTTGGAAGCTTCCGAATGACCTACACATGTCATGAAACTCAAGCCACTTTTAAGTATTAGCAAGTATATGTTATTTTTCTAAGTTTTAACCCTTTAATTCACTTATAATACTAGAAATCATTAACTTTTGGAAAACACAAAGGAAACCCATATAATTATGAAAATGGAGGCTAATGAAAGGTTATATGGTCATGGAGTTGTGACATGTGGGTGAAATGGTGGTGATAAAGGTGAAAGTCGATGATATTTTGAATACATTTTAGATACTCTACACTCTCTATTATGCTCAAATGTGTAAAAATATGTGTTTACAATGCTCAAATGCTTCTGAAACCTGCTCTAATGAATCTAGAATGTCCAAAAATGGCTACCTAGCCTCTTTCTGCACCCAATTTGGTCGAAAACTGGAGAATTTGTGACCTCTCCTAGTTTCTCCACTATTTGTTGCACGAATTGCCAAAAGTCTGGAACCGAACTCTCATTTTTGCCCTGTTTTCTTCTAATGGGCCAGCAAATCGTCGAAATATGGGCGGATTTGTTAGACAGTTAATTTGGTCCTCGAGGCCTAAAAATCAGGAAAATAGGGTCATATGGGAGCCATGTGCCCAGGCCCCTTTCCTCCAACGGTCGGTTAAGCTGCTGACGGTTAGGCATAAATGTCGGTGGCTAAGAAGTGGTGTTCACATGGGGCTATTAAGTCTGCACCCACCTCCAAACAATGCAGCATTAAAGTTTAAATAAAACGCGCCATCATATGTTGTTAAGAAACATGCACATGATATGTTGGTAAAGTCGTTGTGTTAGTGTTAGAAGGTCACGAGTCTGACCCCCTCTGCCTCCACCTAGACTATGGCAACAATTTGGATGGCCTCTCAGGATGCCACGTGGCGGCCTTCGGCTAGGCCACTTGTCAGCCCATGGTTGGCCATCATTTTAACCAGTACAAATGTGCCACTTGGCATGATATAATTCGTCGAAATAAACCATTGAACAGTCAAATTTCATAGTCATCTCTTCCACCTCAACACCCAATCAGCACTATGGATGCACAGTCAGTAGTACAGAATGCTGATTGGGCTGTCCTTTTTTTTGAAAATTTGTCTATTTGGAAAATTGGACAGAACTCGTTTATGGAGTCATACGAAGTCTGTTTCACGTGAAACAAGTTGCGTTGGATTCAGGATCATGAGCACTATGCAATCATCCAGGTTCCACACTAATTTGACAACTTTGAAATTTGAGCTATTTTTTAGCACCTGATCATTCCTCCCCATTGGAAGCCTTTTGGACCCCAAAATATCACTTTCAGTTGTCCAGCGAGTGAGGGTACAGTTCCCTCACCTTTTTTATCTCTATCCACTTGGCCTTTTAAGGATTTGTTCCTTTGAGCCCCACTCGAAGGTAATCCACATTCCCTCGTTTTGAAGACCTTATTCTTCTGTTAGCAATGGTGTCTTGTTGTAGTTCATCAAGGTATTCAAGAAAAAAAATCCTCTATTGAAGGAATCTGGACATTTTCTCCTTGATCTTCAATCAATGGAGTCTCATACAAACTTAAGTTCTCAACATTAACAACAACATAAATTTTCATATATGAAGGCAAATCCAACCTAAAGGCATTGTTACCAATATTTTCCAAAATTATGAATGAACCATATCTAATTGGTTTTAGCTTTTTACCTTCTCCTTGGAGCCTCTCTTTGCTAATGTGAAGCCAAACTTCATCACCGACTTGGAACTTGTGATCTACACAATTCTTGTCATGCCTTGCTTTGTACTTTCCTTAGCTCTTTTCAAGATGTTCTTGAACTCTTTGGTGTACCAATTGGATTTTTTCAATGAACCTTCTTGCTTTGTCTATGTCACTATGACCATCAAGAGCAACATCTTTGCCAAAAATGAAATCCAAAGGAGACTTAGGCAAGTATCTGAAACATGACTCAAATGGTGATGTTTGAGTTGAAGAGTGCTTGGCCCAGTTGTAAGCATGTTGAATATAGTGCAAATGTTCATCCCACAACATAGAATGCTTGCTGAAATATCCATGAAGAAGATGTATCATTGTCTTGTTCACCACCTCTATTTGACCATTTGTTTGCAGATGAAATGTTGTACCCTTTTTTAATTTTGTTTCCATGAATCATCACAAGCTTGACCAAAAATTTCCAACAAAGTGAGAATATCGATCACTAACAATGGATGTGGGCAATCCAAAATGCACCCATATATTCTGAAAGAATAATTGAGCAGTCTATTCAGTTGTAACTATCTTTTTGCATGGCATCAAAATACACATTTTGTTGAACCTATCCACAACTACAAATAATGATGACCTCTTTTTTGACAATGGAAGACCTCCTACAAAATCCATAAAAACACTCTCCCACGGTCGTGAAGGAACTAGAAGTGTTGTGTATAATCCTAACTTCCTATTATTAGGCTTGCTAACTAGATGTAATGAACATCCTTTAATAAAACGTGACACACTTCCAAGCATACGAGGCCAATAACAATACCTCTGTAGATGTGCCACCGTCTTAATTACACTGAAATGACCGAGAAGTATGTGCCTCTCTTATGATGTTGACTCTTTCTCCCTCTGGAATACAAATCTTTCCAAGATGGTACAACAAGTTATCATGAAAATGATAATCCAATTCCTCTACTTGGTTACCTTGACTCAAGCTTGCATAAACATCATGAAAGTTATTGTCTAATGCATATTGCTTAATATAACTTTCATGCAAAACATAATTATGCTTGAGTAAAGTAGTTGCACTAACAATAGGCCTAGAAAGCATATCAACAACTTTATTGTAGATACCTTTCTTATACCTTATTACCAAGTGGAATTGTTGAAGAAAACCCATCCATCGGAAGTGCCTTGACTGCTGCAACATTGATTGAGATTGCAAGCATTGCGATGGTTGATGATCAGTGTGAATGATTGTTTCCTTACCCATCAATTAGTGTTTCCACTTTTTCACACTTTCCACCAATGAATACAATTCCTTGTCATATGTATGATAGTTAATCACTGCACCATTGAAATTTTCTGAATGAAAACAGATAGGCTTACCATGTTGCATGAGGACTACACCCATGGTGTAGTCACTAGCATCAGTCTGAATCTTAAATGACTGTCTCAAGTTTGGAAGTGCAAGTACTAGAGTTGAACTGATCTTTTCCTTCAATGCATCAAAGGCCTTTTGTTGTTTTCCTCCCCACTGAAAAACCTTTTTCACACTTGTCAATGCATGCAAAGGAGATACTATAGAAGACAAGTTAGCAATGAATTTCCTGCAATATTGGGTTGCTCCCAAAAAACTTATTACCTTAGTAATTGTCTTGGGCCTTGGCCAATTAAAAATGAAACCAACCTTGGGGGGCTCTATTTTCAACTCACATCCTCCAACAATATGACCCAATTAAATTAAAGAAGTTTTTACAAACTCACACTTTGACATATTAAGATACAATTGTTCTTTCTTTAAGACATCAAGTACTTTTCTCACATGCATGACATGTTCATCACGAGATTTACTAAAAATTAAGATTTCGTCTAAGTATACTATAACAAACTCATCAAGAAATGGCCTCAACACATCATTCATCACACACATGAATGTAGTAGGAGAATTACATTAACCAAAAGGCATAACTAGCCATTCAAACAAACCTTGTTTTGTTTTGAATGTTTTCTTCCAAATGTCTCCTTCAGTAATTCTAATTTGATGGTAGCCACTCCTTAAGTCCAACTTAGTAAAATACTTTTCATCTTTCAATTGATCAAGTAAATCATCTATTATAGGCAGTGGGTAACAGTTCTTTACAGTAATTTTGTTCAATGCACGAAATTCCACACACATGTGCCATGTTCCATCTTTCTTTGGCACCAAAACAATAGGTGAACCACATGGCGAAGAAGATGGCCTGATGATCCCTTTATCCAACAAATCTTAAATTTGTTTTTTAATTTCTGCACTTTCCATCACTGACATCCTGTACATGCCAATGTCAGGAAGAGGACAATCTTGTTGCAACTGTAGCTCATGTTGGATTCATCTCTTGGGAGGCAATCCTTTTGGTTCCTGAAACATCTCATCATATTGGTTAACTACATCAACCAATTCAGATTTCAATTTTGAATCACAACCTTTAAAACTTCTTTATTAACATCATTCTTGGGTTTTATCATTAGAAGCACAAAATTCTTGCTTGAACTCACTAGTATTTTCATCTGACCCGCATTAACAAGTGAAAGATTTAGTTTCTTACTATGAGATCTCACAATATATTCTACTCCATCTTTGAAAAAATGGTATTTGTTTTCATGCCTATGGAAGATAGCTTTTATGTCATAGATGTACGGGCTGCCGAAAACTATACCACATATGTCTAATGGCACAACATCAAGCTCCACTTCATCTATGAAATTTGCAATAATGGCGAATTTCAATTTACACTTTTTAGTACCTTGCAATTGTGAATTGTCACACACCCATCCAAGTGGATATGTTTTATGATGTGGAATGGTTTGCAAGTTTAAACTTTTGACAATGTTTTCAGAGATAAGATTGACTTGAGAGCCACTATCGAAAAGTGTATCAATTTTGCTATGTTTTGAGATCACCCTTATGTGAAGAAGTTCTATCCTCTTCTTTTCATTTGGAGTTTCATTGTGTGAATCTGAAGCACTAGTGCTCACAATGGATTCTCTTCTTTTCATAGCCATGGTTGTAATTTTAGTTTCATCACCCATATCGGATCCCAAATCCTGTTGAGTGGTTGTTGTTGTCTTTTATTGTCCCTTGTTGTTGAATTTCTTTGGTTTCATTTCAGAATGAAGCTTCCAACAATGAGCTTCATCGTGACCCTATTTGGAACAATGTTTGCATGTTAATTTCTCTACTTCCTTCTTTATAGATGCATTTTTCTTTCCCTTCCCTTTGAAACCATTTTCTTTTCCTTTACCCTTAAATGAATTTTTACTACCTTCTTTTGGAGTGTTTTTCCCTCTTGCCTCAAGATGAGTGGCTTGCACACACACATCTATATTATTGGGATTAAACATTAAGATAGTATGCCTAAGGTAACTGTGTAAACCCCCTATGTACCTCAGCAACGTGTCTTGTGATTACAAATCTACACCTAACATTAGAGGCTTTTTTCTGAATTCTTGGGTGTAATCTTGCACATTTTGACCTTTAAGTTGTCTAAAGTTCTGCCAATTCATGATGGCTTTCTGCATATAAGCTAGAGGGTATAATTGTATTTTAATTGTAGCGGTGAAATCAGACTAAGAAATTGAGATCTTACCATGTTTTTTTATCTCCTCTTGTGTCTTTGATTCCCACCATATTGGTGTTGCACCCTCCGTTCTCAAGGAAGCTAACTGAATCGTTATGTCATCCTCTTGAAGGTTTTGGACTCTGTAATAGACCTCCAACTGACGAATCCAATTATCAAGCTTCTTTGCATTCACTTCACCATTATACATAAGTAGCTTAAATTTAACATCAAGTTTTAGTAAGGGTGATTTACCAATTCCTTTTGAGGTATGTTGATGAGTATGAGTAAGGGTTGTGTTAGTGGAAGAGGGTGAAGATGCCTGTGAATAAGAAGATGAAGAAGATGGTGGAGAGGGTGGAGGTTTACCTCCATTTCCATTACCTTCTCCTTTGGGGGGTTTGGATCTTTCACCATGCATCCTGGTATTCCTCTCTTCATAGAGGACCTTCACCATCTCTGTCATATCAAAGAAATCCTTCTTGAAGACCTTCTCATCTTCTGTCATGTTTGTAGGTTCTCCTTCATGAGACATGCTCACTGGAGTCTCAACTGCAACTTGAGGATGAACTGGTGTTGGAGATTGTGGAAACCTTTCCCTCCTTCCCCTTGACCCAACTTCAGGGCTTCTAACTAGCTTCCCTTCACCTCTTTTGAGTTTTAACCTTGTAAGTATGACATAAACTTGCAAATTGGTAAATCCTTCTTGCACAAAGTAAACCTAGTGTTTTGATACCAAAAAATGATCTGATTAAGAATATTAGTTTTTTTGTGCTAAGATCCTCCTCAGATTATAAACAAAATGTTATTCATGTGCTTAAGGATTCATGAGTTTATTGCAAGTGAAAATGAGTTTTTATGTTAATTTTATGAGTAATTTAACATAAAATAGAAACTAAACAACAGCGTATAAATGCACAGAACATCACCAAAAACATATCACAATAGGAACATCATGAAAGAGTTCACTCCTCCTGGGCTACGTCTCCTTGGTCTAGCTTCCAATGGCTTGGGCCTCTCTACTATGCTCAAATGTGTAAAAATATGTCTTTATAATGCTCAAATTCTTCTGAAACCTACTCCAATGAGTCTAGAATGTCCAAAAATGGCTACCTAGCCTCTTTCTGCACCCAATTTGGTTGAAAATTGGAGAAGTTATGACCTCTCCTAGTTTCTCCACTATTTGCTCCACGAATTGCCCAAAATCCGCCACTAAACCCTCATTTTCACCCCTTTTTCCACTAACGGGCCACCAAATCTGCTGAAATCTGGGCAGATTTTTCGGACAATTAATTTAGCCGTGAGGCCTAAAAATTAGGAAAATAGGGTCATATGGGGGCCATGCGCCCAGGGGCTATCCCTCGATACTGGCCCCTTTCCTCCGGTGGTCAGATAAGCTTCTGGAAGTTAGGCATAAATTTTGTCAGCTAAGAAGTGGTGTTCACATGGGGCGGTTAAGTCCGTGCCCACCTCCAAACAATGTGGCATTAAAGTTCAAATAAAACATACCATCATATGTTGTTAAGAACCACACGCATGGTATGTTGGTAAAGTCGTTGTGTTAGTGTTGGGAGGTCGCGGGTTCGACCCCCACTGCCTCCACTCAGACTATGGAAACAATTTTGGTGGCCTCCTGGGCTTCCATCGCCACTTCCAGCTGGGCCACATGTCAGCCCATGGTTGGACATCATTTCAACCAATGGAAAACCACAAAATTTCGACTAGTACAAATGTACAACTTGGAACGATATAATTCGCCGAAATAAACCATTGACTAGTCAAATTTCACAGTCATCTCTGCCACCTCAACACCCAGTCAGCAGTACGAATGCACAGTCAGTAGTATGGATTGCTCACTGGGCTATCCTTTTCTTTTTAATTTTCATGTTTGGGAAAGTGGACAGAACTCGTTTTTGGAGTCATACGGAGTCCGTTTGGCGTGAAAAGAGTTGCGCCGAATTTAGGATGATGAGAAATACACAATCATCTAGGTTCCACACCAATCCAACAATTTTGAAATTTGATTTATTTTTTGAGCACTTGATCAGTGATCGCTTCCTTGGTGGGATTGCATGGTTTCCACATCTCTATCAGAGAATAATACCATCATAGAGTGATCTCGGTCCTGACAACATAACCATTTTTTGGCACATGGGATTCTAACAAACCTTATATTTGTTGCATAGTTGGCCAACAAACCCACTCAAAATCAACCCTTTCAACATCACCCACAAAGTGGATGAAGTCTTACCCGAGATGTTATGGGAGATTTTTGGAACCAAGTTTCTGCAGTCATATGGGATTACTAGAATTTTGTGACACTAGAAATTCTACTTATAGCATGAAGCTTCATAGACCTCTCAACCAGACACGTGGTAGTCATCTTGGGTCAGCGCACTGTGCAAGACATCACGGGTTATTATGCTCATTATTTATTGCATAGGTCATTACCTACAATGGTACTATGGCCGAAATATACTATCCTTCTCATCAGCCCTTTCGACATCATTAAAGTGACTTACCATTCATCATAAGTATGTTTTAACATAGTAAAATTACCACAATGTTATCTTAGCCATTCGAGACACTAAGAGACACTAGTTCAACATGATATCATTAAAAGGTAATGAACAAACAAGAAATAAAAACAACAACACAACACATTTATACACCCATATAGAGGAGACAATACAAGATTCCTTTCATTGCTTCAGAATAAAACAAAAAAGTGTAATGCGCTACAAGAGAAGTCATTCAGAACTTGGCTCGTCGGCCTTTTATATTACTCAAGGCACAATACAATAAGAATTCTAAGGAAAAAACATAATAGGATTCAATAAAAATTGTTTCCTTTACACCTTTGTTGTACAACAGCTACAAACATATGCAGTTAACATCTAGAACTATTGAAGAAAAATACATGGTCTCAGAAATTTGTTCTTCCTCTTTCGTCTCAATCCTCGAATTGTCTCATATGAGTCCTCTTATTGATCTGGCATAGCCTCTTAGTCTCCTTCAACCTGCTTCGCCTCTCTTCCAATAGTCCTCTGCGTTGGCTAACTGTCTTGGTTATTTTCTGACAACTTCTCTCCAGCAGTCCCATGCCATATAACCATATGATTGAATCTATTTAAAAGATATACCACCATCTCATCACCACTCCAACGACTTCCTCCCCTTTGTAAATATCTCCAAATTCTCATGCCATGGTGCCCTCCTCTCCTTTTCCCATCATTTACAAAATCCTAACTACAAGATTATTCACATGTGTCCCACCTTATGGACGTTGTTTCCTCCTACGCGAGGTAGTTCCCTACGTCACGTCTCTCTCTTATGCACCAATCCTTACTACTGTGTGCTGGATACTTCTCTCCTGTGCCACTATCTCTTTTGTGAAATTCCCTGCATTCACACTATCAAAACTTTTCAGCCTCCAACAATGGCCAACAATGTTTCTATTCCATTTGATTATGAAAAAAATGTAGATTAAGAAGAAAATTATTTAAATTATAAGAGGAAGAAACCAAATGTTATTGGTAATTCTAAAAAAACCATGGTTATCATTTAATATCATAATGAAAGTTATAAAGGCAATAGAGAAATCATAACATCGAAAATTGATTTAAAGGATGGTATTATTAACACAAAAGAAAATGTTATTTGAAATCAATTAAGGAAGAACAACTTAGTCGATGGGGGCCATACATTTCAGTTGAATGTCAAGCAACTTGTAGACCCACATATGGGAAATCTAAATATCAAAGTAGAACTCCGCATCACCTATATGTTCATAACTTAAAAACATTGATTAGATATAATCCATACGCACATGTGGTTGACTATGTGGTTCTTGTTGATCTAAGGGAGGTTCCCAACAAGGAGGTAATTGATAGATCAAAATGTTTTAACTACATCTATTATGTGACTAGGAGAAACTGTTCTACAAAGGTTAGAAGAGAATTGATGCAAGAGTATCCTAATAACCCACTTTTTGAAACAATGAAATGTATCATTTATACTTTTTAAATGAATGTGGAATATAATTTATTCGCATGGGATAATAACACAAATAATGAGTGTAGGATTCTCTGACATTCATCCAAAGGGTTGGATTTATTCATGATGATTTTGAAAGACAATGTGATGGGGATAAGATAAATGTTACTCCAAGCTTTCAAAAACAATGTTGTATGGACATAAGCTTCCTAATTGATGTGGAAAATATGTAAGGGAAAAATCACAAAGTAAGTGATGCATTCAAAGCTAAGGATAGCCTTTTCCAACTGGGATTTAAAATTGGTGAGACATGGGATTTGATCAATGAGATTTTAAACATGTGGGAGATTATTAGCATAAAAAATCAGCGGGTTAAAAAATCTAAATCCTTATCATGTAGCACAAATAAGAGAGATCCTCAAATCAAGAATCTTCCAAAATATATTACTATCACACGTTGAAGAGCAATGCAAGGAGTTAAGGATGAAAGGCTTGTCATAAAAATACTATCTCGTGTAAATTTTATTGAATTGTCATTAAGAAATGTTAAATTATTTTCCAAAATAAGTTTTGTTCAATTATTTGTATTTATTTTTTTATTGCAAATATCTTTTCCATTCTAACATATTGTTGTTGTTGGTAATTATTATATATATATCATGATAACATTCCTTATTTTATTTATTGAATCACAAGGTTTATATGAGGATACAAGAATAAATGGTTAAAATGTTGAATGAGGAGAGTGGAGATGATATTAGACGCAACTATCTAGATACAGGTTCTATAGCAACATTAAAACAATTTTTTGTTGTATTCAAAAATGTCTATTGATTTAATACATTCACTTATTCATTTGTAAATTATTTTATTTTGTTACTTATAGATATATTTGTCTATTTCATTAAGGATGTTGAAGAGGAACACAGACAAAGTATCAAATAGTTTCAAACATTTCATTCAAAAAATTAAGTTTGAAAGGTGAAGAAAGCAACATCTTGAAAATGTTGAACTCGATTCTACTCTTGATCATTACATTTGGATTGGGCTTGATATTGTCTAGTATCAAATAATATTAGGTGACTGTGAAAATATTGCAAATCTCATTCCTAAAAAGGAATACTCCCTAATTATTGCAAATATTTCTCATGGTTTCAATTTCCAAAACATCGGATATGACAGTTAGCCTTATAGTTACCAAGCTTTCAATAAAGTGGTTACAATATTTCTAGAAGTCACAACATCACCACTTTGGAGATTTGTGACTTTTCATTCAGACACACAATTAGGATTAGTATTATCAAACTTCAAGGGAAAAGCAAACTCAAGGATGTAGCTTTTATGGTAATACATTGAAAATGTATGTTTAGTGATTAATATGAAAAATAAAATTTATTTGTATACAAGTTAACTAAATTTTTACTATTTCATGTTATAGGAAAATGTCAAGTCCTATTAGCTCTAGAGGTTAGCTACTTATGAGTGATTCTTGAGTTGGTGCATGTTGAGTCCTAGATAAAGGATAATAGTTATAATTCTATTCTTTTGAATGATGTAGATGGAAAGAGTCAGGCTCAAGTAATAGTTTTAGTTTTTTTAGTTTTTTTTTTTTTTTTTTTTTTTTTTGTCTTTTTTTTTTTTTGGTGCACGGAATCTAGTGATTGGTGATTGCTACATCCACAGAATATTTGTACCAGGAAGATCCACACAAAGGGAACACTTCCTTCTAGATCAACCACAAAGCTTGACCCTGGGAGTCTTGAGAGAATGTAATAGTTTATAATGTTATGATGAGAAAACTAACATATAAGGAAAAAGATGTGAAAGGAGAGACCATTAACGTTTATCAAAAGCCATAAGCAATAATTAATTGTCTTTTACATTTATCTTCAAATGAAGGAGATTAGGTTTTGGATTTGTTCTTGCGTACATGTAGAATTTATGATATGGAATCGAAATTCATTCTCTATTATTTTTTAATTTATATGTGTATATATTAATTTACTTAATTATTTCTTTTGTGCCAAATATTTTCCAAATGAAATCACATATCGATTTTCATGTTCACATGTTTCAAACCACTTACCGTGGTTCATCATCAGGACATAGATGGATTTGAACCAGAGAACCAATAAATAATAAAGATGCAATGATTCAATCCCAACAGTAAAAAAAATTATATATATATATATATATATATATATATATATATATATATATATATATATAGATATATATATTTATTTATTTATTTATTTATTTATATGATAAAAAAATGTTAGATGGAAACAATAAAGTAAAATTAGAAAATAAAATAATAACGAAACAACCCTAAAACTAGGAAATAATATTTTGAAAAAAAAAAGGAATTAAATATTAAAGTTAAAATGGAAATTAGAGAAAAAGAAGGGGAAAATCTTTTAAAATTTATTAGATTAAAACTTAAGGTAGAAAGGGCTACATAGTAGCTAGTACCTGCCACTTAATTTAAATATAGCTTAATTAAGCTAAAAAATAATAAATACAAAGATTTCATCACAAAAAAAAACAACTAATAAAATATTGTATTGTTGAATGCCATCACCAAAAATTAAGAAATAGGAGAAAATAATATTATTTATATTAACATCTATACGCTTTAATATATGCTTATTTTTGTATATATTTATGTTTTTTACTTTTATGAATATATATATAATGATTATAATTAAATTTATTAAAATATGTTTTTACTATAATAATAAGTCAACTTAAATTGAAAATATATAGAAAAAACTATAATTCATGAAAATGGAAATAATAGAAAAAGGAAAAGTAACAATAACAATAAAAAAAACAAAAAACAAAAAAAATAGTAACTAATAGAAAATGTAGTTACTAAACAACCTATAATAAAACCTCAACCATTCAACTTACAACGGAGTTGTCTTTAGTGCGACTTTTTGGACTTTCCAGTGTCAAAATCCGGCGGAAAAAATTGAGGTGAAATCTTGATTTGTGTTATTTAAACTGGTTTTTTTTACTGTATATATGGATTCAACACCCTGAAAAACCCCTAGGGCACTTCGATTGTGTAGGGGTTACCCATCAAACTTGTGATTTCAATAAATTCCTGCCGGATTTTAGAGAAATTAGACCGGAAAAACCCACTGGAAAAGCTTCCAAAAAGTCACACTAAAGACAACTCGCCTTACAAATAAATAAATTTAAATAATAATAAAAATTAACAAAAATTAAATTCTCAATGTTAGATATGGAGCGAACAAACTAACTAAAATTCAATGAATAATAAATAAATAAATAGAAAGGAATTAAGAAATTATTTTTTTATAGTAATAATAATGATATTTAACATATTTATTAATAAATTAATAATAATAATTTAAAATCAATATTTAGAAAGAAAGAAAAAAAAAAGGACAACAAATAATAAAAAGAGAGAAATAAAACATTTTTTTTTATTCTAACAAAAATATAATATAATAACATAGAGGTGAAAAAAAACCAAATTAATTAAGAAATTAAAATTTTTATTATTATTAAAATATTTTTTGTTATTACAGTAATTATTGTTATTATCAAATTATTATTATTAAAATACTTTTTGTTATCACAATAATTATTGTTAATATCCAAAAAAAAATATTAATAGGGAAGGAAGAAACGCTAAAAAATGCAAAAAAGAAAGGGACCAAACATATACTCCTAACGATCACAAAGAATAGGGTTAAGAAAACAAGAGAAGAAGGGGAAAAAACGATAAAACGAAAGGAAACCAGCAAGGAAAAAAGGAAACCTAGGAATAAAGAGAGGGGATCTAACAACAGCTTATCTTCCAACCATCATCCCTATTTAGCGTCTTAGACCTTTTCTCAATCTCAATGGTCTCCCCAAACTTACGGTTATGGAAGTGATCAATCTTGGCAATGACCTGGGAATCCTCAATACTCGGTGATTAGGTACAACACTATCATGCTACTTCTTTTTCAACCAGAAAAAAACCAACAATATTATATTAATATAAGTGATTGTTTACATAGTCCATAGGTCAATATGTCACCATATAAGTATGAGCATATGTCTTAGAGAATAGTTACATTTCACAAATCTGCAAAAATTGTCAAAACATCTGATCTAAGGTCGGAGAGATTATTAAGATAGTATCTGAGGTCTGCAAATTAGATATGCTAAAATATAATCAGTTGCAAACCTAATGTAAAAACATGTACATGATCTAGAAGATAAATATATCCATCAAAACTAGAGGTCCCAAATCATAAAACTGATCCAAGAGAGACCAATAGCATTCTTGTGTTAATGTCCCTGAAAGACCATTGAACCAAACGTAAAGAAGTGCAAAAACCAAGATCATAAACCCCGTTAACAAAAACCACCTCTAGAATGAAATCATCGAATGCCAAGCGCCGAATGAATCACATATAGGATAATTTACCTCTTCATTGTATATTCTTGTTTGCAAAGTATGTATAGTATATCTCACCAAATGGTAGCTTGAGACCATGCTTTGACAGCTTGTCAACAACAATGTTGAATTCCTTATGTGTATGAGAAAAATTCACCTCCTTGAATTGTTCAATAATCACTCGAATCCTCCTCGTCTAGTTGTATAAAAGAGGAAGATTGAAAGATGTATTTCTTTTTGCCCAATCCACCATTGTCTGGGAGTCACCAAATACCTCTATCATCTCAATATCAAGCCTTGGAGCACAATATAATAATCCCCAATGTACAATAACTTTTGCGCGGGTAATAGATCCTTGGCCAACACTCCAACTGAAATGATACATTGTACCCAGCAAAATGGATATATATGCACTGCAACCACACATTACCACCTTTGTATCTCCATAAGAAAACCCACGTGTAATATTATATGAGAAAGACAAAGGAGTGATATGTCTCACTGATGATACTTTGCCTCCAAACCCCGCTTCTCTGTAAAATGCCACAATCCTAATGCACCGACTCCTGATATTAGGATTAATGTTCTCAAATATTAAAGAATTGTGACTCCTCCAAATACCCCACATTATATATAATGGAAGAGGACCAAACTCCTTGTTATATACAATCCAATCTCGAAGGAAGTCTTCCACTGAAGAGCAATTCCAAGCTGCTTGCATGTTCAACAAATTTATAACTCTAGTCCAAATCAATTTGACAAATGAACGCCTTAGAAATAGATGTATTGAATCCTAAAATTCCCCCATACATAATATAAAACATCCATAACCAGCGAAACCCCTCCGACACAGGTTTTCCCAAGTTAGAATTATTTTTTTCTAGACCAGCAAGCCAAAGACTTTAAGCTTGGTTGGAATATTCCACTTCCATATATGAAAGAACCATCTGCAAGAAACTGAATGGTGAGAAGAAGGAGAAATGAACCAATATTCCTTCTTTACTAGTGGTTGTCCCTATACCATGTTACCGGCCTACTTAAATTTTGCCTCATTATCATTAAGAGTGATACCCACATGAGCAAAATCATGTACATATCTATTCCATCTATTATCATGTGATCCATATAAACAAATATCGAATGCCAGCAACCACTTGGATTGGTGTAGTCATCATTTACAACAATTTGTTTGATATAGTAAATGTCGAGATTATGTATCCTATGAAGAAGATCCATCGGAAGTGTGTGCTCCCACATGAAGCCACAAATTGGGTCTAAACCAATTTCAATATTGGTGCCATTTCCAATTTTCCATTTGATATTACTCATAAGCCATAGACAAACTTTCATAAATCTCCTCCATATATATGAGATGGTACATGGTATGTGTGCCCTAACCTTTATCCATTGAAGCATATACCGATTTTGGAGATATTTAGATTTTATGATACACTTCCATAAATCGTCCCCATTCAGTGTCTGCCATAAACTCTTCATCAATAAATCCCAACTCAATCTCTCAAGATCCTTGATGCCCCAACCACCATCTTCTTTCCTCTATGTTAAGACCTCAAGACGAGCCAAATGATACTTGTGTTTCTCAGAATTTCCATCCCAAATAAAGCTAGATATAATAGAATTGATCTTGTTGATGATATTTTTTGGAAAAATGTAGAGATGGAGCCAATATACCGAAATGTTTTGAAGGACCACCTATACCAAAATCAATCAACCTCTCAGAGTGAGCCATTTGTGTGCCCGTGATTTTAATTTGTGTTGAGTTATCTCAATAAGCCACTGCTAGTCTTTAATGTCATAACTATTTGGTTTGATCATAAATCCAAGGTATTTAAATCCAGAATCAATGGAAGAGCAACCTACCAAGAAAATATCATTGATCTCCATAACCATATCATCATTAGGAAAATAAGAAATTAAGAGAGATTTAGAGTTGTTCATGAGGATCTGTTGTGCTATTCAACAACCCCCCATTTTTCTATTTTACAAATTTAAGAAATTTATTATGCTAAAATAGGGACCCTTTAATTTTAAAAAGCCTTTGATTTTTCTAAAACAAACAAAAATTTGAAAAAATCAACATAAAAATTGTTAATAAACTCTTATAATTGAAGTTGAATACTTAGGATTTTTAATTATAACCCAAGTATTAAAACTTGATTATCCCAAAAACCAAATTAAATAGCCCCCTAAACCCAAACTATACTTAGGCTTAAGTATTAAACATTATGGGTTATTTAATTAAATAACAAAATAAATCAGAGTTTTTCCCAAACGTTTAACTCTTTACAAACTCCGACTCACCATTATCCCACATCGCATATCCCATAATAAATAAATATAAGGAAAAGACCAGACCTGAATGGGTTATTAACTGCTTCTAAAAATAACCCCACGTCCATTGCAATCGCATGATCTGCTATCATATAAGCCCATGCCACCTACCTTAGCCAATTATGATATGCGATAAAGCCCAGACTCGACGGGAAAATACATGCCAACCCATAAAATCCCACGTCTACGGGTTATCGCAAAAGTTGCAAAGTCCATACCCCACTCCCTTTCCCAATTGCGATATGCGATAAAGTCGAACCCTCCATGATTATAAAAAATGTTTAAATTAAATATCGCGTTCGTGCAATCACAAAATTCTAAGAGTCAAGCCTCATTTGAATTGCGATTGTGATATGATCCTGATTGTCGATTGCGATATGACGTTAGCAGTGAAATCATTTCCACGTCATCTGCCACATCACTTGTCACCTGCCATGTGCTACATCACCATTCCACATCATCTGCCATGTCATAGTGACATCACCATGACATCATCCCACATATCGCAAATCGCAAGTCTTTCGGCCACCTCTTATAGTCTGCAACTCCGAACATCGATTGTGATAATCCTATGTATTGCAATATGCAATAAAGCCCCAGACCCAATAGAATTATACATTGCAATTCATTTAATCCCCACGTCTGTAGCTATCGCAAATAACAAAGGATCACCGTATCACTACCTCCTCTTGTATCTCAATTACGATATGCAATTAGGCCCGGACCCGACGGGATTATAAAATCCATACCATAAAACCCCACATCCAGAGCTATCGCAGTTACCAAAGGGTCTTGCCTCATGCCGATTGCGATTGTGATAAAGCCCTGGACCCGATGGGATTATTCACTCCAATTCATAAATCCCCCATGTCCGCGCAATTGCAAGAATCATAGTCTTAAACTTTTCGCATGTCGATTGTGATTTGCGATAAGCCCTGGACCCGATAAAAATTATATTTTGATTCATAAAAATATCGCATCCACAGCTATTGCAGTTCTTTTAGCCATACCGCTTGTTCCAAAGACTCCTACTAAAAGTGATTGTGATATGCGATCAGGCCCAAGCCATCTGCCACGTCATAGTGATGTCACCATGACGTCATCCCGCATATTGCAAATTGCAAATCTTTCAAGATTGTTGGTGTTGTACCACTCCGTTATTGCGATATGTGATATAGTCAGACCCGACGAGATTATACAATGCAATCCATAAATTCCTGCATCTGCGCAATCGCAAAATTCACGAACCTTAAGTCATTCCTCCTCTGCCCATTCTTATTGAAATTTGGGCTTATTCGAATTTTCATCTATTTAAATATGGATTTTCCTTTCTTTAAATATGATGATAATTCAACCCCTGTTCTAAAAGCGATTGTGATTTTGCGATAAAACCATAAAAGTTCAACTTGTCTTACCACAGACCTCACTCTGCATGACTCTCCATGATGGTTGTGTTCGGAATTTTTTACGACTCTACGTTTTTCATAATTTCCTGCAAAAGTGATTTGTTTCAAATAAAACTTGCTTATCTGTTTCATTTATTTCTAGCTTATCGATTCTTGTTTTTCTTGTTTGGATTCATGATAGAGGAAGACAGTTGTGCTAATAAGTGGTAGATCAGTTCAAACAGACAGACAAACATCCAAAGAATTTGATGAAAAAATGAAGTTGATGAAGACAACAAATGACTTTCAGAAACTTCTACCAAAATATTGTTTTCCTTTAAGCTTTGTTAAATGGATCTGTTTAAATGCCTTCAATGCTTTGCACAATAGATTCAGTTGCTTTCTATTATTTAAGCTTACTTGTTGTATGAAATAAGGGTCTGGAATTTTATGAATAAAGGCTTATGAAAGCATGTGCTATTATACTTTCACACTTTTCTCAATAGAACGACTAGAACATTGTTTTAGGAATTTTCATACATAATTTTGAGAAGATTGCACTACTGTATTCCTGGAATTATCTTTGTGAGAAAGACTTAAATGTTGTTATTTCTTTTATGAGGTGAGCAATGTGCATCTAGTATTTCTATCTTTGTGCCTCTGTTTTTTTCATAAATAATTAGTGAATTTATCTTTTCAGATCGCTTATTACATGGTATTTCTACTCTTCTCTGCAATTCAAGAATTCTTGAAGGCACTATTGTATAAAATATTTAGAGTTGTAGGTTAGAGGAAAAAACTCAGATCTGAAGGATTATTGAGGATTTTTCTTTTGCACTCTGAATTATGTTTTAATGGGCACAGTTTGTACTATTACATCTCTAGTTTTAAAAGCAGAAGTTCAAGCAATGTAAAATATTGTTGAAGACTAGAGCCAGAGAAATGCATTTAATAAATTGGTATTTTTAATACTATTGTTCTAAATACTAGTTTCATTTTATAATCGTAGAAATGTGTCATTTTATTCACATTTGTGCACTATTGTCAGTATGAGTAATTTGTCTCAATCATATGTTATTATTTATCTATGCTCTTATGTGTTGAATTCTAATTTCTAAGTAACTATTTACTCAGAAATCTGTCTTTTAATATCGATTTAACAAATAATGATATGTTGTGAACTATTTCCTCATATTCTTGTTTAATTATTCAAATTATTGATTTAACAATCAATATCATTTTGTGAACTACTTCCTAAATGTTATCGGTTGATTATTTCAATTAAGAGGTCTATGAATAGAATATGTTTTGGTATTCATAATGTCAGTTAATTGAACTATTTCATTAGCTTGATATTCATTATAAGCCAAACATATTTAAATCCAAAATCATTTAAATATTTTTCTCTCGATTGGGTTAGATCTATATCTGCCTAATTGAGATAAGATTAGGATTTAGTTCTTTTTTCTTGCATTTTAGAATTAGTTTGCATTTAGATTAATTCTACATTTCTAGAAGTCCTCTTTTGAGGCAAAACTTTAGATTGGTTTGGTTGTTCCACAAAAACAACTTAAGGATCATTCTTCTTACCTAATCAGCTCAAAGAATTGATCTGATGGCCCTAGCTATTAGCAATTAGATATATATTTAAAGATGATAGTGGTTGGGAGAAGGTAACTGGACCTAATTGAACCAGTTGGAGTTATTATCCCAAACGAAAAAGGAGTTGTTTTAAGGTCCGGATCGGGTGGTTATCCCCAGTTTTGTAGCAATGATTTTCGAGGCCTCAACAAGGTCCCAAACACATTTCCAAAGAGACAAATCAGACTATATAAATGTCTCCATTCCAGAACAAATATTTTTCCGAAAATAAGTATGTCGTTGAAAAATATAAGATGCGTAGTATGTATATGTCTAGAAATACGCACATCTAATATTGTCTCGTTGATGTGAGGCCCATTAATTAACCTACTTAAACCCTCTATGACAAGAATGAAAAGAAGAGGGGACAAAGCACACCCCTTCTAAAGACCCTAAGATGTCATGAAGAAATTTTTTGGTAAGCAATTTACAAAGACCGTGAAATTTGCATACGTAACATAGGCCATAATCCATGAAGTATCCTATAGTTAAATATTGATCTTATGTAGAACCATTCATAAGAATATATAGTCCACGTAGTTGAAGGCCTTATGGAGATCGAGCTTCATAATAATTGTCCTGATCTTTTTATACTTGATCATGTGTAAGGTCTACTGAGCAATAGCAACTGTGTCTTGTATTTGCCTCTGTCGAAGGAAGCCAAATTGTTTCAGCACAATGCCAATAAACAAAGGGGATTTTAATTTGTTCGTTGTGATTTTAGAAATCATTTTATAAATAGTGTTGCATATCAAGACAGGTCGGTAATCTAAATAGGTGGAAACATTAGAAACCTTAGAGATCAAAGAAATGAAATGGAGTTTATGTCCCCAGGAATATATCCTGAAGTGTGTGATTCCTTAATGGCCAATAAAATGTCTAGTCCCATAATATCTTGGAAGTGTCTAAAAAATTTAATAGGCCAACCATCAGGACCTAGACTCTTTCCTAAGGAAAGGATTTCAAGTAGCAAACAGCTCCTCAGTAGAGACCTCAAGAAATCAAGACACATTGGATTCGACATCAAGCATAGTCGGATATCATTCGATGACTTCTAGTTACTGCCCAATGTCCACATCTGCCCTAGCCTGGTATTGTGCCCAAAAATACCTCATAGCCTTCGCCTATATTTCCTTCAGGGATTATAAACATTTTCCATTGATATCCCTTATTTTCCATATGGTGTCATCTTATCTTAGAGGCATAATTATGAAAAAAAAATGTATTCTTGTCTCCCTCAGCAATCCAAATGGCCTGGCTCTTCATCTGCCATTCCTCCTCCTTGAAATTAATAATTTCCATTTTACGCCCTTCCAGAGAAGCATCCTATAAGTGTTGAGCTACCGATAAATAATCTTTATGGGATGGATTTACCAGAATGTCAAGTTTCAAATCGATCTCTTCAATTTATTTTATATGATTCTTTTTCTTAATCCAAACCCATTTACAAATAATTTGCTTGAGTGGCCAAAACTTATGCCTAATAAGTTCCAGGGGAGAGGTGACCAAAGGATCAAAGCCTTTCACCCAAATTATGTGAACTGTTAAATAAAATGTAGGGATTTTTAACCAATGGTGATTAAACTTGAAGGGAATACCTTGCCATTCACCAGCAACCTACCAATGTAAGATGATATGGCTATGATTTGATAATGCCAAAGGAATAACCCATGAACAAACAATGCCAAGGGATTTGACCAAATTTTCATGAATCATTAAGTGATCTAGATGCTTCCTAATACCTTCAGAACCAGTCTGGTTGTTCCTCCAATTCGACATCAATGGAACTGACAATATGTCCACCAAATGGTTCCTACCAAAAATATCCCAGAAATGCCCAACCAACTGATTCATTCTACATCTAACACCCCAAATCTCATTCGCTTCCATGGTGATATTAAGGTCACCACCATAATTAAATATCCCATCTTCAGAATGTTGCATGATTCCAAACGATCCTGGTAACATTTTCTTCAAGAATAGGTTGTATATGTGTTGAGTATATGAAATATGCACTTCAAGCCCCTAGTAAATTCTAAAAGAAGCATACCTGCAAATGTTTTGTAGGCTAAAAAATTAACAACCCTTGGGTCCCAAAATGTTTCTAGGCCACCTGATAACCCCAAAGCACCAACAGCATACACCTACCAACAGAGGGAAATCTTAAGAAAAAATTGCCACACCTTATTACCAGCGAACATGGTTTCTTGTAATAAAATGATAGAAATATGATGTACCCCAATCATAGGTCATAGAGAAAGGATCTTATGAGCACTTCCCAAACCCTAAATGTTAAGAGACATAATCTTCATGTATAAGCATAGTCGATATGAAAAAAAAACTCTCAAAGAGCTCGAATATGAGATGTAGATCAAGAATCGAATATGGTTGGAGCATATCCCCCCACCTGAACAACATAATCATTAATAGGATAATCCCCAGAAAGTGGAGCTTGAATCTTGGGCCTCCTCTTCCTCCACATGGTCACATTTTTTCAAGAATTAACCATGACCACTGGAGAAGAAGAATAATGAATTGGTAGAGATTCAATATCAATGTCCAGGTGAAGTTGTAAGAGCTCAATGTCGCTACCGATCGAGTTGGTAGGAGACATATCCATGAAATATGGCCGAAATTAGATATGGGAAAATTTCATACTCCTAGTCAGGTAATCCTTGGCCTCAACAACAGAGGCATGAATATCAACATCAACCCTAGTCCCAACATCAGAGGTTAGCAAACCAATAGGTTCACAATTTTCAAAGGCCAATGGAGCTGAGCGCAGGAGGGGAAGAGATTTAAATATGAAAGAGATATCCAGTGAATCAAAACTGATGACCAAGAAAACATACTAAGGATCCATTTTTTGAATCAGGTCAATAGCCACAAATCTCTCTTGAGGATTCAGGGATGGAGTCAAAAATACAGAAAGAGGCAGAGGAGTTGATTGATGTAAAGGACAAAATGGTAAAGGAGCAATAGACACATCACCAAAATCCAAATCCAAATCAATAAAATTATCATAATGTGATTTTATATACGATAATACCATAAAATTACTTGGAAGAGAAAGTCAACCATCTCCATGAGCCATTATAGAAGGATTATGAGAGTCTAGAAATTATAAACTCCCATTTCCACGAACATTATTCTTTTATATATCATGATGATGATTACCAAATTGGTGTGGAAATTCCACAAGGAGGTTCCCAACCGCATGACAACCAAGGAAATAGAAAGGTATAGCCCAATAATCAATGCACTGCCTTGTAGAAAAACAACCCTAGATGAGCTCAACCTCTGCAAGAAGGCCAACAATGAAATCAACCTCCACCAATAGACACACAATATGCTTGTCCATATTAATCAAACTCCCCTCCTCAAGATACACAAAATTTCCAATGGAAATTTCGATGTCCATAAGAGACTGGTGAGTCCAAAAAAATAAAGGAAATCTAGGTAGTTTTAACCAAACTAGCTTCTTGCATGGAACCTCCACAAATGGATTGAAAATGACATGTCAATGTTGTAATGAGAGAAAGCCCCAACCTTAACCCAATATGATCATAAAATCTTTTCCACATCATATGCATGCAGGAAGTGGAAATTGAACCATTACTTATAGAGAATACTAATACGGGGTTTGTTTTTGAGAATCATAAACCAATGATTCTCCACCCATGCCTTCATTTGTGCTCCAATCATTCTCAAATGCATCCATTTCCCGACCAAAGCGTGTTGTTGCAAACCAATCACCCGGTCCTAGAAAATGTCGGATCTAAAAGTAAGCTTCTCGACATCAGAGGAAACCTTAACATGCTTCTTCTTACACCTATGAAGAAATGACTTCTTCAAATGTGTCCCACAATCTGACACATGCTCCTGTGAAAACACAACCCCAGAGTATACCTCGGGTGTTGTGTAACAGCCCCTAGTTGATTTCTTATCTAAATAAACAAAAATAATAACCAAGGTCACGGGACGGGTATTCCAAGCTGAATGTTGGGAAAAACATAGCGATGGGGATCATTAGTGATTAATAAATGGCTATGGAAATTGGAAAAGGCATTAGTAAAGGAAAAGAGGCAATAATTGGCATTTATTTATGAAAATGATGGAAAATAGGAGAAAAGGTAGGTGAAAGGTCACAAAATTGCATGTGATGAAAATTGAAGTAAAAAAAAGGAAAAAATGAAGAAAATAGAGGCCTCAATGATAAAAAGGATTCTGAGGATTAGTTCGCAGTTTTTGTCAGTTCAGTCTTTGACACTCTCATTATATTCTCTCTCTCATACTCTTGCACACTTACAGAAATATTGGAGCATTGTTGGAGCATGCTTGGAGAACTCTAGTTTTCATTGGATTTGGAGAAAGAAGCCAAAGGAAAAGTAGGAAAGAGTAAGGGGATAGTGGGATAAACAACTACAACGGGATTTCTTTGCAAGTATCGAGTTGCTTATAATATTTCCTTGCTAGTTTTGGCATGCATGGCATATGCGTGTGGTTATTTGGTTATGATCTTTCATTGGATGGAGGATTGCCTGGACTGACAGTGGCTTTTCCTAGCCTTTCCATTTCCAGAATAGTCATGGTGTTGTGGGTTTCTCCACTTGGTTTTTGGTTAGTGCTCAGGTTCCTTATGGTTATGGGTTGAGTTACTAGTTCTTGGATCTAGTGCTTAAAACAAATGCTTTGGAGCCCTATAAAAGCTTGGTTTGAGTTACTAGTCCTGGAACCTTGGTTGGAAAAATGCTCTCAAGCCCTTGGTGGGTTGAGTTATTAGTCCTAGAGCGTTGGTTGGAAAAATGCTCTAGTGCCCTTGGTGGGTTGAGTTACTAGTCCAGGAGCCTTGGTTGGACAAATGCTCTAGTGCCCTTGGTGGGTTGAGTTACTAGTCCAGGAGCCTTGGTTGGACAAATGCTCTCAAGCCCTTGGTGGGTTGAGTTACTAGTCCAGGAGCCTTGGTTGCACAAATTTTTGGAAGCCCTGGAAAGTTGTGGGTTGAGTTATTATTTCTTAGAGCTACGGTTAGGATAAATGCTCTGGAGCCCTGGACAACTTGGGTAGAGACCGATCTGGTTGGCGTTAGTGATGTTGACCGTGAGATGGAATCGCAGGTTGAGGGTTGAGGTGGTTTGGCCTTTCGAAGCTCTGGTTTGGTTTTGCTTGGTTTATTCCATGAGATCCCCCACATTCATGCTTGGAATATGGCGCAGGGGTGATTAGTTAAAAGAGAGATTTGGTTTAGCACAATCTACGATTGGGTGGTACGTGGAAGTCCCTGACTTGGTTGGATTTTGCATATGTTAATAAGAGCTCTTTTCCTCTTGTATTTCCATGAACAATTGTATTTGTTATTATGTGGCTTGATGGTTGGTTTATTATGGTGCATATGTTGTTCATTTACTGGTTATATGATGTATATTGTATGTTTCTCTTGATGTGTTTTGATTTGTTGATGAATGGTTAATGAATGCATGAGCTAATAGATATTATTGCAACGGTTATGAGAGGGCATTAGACCTTCTTGACAATTCTCATATAAGTATCAGACGCTTATGTTTACATATGCATTCATGATCTGTACATTACATGTTTTCCATGTGTTTGATGAAATGATTGTCATGCCTAGGCCTAGTGATCTGATTTAGAATATTAGTTTGCAGATTATAAACAAAATGCTTTCATTGTGCTCAAGGATTCATCAATTTTTGCAAGTAAAATGAAGAGTTTTTATGTTAATTTTATGAGAAATTTAACATAAACCAAAAACTGAACAACAGCATAAACATATACAGAACATCATAAAAAACACATTATAACAAGCACATGATAAATGAGTTCACCCCTCCTGGGCTACGTCTCCTTGGTCCAGCTTCCAATATCTTGGGCCTCTCTATTATGCTCAAAAGTGTAAAAAATTGTGTTTACAATGCTCAAATGCTTCTAAAACCTGCTCCAATCAATTCAAAATACTAAAAAATGGCCATCTAGCCTCTTTTTGCAACCAATTTGGTGGAAAACTAAATAAGTTATGAGTTCTCCTTGTTTTCCCACTACTCATTCCACAAATTTCTCCAAACCCAACATGATCCTACAAATTAGCTCTGAAAATCCACTAACTGGGCAAAAATTTCATCGCATGGCGGGCCATAATCTGTCGACACCAACTATCTTATCGCATGTGGCGTACCCAAGGGGAGTATTAACCAAAACCGATAAACATCTCGCATCTGGGGACTTATCGTATTTCACAATTCGGCGGATAACCGAGATTTTGTATATGCATAAATTTTCATTGTTGCGATTTGCGATTGAGATATCGCATCGCAACCCGGTACCTGTCGAGGGTTTATTCTATAACACCGACCCTTCATCAATCTGCGATTGTGATCCATCACATCGTGCTTCTGGCCATTTCTTGGAAACCTTCCCACCTACCTTATCGCATCGCACCCTTCCCTGCTCGGGGCCAATTTCTAACACCGACCTGCCTGCGATTGCAATTTGTGACAATCGAGGGCCAATGGCGGTTTGCCACTTGGTGCCTCCTCATTCACTGAAGAACCTTGCCACATCATCTAATCATGCCATGTGAGCAATTCAAACCTGAACTTTGATTTTCTCTAACTTCTACATATGAGCTCTTTGATATGAAGCTAATTTTATCAAGATTCCGACACTTTGATTTTTGAGCCTAACTTTGAGCACTTGATCACTCCTCCCCATTGGAAGTCTTTTGGACCCCAAAAGATCACTTTCAATTAACCATCACGTGAGGGTATAGTTCCCTCACCTTTCCAATCTCGATCCATTGATTACTGGATTGGAATTTGTGATCTCCACGATTCTTGTTGTGCCTTTCTGTGTACATTCCTTTAACCCTTTCAAGTTGTTCTTGCACTATTTGATGTACCATTTGGAGTCGTTCAATGAAATATTTGTACCATACATTATGATGCAAATGGTAAACAAATTCCTCCACTTGATTCCCTTGACTCAAGCTTGAATATACATCTTGAAAGTATGTATTTTTCTGACCATAACTTTCATGTAAAAGAAAATTATGCTTTAGTAAAGTAGTTATATAAACTATAGGCCTAGAAAGTACATCAACAAACTTGTCACTTATACCTTTCTTATACCTTTTGATCGAGTGGAATAGTAGAAGAAAACCCATCCAATGGAAGCGCCTTTGTCACTGCAACTTAAACACTTTATCATTGAAAAATTCTTAATGAAAAGAAACGAGCTTACCACATTGCAAAAAGATTGTGCCCATGGCATAGTCACATACAGCAACCTAAAACTTAAATGACTGTCTCAAGTCTAGAAAAGCAAGTGCTAGAGTTGTACTGATCTTTTTTTTTTAAAGCATCAAATGCCTCTCGTTGTTTGCCTCCCCAATGGAATACCTTTTGCACAACTGCCAACAAATGTAAATGAACTACAGTAGAAGAAAAAATAACAAAATTTCTCCTCCAACATTGGGTTGCTCCAAAAAAATCTCTTATCCAAATGACTATCTTGATCCTACTTGCATAAATTGCGAGCAGAGCAAAGGCATCTGTGACTTCACGGGGATGTATGATTCTTTCACCTGTGTCCACAAGAATGGAGTCAATACCACCACAGATTGTTACGACATCAATCTTGGACAGGTCTAACTTCAGCTCACCTTCTCCACGTCCCACGCAAACTGCCAAAAAGCCCTTGGGAATCTGAACACGCTTGGAAGAACCAATTTCACGGCTCAAGTACATCAAAGAAGTTTTATCCAACATATATTTTGACATCTTCATAAACAAATTTTCTTGACATATGACAACAAGTATTTTTTTTTCACACATGAAATGTTCATAATGAAATTTTCTTAAAATGAAAATGTCATCCAAATAGACTATCATGTCTAGAAATGGCTTCAACACATGTTTCTTCATATGTGAAAAGTAATAGGAGCATGGAAAAGACCGAAAAGCATAACAAGCCATTCAAATAAACCTTTCTTGGTTTTGAATGTTGTCTTCCCTATATCTCCTTCAACAACTCTACTTTGATGAAAACCACTTCTTGAATCCCATTCAAGGAATTTCTTAACATTCTTCTCGGGCGCCAAAACAAGAGGTGCACCACACGGTAAAGGAGTAGGTTGAATGATTCTTTTATTCAAAAATCCCTAGATTTGCGTCTTAATTTCTGCGCTTTCCATCACTGACATCTTGTACATGCCAATGTTAGGAAGAAGACACTCTTGCTGCAACTGTATCTCATGTTGGATTCCTCTCTTGGGAGGTAATCCCTTTGGTTCCTGAAACATTTCATCATATTGGTTAACTACGCCAACCAATTCATATTTCAAATTCGATTCACAACCTTTAAAAGCTCCATTATCAACATCATTTTTGGGTTTGATCATGAGAAGCACGAAATTCTTGCTTGAATTCACAAGTCTTTTCATCTGCCCTGCATTAACAAGCGAAAGATTTATTTTCTTGTTGTAAGCTCTCACAATATATTCTAATCCACTTTTGAATAAATTATATTTGTTTTCATGTCGATGGAAGATAACTTTACTGTCATAAAGGTACGGGCTGCCCAAAACGATGCCATAGATATCTAACGGCACAACGTCAAGCTCCACTTCATCTATCAATTTTGTAGTGATTATTAATTTCAATTTACACTTTCTCGTAACTTGCAATTGTGCATTGTCACATACCCATCCAAGTGGATACGGTTTATGATGTGGAACACCTTCCAAATTTAAACTCTTGACAATGTTTTCTGAGATAAGATTGGCTTGAGAGCCACTATGAAATAGTGTATCAATCTTGTTATGTTTTGAGATCACCCTTATGTGAAATAGTTCTATTCTCCTCTTTTCATTTGGAGTTTCATTTTGTGAGCCTGAAGAACTAGTGTTGGCAATGGATTCCTTTCCTTGAAACCCCATGGCTGTGATTTTTGTTTCATCACCCAATTCGGATCCCAAATCCTCTTGAATGACGGAAATTGTCTTTTCTTTTTCTTTGTTTTTTAATTTCTTTGGTTTCATATTGGGATGAAGCTTCCAATAATGAGCTTCATTATGACCCTCTCTAGAACAATGTTTACATATTGTTTTCTCTCCTTCCTTTTTAATGGATGCATTTTTCTTCCCCTTGAAACCCTTTTCTTTCTCTTTACCCAAATGGATTTTTACTACCTTCTTCTGAGGTGTTTTTCCCTCTTGCCTTAAAATGAGTGGCTTGCACACACACATCATCTAGATTACTGAGATTAAACATTAAGACAGTATGCCTAAGGTAACTATGTCAACCCCCTATGTACTTCAGTAAAGTGTCGTGTGATTGTAAATCTACACCTAACATCAGAAACCTTTTCTGAATTTTTGGGTGTAATCTTGAACATTTTGACATTTTAGCTATCTAAAGTTCTGCCAATTCATGATGCCATTCTACATATAAGTTATAGGGTAGAATTGTCTTTTGATTGTAGCAATGAAATCATTCCAACAAATAGAGATATTATCGTGTTTTTTAATCTCCTCTTGGGTCTTTGATTCCCACCATACTAGTGTTGCACCCTCCATTCTCAAGGAAGCTAACTTAATCTTTATGTCATGCTCTTGAAGATTTTGAATCCTGCAATAGACCTCCAATTGATGAATCCAATTATCAAGCTTCTCTACATTCACTTCACCATTATACATGGGCAACTCAAATTTAATGTCAGGTTTTAAAAAAGGTGATTTACCATTCCTTTTGAAGAATGATGATGAGTATGAGTAAGGGTTGTATTAGTGGAAGAGTGAGAATATGCTTGTGAAGAAGAAGATGAAGAAGATGGTGGAGAGTGTGGAGGTTTGTCTCCATTCCCATTACCTCATTTTCCATTACCTCCTCCTAAAGAGCCTTCTCCTTTGGGAGTTTTTGAACTTTTTCCTTGCAACATGTTATTCCTCCCTTCATATAGGACCTTCACCATCTCTATCATATCAAAGAAAGCCTTTCTGAAGGTATTCTCATCTTCTATCATGTTTGTAGGTTCTCCTTCATGAGACATGATCTCTGGAGTCTCAACTGCAACTTGAGGTTGAACTGGTGTTGGAGTTTGTGGCAACCTTGCTCTTCTTCCCCTTGACCCAACTTCATGGCTTCCAACTAGCTTTCTTTCACCTCTTCTGAGTTTTAACCTTGTAAGCATGACATAAACTTGCAAACAATTAAATCCTTCTCTCACAAAGCAAACCTAGTGCTCTGATACCAAATTGACCTAATTTATAATATTAGTTTACAATGCTAAGATATTCCTCATATTATAAACAAAATGCTTTCATTGTGCTCGAGGATTCATCAATTTTTGCAAGTAAAATGAAGAGTTTTTATGTTAATTGTATGAGCAATTTAACATAAACCAGAAACTGAACAATAGCATAAACATATACAAAACATCATCAAAAACACATTACAATAAGCACATGATAAAGGAGTTCACCCCTCCTAGGCTACGTCTCCTTGGTCCAGCTTCCAATGGCTTGGGCCTCTCTATTATGCTCAAAATGTAAAAAATTGTGTTTACAATGCTCAAATGCTTCTGAAACCTGCTCCAATCAGTTCAAAATACTCAAAAATGGCCATCTAGCCTCTTTTTGCAACCAATTTGGTGGAAAACTGAAGAAGTTATGACTTCTCCTTGTTTTCCCACTATTCGTTCCACAAATTTCTCCAAACCCGACATGATCCTGCAAATTATCTCTGAAAATCTGCTAACTCGGCAAAATTTCGCCGCGCGGCGAGCCATAATTTGTCGGCATTGACTTGTCTTATCACAAATCGCAATCAGCGGAGTTCTACAGCTTATGTCTTGTGAACATGGCAGCGTTGTGTGATTGCGATGTGGCGGACCCAACCGGAGTATTAACTGGAACCGATAAACATCTCGCATCTGGGAACTTATCGCATTTCACAATTCGGTGAATAACCAGGGTTTTGTATATGCAGAAATTTGCACCCTTGCGATTTTCTATTATGATATTGCATCACAACCCAGTACCTACAGGGGGGCGATTCTATAATACCGACACTTCGTCGATCTACGATTGTGATCCATTGCATCGCACCTTCAGTCATTTCTTGAAAACCTTCCCGCCTGCCTTATCGCACCGCACCCTTCCCTACTCATGGCTAATTTCTAACACCGACCTACCTGCGATTGCAATTTTTGACAAGTGGGGGCCAATGGCGGCTTGCCACTTGGTGCCTCCTCATTCACTGAAGGACCTTGCCACATCATCTAATCCTGCCATGTGAGCAATTCAAACCTGAACTTTGACTTTCTTTAACTTCTGCATATGAGCTCAGATTTAAATGTCATTCACATCGTTGGAATCAGAATGATGAGCTCTTCGATATGAAGCTAATTTTATCAAGATTCTGCCACATTGATTTTTTAGCCTAATTTTGTGCACCTAATCACCTAGTTAGGTCAAGTCTTTGATCAAGTTTTGTCTTAGAGGATTTGTCCTTGTGTCATTTATTTTTCTGGAAAATCTCATCAAGTTTTTTGAAATGGTCTAAAGGCTAGCCCTGAAAAGGTGGCTCTGATTCCTAGGTCACAGGCTCAGAACTGGGAAATCTAAGTTGTAGTCGCTTGGAGGCAGTGTTATGCATGTAACTAGAGGGTTACAATTGTTGGCTTGCAAGATTTTGCATGTGTTTAGGAGTCAAGTTCAACAAAAAGGGTGTCTAACTCCATTTTTGGCCACTTGTGGTGCTTACTTAGCATCTAAGTGACCTGTAAACCCTGTAGGATGTGTTGAGTTGTTATTTTGTTTTCCATAGTCAGCCCCACTTCCTTAATGGGACCTAGGAGGTCAAGTCATATCATAGTAGCTCCTCCTCTCATGTTTACCCTGGCAAGCTGGTGAAACTAGGTAGATATGGAAGGGGTGGTTATAAAATGGTATCAGAGCTCTCAGGTTCAACTCTTGGACTAGATGGGTGGAATGTGTTTTTTATGCATGCATGTTAATTTCTATATGTTTGTTATGCATGTGTTGTTATGGCTATGATTGTTGTGCATGAGGTCATGGTATGTAATTGGTGTTGTCACACATGATTTCAAAATATTGATATGATTATGTATATATACATGTATCATGTTAATCTGGATTGATCTTGCAGATGAGATAGCCTCCCCTGAACTTCACTGATGTATGTTGATTATGTTCATGTTTGGTTTATCTAACACTCTATGTTTTCAAGAAGTATAGGATTAAATATGATAAGAAAAATGGAGTACAATTCATGTGATTCTCCCTACAGATTAGATGAGCAACATCATGATGAGTACTCCCCTGACATAGCCGACACATTGAGAAGTTTGAAGGCAGAGATCAGGATTTGTAAGGCAGATAATGACAAGATCATTCAGTTGCAGGAAAGAATTTCCAGGGAACAGGAGAAACAAGTAGAGGTTAATGCAGTCATTCTTCAAAGTCTATTAGATGTTTAGAGACAGGGACTGCTTAGGATCAGTCATGGATGAGAAGAAAGGACTAATGGGGCATATGGAAGTATGTCTCAATTGGGATATAGGTTTGATAGGGATGATACAATCAGAATTGGTAGGTTCATGGATACACTTGACAGGAGGGGTAATGATTGTGGATTTCATTCTAGTTTTGGTTCAAAGAGACCACATCATCATCACCATCACCATTCATATAGGAGTGAGAAGCAGTACTTTCCAAAGAAGCTAAAGAAAGAAAAGACTCCTACATTTGATGGAGAAATGAAGAAGTCACAGGATGTAGAAGCTTGGTTGATTGGGATGAATAAGTTCTTCATATTGCATGATTTCTCAAAGAACATGAAGGTCAGGATAGTTACTTTTAGTCTTAAATGGAAAGCATATAAATGGTGGGAAAAATTGAAAGAATATCATAGGCATTTAGGAAGAGGAGTTTACTTGGAGTGAGTTTGAGATACTTTACAGGAAGAAGTATCTATCTAAGAGATATTACAATGACAGGGTAAAGGAATTCTATGAGCTAAAGATGGATTTATGACCGATGAGGAGTATACTAGCATATTCTTGTAGTTGTTGAGATATGTACATTATCTTAAGGAGGAGAAAGCGAAGATTTAGAGATTCATCAGTGGGTTGTCGGTATCATTCAAGGATAGGATTGAGTTTGATGAGCCTTGATTGCTGATGGAAGCCATCAAAAAGTTGAAGCATTGTTATGAGCAATTGAAGAGCATGTTTGAGACTAAGTGGGATTGGAAAGGTAACGAGAAGAATAAGGGAAAGTGGGTCAAGAAGAGAGGAAAACCACATGATACATATGACAAGGAAAACGCAACACCAAACAAGAAGTTCAATGCAGCTGACAAAGGACAGGGATTTCGGTCTAAGGAGCATAACAAGGATGATGGATTGAAGCCCTTATCATGTTGGACTTGTGGCAAGTATTATGAGATTGTCCACAACATCAGGGTGGAATACCACATATTTATAGTACTCAGGAGGCATAAATATTGGGGGATGTTGGACAGAGTATTCCTCAGCTTTATGTAATGTTGGATAATAGGCAGGTTGATCATCATGCATTTATTATTATCAAGATGGAAGGTAAGCTTTGTGAACAAGTTGTTTATATTTTGATTGACCATGGATCTAGCTATAGTTATTACAGTCTTGACCTAGTGGATAAGTGTGGTTTGAATAAAGAAGTGCATGCAGATTCTTGGTTAGTGCAGTTGGCTACAACTGCTAAGAAAAGAGTTCATCATTGGGTAAGAGCTTATGCATTTGAGCTGAAAGGTATGTCTACATCAACGCGTTTGAATGTGCTTTCGTTGGGATCATACAATATGTTGTGTTGAGAAATCAATGCTAGTATAATTAGGGTTAGATTTCTCTTTCTTGATAATTACTTGTGAATTATGTTGGCTTCATTTTACTTCTTTGTTCTATTATCTTTCATCAAGAAATTACCAAATTATGTGTGTATGAACATCACAAAAACATAAGACACAAGATGTAGGCACTCTACCAGATAAAAAACCCTATCTAGGGGAAAACCTAGTCAACAATTCTTCCTTCAATAGTTTCATGAGATAATCCAAGACTCTTGACCTAGACAAACACTTCCTCCATAACAAGCCAACCATATCTTCCCTCTTGCAAATGATAACCATTCAATAGCAACTTCAATCTAGCAACATCAACTTACAGTGGCAACTTCAACCCAGCAACTGGCAACAGAAGCAACAACAGAAACTATGACCTGACAAGAGAGACTTCATTCTCCTAGAGGAATACACCTGAGAGAGAGAGATAGCCCAAAATTTTGATTTTTGCTTTTTATTATTCTTTCTCAATTTCACACTTCTTTTGTCTTCCTTTTCTTAATTCGCACTTCCCAACACTTTCTTTTGGATATCAAAATATATGAGAGAGAGTGAATTCCTCCAAATGAATTCGAACTGCCTTGTATATATAGCCTTCTAGTGAGGTTGAATTGTCATTCTTGAATCTGACTTGATCTCCTTGAGGTAGACTTGGTGTGGAAGGAACAAATATCATATTTGACTCAATATTAATTATTTTTACATGATTCAAAAGCCCAAGAAGGGTCTCTTTTAATGGACAATGACTCTAATGACTTACAATAAATCATAGAAGTCCTCAATGGGGAATTTTACCTAAAACTTGATGACATAAGCATGAAACTCATGCTTTAATAAGTCATAATAATAATAATAATAATAAAATTATTTTCTTCATCATTTTGATAAATACATTTCATTATGACTCAAATAAATTTATGAAGACCGAACCTAGTTACATATTTCAACACTCCCTCTTAACTAGGGAGGTATTCATAATAACAAGTACAAGGAAGATCTAAAAACACATGAACCATGAAGAATTTAGGCACTGCAATGCCATGGACTAGATTCCTGACCAGGGAAATCTATCCAAGTTCCTCCAATAGTTTAGGCACTCACGATGCCATGGACTAGATTCCTGACCAAGGCAATCTATCCAGGTGGAACTAAGATGGACTAAAGCTTTCAGCCAGTCTAGGTACCATCAGGCTTACTTGATAACCATCAACCCAGGTATCCAAGTGCATATCCAAGGTCAAAGCTCTAGGACCAATGCCACCCTCCCTACTTCGAGATCTGTCAGCCAGATGTCCTCCCAAAAAATGTGTCTTACACACAAAGCATTAACACTCCCAATTATTCCAATCCATAGCAAAACCTCCCTAATCAAACAAATCGCTAACAAATCTCTCTCGTGTAACCAGAATGCTATCAAACTTTAGGCAGATTGACCTGTACAAACACAACCCCAATCAATAACAAACTTTTAAATGTACATAAGCAAACATAAACTTTTAGGGTCTTCCAGACAGTTGATGTTGCTTCTCATAGTAGGACTTCCAAATGAATCTTGACAAAAGATTCCTTAATCCTACATCTTCCTTTCCTACTTCACATCCAACAACATATTCTTACAAACAAATACTACTTTCCTTAACTCCTCAAAATGAAATATCCAATTTCTTCTTTCAAGGTGTCCATCATGACTATTATATGCCCTCCCTCTCAACTCGAGCCTTGTTTCCTTGAAGACAAGAGTGATGTGTCCTTCTCTCACTCATGGCCTTCATTAAGACTTACAGTTGTTAGTCCTGGTCTAGTGCATGACACATGAAGTACATAACCATATCCATCACTCCCTCTTAGCCAGGGAGGATCTAATCATTCCTATATAAGGAATATACCCAAGATCCTTCCTAACTTAGGGAAATCAACTTCTTTTCTAGCCATCGGAGAATATTTCATGGCTTCCATTCTTCTCACAAGATTTATCTGACCATCATCACCCATATAACTTTTTTCATCATGCTTATGAAATGAACATCTTCACCATCTTGAAGATTATATACCTTCACAACTTAGATAGCAAGTACAACCAAATCTATAGAAGCATGAAGTTAACCATATCATAATCATATAATAATGGAAGCACTAGACATTAGACATCAAACACCTAAATTTAGTTAGGTTCACAAACAATAAGAAACACATACTTTTATACTTCAACTATACCTTAGGGTTTTTGTCATAAACCCAAATTTCATCAAGACTTGAGCACCTCAATCAAGAGAACAACCTTGTTTAAGGCTTCAATATTTCTTCTAGAGGTATGACACACAAAATATTGCAAACACTAGAAGTAATTAAAAATATAGCTATGCAATGCATCTTAACAACTTTGGAACTCATATGTTAGAATTCCACTAGGATTTAGTGCAAGATCCTAGATTTCATACATGAGCCATTAAACTCCAACAATAAAAGCTAATCACAACTCAAATTTCAAAAATCATTCATAAATCCAAAATTATCACACTTGTCATCACATATTATAGAATTGAACCTTTACTGAGGTTTAGTTACAGAACCCTAGAATTCACAAATACTATCATCCTAGAGAACCAAACTTTGACTAGGGCTTAGTTCCGAACCCTAGGGCTTATGACCATCAACAATTAGGTGA
This sequence comes from Pinus tabuliformis, assembly GCA_031772625.1. Lineage (NCBI taxonomy): Eukaryota > Viridiplantae > Streptophyta > Pinopsida > Pinales > Pinaceae > Pinus > Pinus tabuliformis. The sequence goes on along the minus strand of CM062805.1, from coordinate 329,989,889 downwards.
ACACACATCTCTATGATTTCATAATAATGCACAAGCATATCATAACATGTGTTAGTCAAACCCAATGATAAAAATATCAATAAAAGTTAGACATATAATGAACTTGATGATATTGGGGTTTGATCAAACAAACACACATATACCTAGAATTTAATTTATAGGACATTATAAGGGTCTTACTTATACACCTTACCAAACCTTAATGATCTAGGGTTTCAATACTAAACATAGAAAACCCTAATTTATCAACACTTCAAAGGTTTGGGATTTCTGACATCACCATTCAACCCTAACAAGTTAGGCTTTTCATTACTATACCAAAACCCCAAACATGACATCATTAAAACTTCAAAAATAAAGAATAACAGCCTCTTAGACTTCATCAATAACCCTAAGTAGACCAGGGTTCCATACAAAATCATCGACATACCCTTAAGTTAGGGTCTTTACAAAGAACCTTTTTAGGGTTCCACAAGAGTAACCAAAGATATGAGGATGGTAGATTTATCTAATGATGAATCACCCAATCAAGGATATTTATGATTCAAAAGATCTAGACATAATGATGTTAGTAATAGTTTATCAAGAATGAATATCATGAAGGGAGAAAAAACTTATAGTTTAAGACATACCTTTATTTCTTAACAAACCTTGTAAGTCCAATGCTTTGTCTTGTGAAGCCTTCTTCCATGTTCCTTGAGTATTCAACAAGTCTTTTCTAAACAAGGAAAATATGAATATAAATGTGATTAATATTAAATGCAAACAAACTTAGATAAGTAAGGAAAACTAAAAAATGAAAAGGTAATAAGATAATTATCTTTGGAAGTTGGTAAGGGCTCCCTCCAAGCTTGAGGGATACCTATAGACTTATAAAAATAATTCAAAAATGTTTTTCAAGATATGTTAAACCTAGAAATCAAAACATAAAAGAAAGAAATTCAAAACTTAGAGTAGAAGGGTATGCAAGGGAGATATTCCCGAAGAGTTCACATCTGATCCTGATGATGAACCATAGAGGTTGGTTCGAAACGTCAATACAATAAAATAATTAATGTGATGACTCTGAAAGACATCACTACACAAAATGAAGATTGCAGAAGCCTCAAATCTATAATCCTTCCATCATGTTCTTCTTTGGTGAAACTTCTTTGGCAAAGTTTTCTTGATCCCTGTCCCTTTTTTCTTGGCCTTTTGGACTTATTGATTTCTTTGTAGACTTATTCACTTTTCCTTTTACTAGATCCAATACTTTATTCCTTTTGAGGATGAGATATATCCTCTTCTTCCAAGCATTGTAATTGGATGTTCCTTCTAATTTGTTCTCTCCCTTTATTGTGTTAGACATTATCCTTGAAGATATTAAGCTTCTTTCCTTATAAGATCTCCTTATATGATCCTTTAGTCAACTTCTTGAAGTTCTTTAGATTCCTTTCAATAGATCCTTAAACTGCATTTTTCCTCCTCCTTCACCTTATCTCCATTCTCCAGCTTCAATGATGTTAATCCCATGCCTCTAATAGCATAGCCTTTTTTATCTCCCAATTCCACTACATGAGAAGATGATTCCTTTGATAGAGTGTGAAGTTGTTTTCTCTTCCTTGTCATATTCCTAGATGATTCAATTTCAATAATCTATGCATTATCATCATTAAGTGAACTTGTAAGTGTAGCCAAGAACCCTTGACTTTTGAGTTTGTTGAATACATAGTGGAACATATTCTTGATGCAACTTCCCACAGTATTGAATCCCATTCTTATCATAGAGGGAGTAATCATTTCCTTCAATTCAATGAAGTGATCTTCAACCTTCTTTGACCTTAGATCTGATACCATGTTGAGAAATAAATGCAGTAGAATTAGGGTTAGATTTCTGTTTATTGATAATTACTTTTGAATTATGTTTCCTTCCTTTTACTTCTTTGTTATATTATATTTCATCAAGAAATTACCAAATTATGTGTGTATGAAGATCACAAAAACACAAGACACAAGATGTAGGCACTCTTCTAGGGAAAAACCCTATCTATGGGAAACCCAATCAACAATTCTTCCTTCAATAGTTTCAAGAGATAATCCAAGACACTTGACCTAGACAGAGACTTCCTCCACACCAAGTCAGCCCTCTCTTCCTTCTTGCAAATGATAACCCTTCAATAACAACTTCGATCTAACAACATCAACTTGCAGTAGCAACTTCGACCCAACAATTGGTAGCAGTAGCAGCAGTAGAAACTTTAACCTAACAAGAGAGACTTCGATCTCCTAGAGGAATACACCTAAGCGAGAGAGAGATAGCCCAAAATTTTGATTTTTCCTTTATTTTCTTCTTTCTCCAATTTCGCACTTCTTTTGTCTTCCTTTTCTTACTTTGCACTTCCCAACACTTTCTTCTGGATATCAAACTATATGAGAGAGAGTGAGATCCTCCAAATGAATTTGAATGGCCATGTATATATAGCCTTCTAGTGATGTCGAATTGTCCTTCTTGAAGCTGACTTGATCTCCTTGAGACAGACTTGGTGTGGAGGGGACAAATAACATATTTGACTCAATATTAATTATTTTTACATGATTCAAAATCCCAAGAAGGGTCTCTTTTAATGGAAAATGACTCTAAGGACTTAGAATAAATCCTAGAAGTCCTCAATTGGGACTTTAACCTAAAACATGATGACCAAAGCATGAAACCCATGCTTTAATAAGTCATAATAATAATCATTAAAAAAAAAAAATCGTCATCCTTTTGATAAATACATTTCATTGTGACTCAAATACATTTATGAAGACCGAACCTAGTTACATATTTCAACATATTGTTGGGTATGGATTGGTTATACATTCATAAGACTAAGGTGGATTGTATGATAAAGTTATTGAGTGTTTGGATGACAATGGATAACAAAGAATCTTGCAGGGTAAGAAGAAGGCGACATCAAATAGAATGGCTAAAACTATGAAGGCAAAGCATAGTCGCAGGAAAGGATGTGTATTGTTTGTAGTTCCTATTTCCAGTGTTAAATCTAAGGATGTTGAGGTCTTGAAGAGGTACCCAGTTTTGCAGTAGTTTTAGGATGTATTCCTAGTAGAGATATCATAGTTATTTCATTATAGGGAAATGGAATTTTCTATTGAATTGATGTCAGGAGCAGCACCAACATCAAAGGCACCGTACAGGATGAGCACTCCAGAATTGGTGGAAATGAAGTTTCAATTGAAGGAAATGTGTGACAAGGGATACATTTGGCAAAGTGTGTCACCTTGGGGTGCGCCATTATTGTTTGTGAAGAAGAAGGATGGTACTCTCAGGTTATGTATTGATTACAAGCAGTTAAACAAGGTGACTATTAAGAACATGTACCGTTTACCATAGATTGATGACTTGTTTGATGAGTTGAAGGGAGAAGCAATGTTCTCGAAGATTGATTTGAGATCAAGATATCATCAGGTACGCATCAAAGAAGAGGACATTTGCAAGACTACTTTTTCGACTAGGTATGGATATTATGAGTTTGTTGTAGTTCCCTTTGGTTTGACTAATGCTCCAACTACTTTCATGTGTTTGATGAATAGTGTGTTGTGTCCTTATCTGGACAAGTTTGTGATTGTATTCATTAATGACATATTGATATATTATAAGAATGAGGATTAGCATGCTAAACACTTAGCATAGTGTTGAAATTACTAAGAGAGAACAATTGTATGCCAAACTTAGTAAATGCAGCTTCTTTCAGACATAGGTACATTATTTAAGGCATGTGGTTTCCAAGGAAGGCATAATAGTGGATTTGGAAAATATCAAAGCTATCATAGAGTGGGAAACTCCTAGGAATGTGGACGAGGTCAAATATTTTATGGGGTTAGCAAGTTATTATGGGTGTATCATCAAGGACTTCTCACAGGTTGCCTATCCTATAACATCATTGCAGTGAAAAGGAAATAAATTTTAATGGACAGAGGAATGTTCAACAAGTTTTGAGCAGTTGAAGCAATTTCTTACGAGCGCTCGAGTTCTAAATATTGTGAATCCAGACAAAGAATTTGTGGTATGTACATATGCTTGCAAGAGAGAACTTAGTGGGGTTCTGATGCAGGAAGGACAGGTAGTATGCTATGAGTCAAGGAAACTAAATAAGTATGAGCAGAAATACGTGACACGTGATCTTGAGTTGGCAACGATCATTCATGCATTAAAGAATTGGAGGCACTATCTTTTGGGCATATGGTTTATTCTGATGAATGATCATAGTGGATTGGGATACTTATTTGATCAACCTAATCTGAATGTCAAGCAAGCTAGGTGGTTGGCTATGGTTAGTGAGTTTGAATTTGAGATCAGGTACATTAAGGGAAAAGAGAACAAAGTTGCAGATACTTTTAGTAGAAGCGTGCAGGTAAATCACATAACAACTATCAGTTCATATAAGACATATTTACAGGATCAGATCTTGCAGACAGGATGACAGGTACCAGCGTCTTAAGCACAGGTTACAGCAGCAAGGTATAGGTGAACAATATGTGGATTATCATCTCACGACATATGGTTTGATCATATTTAGGGACATGATCTATGTATTTTACAATAGCGAGCTCAAGAAGCTTATCTTGCGGTAATTTCATGTTAAGTCGTATTCAGGTCACCCAGGATATCAAAAGACATTAATAGTGGTTAAGAAGTTCTACCATTGGCCGAACTTAAAGAAAAGGGTGGTAGAGTTTGTTGCACGATGTTTGGATTGTCAACAGGTAACAACAGAGTGTAAGCATCCAAGTGGTTTATTGCATCTGGTTCTGATTCCATAATGGAAATGAGAAGTCATTTACATGGACTTCATTACAGGTTTGTCGAGGACATCTAAGCAGCATGATTTTATCATGGTTGTGGTTGACAAGTTGACTAAGGTATCTCATTTCATTGCAGGTAAGTCTACGAACTCATCTAGTGACATAAATTAGGTCTTCATTAGGGAGATAGTGAGGTTGCATGGTATTCCTAAGAACATTGTGTCAGACAGAGATGCCAAGTTCACTTCTAGGTTTTGGAAAGAGTTATTTGCAGGTTTGGGAACAGAATTGGCCTTCAGTACAACTTGTCATCCGCAGGCAGATGGACAGATAGAGAGGATCACTAGGATTTTGGAGGACATGTTGAGAATGTATGTTATGCATCAACAATGAAAGTGGGAAGAGTATCTTCCACTATTGGATTTTGTGTACAATAATGGATATGCAGAATATTTGAGGATGAGTCTGTTTGAGACACTTTACGGGTGAATTTGCAATACTCCTATTAATTGGAGTGGTCTAGTGAATAGGGTGTTGATTGGACCAGACATGTTGGCAGATATGGAACATGAAATGTAGGTAATCAAGAAGAATCTAAAGGTAGCATAGGATAGGTAAAACAACTATGCAAATCAACACAGAGTGTTTAAGGAGTTTCAGGTTGGGGAATAGGTGTACTTGCGCATCAATGCCAAGAAGAGCTCCTTAAGGATTAGATCATGTGTCAAGTTGGCACCTCGATATTGTAGGCCTTTCAATATTCTTCAAAGGATTGGACTAGTAGATTACCAACTTGCACTGCCTTCGACAATGAAAGTGCATGATGTTTTCCATGTGTCATTACTTAAGAAGTATGTGAAATATGTTGATCATGTGATTGACTAGTTTGTATTGCAGGAGGAACTTGAAGGAGAATTCCAGTCTGAACCTCAATGAATTTTGCAGTGAAATATGATCATGCTCCGAAATCGAGCAATCGAGCAAGTTAAACTGCAATGGAAGCACTTTGGACCAGATGAAGCTATATGGGAGATAGTTGATCAGATGTGTCCTATGTGTCCTTCCATATTCACTGGTTGAGAGGATGTGCTTTGATATATGTTTTGATGTTGTGTTTTGGTTATGTCTATGTATATGTATGTCTATGTTGTAAATACCACATCGAGTTGTGTTATAAAGCTCCCATAAGCAGTATGGTGTTCATGATATGTTGGTTATTTTTTTAGCAATATGATGTGATGTAAATGTTGTATCAGTTTGTGTTATAAATCTCCATAGGAAACATGTTTTTATTGGTTTATAAGTGTCATTGAACACTGAGGACGGTGTTCCCCCAAAGGGGAGTGTTTTGTAATAGCCCCTGGTTGATTTCATATGTAAATAAATAAAAATGATAACCAAGGTCATGGGACATGTATTCCAAGCTAAAGGTTGGGAAAAACATAGTGATGGGATCACTGGTGATTAATAAATGGTTATGGAAATTGGAAAAAGCATTGGTAAAGGCAAAGAGGCAACAATTGGCATTTATTTATGAAAATAATAGAAAAGAGGAGAAAAGGAAGGTGAAAGGTCACAAAACTGCATGTGAGGAAAATTGAAGGAAAATTAAGGAAAAAATGAAGAAAATAGAGGCCTCAATGATAAAAAAAAAGCTTCTGAGGATCATTTCATAGCTTTTGTGAGTTCAATCTTTCGCGTTGTCATTCTATTCTCGCTCTCTCATACTCTTGCACACTTAGAGAAATCTTGGAGCATTGTTGGAGCACTCTAGTTTTCATTGGATTTGGAGAAAGAAGGAAAAGGAAAAGATGGATCATGCAAGGGGACAACAGGATAAGAAGTTATAACGGGATTGCTTTATAGGTATCATGTTGCATGTATTATTTCCTAGCTAGTTTTGGCATGCATGGTGTATGCATGTTCTTATTTAGTTATGACTTGTCATTGACATGGAGGATTGCTTGGATTGATAGTGGTTTTCCCTAGCCTCGCCATTTCCTGGATAACCATGGTGTTGTGAGGTTTTCCCACTTGTTGTTTTTGGTTGGTGCTTAGGGTTTGTAACAACCCTGGTGAAAATTCCATGTAAATAAAGTTAATAAAGGCAAAACAATAACCACAGTTATGGGACACTTATTCCAAGTTGAATGTTGGGCAATAACATCCTAGTGTGGGTGTTCATTTGGTTTATTATGTCTAAGGAAATTGGCAAAGGCTTTAGAAAGGCATGAGGCATTAATTGGAATTTTATTTATGAAAATAAAGGAAATTAGGAGAAAAGGAAGGTGAAATGTCACAGGCTTCATGTGAGGAGGAAAATGAAGGAAAATAATGGAAAATTGAAGAAAATAGATGCCTCATTAATAAAAAGGCTTCTGAGGATCAATTGGTACTTTTTGTCAATTCAGTTTTGGAGCTCTCTCTCTATTCTCTCTATCTCTCACTCTTGGACACTTAGAGTTTTCTTGGAGCATGTCAGCATTGGATCAAGGAAAGTAAAGAAGGCAAGAGGAAGTAAAGATGATCTGAATTTGAAACTACTTGAAATTTGTTTGCAAGGTATTCAATTCAGAATTAAACATGTTTAAAATATTTCCATGTCTTGCAGAAAGAAAACACATGAAATTTTTAGCTATTCATGACCCATTTAAGCATAGCAGAGTTATTTCCTTTTATTGTTTAACACATTAAAATGAATTTGATCTGCAAAATAAATCAACCACAAATGAAAAAGAAGTTGATAAAGCAGTTCACCCCCTCCAGGGCTACGTCTGTTGGGTCCAAAGCTCCCAACCGGGCTTGTCCTTATTTTTATTAAATGCTCAAATTGAAAATATAGCTGAATAGAAGCATCTATAGGAGAAATAAATGGTAAAAATGGATTCAGAACACTTGAATCCTTCAGGATTGACTATTGGATCACCTCCAATGGATACCTGCAACCCTATACAGTCTTCACAAAACTGGGCCCTGGTGGCTCCTAGAACTTTCACGGCTCCAAAACCTCTGCAAATGACCTCAGATGGTTGTAAGACCTACACCAATGGCTTCATAAGGTCGAAAATACCCAAAATAAAATAAAAAAAAATTCGTCCAAAACCGACTTTCCTAGCCAAAGTTATGGCCATTTAAAGTTTCTCCAGTTTTTCCCTAGAAAAACTCCAGCTAACTTTAGTTAACTCCAGATAGCTCCGCCATTTATGGCGGGTCCACCAAATTTGGCGCTCCTGCCAAAATTCCGCCAACTTAACTGCAGTTACATTTAATGTTTGGTGGTTGCCTCGGATTTCGTGCCCGGTGGAATATTCCGTTTTTAATTTTTTTTCGAAAAATTAAAATTTCTAATGTTATGGACAAATTCTTCTTTTTGCCATAACTTCCTCATACGGCGACCATTTTTCGAACCGTTTGCGGCACCGAAATTAGGAAGACGAGCACTTTCTAGTCATTCAACTTTGAATCAATTCTAAGCACTTTAAATTTTGAGAATTTTACGACACTTAGGACATGAGCACCTGATCACGCCTCCCCATTGGGAAGCTTTTGGACCCCAAAAGCCTTCAACTACTTGTTAAAGAGGTGAGGGTATAGCTCCCTCAATCTGTCCACCTCCATCCACTTTGCCTTGTTCGGTTTGCTGCCTTTGGAACCAACTCGAACATAATCTACACTGCCCCTCCTTGAAGTGCGTGTCCTTCTGTCAAGAATTGTATCTTCTTTCAGCTCATCTAAGAATTCTGGCGAGAAATCTTCTATAGATGGCAGCTGAACAACATTTTCATGATCTGCAATCAAAGGAGGTTCATACAAGCGTAAGTTCTCCACATTGACAACAGAATACATTTGCATGTAGGAAGGCAAATCTAATTGAAAAGCATTATTTCCAACCTTCTTGAGGATTTTGAATGGACCATAACAAATAGGCTTCAGCTTTTTACCTTCTCCTTGCATCCTTTCCTTACTAATGTACAGCCATACCTCATCTCCTTCTTGAAACTTGTGATCGACTCTATGCTTGTCATGTCTTTCCTTGTACTTGCCTTGACTCTTCTCAAGTTGTTCTTGAATTTGTTGATGTATTTGTTGAATTCTTTCAATGAATGAACGAGCTTTGTCAATGTCACTATGTCCCTCAATGGCGACATCTTTCTCAAGAATGAAATCAAGAGGTGATTTTGGCAAGTAACCAAAACAAGCTTCAAACGGGGAGGTGTTTGTGGAAGAGTGCTTAGCACGATTGTAAGCATGCTGTATGTAGTGCAAATGTTCATCCCAAAGCTTGGGATGCTTGCTGCAATAACCTCTCAAGAGGTGCACAATGGTTCTGTTCACAACTTCGGTTTGTCCATCTGTTTGCGGATGGAAAGCAGTGATTTTCTTCAACTTTGTGTCCATCATCTCCCATAGGTTGGACCAAAAATTCCCCACAAATCTGGAATCCCTGTCACTAATAATGGAAGTAGGCAAACCAAAGTGAATCCATACATGATGAAAAAATAATTCAGCAGTTATAGTTTTCTTACAAGGCATAAGTATACACATTTTGTTGAAACGATCAACTACTACATATAAATAATCATGTTGCTTTCGAGATTTTGGAAAACCTCCTACAAAATCCATAGAGATGCTCTCCCATGGTCTAGAAGGTACCGGCAAAGGAGTATACAAACCAAGCTTCCTGTTGCTAGGCTTGCTTGTAGCACATAATGAAAAACCTCTTATGAACCTTGAAACAGAATCTACCATGCGAGGCCAATAGCAATACTTCTGTAGATGTGCAACTGTTTTTCTCACACCAAAATGGCCAGCAATAAGAGTAGAATGAGCTTCTCTTATGACATTTATCCTCTCCCCCTGTGGTATACACAACTTACCCAAATGAAACAGCAAATTGTTATGCATGTGATAGTCATTTTCCTCTACATGATTTCCTTTACTCAAGTTAGCATACACATCTTTAAAGTCATCATCAGATGCATATTGTTCTATGTAACTATCATGTACAATTGAATCATTCTTAAGTAAAGTAACAGCACCAATAATAGGCCTTGAAAGCATATCAACAACCTTATTCAAAGTACCTTTCTTGTACCTTATTACCAAATGGAACTGTTGCAAGAAGCCCATCCATCTGAAGTGTCGTGACCGTTGTAACTTGCTTTGTGATTGCAAGTACTGTAAGGGCTGATGGTCGGTATGTATAACAGTTTCTTTGCCCATCAAGTAGTGTTTCCACTTTTTGACGCTTTGTACCAACGCATACAACTCCTTATCATATGTAGGATAATTTACAACAGCACCATTAAAAGTTTCAGAATGAAAAGCAATAGGCTTACCATGTTGTAGAAGAACTGCACCCATAGCATAATCACTAGCATCAGTTTGTATCTCAAATGGCTGTCTCAAATCCTGTAATGCAAGGACTGGAGCTGAACTAATCTTCTCTTTCAAAGATTTGAAAGCTTTTTGCTGCTTGCCTCCCCATTGGAAAGCATGCTTCACACTTGTTACTGCATGCATAGGAGCTGCTATAGAAGAGAAGTTAGAGATAAACTTCCTCCAATATTGAGCTGCACCCAAAAAACTTCTTACCTCTATTACGGATTTGGGAGTAGGCCACTTCACAATAGCCTCAATCTTAGCAGGATCAATTCTCAAAGAACCTCCTCCTACTATGTGTCCCAAATAAACCAAAGAAGTCTTTCCAAATTCACATTTTGACATTTTAAGAAATAACTGATTCTTCTTCAAAACATCAAGTACTTTTCTAACATGCATGACATGATCTTCTCTAGACTTGCTGAAAATTAAGATGTCATCTAAGTAGACAATAACGAAATCATCAAGAAAAGGATGCAAGACATCATCCATTACCCGCATGAAAGTTGCAGGTGCATTGCACAAACCAAACGGAATCACAAGCCACTCAAAGAGTCCTTGTTTGGTTTTAAAGGCTGTCTTCCAAATGTCACTTTCTTCAATTCTTACTTGATGATATCCACTGCGCAAGTCTAGCTTAGTGAAATATCAAGCATCTTTCAGCTGGTCTAGCAAATCATCTATCCTTGGGAGTGGGTAACAATTCTTTACCGTTATCTTGTTCAAGGCCCTGAAATCAACACACATACGCCAAGTGCCATCTTTCTTTGGAATCAATACAATCGGTGACCCACATGGCGAAGTACTTGGCCTATGAAACCCTTGTCCAACAAGTCCTTGATTTGCTTCTTTATTTCAGCATTCTCCATAATAGACATGCAGTGCATGCCTATGTTTAGAAGAGGACAATCTGGATGCAAATGGATTTCATGCTGAATCTCCCTCTTAGGAGGCAAACCTGTTGGCTCCTGAAACATCTCATGATATGCATCAACTACATCATACAAATCTGATTTAAGTTTTGGATCAAAATTGTCAAATGACTAATGATTCACATCAACCTTGGGCTTAATCATAAGAAGAACAAAATTCTTACTTGAATTGACCAGCCTTTTTACCTGTCTTGCATTCACCACCGCTATATTTGTCTTCTTGTGATGAGCTCTAACAATGAACTCCTTGCCATCTTTGAAAAGATGATATTTGTTTTCATGGCGATGAAAGATAGCTTTCCTGTCAAACAAGTAAGGACTTCCCAAAACAATTCCTGCTATATCAAAAGGTACCACATCAAGTTCAGCTGTGTCAATAAAATGTGCAGTAATTGCAAAGCGCAATGTGCACTTTCTTGAAACTTGTAAATTTGCATCCTTGCAAATCCATCCAAGTGGATATGGCTTCGGATGTGGAACGGTCTCAAGTTTAAGCTGCTTGACCAAGTCCTCTGATATAAGGTTTGCTTGTGACCCACTATCAAAAAGTGTGTCAATTTTAGTATGTTTTAAAATCACCCTCACATGAAACAGTTCAATTCTTTCTTCCTCATTAGGAGCTTGTACATGGCAGTTTGAGGTGCAGGTGCTGGCTTGAGTTTCAAATTTTTTTCCCTTCAAGTTTTTCAAACCCATGGCTGTAATTTTGGTTTCATCACCTGAATCTTCCCCTAAATCTTGTGGTGTAGATGTAGTAGCAGCAGTTTTTTGTTTCCCTTTGGATTTGTTAAATTGAGGTCTTTTTTCAAGATATAATTTCCAACAGTTTTTCTCCTCATGGCCTGGTTTAGAACAGTGTTTACAGATCACTTTCTCACTCTCCTATTTGACAGATGCATTCTTTTTGCTCTTTCCCTTGGAGGTTTTCTCTTTGCTTTTCCCCTTGGGGGGCTTGTTTCTACCCTCTTCAAATGTGTTTTTTCCCCTTGCCTCTAAATGGGTAGCTTGGACACAAACCTCGTCCAGGCTAGTAGGGTTAAACATCAAGATGGTGTGTCTAAGGTAGCTATGCAAGCCACTAATGTATTTCAGCAAGGTTTCTTGGGTCTGTAAATCTACCCCTGACAAGAGAGCTCTTCTCCTGAATTCTTGGGTGTAGTCTTGGACACTCTGACCCTTAAGTTGTCTGAAATTTTTCCAATTCATAATGGCCTTCTGCATGTGAGCAAGAGGATAAAACTGTTTTTTAATGGCTAACAGAAATTCAGGCCATGTTAAGGTAACCTTACCAAATTTCTTGATCTCCTCTTTAGTCTTGGCCTCCCACTAGACCAATGCTGCTCCATCCATTCTCAAAGAAGCCAACTGAATCTTTGTGGCATCATCATGCATATTCTGGATCCTCAAGTAAACTTCCAACTGCCTAATCCAGTTATCAAGCTTTTCTACATTCACTTCACCATTAAACATAGGTAATTCGAATTTTACATCAAGCTTCAAAAAAGGACTTTTTCCAGAGGATCTATGCTTATGAACAGAAGAAGACGAAGATGAAGAGGAAGAAGGTGAAGATGGGGGTGGTGGATCACCATTTCCTCCATGTCCTTTCTTGGAATGATCATCATCCTTCTTACCTCCTAAAGAGCCCTCTCCTTCATGTGGATGTTTGGACCCTTCTCCAGCCAATTTCTCATTTCTTTCTTGGTACAATATCCTCACCATTTCAGTGAGGTCCAAGAAAGCCTTTCTGAAGACTCTTTCTTCTTCTCTTGGATCTGTCTCTGTAGGAATTTCTCCTTCATGTTCAGACATCCTTGAAGCTTCTGCTGAGACTCTTGAGGGTGAAATTGAAGGTGGAGGTGATGGCTCTCTAGCCTTCCTTGACTGAGGATTCTCTCGTTCTCTAGTCAATTGTCCTTCCCCTCTTTTAAGTTTCAACCTGGTAAGCATCAATACTTTGCAAGACAGTTAGAAGATCTTTGCACAAAAACCCTGAGCTCTAATACCAACTTGATCTGAATTTGAAACTACTTGAAATTTGTTTGCAAGGTATTCAATTCAGAATTAAACATGTTTAAAAGATTTTCATGTCTTGCAGAAAGAAAACACATGAAATTTTCAGTTGTTCATGACCCATTTAAGCATAGCAGAGTTATTTCCTTTTACTGTTTAACACATTAAAATGAATTTGATCTGCAAAATAAATCAACCACAAATGCAAAAGAAGTTGATAAAGCAATTCACCCCCTCCAGGGCTACGTCTGTTGGGTCCAAAGCTCCCAATCGGGCTTGTCCTTGTTTTTATTAAATGCTCAAATTGAAAATACAGCTGAATAGAAGCATCTATAGGAGAAATAGATGGTAAAAATGGATTCAGAACACTTGAATCCTTCAGGATTGACTATTGGATCACCTGCAATGGATACCTGCAACCCTATATAGTCTTCACAAAACTGGACCCTGGTGGCTCCTAGAACTTTCACGGCTCCAAAACCTCTGCAAATGACCTCAGATGGCTGTAAGACCTGCACCAATGGCTTCAGAAGGTTGAACATACCCAAAATCAAAAAAAAAATCGTCCAAAACCGACTTTCCTAGCCAAGTTATGGCCATTTAAAGTTTCTCCACTTTTTCCCTAGAAAAACTCCAGCTAACTTTAGTTAACTCCAGATAGCTCCGCCATTTATGGCAGGTCCGCCAAATTTGGCGCTCCTGCCAAAATTCCGCCAACTTAACTGCAGTTACATTTAATGTTTGGTGGTTGCCTCGGATTTCGTGCCCGACGGAATATTCCTTTTTTAATTTTTTTTTGAAAAATTAAAATTTCTAATGTTATGGACAAATTCTTCTTTTGCCATAACTTCCTCATACGGCGACCGTTTTTCGAACCGTTTGTGGCGTCGGAATCGGGAAGACGAGAAATTTCCAGTCATTCAACTTTGAACCAGTTCTAAGCACTTTAAATTTTGAGCATTTTACGACACTTAGGACATGAGCACCTGATCAAAAGATCAATCAAGCAAGAGTAGGATCAAGCAACTACAACAGGATTATTTGCAGGTATCGATTTGCATGTGTGATTTCCTTGCTAGATTTTGGCATGCATGGTTATGCATGTGGGTTCTTGTTTCTCTTATTGTCATTAGCATGGCTTTTTCTAGGTGTGACAACATTTTTCAGCCTAGCCTTGCCATTTCTGGATATCCATGGTGTGATGGATTCTCATGTTTTTGCTTGAGCTATATTGTTGGATGGATTCGAAACTGAGTGAGGTGGATCTCAAAAAGAAAGAACACATGGCCTAGTGACCCCTGAACCAGACTGTGGGTTGCGGTAAAGCCATATTTTGTGTTACTTCGGTGGGCCTATGAATCCTCATCCAGTGAATGGTAGGATATACCATAAAGCCTAGAGGTGGGTGCTCTCCATCAAGACTAGGAATCTCGGGATGGGATATAAGGTAAAGCCTGGAGGGTGGAGTCTCAATTGGGCCTAGGAATCCCGGGATGGGATATACAGTAAAGCCCAGAGACTAGTGTCTTGATTATGGCTTAGTGATCTCTAAATCAGTGTGTGGATTGCAGTAAAGCCTAAAGATTAGGAGACAGGAAAATTCCTCATGGTGTAGGTGGAGAAACTCCGGTGGAATCCATGCTTGTTCTAGCCTAGTGATCCAGTGAGAATTATAGTAAAGTCTAGTTCTATTGATGAGGGTGAGATGATGTAACCTCGGGAAGCCCTGGTTGAGTTTTAGTTATGAATCTCACATTCATGCTTCAGATATGGCACAAGGATGATTGGTTGAAGGAAAGATTTGGTTCAACTAATCTATGGTTAGGTGGTTCGTAGAAGTCCCATACTCGGTTGGCTTTTGCATCCATTAATAAGAGTTCCTTTACTTGGTATTTTATGAGAAAATGTATTGGTTCATATGTGGAATTTATGGTTGATGTATCCCTATTATTTATGTTATTTATATGTTGGTTATAAGTATGTTTTATGACAATAATGATGTATGGATTTCATCATTTTTTGATTTGTAAATGAATCAACAATGAATATATGACCTAATAGATGATAATGAAGCTAATGTGATAAGGCATCAATGCTTCCTATCAATTCTTAGATAAGCATGAGACCATTATGCTTAGATCTATTGTTATGACCTGTATATTGCATATTTGTGACATGTTTGACAAAATTTTTGTCATGGCTAGTAGGGGTCTAGTTAAGTATTTGTTCAAATATTTGCATTTGTATCATTGTCTCAATGTTACTTTTCATTCCTGAGGGTTTCATGGAGTTCTGGGCAGTGGCATTAGTCCTAGCCCCGAAAAGGTGGCATAGAATCCAAGGCCGTAGGCTCAGAACTAGCTGAAAAAGACCCTAGTTGCTTGCATGCCCATGTTGTGAGAGAGACTAGAGGACCCCAGTCACTCGCATGCCCATGTTGTGAGAGAGACTAGAGGGCCCCAGTCACATGCATGCCCATGTCATGGGAGCAATTAAGGCTCTAGGGCAGTGAAGTGTCAAGTTCTCTCAGGGGTTGATCACCTAGAAGGGTTGGTTGGCTCTTGTAGGTCCTGTGACATATGCAGAAGGTCATATGGGTTATGTTGTGTTGGTTCCATTTCCTTAACTATACATGAGGAGTTGAATCATATTATAGTAGCCTCTCGTCACATGTTTACCCCAGCGGACTGGTTAACTTGGGTAAATGTGGGAGGAGGGCGTTACAGAGTGGTATCAGAGCGTGGTTCACCACTTGGACTGAATGGGCGGTGTGTTACTCATGCATTCATGTCAGTTTCATATGTGTTTCTTATACTTGTGGTTTATTTACGTGTTGTGTATGCATGGTGTTGGTCATGGTTGCATTTGTGTCGCGATGTAGAAGTTGATAGTGTGTTGTTGGATGTGTTTATCATGAGTACACATTGGTTATCCACTAGTTGTGCATGACAATGTTTGTATGTATCGTGTGTGCATGCATGTTGTACAAATGTTGATTATGCATACATTGACATGGTTGTAGTTGTCAGGCATGAGGTCATGATGTGTGGTTGATATGGTCATGCATTAATGATTGGACTATGGTTAAGGTGATATATGTATGATGTTATGATTATGTTAATACACGTATTTTTCTAATCTAGATGATCTTATATACAACATATCCTCCCCAAAATACGCTGAGGTATGTTGATTATGTTTATATTTTGGTTTAGTTGACATGGTATGTTTGGCAGGAAAGAGATCAAGATGACTAGAAAGATGGTAGATTACAGTTCATGAGATTCTCCCTATGGATCAAATGAGCAACGTGGTGTTGGGAACTCTTCTGACTTAGCAGACACTTTGAGAAGCTTGAAGGAAGAATTAAGAATTTGCAAGGAAGATAGTTACATAATCATGCAAGCATAGGAGAAACAAGCGGAATTCAATGCAATATCCTTCAGAGTTTGTCAGAATTCGAGATATGGGGACCACTTTGGATCGGCCATGGACAAGAGGACAAAACTAATGGGGCATATGGTAGTATATCTCATGGTGGGAACAAGTCGGATAGGGATGACACAATTAGAGATGGCAGGTTCTTGGATACTCTAGATCAAAGAGGTGATTGACACAGTTATTATTCTAGTTCTGGTTCCGAGAGGCACTATGATCGTCATCATTATCGTCCTTACAGGAGGAGTGATAGGGGATATTTTTTGAATGAGTTTAAGAAAGCTAAACCACCTACTTTTGATGGAGATTTGAAGGAGGCAGAGGATTGTTTACTTGGGATGAATAAATTCCTTGAGTTGCATGAGTACACAAAGAATATGAAGGCCATAATAGCTATCTTCAGACTCAAATGGAAAGCAGACATCTAGTGGGAAGATATAAAATGGGTTAGAGACATCAGGACAAAAGAGTTGAGTTGGCATGAATTCAAAATACTTTTCAAGAAGAAGTAATTATCAAAAAGGTATCACGACATTAAGGCCAAAGAATTTTATGAGCTAAAGATGGGATCGATGACAGATGAGTAATATACGACTAAGTTTCTGGAGCTATTGAGATATGTACTCTATCTTGAGGATGAGAAGGCTAAAGTTCAGAGATTTGTTGAAAATGTAGCAAGAAAATTCTTGATTTAATTTTCCCTTTAATTAAATTAGGAGAAAAATTGTAATTCCACAACGTGAGATAACTTGTACCAGTTAACTAGCCCATGGGGCTTTGGATTAACGGTGAATGGGTGCACTGTTAAGGCACTCCTTGCAATAGGTCACTGGTTCAAATCCCTCGTGGGTGCTTACCTACCAAAAAAAAAAAAAACTTGTACCAGTTAACTAAGTTAATTTGACTTTTTTGGCTCAATTAATTCGAGTTGAGGTTCTAACTTGAGTCATGTAGAGTGTCTCCTACTTTATAGGAGCCCTGGTTGAGTTTATTTTGAGTTGCAATTAATTAATTAAGTTTGACTGAGTTAAAGTCAGTTAAACTAGTTCCAACTAATGGAGGAACTAGTAGGAGGTCTAACAGTGAGGTGTTGCTTCATGTGTTTAACCACTTAACTAATAGTTCAATGATAAATAACTCATGCATGTCATATTTGAGAGTTACCCATGAGATTGGAGTTCAAAGGAAGTGTACTATCAGTTGTATAATCATCCAAATTATACAGGTGGCGCATGCAGTCAGAGGAAGGCCTATGATGGATTTCGCAATTCCAATTGAGGAATTTCACTAATTAATAGGGGCTAATTTCTAAGGAAACACCGCAAGGAAATAAGGACTTGGGCTAGCAGAAAATTGGTTAAGTATTGGCAAAGGCTTGTCTAGGAAGCAGTGAGACAGATAGATATAGTGCAAGGTTGCTTGGGCTTGAGCAAATCATTGTAATCTTCTCATATTTTCTTACTAATGGAATATACAAATAGCAGGGGTTTTTAGATGTGGCTTTCCCCAGGAAATCATTATGTAATGTGTTGATTGAATTATTTCTCTTGTATGCTTCTTGATTTCTTGATCGATTAATTATTTTTGTTGATTAGTATAGTAGAATTAAGTGTTTTGTTTTAGAAAATTACATAAGTAGTTTGAATCTACAAGGAATTTCTACAACATTTGTTAGTGGATTTCCATTAGCTTTTAGAGATCGGATTGAGTATGATGAACCTTAGTCACTTGAGGAAGTTATTGGGAAATTGAAGCATTACTATGAGCATTCAAAGCGTAAGAACGAATCTCAGCAAGGATGGAAAGGGAAAGATAAAGGTAAAAGTAAATGGCAACCAAAAAGAACAAGGCCTCATAATGTAGAAGAGAAAGAAAATGTTGCACCATACAAGAATTTCAACGTAGCTAGACAGGGACATGGGTCACAATAGCATAATAGAGGTGATGGTATAGGATAGTTGGAGTGTTAGACATGTGGTAAAGAACAACTTAAGATAGATTGTCCACAAAATCAGGGTGGCAAACCTCAGATCTATAGTGCACAGTAGGCACAAATTGTTGGGGATGTTGGGCAGAGCATTCCTCGTATCTATGCAACGTTGGATAACAAGCAGGTAGAGCACCAAGAAATTGTTATTGAGATGGATGGTAAGCTTTGTGATCAAGTTGTTTCCATTTTGATTGACCCTAGATCTAATTATAGTTATGCTAGTCCTAACCTGGTGGACAAGTGTGGTTTGAATAAAGAAGTGCATGTAGAATCCGAGTTAGTGCAGTTGGCTATAGGTACAAAGAGGGTATATCACTGGGTAAGAGCTTGTGCATTTGGTTTGAATGGTATGCCTACATTAGCACATTTGAATGTGTTTTCGTTTGGTTCATATAGTATGCTATTGAGTATGGACTGTCTATATTTTCATAGGACCAAAGTGGATTGTTATGACAAAAGCCATTGAGTGCTTGGATGACAATGGAGAACATAAAATATTACAGGGTAAGAGGAAGGAAACATCAATTAGAATGGTTACAACTATGTAGGCAAAGTGTAGTCGCAAAAAAGGGTGTGTATTATTTGCAATGCATAATTCTAGTGACAAAGGTAAGGATGTTGAGGATGCGGAGGTATTGAGGAGCTACCCGATCATGTAGTAGTTTCATGATGTGTTTCCAGTAGAGATTTCAGAGTTGTCACCTCACACGGAAGTGGACTTTTCTATTGAGTTGGTACTAGGGGCAGCACTAGCATCAAAGGCACCGTACAGGATGAGCACTCCAGAGTTGGTGGAGTCGTAGTTGCAGTTGAAGGAGATGAATGACAAGGGATACATTAGGCCAATTGTATCACCTTAGGGTGCACTGGTATTTTTTGTGAAGAAGAAGGACGATAATCTCAAGTTATGCATTGATTACAGGCAGTTGAACAAGGTGACCGTCAAGAACAGTTATCTAATGCCGATGATTGATGACTTGTTCAACTAGTTGAAGGGAGTAGTAGTGTTCTAAAAGATTGATTTGAGATCTAGATATCATCGGGTATGCATTAAGGAAGAGGACATATACAAGACAACTTTTCAAACCAGGTATAGGCATTATGAGTTTGTTGTAGCTCCATTTGGTTTGACTAATGCTCCAGCTACCTTTATGTGCTTGATGAATAGTGTGTTGCATCCTTATCTAGAAAAGTTTGTTATTGTGTTCATTGATGACATCTTGATATATTCTAAGAATGAGGAAGAACATGCCAAGCATTTAGCAGCAGTGTTGAGATTGTTAAGAGAGCATTAGTTGTATGCTAAGCTTAGCAAATGCAGTTTCTTTCAGACATAGGTACATTACTTGGGGCATGTGGTCTCCAAGGAAGGTATAGTAGTGGATCCAGAGAAGATAAGGGCTATCATGGAGTGGGAAACTCCTATAAATGTGGAAGAGGTAAGATCATTTATGGGGCTAGCAAGTTACTATAGGAGGTTCATTAGGAACTTCTCTCGGATTGCATATCCTATTACGTCATTGCAGAGGCAAGGTAAGAAATTTGAATGGAAAGAGGAATGTGTAACAAGTTTTGAGCAGTTAAAGAAGTTGTTGACAAATGTTCCAGTGTTAAAGATTGCAAATCCGGACAAGGATTTTGTGGTATGTACAAATTCCTGCAAGAGAGGACTTGGTGGAGTTCTTATGTAGGAAGGACAGGTGGTATGCTATGAATCACGAAAACTAAATGAGCACGAGCATAATTATCCGACACATGATCTTGATCTAGCAGCGATCATTTATGCATTGAAAATGTGGAGGCATTATATTCTTGGTAGGAGGTTTGTATTGATGAGTGATCATATTGGCTTGAGATACTTATTCAATCAGTCAAACTTGAATGCAAGGAAAGCTAGATGGTTGGCCACGATTAGTGAGTTTGACTTTGAGATCAGGTACATCAAGGGTAAGGAGAATAGGGTTGTAGATTCTCTTAGTAGGTGGATACAGGTGAATCATATAGCCGTTATGAGTTCTTATGGGACAGAGTTACAAGATCAGATTTTATAGGCATGTCAGCAGGATGACATGTACACAGAACTTATGCACAGGTTACAACAAAGTACAGGTACAGGTACAATTGATCAGGATGTGGACTATTGTCTTACAACAGATGGCTTGGTCAGATTAAGGGATAGGATATATGTGTCAGACAATTGTGAACTCAAAAATCTCATATTGAGGGAATTTCATTCTAAGTTGTATTCAAGTCACCCAAGATATCAAAAGACATTGACAACAATGAAGAAGTTTTATTATTGGCCAAATCTGAAGAAGGACATGGCAGAGTTTGTGGCTAGATTCTTGGATTTTCAACAGCTAAAGGATGTATGTAAGCATCCAAGTGGACTGCTATAGTCGATTGCGATTCTAGAGTGGAAGTGAGAGGTTATTTCCATGGACTTCATTACAGGTTTGTCGAGGACATCTAGACAACATGATTCTATCATGGTTGTGGTAGACGGGTTGACAAAGATAACGCACTTCATTCGAGTGAAGTCTACTTATTCATCTAGTGATGTAGCACAGGTCTTCATCAAAGATGTGGTCAGATTGCATGGTGTTTTGAAGAAGATTGTGTCATTCAAGGATGCTAAGTTCACTTCCAATTTTGGGAAGGAGTTGTTTGCATGTTTAGGGATAGAGTTGGCCTTCAATACAACTTATCATCTGCAGACATATGGATAGATAGAGAGTTTCAATAGGATACTGGAAGATATGTTGAGGATGTATGTGACGCATCAGCAACAGAGGTGGGAAGAGTATCTTCCACTCATTGAGTTCGCTTATAATAATAGGTATCAAGAATCTCTGAGGGTGAGTCTATTTGAGGCATTGTATGGGCGAAGTTGTAATACGCCCATTAATTAGAGTGATCCAGGTAATAGGGTGTTGATTGGACCAAACATGTTGGAAGAAATGGAACAAGAAATGCAAGTAGGAATCTGAAGACAACACAGGATATACATAAAAGTTATGAAAACCGGAACAGGTTGTTTAAGGAGTTTCAGGTTGGGGAATAGGTGTACTTGCACATCAAGCCGAAGAAGAGCTCCTTGTGAATTGGATCATGTGCCAAGATGGCACCTCGGTTTTGTGGACCTTTAAAGATTCTTGAAAGGATTGGACAAGTCGCCTATTGACTTGCACTGCCTCCAAAAATGAAATTCCATGATGTTTTCCATGTGTCATTGCTTAAGAAATATGTTAAATATGTTGATCATGTGATTGACTGGTATGTATTGTAGGTGGATCCATATGGAGAATTACAGTCGGATCCTCAGTGTATATTCAGAGAAAAATTCTCATGCTTCAGAACTAAGAAATCGAGCAGGTTAAAGTGCAGTGGAAGCACTTTGGGCCTGAGGAAGCTACATGGGAGATGGTGGATCAAATGCGGGCTATGTATCCTTCTCTATTCGATGGTTGAGCGAATGTTTTTGGTATATGCTTTGGTGTGATGTTTTAGTATATGTACATATATATATGGATGTAAATATCACCATGAGTTGTGTTATAAATATCCAATAAGTGGTATGGGTGTCATGTCATTATGGTTGTCACGTTGTTATGTTGTCAGGTTGGTTTGCTTTTTAGCAAGTTGAACATTGTAAATATTGCATCAAGCTAAGTTATAAAGCTTCATGGGTAGTATGTTTTTCTTGCAACCGTTTTTTTGGTTGTAGGTGTCGTTGAACACCGAGGATGGTGTTCCACCAAGGGGGAGGGTTTTGTAACAGCCCTTGTGAAAATTCCATGTAAATAAAGTTAATAAAGGCAAAATAATAACCACGATTATGGGACACTTATTCCAAGCTGAATGATGGGAAAAAAACATCCTAGTGTGGGTGTTCATTTAGTTTATTATGGCTATGAAAATTGGCAAAGGCTTTGAAAAGGCATGACGCATTAATTGACATTATATTTATGAAAATAAAGGCAATTAGGAGAAAAGCAAGGTGAAAGGTCACGGGTTGCATGTGAGGAGGGAAATGAAGGAAAATAATGGAAAATTGAAGAAAATAGGGGTCTTATTAATAAAAGGCTTCTAAGGATCAGTTGGTACCTTTTGTCAGTTCAGTTTTGGAGCTCTCTCCATATTCTCTTTCTCTTTCACTCTTGGACACTTAGAGTTTTCTTGGATCACTTCAACATTGGATCAAGGAAACAAAAGAAGGCGAGAGGAAGTAAAGATCAAGCAAGGAAGAGCAGCATAAAGCAGCTACAACAGGATTATTTGCAGGTATTGATTTGCATGTGTGATTTCCTTACTAGTTTTTGGCATACATGGTTATGCATGTGGTATCTTGTTTCTTTTGTTGTCATTGGCATGGGTTGTACCAGGTGTGACAGTGTCTTTCAGCCTAGCCTTGCCATTTCCAGATAACCTTGGTGTGATGGGTTCTCATGTTTTTGGTTGAGCTGGATTATCAGATGGATTTGAAACTCAGTGAGGTGGATCTCTAAAAGAAAGAACACATGGCCTAGTGACCCCTGAATAAGACTATGGGTTGCGATAAATTTGTATATTGTGTTACCTTGGTGGGCCTATGAATCCTCAATCAGTGAATGGTGGGATATATGGTAAATCCTAGAGGTGTGTGCTCTCCATCTTGCCTAGGAATCCCAGGATGGGATATACGGTAAATCCTAGAGGGTGGAGTCTCAATTAGGCCTAAGAATCCCAGGATGGGATATACAGTAAATCCCAAATACTATTATCTCGATTATGGCCTAGTGATCCTTGAATTGGACTTTGAATTGCAATAAAGCCTAGAGACTAGGAGAAGGGAAAAATCCTCACGATGTAGGTGGAGAAACTCCAGTGGAATCCATGCTTGTTCTAGCCTAGTGATCTGGTGAGGATTGTGGTAAAGCCTAGTTCTATTGATGAGGATGAGTTGGTGTAGCCTCGGGAAGCCCTAGTTGAGTTTTAGTTATGAATCCCACATTCATTCTTTGGATATGGCACGTGGGTGATTGGCTGAAAGAAATATTTGGTTTATCCAATCTATGGTCAGGTGGTTCGTGGAAGTCCCATATCTAGTTGGCTTTGGCATCCATTAATAAGAGTTCCTTTCCTTGGTATTTTATGAGAAAATGTATTATTTCATATGTGGAATGTATGGCTGATGTATCCCTATTATTTTTGTTGTTTATATACTGGTTATGAGTATGTTTTATGACAATAATTGTGTATGGTTTTCATCATGTTTTGATTTGTAAATTAATGAAAAATGAATATATGACATGATAGATGATAATGCAGCTAATGTGATAAGGCATCAATGCTTCTTAGTGATTCTCATATAAGTATGAGACCCCTATGCTCATATCTGTTGTTATGACCATTAGATTGCATATTTGTGACATGTTTGACAGAATGCATGTCATGGCTAGTAGGGGTCAAGTCAAGTCTTTATTCAAATATTTTATTTTTATTATTGTATCAATGTTACTTTTCATTCATGAAGGTTTCATGGAGTTTTGGGCAGTGGCCTGAGTCCTAGCCCTAAAAGGTGGCACAAAATCTGAGGTCACAAGCTCAGAACTAGCTGAAAAAGACCCCAGTTGCTTGCATGGCCATGTTGTGAGAGCGACTGGAGGGCCCTAATCACATGAATTCCCATGTCATGGGAGTGACTAAGGCTCTAGGGCAGTGAAGTGTCAAGTTCTCTCAGGGTTTGATCACCTGGAAGGGTTGGTTGGCTCCTATAGTTCGTGTGACATGTGCAGAAGGTCGGATTGGTTGTGTTGTCTTGGTTTCACTTCCTTACTTGTACATGGGGAGTTGAATTAGATTGTAGTAGCCTCTCATCACATGTTTACCCCGGCAGACTGGTTAACTTAGGTAAATGTGGGAGGAGGGTGTTACTGGTTCCTTATGGTTGTGGGTTGAGTTACTAGTTCCTGGAGCCATTGGTTGGAACAAACGCTCTAGAGCGCTTGAAAAACTTGGGTTCAGTTACTATTCCTGGAGCCACTTGGTTGGAAAAATTATCTAGATCCCTTGGTGGGTTGAGTTACTAGTCCTGGAGCCTTGGTTAGACAAACGCTCTAGAGCCCTCGAAGTTTGTGGGTTGAGTTATTAGTTCATGGAGCCACAGTTGGGACAAATGCTCTAGAGCCTTGCATAGCTTGGGTAGAGACTGATCTGGTTGGTGTCAATGATGTCCGACCGTGAGGTAGAATCATTGGTTGAGGGTTGAGGTGGTTTAGCCTCTGGAAGTCCCCGTTTGGTTTTTTTTGGTTTATTCCATGAGATCCCACATTCATGCTTGGGATATGGTGTAAGGGTGATTGGCTAAAAGAGAGATTTGGTTCAGCCTAATCTATGGTTGGGTGGTACATGGAAGTCCCTGACTTGGTTGGATTTTGCATATGTTAATAAGAGTTATTTTCCTCTTGTATTACCATGAGCAATTTTACTTCTTATTATGTGGCTTGATGGTTGGTTTATCATGGTGTATATGTTGTTCATTTATTGATTATGTGTTGGTTGTATGATGTATATTGGCTATGGATCTTGATGTGTTTTGATTTGTTGATGAATGGCTAATGAATGCATGAGTTAATAAATGTTATTGCAACTATTATGAGAGAGCATTATATATTCTTGACAATTCTCATATAAGTATTAGACCCTTATGTTTAAATATGAATTCATGACTTGTAGGTTACATGTTCACCATGTGTTTGATGAAATGATTGTCATGGCTAGGCCTAATTAGGTCAATTCTTTGATCATGTTTTGTGTTAGAGGATCTGTCCTTGTGTCATTTATTGTTTTGAAAAATCTCATCAAGTTCTAGGTAGTGGTCTAGAGGCTAACCCTGAAAAGGTGGCTCTGATTCCTAGGTCGCAGGTTCAGAACTGAGAAATATGGGTTGTAGTCACTTGAAGGCAATGTTATGCATGTTACTAGAGGGTTATAGTGGCTAGCTTGTAGGATTGTGCATGTGTATTAGAGTCCAGCTCTTGGCCACCTAAGGTGGTTACTCAACCTCTGAGTGACTAGTAACCCCTGTAGGATGTGTTGATATGTCATTTTGTTTTCTGCGTTCGGCCCCACTTCCTTAATGGGACTTAGGAGGTCGGGTCATATCATAGTAGCTCCTCCTCTCATGTTTACCCTATCAGGCCAATGAAACTGGGTAGATATGGGATGGGTAGTTACATGTTGATTCATGGTTTGTATGAGTCCTCGATGAATGGACCACTTATGAGGTACACCCATGTCTCTCAACCTCGATGGTCACATGTACAAGTGCGTCCCTCTCAGGCATGGTAGGTAAAGGCATATCGCCTTCCTAGCTACCTCCAATATCCATCGACAACCAGAACCAAGAATGTCAAATAGAAAACATAAATGTGAAATAAAGGATGAAGGGATATAACATGCCAAGACAGATCCCACGCCCAAAGTGATTGGTACCGAAAGGATCCACCCTAACAGCTAGGTGGCAAAGAAATAGTACCAGAGAAACAATCAAAAGGGTCTCCAAGGAATAAAGGAAAAGAAACCTATGGATCCATTGACCTATAAATTAATGAGAGACATGTAAGTAAATCTCAAAGAAACAATCCAATCCACCCACCAAGGATGACAAGACCTCAACCAAATATCATGAAAGAGAATTAATCCCTCAAAGAGAGTACACCAACCCCCTCCACCCCAATGAATCTACAATGTTCACCTAGAGTGCCAGAGGAGAGAAGGAAATTCAAAAATTTTAACACAACTATTGTTGGAGAGAAAAAATGACCAAAATCCATAAATGAATTGCCAATGTAACAAAAGAGATACAACTTCCCAATTTCAGCCCATCCAAATGATGATTCACTAATGATGAAAATAATATCGACATTGTATCAACCCCAAAGCTGGCAACAACTCATCCTAAAAAGCCTCCTTAATGGAGAAATGCAAATACCTACTAAAACTATACGAGCATCACATAAGATCGTCTGAGAAAACAAGAGACACCATCATCAAAGTGTTCAGTAATGTATATCTAATACTAATGATGAATCAACCCTAAGGCCACCTACATCCCAACATATAGACATCCTCCATTATGGAGAAATGAAAATTAAACGTTGCTAGTCGAGCATCACAGAAGCCCATCCGATGAGAGGATAAGGAAGTTTTTTATGAAAACATATGCAAACTTCCACAAAACAAACTTCCACACCAGATAATAAATACCACCAATCCAGTATTCTAGAGATGCCTTATCAAAAAATAAGCACACCACTGAAATCTGTAAGACCAACACAACACACCACTCTCACCACTCCTCGCTTTGCTACTCCTTTGTTATACCTTCAACTCCACCACCATTGCCATTGTCAATGCCCTGTAGGTCAAAGGCTACAAACTACTCATCTTTAGCTCCAACTACACCAACACCGACTGCACCAACACTAGCACCACCAACATCTCCAGCCGAAACTCATCACTCTTCTCCTAAAAATATGCAACCTTTCAACACTAGCATGCTACTTACAAAAAGGAAGAAATTGCATAGCCATTGAAAATGACCCACTAGAGTGCAATTATATTCATCAAAGAATCGATGTTATTAAAGTTATTCCAGATGCAATGCAAGAGGCCGATTTGAGGAAATAAGATTTTAATGATTCATGTGTAGCAAAAATTCAAAGGAACTTCAACCACTATTAGATGAATTAATTGAAAGGAATACTTTAGGAGATTCGTGGAGCCATAGTCTATTTATTATACGTTTTGGAGGTTTTCCAGATATATTTTCTAGTTGAATTTTCCCAAAATCCAATAGTGATTTGATGGAATCACAAGTTTCATTTGTGAACTCTCCAAAATTCCAGTCCCCCAAGGTTTTTTCATTGTGCTAAATCCACATATATAGGAAAAAACACATTTTAAACAACAAATGATGA
The DNA here is from genome assembly GCA_031772625.1 of Pinus tabuliformis. Taxonomy (NCBI): domain Eukaryota; kingdom Viridiplantae; phylum Streptophyta; class Pinopsida; order Pinales; family Pinaceae; genus Pinus; species Pinus tabuliformis. The sequence continues at coordinate 329,962,386 of CM062805.1, read as the reverse complement.
TGATTTGACAAAAAAGTGTTTTGTTGGATTCTGGCCAAAAACTCCAAAATGTATAATAGTTAGACAACGCCATTTACAGATATCTGAAGATCCAATGGGAGAGGAAAATGACCTAATGAAAGCACAAAATAACATGGAAGAAAATGATAATGAAGTTCTTCAAGATGATGAATTTGGCTTATATGATATTGTTGATTAATTTTAAGTTATGCTTGAAAAACAAGCTCAATTTTGGAAACTATTAATAAGTTATACTTGTAATGTTTTGACTTTGAGATTTTATTATAAGAATAAGTATTAATTTATTGTTGTTTTAGGATTAATATTTTTATTATATTATTTTTATTTTTACAACTTATCTAAGTAGGCGATGCTTTTGCCTAGACGACTATTTTCTCGTCGAAATCCTACGAATTTCTTTTCATAAAATCTAAAAATGGTATGAACCAGGTGGATATTGGTGGCCACCCGCCAATTCCACTTGGACCCCCACCATTGCTTCTTTTAGTTTTTCAGTTTCCTAATTATAGCACATTTTACTATTTTTAGCAGTTTTTCGAGTCCTAAACTTCCGGAGGTGTTTTGAGGCCCTAAACGACGTTTTTTTGGAAATCTACAGCCAGCGATTATTTTTTTGAGATCATCTTTTCCATCATATCCTCGGAGAGATATTTCCAACGGGTTATCATGCACGTCAAATGGAGATAATATGACCAAGTCACGACCCTGGGAAATTGGCTGTCTAACTCACCCCAACGGGGCCCATAAACTCTTGGTGTTACATCTCCTTGGATTAGGGTTTTGGTTGTTTAGGGTTTGCTCTTATTGTTCAATAATAAAAAGGCCCTTGAGCCTCATTGTAAGGCATTTCAGAGGCATGTAGCCACCACATCTCTTCTCAAAGATAAGCTACCATCGCCCTAGCTGGCTTATTTCCATTTCTGTTTGTAAGCATATTTCAGTAATTTACATTAATGAAATGAAGTATTATTTCTGCTGCATCTCTATGTTTATCGTTATCTTTGTAATTTGTTGTATTCCTATTTAAAATCCAGATTAGTGGTATCAGATCGGTCTACTTTTTTTCTCTGTTTTTCTTTGCATGTCCCCAACAAGGTCGGGATATAAGGAGCTAGGGCTCGAACTAGTCGAACCTTTGCAAGACCAGCCTCGCAAATCCCGACGGCCTCCCATGGCAGATGAAAAGAAAGATGAGGGGGCTAGAGATCCTATCAAAATCTTGCTCGAAGAAGCCCTCAAGCGACAAAGGAACACAATGATGGACAGCGTTGCCCAGATCCTTCAGCAGCTACCCAGGGGCGACGCATCAGCTTCCACCAACTACTCTGGAAACGCCACACCGTTTAAGCTACAAGTATTTTGAAATCCCCATATTTGAGGGTCAAATAGACGCAGATGTCGTCGATAAACAGTTAAATCTTCTGGAGGGTTATTTTTCTATTCATGATTTTTCAAGTCGGGAAAATATTATTTTCGCTCTTCTCAAAGCAGCCCCCCACATCAAGGACTAGTGGGAAACCTACTGCGAGAAAAAGGATGAAAGTACAGGCTCACTATTTTCAGCCGCACCCACTTGGAATTCATTCCAGGATGCCATCAAGGAGAAGTACTACCCTGTCTGAAGCTATGAGGATCAATACATAAAGTGGATCACGCTGCTGTTGGCATTATGATACAAGTGTTGTCCTTGATGGCAACTCACTCAGAGGTATGATACAGGTGTTAACTCACTAAGATGACAGATCACAGTGTAGCAGGTAAAGAGAGAGGTATACATAGGTTAACCTTGATGAAAGTGCGTATACACGCGGGTTAGCAGAACAAAAGGCGCGTACACGTACGCACACAGGTTCACAAAAGGAAAGGCGCATACAGGTTGGAAACCATGGTTTTGGTCCGTGGTATTTGGTCCATGGTATTTTGGTATTAGTCCATGGTATTTGATCCAAAGTGTCGATCTCAGGTAGTGGGTCCAAGGTATTGGTTCAACATGGTTTTGGACCATGGTACTGAGAGAAGCCTAAACCTATATAAGGAGAAGATCATTAGGCCAAGATGATGGAGGGGGCAACTGATGAATATCTGATGAAGTGTGAGATCCAGATGCTGGTTATGGGTTGGTGATGCCTTGCTTGATCTGAACCAAGGTTGCACTCATGTGGAGGATGATGAATGATGGAAAAGGATCTTAAGGCTTGGAATGATTATCATTATATGGTTTGACTATGGATAGACTAGATCTATTGACGCATGTTTATTGTACGTTATGATCTGGGTATGACTAATGTCTCGAACAGCTGCAAAGTTATGAGTAAATATTTGCAGATCTGTACGTGGGTTGGCTTTGGTAAAAGTGCGTATGTACGCGGGTTTGGTTCATCATAGTAGCGTATGCATTATATTTGAAGTTGCAGTTGGATCTGATTATTGTTGTAGAGTTCTGTTGTCTATTTTGTGTTCTGGTGACTGTGTTGTTGACAGGGTTTCAGTGTTTCAGTATTAGGTGATTCAGAGATCAGTGATGCAGGGGTAATTGATGGGTGTCTTGCAGTGGTGATTATTTTGTATTTATGGATCTAGTCTGAAAATTTATGAAACGTGGTCCCTGGATGATCGTAGAGTTCAGTATGCCGGCGCCTACGTACTGGTAAACATATTGGCTAGTACAAGAGCTAGGGGGTTGTAGCTCCCTTCCAAGAACAGCTAGAAAACGAGTGAAGGTTGGAGCCTTTAGTAGGCCGACGCCTACGTACTAGTAAATGGATCAGCTAGTACAAGAGCTAAGAAGGTTGTAGCCTTCTGCAGGTAGAAGCCTCCGTACTGGTATAAGACTGCACCATTACTATTGTAAAAAGAAGTTTCATATTAAAGGAAGATAGAGACAAATTGCAGCAGGTGGTTTTCACCCACATTGGGTTTCCACCTTATATCATGGTATTCATGTGTGCTCCTTATGTGTGATGATCTGTTCTATTTTACTGCACTTGTTTACTGTTGATATGGTTAATAATGTTCTGATGCATTCGTTGAAGATCAACTAACTGAATCATAAGTTTACTGGATATACGCTAGTTGCATTAATCACAGTTGCGTATATACGCGGGTATATGAATCTGAGTATGAAAATGAAAAGATTATTGATTTGCTAATACTGATTCACCCCCCCCCCCCCCTCTCAGTATTATTTCCAACAATTGGTATCAGAGCAGGTCCTTTGGCAGAAGCTTGATCGCTTGAAGGAGATCCGTAGAAAAATGGGAAAGAAAGTGCGTCAAAAGAAGAAAACAGCTCAAAGGAACAATGACAGCCTGTTGTTGAGTGGAAGCAAGTATTCAGATCCTGAACCACCTCAGATTGAAGATGGACAAGCAAATGAAGCATCAGATAAAATCATAGATTAACAAGATCTACCTAGAAAAAGGGAGTGCCCTCAAAGAAGAAATTATCAACTTAAAAGCTCAGTTGGAATGTGCCTCCAGAGTACGACAAATGCTGCAGATGTTGAATAAAGAGCAAGAAAATAAGATTCTCAAGCTAAGGCAACAAGTGGAAGAAGGAAGAAAGTCTAAAGAAACTTTGACGAAGCAATGTTTGGAAAAGGAAGAACAACATCAAGTTGAGGTAAATATCTTGAAAGGTAAATTAGAAGAAAAAGATAAACTATTACGATTTCAAGATAGTACTAAGATCTTGGATGATATTCTTAGTAGTCAAAGGTCTCCTGCTATCAAAACTGGTCTTGGTTTTCATGAATCTGTTGAAGGTGAATCTAGTTCACAAAGTAAGACAAGGAACTCTAATGAGAAATCTAAAATGATCAATAAGGAGATGAGAAGACAACCCCATCATAGGAAAGAAATTCCTCAAATAAATTCTTTAGCTCCTAATTGTGAAAGTAATAGACGATTATTTCCTCCGATGAATAATGTTAAATGTTATATATGTCATAATCTTGGACATGTCGCAGCCAGATGCAGAAGTAGAATGGTTCAAGACCGTCACACAGAAAGATCATCACGTTCCAGGTACTTCAAGGGATATTGTTTTGCTTGCAGTATGTTTGGTCACAAAGTTGTTGATTGCTACAGAAGAAATATGAAACATGTAAGATGTTATGCATGTAACAAGCTTGGTCACATAGCAAAGGAATGCAGGAGAAGATTTTGGGCACCATACCAAAAGGAGAAAACATCATTACAGTTGAAGATATGGAAGAAAAAGGAAGTACAACCAGAAAGAGGTGGCATAGCAGAGTACACAGACATGACAGACTCAGAGGAAGCTGAAAATGTGGAACCTCTGTGTTCTAAATCTCATACGCATGTTTCATGAAGACAAGTCGCGTATATACGCGAGTTAGACGCTGCACAGTCGCGTATATGATGTTCTGAAGAAAAGCAACAGTACAGAAGTCTGATAATGGTTCAGTCACTGTTTAATGATGGCATGGCACAGGCTCAGGGGGAGCATATACTTAAATAATGCATTGTTGGCATTTTGATGAGAAGTCTTTGGTGATGATGCTTATGTAGCTAAATGATACATCTTGCTACTTATTGTTGGTCGGTCAAAAGAATGGTATTGCAGGTTACAGGTCTGGTGCAGATCATACATGGTGTATGATAGTTGTTGATCATGATCTTGATTAGATTGCTGGTCCTTGTTTTGTTACCCCACTATGCATGGGATGGATGATGTAATGGTTCTTGTTGTTGAGTCATGTATATGTACTTGGTTGTCATGTGTAAACAATTGGTATATCCCCACTTGGTTGGGTGGATGAGTTTAAAATGGTGTATTCCCACTTGGTTGGGAGATTGATGTATGTATAGAGTCATGTTATGCTTTTGCAGACCTTGCATGTGCTCAGGGGGAGCATGGACAGATTGGTACATCTCGGCATATACAAAGGGGGAGCTCAATCAGAGATTTCAGCAGATACTCAGGGGGAGCATGGACAGCAGAGAGTATATCAAGAAGAGAATATCTTGGTCAGCCCTTTTCCCTTGATGTCAAAGGGGGAGAGTGACTTGGTGTGGTGGTTGCCATCAAGTACAAAGGGGGAGATTGTTGGCATTATGATACAAGTGTTGTCCCTGATGGCAACTCACTCAGAGGTATGACACAAGTGTTAACTCACTCAAATAACAGATCATAGTGCAGCAGGTAAAGAGAGAGGTATACGCAGGTTAACCTTGATGAAAGTGCATATACACGCGGGTTAGTGGAACAAAAGAAGCGTACACGTACACACGCAGGTTCACAGAAGGAAAGGCATGTACAGGTTGGAAACCATGGTTTTGGTCCGTGGTATTTGGTCCATGGTATTTTAGTATTAGTCCATGGTATTTGGTCCGAAGTGTCGACCCCAGGTAGTGGGTCCAAGGTATTGGTTCAACATGGTTTTGGACCATGGTATTGAGAGAAGCCTAAACCTATATAAGGAGAAGATCATTAGGCCAAGATGATGGAGTGGGCAACTGATGAATATTTGATGAAGTGTGAGATCCAGATGCTGGTTATGGGTTGGTGATGCCTTGCTTGATCTGAACCAAGGTTGCACTCATGTGGAGGATGATGAACGTGTTGGAAATAATACTGAGAGGGGGGGGTGAATCAGTATTATCATATTAATAAAACTTTTTCATTTCCATAATCAGATTCATATATGCTACTTCCACAACTTCTTATGATTAAGTTAATCGATCTTCAATGAGTGCATTAGAACATTATCAACCATATTATCAGTTAACAGATGCAGTAACATAAAGTAGATCATCACACATAAGGCACACACATGAACACAATGATGTAAGGTGGAAACCCAATGCGGGAGAAAAACCACCTGCTGCAAGTCATCTCAATCTTCTTCTTAATAAGAAAATTCTTTTACAATATTTGTACTGGTGCAGCCTTATACCAGTACGGGAACTACAACCCCCTTTGCTCTTGTACTAGCTGATCCATTTACTAGTACGCAGGCTACTACCTGTTACAATGCTCCAAAGATTTCCTTTAGCTCTTGTACTAGCTTAGATACTAGTACGTAGGCGCCGACCTACAATCTTCTCTCCTTCAAGTACCACGTTTCATCAATTTTCATACTGGATACACTAAAGCACAACCCATAAACTGAAAGGCCACATTTCATCCAATTTTCATACTGGACCCAACAACAACATTGAAGCTCAAACAACCTTCTGAAACACCCAATCAACTAAAATAACCAGATCAACAATAATAGGACCAAACCCGGAATACAACAATGATAAACAAAGATTTTAAGAGAAGGAAGCACCCTGCTCAACTGCTAGCCTGAGTCCGGACTCACCCTACTCAACTGCTAGCCTGAGTCCCGGACTCACCCTGCTCAACTGCTGGCCTGAGTCCCTGGACGCACCCTGCTAAACTGCTAGCCTGCGTCCCTCGCACTGAGTCTACTGAACTGCCTGCGTCCCGGCGCACCTGAACCCTTCTGCGCCTGCGTCCGGCGCACCTGAAACTCTTCGCTCCTGCGTCCCGGACGCACCTGAACCTTACTGCACCTGCATCCCTCCGGGTGATCCGGATTTAAACAGGAACGCAATAGATTATAGAGATAACCATAAATACAGAAATGCAATAACCATAAACACAGAGATGCAGCGGAAATAATGCTTCATTTCATTAGTGGAAAATACTGAATACAACCAGAAATGGAAAGAAACCAGCTAGGGCGATGGTAGCTATCTCTGAGAAGAGATGTGCGGCTACATGCCTCTGAACTGTTCCGAACTGTGTTACAATGAGGCTCGAAGGCCTATTTATTGTTGAGAAACAATGGAAAACCCTTCACATCCCGAAACCTAACCCTTGGAAGATGAAACGCCAAATTGTGGGCCCCGTTTGGGTAAATTGGTACATCAATTTCCCGGGGTCGTAACTTTGGCATATGATCTTCGTTTGACGCGCACGATAGCTCGTTAGAAAGATCTATCCGAGTACTACCACTTTGGGAGGCAACATCAGTCCATGGACTCATGTTGCCCCAGATTCCCAAAAAAACGTCGTTTAGGGCCTCAAAACGGCTCCGGAAGTTCAGGGCCCGAAAAACTGCTAAAAATAGTAAATTGTGCTACAATTTAGGAAACTGAAAAGACTGAAAGAGATAGTTGTGAGGGTCCAAATGGGTTGGTGGGTGGCCACCAACATCCACCTGGATCATTCCTCCCCCCTTAGGAAGCAATGGTCCCCATTGCGTTGAGTTCCTCCATCTGCTGAACTTGTCCTGCAATCTCTGATGTGTCCAGTGATGGTGGGAAGCATGGTCGACGATGGTCCACATTGAACACTCGGTGCAAGCGAAGGAATGGAGGAATGCTGTGCTCCAAAGCATTGTTCCCCATAGCCTTGGTACTGCTGTAATGACCATGTCGGAGTGATTTGAGCTTCTGATGGGTTCTGGTAAGGCGTTCTCTCTGTCGATGCAACCAGACTTTGTTGCCCACCTGAAACTTGTGTGGTACCCATGTGGGTGAGGAGAAGTTGTTCCTGTGTTTTGTCATGACCGTATCCCTTTGCTGCTGCTGCTGCATGAAGGAACCCTTTACAGGGGTCATGGATGTAACAACAATCTTCCCCTTATTTTGGGAGTGAACCAGACAAATGAATTTCCTGGTCTGCGATATGAGTTTGCTGCCTTTCTTAGCAGTGATCAAAGATGTGGCAGTAGGTGGAGCTACCTCTGGTATCCTGTATAATGAATCACCCAAAGAAATAATGACAGCGCGAGGCCTTGACTCATACACAGCATGTCGCCTCCACAAGTATGGCTGGCCTAATAATACATCACAAACATCCAGAGGTGTAACATCACACAATACCTCGTCTGTGAAGGGCTTGATGCTGTATGGAAGGCGGCACTGCTGGCGAACTTTCAGATCTCGTCCTTCATGAAGCCACCCGATATTGTATGGCTGCGGGTGCGGTGTAGTCAGTAGGCCCAACCGCTTCACGACCTCTGCTGAAACCAGGTTCTTTTGGCTACCACTGTCGACAATGAATCGCAGCGGTGAACCCTTCACCCACATCTGTGAGTGGAAAAGACGCTCCCCTTCCTCTGGATCTGCAAGTTCATTCTTCTGTATCTTGGCAGTGGCAACAGTGGCGCTGGGATCCGCATCAATGATCTGCTTCCCTTTGCCATTCCCCTTGTCGGGTTCTGGCTCAGGGTCGGAACATGCATCTGATTCGGAAGCCTTCAACTCAGCCACCAGCGACTGCTTGGTCCGACACTCACTGGTGTTATGAGTGGGACTCTTGTGGAACTCACACCACTTCCCTGTGTCCTTCTTCGGCTTCATGGTGTTGTTCTTTTCTTGCGGCTTCGACGGGTTGTCTTGGGTCACCCCGCCTTGGCTTTGTCCTTTGGGCTTCGGATTTGCAGATCCAAAGTCTCGCTTCTTCTGTTTGAACTTTTGCTCGATTTTGACAGCGTATCGGTATGCTGTGCCGAGTGAGGAGATGTTCAAGAACACCATCTCTTCCTGGATGTATTTGTGTAGGCAGCCACGGTATTTGAGTACCAGATGCAGCTCAGAATCTTTGATACCCAACTGTGTGCGAAGGGTGTGAAAAATGTTTGTGAACTCTGGCACATCTTGGTCTCGTCCCTGCCACAGTGTGGTCCATTTGATGTATTTGTCCTCATAGCTTCCAACAGGGTAGTACTGCTCCTTGATGGCATCCCGAAAGTCATTCCAAGTGGGTGCGGCTGAAAATAGTGAGCCTATACTTTCATCCTTTTGCTCGCAGTAGGTTTCCCACCAGTCTTTGACGTGGGGGGCTGCTTTGAGAAGAGCGAAAACAATCTTTTCCCGAATTGAAAATTCATGAACAGAAAAATACCCATCTAGCAGATTTAACCATTTGTCTACGGCATCTGCGTCTATTTGACCCTTGAAAATGGGGATTTCAAAATTAACTTGTACCTTGAACGGTGTGGCGTTTCCAGAGTCGCTGTTGGAAGCCGATGCGTCGCCTCTGGGTAGCCGCTGAAGGATCTGCGCAAAGCTATCCATCATCGCGTTCCTTTGCCGCTCGAGCGCTTCTTCGAGCAAGATTTTGATAGGATCTCCTGCCCCCTCGTCTTTCTTCTCATCCGCCATGGGAGGCCGTCGGGATTTGCGAGGCTGGTCTTGCAAAGGTTCGACCAGTTCAAGCCCTAACTCCTTATATCCCGACCTCGTTGGGGACATGCAAAGAAAAACAGAGAAAAAGCAGACCGCTCTGATACCACTGATCCGGATTTAAACAGGAACGCAATAGATTATAGAGATAACCATAAATACAGAAATGCAATAACCATAAACACAGAGATGCAGCGGAAATAATGCTTCATTTCATTAGTGGAAAATACTGAATACAACCAGAAATGGAAAGAAACCAGCTAGGGCGATGGTAGCTATCTTTGAGAAGAGATGTGCGGCTACATGCCTTTGAACTGTTCCGAACTGTGTTACAATGAGGCTCAAAGGCCTATTTATTGTTGAGAAACAATGGAAAACCCTTCACATCCCAAAACCTAACCCTTGGAAGATGAAACGCCAAATTGTGGGCCCCGTTTGGGTAAATTGGTACATCAATTTCCCGGGGTCGTAACTTTGGCATATGATCTCCATTTGACGCACACGATAGCTCGTTAGAAAGATCTATCCGAGTACTACCACTTTGGGAGACAACATGAGTCCATGGACTCATGTTGCCCTAGATTCCCAAAAAAACGTCGTTTAGGGCCTCAAAATGGCTCCGGAAGTTCAGGACCCGAAAAACTGCTAAAAATAGTAAATTGTGCTACAATTTAGGAAACTGAAAAGACTGAAAGAGACAGTTGTGAGGGTCCAAATGGGTTGGTGGGTGGCCACCAACATCCACCTGGATCACCGGGCATAGATGATTTAAAGACTTTAGAAGTAACCCAGACAATCAGATCCACAGATCTGAACATGCGCCAAGAGATCTCGGTCCATTAATAGATTCGCCTTCATTAGATCTAGACCAGATCTCACCTCATAAGATATTCAACAAAAGACATTACTCAATCCAAATGAACTCCTTTGCTTTATATAGGCAAGCTCCTCCCCAAAACATGGAACAATACCACGAGCCGACACCATAGAAACACAAAACCATCGGCTAGATACCACACAAGAAACCCCCACATGCTTTTTCTCTGCCTTGAAATGTGTGCACTGGGTGGACGCACCCCCTGAACGGCTGGCCAGCGTCGCTGGACGCGGACCCTACATGGTGTACCTGCGGGTACGCACCTCCTGAACTGGCTTCCTGCGTCCTTCATAATTTTTCAATAAAATGAGAGCTGATCATCAACTTCTGCTGCTGACTTGAAGAATAGTGAACTACCACCTGAATGGGTTGCCATCAAGGACAACACTTTAGCCATAATGCCAACAATCTCCCCCTTTGGACTTGATGGCAAAGCTTACTAAGAACTTGCCATTTGATTCCTTTGAGTTGTCCTGCATCTATGTATTATGTTACACTCTTCTGAATGTATATAAGTGAGAAGGTCTTCTATGAGGGGGGGTTGCCATCAAGTACAACACATGCATCATAATGCCAACAATCTCCCCCTTTGGACTTGATGGCAACAATACCAGATCACTCTCCCCCTTTGACATCAAGGGCAAAGGGGTATGCTCCCCCTAAGAACATGCTCCCTTTGACTATAAACCAGATCTGCTGAAGTCTCTGAATGAGCTCCCCCTTTGAATATGACATGGTGCTCCAATCTGATAATGGTCTTTCTGAGAACAAGTTGAGATGTCTGCTCTGCTATATAGTGCTGTTCATGCTCAAGCTCCCCCTGACTGTAAGCAAGGTCTGCAAAAAGATGTTCTACAAGAAGAACATGACTCTATAAAATACATACATCCATCACCCATCACAATAAGGATCATCCATCCAACCAAGTGGGAATACATCAGAAATATGAAAACCAAATACATTACATCTTCATCCTATGCATAGTGGGGGGACATAGGCCGTTACATGACCTGAAGAGATGACGATAATAGATAGACTATTACAACATGAGTCTTGCTACGATCTTCCAAACATCTAAAGATCATGACAAACAACAGCACTGTATAATCTGCTCCATAGTATCTATCAACATCAACTCATAACCATCCAGATCTACATGAATCAAGAGCCATCAAATGAAAGCATCAGCATCAATCAACATATGTATGAATAATCATCCCTGTATCCAGCCAACAATCCTCATCCATTTGTGCCAAGAAAGAAATCATGCATCTTGCCCATGTCAACATCATCATGAAATGCATATGAGTAACTCATCATCATCATGTCTCCAACAATGCGACTTTGAATAATCATCCACGAAATCAGCCAACCTCATCCATATATGTGCCAAGGATAATAAAGACTTCATGCAAGCATCATTAGAGAATCAACCATACATCTGATCATGTGACCAACTCATAATAGCAAGATGAATCATAAGCATTGTCACCAAGGACCATAATGCCAACAATGAATTTAGGACATATGCTCCCCCTGAACCAGTGCCATCTGTTAAATCTGATCATGCATATCAAGAAGAAACAGCCAATAAATGCTTTGAGACAGGAACGCACTTTATCTTCTGCTGCGCTGCGTCCTGTTGCTGCAGGGACGCACCCAAAAACACTATCGCGCCGCGTACTTTTACTCAGGGACGCACCCAAAATTACTATCGCGCCGCGTCCTTTTGCTTCAGGGACGCACCTGATCCTCAGTCGCTCTGCGTCCCCACGCAGATCTTCAGTTACTGAACTGCGTCCTGGACGCACCTGGACTTGGTCTGGCCTGCGTCCGCACGCAGGTCTCCTGTTACTGCACTGCGTCCTGTACTTTCAGCTTCCTCTGATTCTGGTATGTCTGTACATTGTACTGTGCCATCCTTTTCTGACTGTACTTCCTTTTTCCTCCATATCTTCAAGCGTGATGATGAGATTTTCTCCTTTTGATATGGTGCCCAAACTTTGTTCCTGCATTCCTTGGCTATATGTCCAAGCTTGTTACATGCATAACATCTTACATGTTTCATATTCCTCCTGTAACAATCAGTAGCTTTGTGACCAAACATATTGCAAGCAAAGCAATATCCATAAAAGTACCTCGATTGAGATGACCTTTCTGCATAATGGTCTTGAACTCTTCTTCTTCTACATCTAGCTGCAACATGTCCAAGATTATGACATACATAGCATTCAACATTATTCATAGGAGGAGTAAAGGATTTTCTTTGAGGAATCTCTTTCCTTGGTTGATGATGAGATTGATCTTTCACTTCTTCGTTGATCACCTTAGATTTCCTTTTAGAGTTTCTTGCCTCACCTTGTGAACTAGATTCACCTTCAACAGATTCATGGAAACCAAGACCAGTCTTTATAGTAGGGGACCTTTGACTACTAAGAATATCATCCAATACTTTAGAGCTATCTTGAAATCGTAAAAGCTTATCCTTTTCTTCTAGTTTACCTTTCAAGATATTTACCTCAACCTGAAGCTGTTCTTCCTTTTCAAGAGATTTCTTTTTCAAAACTTCTTCAGCTTTCATTTGTTCCCTTAGTTTGAGAATCTCCTTTTCTTGTTCTTCATTCAGATCCTGCTGCATTTGACGAACTCGGAAGGCACATTCCAGTTGAGATTTTAAGCTGGTGACTTCGTTTTCTTGTTTTGCAATAGCTTGGAGTAGATCTGTATTCTGCTTCTTTGATTCATCAAGATCTCCTTTTAGTGAGAGGATTGTAGCTTCAAGATTTTCATAGTAGCTGGATCTATCTTTGAGTTTCTTGATGGTTGTGCTTCTTTCGTTGACTTCTTTTCTTAATGATGTCACTTCATGCTGCAATTTTTGACATTGGTCTTCCTTGTCCTTGAGTAGCTTTCTTACCTTGTTTCCTTCTTCTAGTTGTGCCCTTAGTTTGGTAGCTTCTTCTTTGAAATCACATTCCTTTTTGTTTAATAGATCTTGTTGATCTCTAATTTTGTCTGTCAGCCTTTTAAATTCTGCCTCTATTTGATATCTTTCTTGTTCACCCATAAGAGCAAATTCAGTAGTTTCGCTATCACTTTCATCTCTTTCACAAGGAAATATAGCTGGAACATCAGAGGATAACACATTCATACCTGATAATGACTCTGAATCTGATTTTGAATCTGAAGAGCTTCTTATGCCTAATCCCTAATCGATTCTTCCACTGTCATAGTTCTTCTGAGATGACTTCTTTTTCTTATTAGCTTTCTTCTTAAGCTTCTTTCCCATTGTTCCACGGATCTCCTTCAAGTGATCAAGCTTCTATCAAAGGACCTGCTCTGATTCCAATTGTTGGAAATAATACTGAGAGGGGGGGGGTGAATCAGTATTATCATATTAATAAAACTTTTTCATTTCCATAATCAGATTCATATATGCTACTTCCACAACTTCTTATGATTAAGTTAATCGATCTTCAATGAGTGCATTAGAACATTATCAACCATATTATCAGTTAACAGATGCAGTAACATAAAGTAGATCATCACACATAAGGCACACACATGAACACAATGATGTAAGGTGGAAACCCAATGCGGGAGAAAAACCACCTGCTGCAAGTCATCTCAATCTTCTTCTTAATAAGAAAATTCTTTTACAATATTTGTACTGGTGCAGCCTTATACCAGTACGGGAGCTACAACCCCCTTTGCTCTTGTACTAGCCGATCCATTTACTAGTACGCAGGCTACTACCTGTTACAATGCTCCAAAGATTTCCTTTAGCTCTTGTACTAGCTTAGATACTAGTACGTAGGCGCCGGCCTACAATCTTCTCTCTTTCAAGTACCACGTTTCATCAATTTTCATACTGGATACACTAAAGCACAACCCATAAACTGAAAGGCCACATTTCATCCAATTTTCATACTGGACCCAACAACAACATTGAAGCTCAAACAACCTTCTGAAACACCCAATCAACTGAAATAACCAGATCAACAATAATAGGACCAAACCCGGAATACAACAATGATAAACAAAGATTTTAAGAGAAGGAAGCACCCTGCTCAACTGCTAGCCTGAGTCCGGACTCACCCTGCTCAACTGCTAGCCTGAGTCCCGGACTCACCCTGCTCAACTGCTGGCCTGAGTCCCTGGACGCACCCTGCTAAACTGCTAGCCTGCGTCCCTCGCACTGAGTCTACTGAACTGCCTGCGTCCTGGCGCACCTGAACCCTTCTGCGCCTGCGTCCGGCGCACCTGAAACTCTTCGCTCCTGCGTCCCGGACGCACCTAAACCTTACTGCACCTGCGTCCCTCCGGGCATAGATGATTTAAAGACTTTAGAAGTAACCCAGACAATCAGATCCACAGATCTGAACATGCGCCAAGAGATCTCGGTCCATTAATAGATTCGCCTTCATTAGATCTAGACCAGATATCACCTCATAAGATATTCAACAAAAGACATTACTCAATCCAAATGAACTCCTTTGCTTTATATAGGCAAGCTCCTCCCCAAAACATGGAACAATACCACGAGCCGACACCATAGAAACACAAAACCATCGGCTAGATACCACACAAGAAACCCCCACATGCTTTTTCTCTGCCTTGAAATGTGTGCACTGGGTGGACGCACCCCCTGAACGGCTGGCCAGCGTCGCTGGACGCGGACCCTGCATGGTGTACCTGCGGGTACGCACCTCCTGAACTGGCTTCCTGCGTCCTTCATAATTTTTCAATAAAATGAGAGCTGATCATCAACTTCTGCTGCTGACTTGAAGAATAGTGAACTACCACCTGAATGGGTTGCCATCAAGGACAACACTTTAGCCATAATGCCAACAATCTCCCCCTTTGGACTTGATGGCAAAGCTTACTAAGAACTTGCCATTTGATTCCTTTGAGCTGTCCTGCATCTATGTATTATGTTACACTCTTCTGAATGTATATAAGTGAGAAGGTCTTCTATGAGGGGGGGTTGCCATCAAGTACAACACATGCATCATAATGCCAACAGAACGATGGAACGGGATCTTAAGGCTTGGAATGATTATCATTTTATGGTTTGATTATGGATAGACTAGATCTATTGACACATGTTTATTGTATGTTATGATCTAGGTATGAATGATGTCTGGAACAGCTGCAAAGTTATGAGTAAATATTTGCAAATCTGTATGCGGGTTGGCTTTGGTAAAAGTGCATATGTACGTGGGTTTGGTTCATCATAGTAGTGTATGCATTATATTTGAAGTTGCAGTTGGATCTAGTTATTGTTGTATAGTTCTGTTGTCTGTTATGTGTTCTGGTGACTGTGTTGTTGACAGGGTTTCAGTGTTTCAGTATTGGGTGATTCAGAGATCAGTGATGCAGGGGTAATTGATGGGTGTCTTGCAATGGTGATAATTTTGTATTTATGGATCCAGTCTGAAAATTTATGAAACGTGGTCCCCAGATGATCATAGAGTTTAGTAGGCCGGCGCCTACGTACTGATAAACATATTGGCCAGTACAAGAGCCAGCGGGTTGTAGCTCCCTTCCAGGAGCAGCTGGAAAACGAGTGAAGGTTGGAGCCTTCAGTAGGCCAGCGCCTACGTACTAGTAAATGGATCAGCTAGTACAAGAGCTAAGAAGGTTGTAGCCTTCTACAGGTAGAAGCCTGCATACTGGTATAAGACTGCACCAGTACTATTGTAAAAAGAAGTTTCTTATTAAAGGAAGATAGAGACGAATTGCAGCAGGTGGTTTTCACCCACATTGGGTTTCCACCTTATATCATGGTGTTCATGTGTGCTCCTTATGTGTGATGATCTGTTCTGTTTTACTGCACTTGTTTACTGTTGATATGGTTAATAATGTTCTGATGCACTCATTGAAGATCAACTAACTGAATCATAAGTTTACTGGATATACGCTAGTTGCATTAATCACAGTTGCGTATATACGTGAGTATCCTTAACTGAAGTAGCGTATATGAATCTGAGTATGAAAATGAAAATATTATTGATTTGCTAATACTGATTCACCCCCCCTCTCAGTGTTATTTCCAACAGCTGCGGCAGGAAAGGGACCAAGACGTGTTGGAGTTTACCAATAATTTCCATACCCTTCGCACAAAGTTGGGTATCATAGATTCAGAGCAACATTTCGTACTTAAATACCGTGGCTACCTACACAAGTACATCCAGGAAGAAATAGAATTCTTGAACATCTCCTCGCTCGGCACGACATACCGATATGTTGTCAACGTCGAGCAAAAGTTTAAACAAAAGAAGCAAGACTTTCGATCTGCGAATCTGAAGCAAGGGAAAGGTGTCCCCAAACTGCAAAACAAAGGACAAAGCCAAGGTGGGGTGGCCCAAGACAACCCGCCAAAGCTGCAAGTAAAGAACAGTGCCACGAAGCCGAAAAGGACACAGGAAAGTGGTGTGAGTTCCATAAGAGCTCCACTCACAACACAAGTGTCAGGCCAAGCAGTCACTGGTGGCTGAGCTAAAGGCTTCAGAATCAGATGCATGTTCTGACTCTGAGACAGAACCTGACAAGGGGAATGACAAAGGGAAGAAGATTATCGATGCAAAGCCCAACACCACCATTGCCACCATGAAGATCCAGAAGGAGGAACCTGAAGATCCAGAGGAGGAGTGTCTCTTCCACTCCTAGATGTGGGTAAAGGGCTCCCTAGTACAGTTCATTGTCGACAACGGGAACCAAAAGAAGCTCATTTCAACAGAGGCCATGAAGCGGCCGGGCTTACCGACCACAACACATCCACAACCTACACCATCGGGTGGCTTCACCAAGGACAAGATCGTTTTGTGAGCCAGCAGTGTCACCTTCCATACAACATCAAGCCCTTCATGGATGAGGTATTGTGTGACATTGCTCCCCTTGAAGTTTTTGATGTATTATTAGGACAACCATACTTGTGGAAGCGACATGTTGTGTATGAATCAAGGTCTCGTGCTATTATTGTTACTTTGGGAAATAAGTTGTACAGGATACCGGAGGTAACACCGCCTACCGCCATCTCTTTGGTTACTGCAAAACAATGCAGTAAGCTCATTTCCAAAACCAGGAAATTTGTTTTCCTGATGATACACCCTCAAGGAAAGAAGAAGATGGTGGCCACGACCTCTAGACAAGGCCCCTCCGCATGACAACTACAGATGGACAAGTTCATGGAGGAGTACGAGGACATCTTCACCTCCCCCGCAGGGGTTCCTCTGCACTGTCAGGTCAAGCACTCCATCGATCTGACCCCAGGTGCACCGCTGCCCAATGGACCAATCTATCGATGCTCCGTTCTAGAGAATGATGAAATCAAGAGGCAGATTCAAGAGCTACTATAGAAAGATCACATCCATCTAAGTTCATCGTCCTGTGGTAGCCCGATCGTGTTGGTACAGAAGAAGGATGGGACTTGGAGACTCTGTATTGACTATCGGGCACTGAACAAGATCACTGTCTGTAATAGGTACCCAATCCCACGGATCAATGACCTCCTGGACCAACTGAAGGGGGGAAAATATTTCAGCAAGATCGATTTGAAGTCAGGATATCACCAGGTACCAATTGAACCCTCCGATGTGTGGAACACTGCCTTCAAAGCCAAGGAGGGCCTTTTCGAATGGTTGGTTATGCCTTTCGGATTGACGAATGATCCTGCAAACTTCATGAGGCTAATGGATGACATCTTGTGGCCATCCACCAACTAATTTGTAGTGGTATACTTGGATGACATCCTCATCTTCAACCAGAGTTGGGAAGATCACCTCCACCACATCCGACAAGTTCTCTAAACACTGCAGCAACACAAGTTATGTGCCAAGTTGGAGAAATTCACTTTTGGCATGACCCAGGTTCAGTATCTAGGATACATTATTGATGAAAAGGGGGTGCATGTGGATCCAGCCAAGATCCAAGTCATTTGGGATTGGCAATCTCCAACCACTCTGACAGAGCTCCGCAGCTTTTTAGGTCTTGCCAACTTCTACCGCAGGTTCGTGTTGGGATTTTCTCGTATCACTTGGCCCTTGAGTAAAGTCACCAAGGGAGGAGTGAAAGCAAAATTCTTTTGGTCTAAATCTCAACAGAAGGCATTCACAGAATTGAAAGATCGCCTCTGCTCGGCACCAGTGCTCGCATTCAGACTTGCAACAACCATTTGAGGTCAAGACAGATGCCTCTGACTACGCTTTTGGGTAGTCCTTACTCAACACATGCATCCAATGGCATATCATAGTGAGACACTTTCAGACATAGTCCGGAAGTATCCCACTTATGACAAAGAAATGTGTTCCATTGTGCAGGCCTACCGACAATGGAAGCATTACATTTTGGGGAAGGAAACGGTCATCCACACAGACCACCGACCCCTGCAATTCATACAGACCCAAGGGAAATTGCAGAATGATCGCCATCATAAGTGGTCCACATACCTGCAACAGTTCCATTTGAATATCAAGTATAAGAAGGGCAGCACCAATAATATTGCAGATTGCCTCAGTCGACCATTGATCATGGCATTAACCACCGTGCTCAACTCTTGTGAGCACGAGACTTCTGATTGGCCACTTCTCTACAAAAGCGACCTAGAATTCAACCACACATACCAGACACTCTTGGAGGGTCAGCATGTTCTAGATTTTCACCTCCAGGATGCCTTGTTATGCCACCTAGGTCACCTTTGTGTTCCTTCAAGCGAGCGTGCCAAGATGATTTGGGAAGCACACTACAATTGGGTTGTGGGGCATTTCGGGGTTCAGAAAACTATGGCAGTACTGCAAAAGTATTTCTATTGGCCGAATCTTCGACAAGATGTTGGGAAGCACATCAAATCATGCACTGCCTGCACCATTGCCAAATCAACCATCAAGAAGCAAGGCCTCTATACCCCACTACCTACCCCTAGTCAACCTTGGGAATCCATCTCCATGGATTACATGTCAGGCCTTCCTTCCACTAAGCATGGAGACGACTGTGTTTTTTTGGTCATCGACAGGTTCTCGAAGATGGCCATTATGACGACCTGCAAGAAGAATATCACAATCAAAGCCACTGCTAAACTCTTCTTTGAACGAGTGTGGGTACACTTTGGGATCCCACAGTCTATCATCTCAGATCGAGACAACAGGTTCCTCTGTACATTTTGGTCCAGTCTCTGGTCGATGCTAGACACCAAACTCACTAAGTCCACAGCCATCCATCCTCAAACTGATGGCCAAATAGAGGTTGTCAACAGGATGATCGTACACATTTTGTGCATGTTCAACTCAAAGCATCCATGCACATGGGACGAGAGCCTCCCCTATGTTCAACACAACTACAACCAGGCTCTCCATAGCTCGACTGGCCACAGTCCTTTTCAGATGGGCTTGGGATTCCAGCCACTATGTCCCATTGATGTGGCCATGCCATTTGCAGCTACTCACACAGATTCGGCTCATGTCCAGTCCGAAACAGATAAGGCAAACAGCTTCATTGAGCACATCCAACATATTCGCCAGCAGGTCCATGACATTCTCGAGAAATCAAATGCCAAGTACAAGAAACGACATGATCAACATCGGGTGCCACACAAGTTTCAAGTGGACGACAAAATCTGGTTTCATTTGCAAAAGGAACGCCTTACCGGAGCCTATCAGAAACTCAGACCACTCTGATATGGTCCTTACAGCATTACCAAGGTTGTGGGAGACAATGCATTTGAGCTCAGCATTACCCCATTCCTTGGCCTGCACCTAGTGTTCAATGTGGACTGCCTTCGGCCATACTTTCCACCATTACTAGACACATCCGACATTGCAGAACAGCTCACACCCATAGAGTTAAATCTAGATTGCATGGAACAAGCTGCAACTGATTGAATCATGGACACACATATCAAGCACACTCGCCAGCAAAATATCCAACTGTATCGAGTTGTCAAAGCAAGCAAACTCCTTCACCAGGGCAAGTGGCTCACCAGGGACCAAGTTCAGCAAAAGTTCCCTCATCTCATGGAGGAACTCAACGCAATGAGGACCATTGCTTCCTAAGGGGGAGGAATGATCCAAGTGGATATTGGTGGCCACTCGCCAATTCCACTTGGACCCCCACCGTTGCTTCTTTTAGTTTTTCAGTTTCCTTAATTATAGCATAATTTACTATTTTTAGCAGTTTTTCGGGTCCTAAACTTCCGGAGCCTTTTTGAGGCCCTAAACGATGTTTTTTTGGAAATCTACGGTCGTCGATTTTCTATTGAAAATTGGCTTTTCCGTTGTATTCCTCGAAGATATCTTTCCAACAAGTTATCATGTGCGTCAAATGGAGATAATATGACCAAGTCACGACCCCGGGAAGTTGACTGTCCAACTCACCCCAACAGGGCCCATAAACTCTTGGTGCTACATCTCCTTGGGTTATGGTTTTGGTTGTTTAAGGTTTGCTCTTATTGTTCAATAAAAAAAAGGCCCTTGAGCCTCATTGTAAGGCAGTTCAGAGGCATGTAGCCACCACATATCTTCTCAAAGATAAGCTACCATCACCCTAGCTGGTTTATTTCCATTTGTAAGAACATTTCAGTAATTTACATTAATGAAATGAAGTATGATTTCCACTGCATCTCTATGTTTATGGTTATCTCTGTAATTTGTTGCATTCCTGTTTAAAATCCAGATCATGGTAGTGTTTGAATCATTTTATTAATGGTGGAAATGGATTCAACACCCTCAAGAACCCTTGGAGCACCTATTATTTTGAAACTTGACAGTTTTAACCTGAATTTCCAAAAAATTCAGCTCGATTTCATCAAAATCATGCCGGAAAAACCATTATGTTTCAGTCGAATCGTCATCTATTTAGAATATGCTTAATTTTTATATGAATCATTATTTTTTGGGAAAATTTTTAAATTATCATCTTTTAACATAAAATTAAAAAAAAATGTTATTTTTTTCAAACTTTCTTGTTTTTTTTTCAATTTTTCACAAAACATCCTTTGTTTGACATGTCATTTTCAGCGAAAAAATCCCAAAATGGGTATTTTTTTTATTATTATATCTATATTTGAAATGTATTTTTTTTGTCAAATGTTTAAAATTATTGTTTTTTACACAATTACTTACTTGTTTTGTATTGAAGTAAAGATAAATAGGTGTTAAAAATGCCATTTTACAATATGTTTAAAAAATATTACATCCTAGATTAATTAATGATACATAAGTATATGAAAAATATTAACTTCAAAATATTAGCTAATTTTTTTATTTTGTAACATTGTGAAAAAAATGAAAATTTCATTAAAAAACATTGGAAAAAAAAATAAAAATAAAAAATAAAGAAACTTGAAAAACACTTTAAAAACTAACATTTGAGAAGAAGAAGAAGAGAAGAAGACAACTTGAAAAATGTTTTAAAAAACAACATTTGAAAAAAAAATGCCCATACTTTATAAATAATAAAAGTTAAAGTGTCAAAAAAATGCCCCACCCCACACCCCCTCGAAGAGGAAAAAGGATGACGCCCCATCACCACTTTTCAAATCAACATGAAAATCATGATTTGATGCAACCTATAAAAAAAATAGAACTCGGTTAAGTTCTCATAAGTTGGTAAATTTGTTTCCCCTCAATTCTCACTTGGCGCAAAAGCCCAAATCACAAGTGTGAGACTCCAAGGGCAACTTAGGCAATCTACCTACTATCACCTCAATAACCTTTCCTTTTTCACATTAAACTAGGTAAAATTGGATAATCCTAGCATAGGGGGTCTTCCCTATGGTTGACTAAGATTAATGTGTGTACTATGTAGTGGGACCAAAAGAGAGCTTAACAACATAAAACAAAAAGGGAAAGTTTTTTGAGATTTTTTATGGTTTTGGATGGTGGGTGAAAGGGAAGATCAATGTCCTGTGTTGGATATGGGATCATATATATGACTTTAGAGGGAATTTCTAAAGAATATTATGGGGTGAAGGCAATCAAGTGATGTGCACAACAACAAACCCAATTTAGTTACTAGATTCACAAGTTTAATGTTGGAGAGGGTATATATAAGATCCACTACTCAAGGAAATCATAAGGGTGGCCTCTACCAAAGAATACTTACATATGTAATGGAAAAATCACACCAAATGTTTATGTCTTGAATGTAAGTAACACAAAAGGAATATGGAATAAGAGGGAAGAAAATGATTGCCTTCTCCCTTTCCATCATAATAGTCGTGCTCATCGACGGCCCTTAATTGACTTTGGTGCCCATAAACCTATAAAATAGATCTTCCAATGGTGCACTTAGAATGATATGCCACACATAAAGAAATTATACATATAGCACTTGATAACTTAGACAAAAAAAAGACACCTTTATTATGATTATCGAAGCTATTTCACTAATAAGTTCTTTTAATCACATCAGAAATCCCATGTAGAAATGGTGAGAGTAAACCCTTATATAGGTTTAAGCTCATGTCCTGATTTATAAATCTGATAAAAATATTTTGAAATCCAAAAATATCTACTATGAGTGTTAACTTTCCTTAAATTATGGATTTGTAGATTTATTATTTTCTTGTTTGAGCATGCAATAGATAAAATACATAGAATACATAAAATAAAAATAATACTCACAAAACCATAATGACATAAGACATGCTCTGGGAAACCCTTACAGGAGAAAACCCAGTTGGACAGTGAAGTTTCTTTGCTCTTGCTTTCTTTAAATGGAAATAGTGAAAATACAAAGAAGTGATACCTGTGGCTCGTGGGCTACTACAAAATACAAACCCTCTCTATCCACTCTTAGCTACTCTGCTCATCTACGAACAAAATGCACTCAAATAGAATGGAACCCTTTTTCCTCCTAGTGGCCTAGTTATAACACAACCCGATAGCCAATTAGTGGTTAATTTTGACCTCTTCAACTCTTTACTAGAGTTACAATATTGACCCTTCTAGAGTCTTCTTCGTCATGGTCATGTTGCTAGCCCATTTTCCATGAGTAATGAGGCTGATGTGACATTTTTCTTGTGTGTTTAGAAAGCATGTGAGTGTAAAATAGCACTAAGGGGTATGGCACAATTGATAGTTTTTTAACCCCCCAAAAAATTGTTAATGTTTCAAACGTCCTCCATAATGTTTTAAACCCCAATTGTCCAAACTAGGGCGCAATAATAAAATGGTCCTATGAGCTGATTCCTTCAATTTTTCCACTCTAAAAGCACCAAGATGGATGACAAATAATATAATGATCCAATCTGGATCATCTCCTCATAAGATAAAATATGAATTGTTTTCCTAGATCCATTAATCTCTTCAAGGAATAAGAATATAAGGATCATCTCTTCAACTGGCTCACTAAAAGTAGCAAAAAATTTATTGAGGTCCACAATTTATTCCAAGATGTGTTGAAAAATGCAGCAAGAAAATCTCAAATTGACTTTTCTTTAGTCAAACTAGAGATAATTCAAATTTCCACATTAGCAAAATTATTGGAGGTAGTTAATTGAGGTGAAATGGCTCTTGTCACTTGGTTAATTCGAGTTGTAGGGCTTCAGTTCAGTTAAGCATGAGTGATTGCTAATTTGTAGCAATCTAATTCAATTATATTAAGTTGTGCTCAATCAAACTAGTTCCAACTATTGGAGGAACTAGTGGAAGGTCAGTTGTGTAGTGTGACTTAAGTCTAACTCAGTGATCATCTAGTTAACTGATCAATCAACCCAAAATAGCTAATGCATGCAGAGAATTCGAGTTACCCAGTTGAGGTAGAGATTCAAAGGTAGTGTAACATCAATTGTAGACTATTCTAGAGTGTACAGGTGTTGCATGCAGTCAAATGATCAATCTTGGGAATTGCGCAATCCATTTTGGAGAAATTCCTAAATAATAAGGGCCTAATTTTTCAAGGAATTATGCAAGGAAATAGGGGCTCAAGCAGAGGCAGAAATTGACTATGTCTCGGTGAGATCTTCTCAGTGAGTAGATAGATACGTTATTCACTTGTAGGTTGTGCTCAATTGAGTAAAGCAATTGTAATACATCTCTATTCATAAGGTTAATGCAAGGGCATTGGGGTTTTTGGCAGATTATTTTCCTTGGGAAAAATATTGTGTTCATGTGTGTTATTTCTCATTGCATGTTTGTGATTGACATTCTAATTTGTGAATCACTTTCTATAGAGAAGTATAGTAGGTTTGTGTCTTGTGATTTTGATTAAAAATTCATGAGTAATTGCAAATCTACATCATAATTTCTACATGGTATCAAAGTAGGATGCACATTAGAGAAGGAATTTTGAAATTGTTTCTCAGGAGGTTTGAATTTGCGGTTCAGTGTAGTAGGATCTCTTTAGATTTGGGAAGATGAGCTTCAACAGGTTGAGGCTAGGGTATGCATTGGAAGACAGCCCTAATTTCATCACTTTGAAGGATCTCATGGAGGCGGTATTGGATGACAATGGATTGCTAGAATACATCAATACAGATGTTACAAAACCAGCGGAATCTGGTGCCTAGAACCTAGCCCAATGGAAAAAAGATGTAGCCAAGGCGAGGAGAATAATATTGGAGGGAGTACAAGACCACATTGTCAACAATATCCATGGGAAAGAAACTCCTTATCCAATGTGGCAGGCACTAATAGATATGTTCCACAATAGCAACAACCATAGGAAACTGGCGCTCAAGGATAAACCTTGAAATATCAAGATGCAGAAGAAGGACACCATTCAATAGTATCTGAGCAAGTTCACACAAGTTCGTGATGAGCTTGCAAGAGTTGGTGTTACTATTTCAGATGATGATTTGGTAAGCCTAGCCATTCTAGACCTTCCCGAGAGTTGGCATAGCTACGAAGATTCAATGAACATGAGGGAGAAACTACCGAATTGGAAACACTTATGGTCTGATTTGGTACAGGAGGAAATAAGGTGGAATACAAGAGATGGGACTTCATCCAAGGGCGAGGATGAATAAAACATTGCATTGGTTGGAAAGGGAAAGAAGGGGAAAGGGAAGAAAGCTCAAACCAAACTAGAAGCCAAGGGGGCATGAAGAAAGGTCTATCAAAAATTAAATGCTTCCATTGTTATGAATTCGAGAACTATGCAATGAAGTGTCCACATAAAATGGAAAGTAAGAAGAACTCAGGAGGAGCAGTAGGTGAAGCCTTGTCTTCACAATTTGAGATTGACTTTACCCTTATCGCATGCATGGAGAGCACAGTGATAGGGAGCATGTGGTACTTGGATTCTGGTGCCTCGTTCCACATGACAGGGTGTAGAGGTTTTTTCAGTGACCTAGAGGAGAAAGATCTCCAAATGCACATTGAGATAGGGGATGGAAAAAGGCACAACATGATTAGGATTGGTACAGTCACCTTTCAGATGGAGTCGAGATCCCCTCTCGGACTCAAAGATGTCATGTTCGTTCTGGGCCTAAAGAAGAATCTCATCTCTGTTGCCGTTTTGGAAGATCATGGTTATGAGGTGATCTCCAACGAAGGACAAGCATTTATGAGACACATAACCATAGGACAGGTGAAGTAGATCGGGGTTTGTGTGAAGAACCTATATCAACTATATGTGGAAGACTATGTTACATTAAGCACTAACGCAGAGAAAGTGTTGGGTCGTGATGTCAGTGAACTTTGGCACATAAGAGTTGGCCATTTTCACCATGGTGCCTTGAAGATTATGCAGAAAATAACCACTTGTAACCACCCCACCCCATATTTAGTCACTTTAACCTGCTTACTAGGGTAAACATGAAGATGCGAGTTACTATGCGAGACCCAATTGATAAGATGCACTTATGGAAAATTGGGTCCATATATCCAGAATTGACTACAACCACCCAGTGATGCATGGTCACACTGCTATCAACCCAACTTGACCCAACACTATTTCTTTTTAGTTTTGTCTCCTTAAATTTAGCAAAACTTTTTATTTTTGGCAGTTTTCTCAGGTTCTAAAATTCTGAGGCCGTTTGAGGGCCTAAACAACATTTTCAAGGAAATCAAAAAGATTGAAACAGTGCCAAACTTATTTATTAGTCTCTTTTTAGCTTCCTCGTGGAGATCTTTGAAATGGGGTATTATGATAGTTAAACAAAGATTGTATGCCAAAGTTATGACCCTGGGAAGTTGGAGGTCTGAATTACTCATTTATACAAACATTGTGTATATAATACCTGTAGGTTATAAATACCTATATGTTTGTTAATTCAATAAGCTCACCAAAGAACCATAATTAACATAATGACAAAGCTAAACACTCAATCTCAACTCAGAACTTGACCTAAACTAACCAGAACATACTAGACATTTCGTTAAACACATTGCGAACATGTAATCTATAGGTCATAAATGCATGTCTGAACATAGGGGTTTGATATTTATCTGAGAATCATCAAGAAGGTCTAATGACCTCTCACAATGGTTGTAATAAATCTATTAGGGCCATGCATTCAATAACCATTCATTTACCAATTAAAACATATTAAGAGCCATAACTAAAATCTGTTATGAAACCATGCTTATAACCAACATATAACCAGAATCATAACAATGATAGAAAAACCATCAAAGCCACATAATAACAAGTGCAAATACTCATTATATATAGGAGGAAAAGAGCTCTTATTAGCATATACTAATCTAACCAAGTTAGGGACTTCCACGTACCACCCGACCATAGATTGCGTTGAAGCAGATCTCTCTTGCATCCAATCAACCCCATGACATATTCCAAGCATGAATGTGGGATCTCATGGAATAAACCAACCAAAACCAAACCAAGGCTTCCAGAGGCCAAACCACCTCAACCCTCAACTAGTGATTCCACCTCACGGTCGGACATCACTAACCATCACCAGATTGGTCTCTACCCAAGTTGTCTAGGGCTCCAGAGTGTTTGTTCCAACCCGCATCCAGGACTAGTGACTCAACCCATAGATGTCGCAGGGCTCCAAAGAATTTGTCCAACCAAGGCTCCATGACTAGTAACTCAACCCACCAAGGGCTCCAGAGCGTTTTTCGAACCAAGGCTTCCAAGACTAGTAACTCAACCCGAGTTGTTACAAGGCTTCCAGAGTGTTTGTCCAACCAAGGCTCTAGGAACTAGTAACTCAACCCACAATCATAAGGAACATGAGCACCAATTAGAAAACAAATGGGACAACCCACAACACCATGATTATCCAGGAAATGGAAAGGCTAGGAAAAACCACAGTCAATCCAAGCAATCCTCCATGCCAATGACATATCATAACCAATTAACCGCATGCATATATAATGCATGCCAAAACTAGCAAGGAACTCATATTTGCAACTCGATACCGACAAAGAAAACTGGTTGTATCTGTTGATCGCACTATCCCCTTGCACTTTCATGCTTTTCCTTTGCCTTCTTTCTCCAAATCCAAAGTATGCCACAATGCTCCAAGAAACTCTAAGTGTGCAAGAGTGAGAGAGAGAGATAATAGAAGAGAGATCCAAGCTAAAACTGACAAAAGGTTGTGAATTGATCCTCATAATCCTTTTTATCATTGAGGCCTCTATTTTTCCTTCAATTTTCCTCACATGTAATTTTGTGACCTTTCACCTTCCTTTCTCCTATTTCCCTTTATTTCATAAATAAAATGCCAATAAATGCCTCTTTGCCATTGCCTTTGCCAGTCTCCATATCCATAAATTAATCACAAGTGATACCCATCACTATGTTTTTTCCCAACATTCAGCTTGGAATACATGTCCCATGACCTTGGTCTTATTTTGCCTTTATTAACTTTATTACATGGATTTTTAATCGGGGTTGTTACAAACCCCCCCCCCCCTAGGGGAACACCATCCTTGGTTTTCAATGACACTTATAAACCAACAAACACATGCTTCCCATGGAGCTTTATAACACATCTCAATGTAGCATTTATATCATATCCATTTGTTGAAAACACAACCAACATATCATGAACACCATACTTCTTATTGGAGCTTTATAAAACAACTTGATGCAGTATTTACAACATATATATGCATATAGACATAACCAAAACACAATATCAAAATACATCACTCAACCAGCGATTAGAGAAGGATACATAGCCATCATTTGATCAACTATCTCCCATGTAACTTCATCAGGCCCAAAGTGCTTCCATTGCATTTTAACTTGCTCAATTACTCGATTCTGAAGCATGAGCATATTTTGCTACAAAATGCACTAAGGTTTCAGCTAGAATTCTCCTTCTGGTTCCACCTACAATACAGACCAGTCAATCACATGACCAACATATTTCACATACTTCTTAAGAAATGACACATGGAAAACATCATGGAATTTCATTGTCAGAGGCAGTGCAAGTTAGTAGGCTACTGGTCCAATCCTCTCAAGAATCTTGAAAGGTCTACAATACCAAGATGCCAACTTGACACATGATCCAATCCTCAAGGAGCTCTTCTTAGGCTTGATGCGCAAGTACACCTGTTCCCCAACCTGAAACTCCTTAAACACCCCATGTTGATCTGCATAAATCTTTTGTCTATCCTATTTTTCCTTTAGATTCTTCTTGATAACCTACATTTCTTGTTCCATCTTTGCCAACATGTCCATTCCAATCAACACCCTGTTCACTAGATCACTCCAACTGATAGGAGTATTACAACGCCGCCCATAAAGTGCCTCAAATGGACTCATCCTCAAATATTCTTGAATTATTATATGTAAACTCCACCAGTGGAAGATACTCTTCCCATTTTCATTTCTAATGGATGACATACATTCTCAACATGTCCTCCAAAATCTTGTTGACCCTCTGTGTCTTTCCATCTGTTTGTGAATTATAATTTGTTCTAAAGGCCAACTCTATGCCCAAACTTGCAAATAACTCTTTTCAAAACCTGGAAGTGAACTTGGCATCTATGTCTGACACAATCTTCCTAGGAATACCATGTAACCTCACTATATCTTTGATGAAGACCTGTTCTACCTCACTAGTTGAATAAGTATTTTTAACTGAAATGAAGTGAGCTGCCTTTTTCAACCTGTCAACCACAACTAGGAATTGAAATTGATTGCAGTAATCCACACGGATGCTTACACTATGCTTTTACTTTGCTAACAATCCAAGCATCTCGCAACAAACTCTGCCACCTCTTTCTTCGAATTCGGCCAATGGTAGAACTTCTTAACCATTTTCAATGTCTTCTGGTATCTTGGGTGACCATAATACAATTTAACATGAAATTCCCTCAAGATAAGATTCTTGAGCTCATTGTTGCCCAGCACGTAGATCCTGTCCCTAAATCTGACCAAACCATTTGTCGTGAGATGATACTTGTCATCCTATTATCATGCCTGCAAGATCCGATCCTATAAATCTATCCCATATGAACTCATAACTGCTATGTGATTTACCTCCACTCTTTTTCTAAGAGCAGATGCAACCCTATTCTCTTTTCCCTTAATGTACCTAATCTCGAAGTCAAACTCACTGATCGTGGCCAACCACCTAGCTTTCTTGACATTCAGATTAGTTTGGTCAAACAAATATCTCAATCCACTATGATCACTCATCAAGATGAACCTCCCGCCAAGAAGATATTGTCTCCACATATTCAATGCATGGATGATAGATGCCAACTCAAGATCATGCTTCACATAATTCTACTCGTGCTCATTCAGTTTCCTTGATTCATAGCATACTACCTGTCCTTCCTGCATCAGAACAACACCAATTCCTCTCTTGCAAGCATATGTACATACCTCAAACTCTTTGTCCAGATTTTCAATCTTTAGAACTAGAGCATTCGTAAGAAACTACTTCAATTGTTCAAAAATTGTTGCACATTCCTGTGTCCATTCAAATTTCTTTCCTTTTCATTGTAATGATGTAATAGGATAGGCAATCCACAAGAAGTTCCTGATGAACCTCCTATAATAACCTATTAACCCCATGAATGATTTGACCTCATCCACATTTCTTGGAGTTGCCCATTTCATGATAGCTCTTATCTTTTCAGGATCCATTGCTATGCCTTCCTTAGAGACAACATGTCCCAAGTAATGTACCTATGTCTGAAAGAAGTTGCATTTACTAAGCTTGGCATACAATTGATGTTCTCTCAACAATTTTAACACTGTTGGCAAAAGTTCTACATGCTCTTCCCCATTTTTAGAATATATCAGTAATATCATCAATGAATACAATCACAAACTTGTCCAGATATGGACGCAACACACTATCATCAAACACATGAAAGTAGTTGGAGCATTAGTCAAACCAAACTAAAACACAACAAACTCATAATGCCCATCCTGGTCCAGAAAGTATTCTTGTAGATATCCTCTTCTTTGATGCGTACTTAATGATAACATGGTCTCAAATAAATCTTTGAGAACACCATTGTTTCCTTCAACTGGTCAAAAAAGTCATCAATCATCGACAACAAATACCTGTTCTTGATGGTTACCGTGTTCAATTGCCTGTAGTCAATTTATAACCTGAGAGTTCCATCCTTCTTCTTCGCAAACAACATTGGTGCACCCCAAGGTGACACACTTGGCCTAACATATCCCTTGTCCATCATTTCCTTCAACTGTAACTTCAGTTCCACTAACTCTGGAGTGCTCATCCTGTAAGGTTCCTTTGATGTTGGTGTTGCCCCTAGTACCAACTCAATAGAAAAGTCCACTTCCCTATGAGGTGACAACTCTGAAATCTCTACTAGGAACACATCCTGAAACTGTTGTAAAACTAGGTACCTCTTGAAGACTTTTGCATCCTCAACATCCTTACCTTTATCATTGGAAATATGCACTACAAATAATACACACCCTTTCCTACGACTACACTTTGCCTGCATAGCTGTAACCATCCTAACTGATGTCACCTTCTTCTTACCCTATAATATTCTCTGTTCTCCATTGTCATCCAAGCACTCAATATCCTTTTCATAACAATCCACCTTAGTCCTATGAAGATACAACCAATCCATACCCAAAAGCATATTGTATGATCCCAATGGAAGCACATTTAGATGCGCTAATGTAGACATATCATTCAACTCAAATGTACAAGCTCTTACCCAATGATGAACTATTTTCTTAGTACATGTAGCCAATTGTACTAACCAAGACTCTACATGCACTTCTTTATTCAAACCACACTTATCCACTAGGTCAATATTAACTTAAATATAGTTAGATCGAGGGTCAATCAAAATAGAAACAACTTGATCACAAATCTTACCATCCATCTCGATAATAGATGCTTGGTGATCCACCTGCTTATTATCCAATGTTGAATAAATCTGAGGAATACTTTATCCAACATCACCCATTATTTGTGCCTCCTGAGCACTATAGATTTGCGGCATGCCACCTTGATGTTGTGCACAATTTCTCCCACGATGATTGGTGAGCACCAGTATTGTAGCAAGAATGCTACAACTCCTGGGCTATCAACTTTACTTTTATCAACCCGGTAGTTCGTAACAAACTTGGAAGCGTCGGTGTTATATGCACAAGTACTAGTTCTCACTGTAGGTTGGCACTTGGTCAGCTGGCGCAAGATCACTAGGAGCTCAAGCCAACTTCTATAGATTTCAGAAGAAGCTCTATGTGTGATGAAAGGAAAGGAAGATTACTCTACAGATGCTATTCTAACTGTAGAAAGGAGAAAGACTAGAATGTGAAGCAAAACCTAGTAAACCCTAATTAACAAGCTAATTCTACTTTTGCCAAAAACATTATGAAAACCATGAAATAAATTCCATTACCTACTCAAGGAAGTAAACAACATCTAACCATGCTATTTCTGGAAGTAAATAAGCAAAAAACATGTTTTTGGATTTTTATGTGTTTTTATGTGAATTTAACATGCATCTAATTTATTGTGTGTGAGTGTGGCAGCGAACAGGTGGCGTTAGAGGGCGGTTTTGGAGCTTGGGAGGATGTAGGATGGTGTGGATGGGTCCTAGGAGGTCTTATGTGGCCTTCTAGAGGCTTTTCCCACACTTGGCCTTCAAAAGAAAGCCTACAGGAAAAACTACAAGAGGGCACAGGAAAACTACAGGAGGAAAACAGGGAAACTACAAGAGGCCTACAGGAGGAGGCCGAGAGAAATTTTCGTTGTTTTGAGGGTGTGAGAGTGGGTGGAAAAGGTGGATGAAGGTTGGAATGAGGTGTTAGGATGCCTAAGGTCTACCATGAATCACCAGGAGAGAGAAATATGATTGGGTTTTCTCAAGGAGAGAGGAAGAAGTTCTATGGAAAAATAAAGGAAACTAGGGCAGAATTGAGGTGAGGTTTGGGAGACCTATAGGACATGGATCAGATGGAGGGTCTGATTACTGGTAATTTGGCCTACTACTGGAAGAGATCTGCTGCATAGAAACTGACAGTCAACCAAGAGAATCAAGCAACCAATGAAGTGAGTGCATCCTAGGAAAAACAAATTTTTGCATTAAAATGGCCTAAATTATGATGTATAGAAGGAAATGCTGGGAAATGCTGTAAGAAAGGAAAGCATGCAAAAGGACTATTGCAAATCAAGAAGTGAACATGATAAAGAAGATCTAAAGCAAAGAAAAACTGGACTATCAACCTACTAGAGAGCTACAAACACTAGAAGTCTTAGGAATGAAGAAAATCTGTGTTTTTAGGGCAGCAAGAGAGTCTTTGCCTCAAATCATGGTCCCAGAGGGAGGAAGAGAGGCCAAGGAACTGTTGCTATCCTTTTGAATCTTCTCTAATCACTTCTTAACCTACTACAGAAGCACAAATGGAAGCAAGCTACTAAATCATCAAAAGAAACCTATTCTTAACCATAAGAGAAATACATCTAACAACAAACTAATCTACAAACTGGAGTAAAGCATACAAATACAAGTAAAGAGAAGCTTGGCTACTTGGATTGGGCCCTAACCCAAGAGCTTCAGCCCGCTGAGGTAACTCAGTGCTAGCTCAAAAAGGATTCCATCTTCATTATCAAAAAATAGCAAGGTTACATAAAACTGTCATACAATAGTAAGCTCGAAATTTGAGCAAAGTTTACACAAGAAAAAAGTCAATCCTAGGGAGGCACTAGGCCTCTCTACTTATACATCTGAATCTACCCACAACTTCCTTAAAATCAGGGAGGCTTTGCTCCCAAAACTCAAGATAACTATCAATCATCTTCCACTTGCTCGGCTGCCTTCTAGTGCATAATTTGGTTGCTTGTACTCCGAGCTGAATGAAGGGGAATTCGAAGTGAGGAGCAATAAATGAGGGGGATTCCCTCCTATAAGTCCTCTCCTCTGTTTACTTCAAGTTATTGCTCCAGTTTTACCACTAGATCATTCACTTTGACCTTGAAATCCATCAATAATCTGCATTAAATATATGTTAGACCACATGGCATAAGAACTAACTCAACTCACCCTATAAGCATAAATATAATAATAAAAGCATACAATAAGCTAAGAGAATGGTTGATTCGACTAGGTTAGGAGGTAAAATGAGCCCATATAACTACCCATTTATGAGGCTCATCATCACCTCCCTACTGAAGGTGTTGCTCATCCTCTGAGCAACCTAGTCAATTGTTGAGAATGCAACAAGATGATGGAGCTTAGTGGAAAGAAGTCGCCTTCACTAAGTGGGCCCGCAGGCTATTTTTGGCGCAAAGTCTATTTTTAGACATATGGATCATGGTCTATGAGTTGCAGGATGCTATTTGTGGATGATTGGTCATGTTGGTGTTGTTGGGAAAAGTATCCAATTCGGAATGCCCCTATCCCACTCGAAGGTGTGATAGTGCCTTAGCAACAAACAAGGAAAACTATTGTCGTATTCTTCTTTATGAAATGTAAATGGAGAAGAAGGATGTGACTAACCGGTGTCTTCCGCTAGTTTGTCGATCTAATCACTCTCTCCTTTGTTCACTTCCTGTTGCTTGCTCCTTCACTGGTCCAGCTTCACCAAGTTCCTGCAAGATCACAAGAGAGGAAAACTACACAAAAGACATAGATTTACATTCATAACTAGTTTAAGATCAAATATAAACTAAACATGCAAATATAACAAAGCATCATTGATATACAAGCATATAGGAGAAACTCCAATAGTTTTATTGATATGATAAGAAAGTCCAAGAGGAGATACAACCAAGTGAGTACCGATCCAGCATCTACCTCCCAGCAAAGGAATCCCTTCCTCTCCTCCAACAAAGCATAAATCACCCAATGTACTAATCTCAATCTCAAACCAACAGCAATTCTCTGCAAAGTACAAAATTCCAGCCTCCTGGATCTCTGGGTGAGGGATCCATATATAGATGTAAGCAGAGAGGATGAGTCAGCTTATGTTTTGACTTGTGGCTTCTCTCTGTCAGTTCTTGCTTCCACTTGGAGGTTGAGAGCCTCTTACTCATCATTAGTCGAATTCATTGAGGCAAGTGTTATTGGAGAAGATTCTGGAAGCTTCCATGGTCTTTCCACCTCGTTGAATGAGCTTGCCATTTGTCATTTCCCGCTCAGCGCACCCTGGTAGTGCATTTAGGTGCATTGCAATGCACCTAGCTAGTGTACTGGGGTGCATTGCAACGCAGGCAGCTAGAAGAGCTTCTGAATTGACTGTTTCTGAGTGGTTTTTGGTGGAGAACTTCTGGGAGAAGCTGTCATTGGTTGACCTTGTTCCTTTAGGGGTAGGAACAACTCTTTTAGGGACTTTGGATCCCTTGGATTATGGACATTTCATGCTCAATGCTGTAAGGCACAAAAATGTCTATAACAGTTGCCCCCTAAAGTATGAGGCCGTTTATCGGGTGAAATGCTTTATTAAGAGGATCCGAAGTTCATCCAATGCTGAGAGGAGACCTATAATAAGATACAATACAATACATTATTTTTCATACTATTTTCATGATCTAGCTGAGGTGGGCATTCCCATGCTCAGCTTTATAAATTCATTTTGATGTACATAGGACAGACAATTGTCTGATGGTAGACTGATGATCTTGATGAAATCATCATCCTTTTGGTAGGATGATTATCTGTGTCGTAATGCTGTACATGTCAATGTCTTTATTTTTCCTGAATATATATCGCAGCCCGGATGGATGAAACTAGATCTGGGGTCTTCAATCTTGTCCGATCTTCACTCTAAGTACAAGTCGATCCATGTGAGAAATGTTCTAAAGTTGAATCATGAAAAGACATCGCTTGATTACCAGTCAATGATGTAAACTGTTAACAAGCGCGAGAGGAATCACCGATAATGATAATGACCCTCAAGGTACTGCAGTACAATTCACGTGGTGTGAATAAAGGACTTGGCGTCGAACACCACGCAAAATCTTTCGGTCGAAGGTCATTGATGTATACCTGTCGCCGGAAGTGAGAAACTTGCCATTGAGGCATGCAAGCTTCAAAGTACTGTAGGGGGTGTTCCTAGATCAACTTCTTGGATAATGAGCTGATGTCGAAAAGAAGCGATCCGTCAAAGGAGGGCCTTAATGTATCCCACATCAGTGACATGGAAAGGAGCAAATGATTTTGATGGAGGTGAAAACGATCTGATGATATATGGTTCAGGGTGGCGGTCATGAAAGAATGAAGGATAATGTATGGTAGTGGATGGGACACGGTTGACTTCTCTGGATGACTTCTCTTAAACATATCGGCGACACTTGTGTGATGGATTGGTAGCATTTACCCCAAATATGGATGGTATGGCGAGACCATGGTGATGTGACCGGTGAATGAAACAACCCAACCTGACTCAGGCACGGAGTGGAAGTGTCATGTTCAAGAGCGACTTGCTACCAATAAAAGTTTTTTGAGTTTCTTCCCAATTTTTCCCCAGTCATTTCTGACCAGTACCTCTTTATTTTTTTCAAGCTTGAGGAGGATAACATATGCTTGTTCTATAATTTGCCCTTCGGGCAAACCCATCGCTATGTTTTAACAAGCCTAGCGATAGTGAAACTCGTTCTCGTCTAAAGACAAGTTTGTCACTATTAATGTTTTTAATGAGTTTAACGACAAAGATAACTCGGTCCTTTTCATTTTTAGAGAGTCTGAAAAGGTACCTAAAGATAACTCCAAAGTTCCTTTTTCGTCATCTAATCCCTTAAGTCCGAAAAAGTATAAAACAATACAGAAGGGATGAATTTTCGATAGTTTTAACGAGCCGAACAAAACAAGCGCTCGATCTTTTTGTGCAATAATCCTTCAGGTCCAAAAAGATTAAAATCTAGAGGAGGGATAGCACTTCCGGTTGCTTTAACGAGCTGGAAGGCCAAAACTCGGCAATCTTTTCATATTTTACGAGTCAGATGAAAAGAGCTTAAAGAAGACTCGTCTTTTGAGGAACGAGTGATAAAACGGGTAGCAGCTGATTCCAGGTAAGGGTTGGAATTTTCCAATCACGGCAATGTCACAAGGATGGCTAGTGAAATCACTCTTCGCAGCTGTTCCTCAAAATGGGTAAACAATCAAATGGAGGTGAATGATCAGCCAATGGAAAAGTGGAGGTGATGGTGCAAACACGACCAAGGCTTTAATGGCTGATAATGTTACATTCACGGTGGTTATTTACCGGAGGATAGTTCATTTTTTAATGAGCTTAAACGCGGATTGAAACACTTGCTCGATCTTATGTTTATTTTTTAACGAGCATGAACTATGTGCTAAAACTACTCGATTCTAGTCATATGATAAGAATGTCTCATATAAGAACGGCAACTTTTAGATTTTTGCCCCACATCCTTTCTTTATGCAAGTTCGGAAACGACTAATCCTACGAGTTTAAAGGGTTAGAGGTCCTAAAAATTTAAAAAATAAATAGCCGCCCCTTGCTTGCAATCCAAAAGGTTTGCATGCCCCCAGGTATAAAGTACGATTTCAAGGTTACCCCTACTTCACTTCCGCCAAAACATTTGTTTTACCGAGAGAGGCCTACCTCTTTCAGGTTACCAAAGATTGTTCTATTTACAGCGTAAACAAAACACTTCTTCGGCGATGTCCACCGAGATGAACAAAGGTGAGTGACTCTGTTCTGTCAAACACATAACTTTGACAAAAGAATCTTATTCTAGAACAACCCCTCTTCCAATCACGGACAGGGTACGGACTAGTCATATTCTCCCGCGGAAACCTACCTTATACCCAAATTTTTCCTGCCGAAGCAGACCAGGACGCATGCCCCCTGGGTTCCAATCATATCCCTCCGAATTACTCGCGCTCATCGGGAGGACGGACCGTGGGTTGAGACATTTCTTGTGTGAAGAGACCATTTAGAGATGGTATATGACTATTTGCGATGCGTGATCCGGGAAATGAAAGTTGGTCCACGAGCTTGACCACTCTTCCTTCGTGCGGAAAACACATTACTCTAAAGAGTGAGGAGACGATGGTTCCCATGCAATATATATAGTCTCGTCCAAGGAGTAGGTTATAATCCAAGGGTCCTTGAATGACCATTATGTTCATTTGAATGGTCTTCCCTTTCAATGTTATGGGCACATTGGGGAGGATCCCTAAAGGTCGACTGGTTCCTTTATCGAAGCCTGTCATATTTCTCATTTCAGGCAAAAGCACTGGCGAACCAAGTGCTTTCCAAGCAATAGAGGAAAGGATACTCACAGATGCCCCCTCATCAATGATGGTGCCAGCCATGACCATTCTGTATATTTGAACGATAATTCGGAGTGGTATTCTTGCTGGCAAACGGGGTCTGCCTAGTTGGTTCCAGTCGAAGGATACAACTAGGTTGCTTGGTGGTGGGACCGAGTAGACGGCCGGGTATCGCTCTGACGAACTTCCTTCCTGCGATAAAGGAATGGGTGGATTGCCCCCGTGTTCGTCGGAGTCTGTGTTGATGAAGAGAATTTGGATGGTGTCATCCTTATCCTCTTCAGTGACTGTATCATTCGAAGATAAAACCTCTGAAGGCAAGACCGGGTCAACTGCCGCCTCGACCTTTTGACTTTCGTCTGGAATGGATTCAGTTGGTTTATCTTCAGTGATAGACGCTTCAGCTGACCACTTGAGTGGGCCAGCTGGATTCTCAACTAACGAAGGACTTGGCAAGAGTTTTTTATATCCAAGAGGAAGTCGTAACGGTGAAACCGGACGATCTTCCAAGACTCTTTTAGCCTCGTCTAAGAAGGGACAACGGTGGAGGGCATGGTTGCCTTCGCACAGTCTACAGGGAGGTCTAGCCCTCCCTTTTTGTCCTGGAACTTCACTTTCGCTAGTTGACGGTGTACTTTCAACATGGCTATCAGAGGTTGACGACACCGGATTGTGCAAACGGGGAGACCAGTCCCTTAGTATCCGAGGGATGCAAGGACAATCTCTGTGAAAGTGGTCTCCCTTGCAGATGACACATGGCGATTTAGGCCTGGTCAGTGCTGTGTGTGGATTTTCATTAGATGACACTTGTTTTCCCTTATTTGCCTTTGGCTCCTTCTTCTTTTTCTCTTTCTTCTTCTTTTCCTTTTTCTCCTTAGGAACTTGGTTTTTAGCTTTACCAGTCCCATCACGCGAAGAGGAAGGAAGAGAGGAAGAATTATAGGAAGTAGAAGGTTGGTGGGAAATTTTGGATTCGTCTAAATGCTGATTCGACTGTTCAGGAATAGTGGTGTTCTGAACGACATTGGTTGAGAAGAGCCAGACCGGCAAGCCAATTGTCAGTCCTGGAAGCGACAATGTGGCCATATGGGGCGCACCAACATCTCCCCAAGAGGAGAAGGGACTAGGATTTCCACCAAGGGGAATTCCTTGGTTGGTAGGCTCCATTTTCTCAACCTAAAGATCAACGCAGGAATAAGGGGATGAATATTCCGTTTAAAATAAATTTTAACGACGCTTAGACACAACTTGCTTTTTCAATTTTAAAGAGTCGAGAAAAAGCTAAAGATGACTCTAGTCTCCTTCGATTTTTAATGAGCCTGAAGTGACAAGTGCTCAGATGGACCTTTTCTGTTAAGGAGTCTGGAAAGGAACAAAAGGGACTGCTCTGGAGTTCTAGGTAGAGGGTGTGCCAAACTTTTCGCAAAACTGCAGAATACCTTTTAAGGTACGGGCGGTCAATCTTCCCGAATGCTGTGTTCAGTGCATTGCGATCAGTAGGGCGGCCGACACGGCTTCCTATGGATAAAGGTTTTATGCCTATAGGGGTCTCCCAATGTATACTCGACGGTACGTGGGAGCACAATCCGTACTGGCACTTATCGTCTCTCAAGAGGAATCACCCAACCATTAGTGAGGCGACCAGTGACCAGGTTTTACGACGCTGGAACACGTCTCTAGCCTAGACCTCTATGTTGTGCATTAAGTTACAAAGCGTTGTTAAGTTCATTCAATTTATTTTAGGTTGATCTTTCTTAGAATTTTTCCTTTTTGGATCACCACGAGATGTATGATACAATTCCTAAATGCAGTCTAAAGATGATAAGCAAGCTTTTATATCTTTTCAACAATGAAAATCCTAGCTACAAAGGGGAAAAGAAAGACACAATCTTTTCTCAAAGAGCATAGAGCACACTGTAAATGCACTTTTCCCTAAATCAACATACAAACTGTCAAAATGCAAATGCACATATGCATGTATTTGTTTTCACTTTCTTAATATTGATGCCTAAAAAGAAAGTTGTTGTACAAATTTGAATTCGATTTCAAGTGAAAAACATAAACAAGCTCCTTTTTCGAAACCAAAAAGACGATTACGACACTTTATGATTTACTTGTTTTGACACTAGAAATTCATAAATTCAAACCAAAAGACAAAAGTAAAAGCGTAATCAACTGTGAACAGCAAACAAACTCACTCCTAAGATCAAAACGACACTTACGACAAGTCTAGATCTAAGGGCGACAGTATGACTAGTTTACTTTTGTAATGGGAAACTGCAAATGATGTAACAAATACACAAAAACAAATACAGTTTCTTTATACAACTGAGGTGGAATTGAGGCAAAGAAAAGCGGTTTCAGATAGGTACACACACTGATAACAGGCTGCAAAAACAGAGATAAAACT
The DNA here is from genome assembly GCA_031772625.1 of Pinus tabuliformis. Taxonomy (NCBI): domain Eukaryota; kingdom Viridiplantae; phylum Streptophyta; class Pinopsida; order Pinales; family Pinaceae; genus Pinus; species Pinus tabuliformis. The sequence continues at coordinate 329,922,303 of CM062805.1, read as the reverse complement.
GAGCAAAAGGAAGCAGAGAACCACAGCTGCACAAGGCCAAGGCTGATCAGCGCACCCTCAGCACAGAGAAACTGAACTTCAGCACAAGTAGCCTTCTCGGGACCTGCGTTGAAATGCAGAACCTCTTCACAGAGTCTGCGCTGAAGCAGAAACAAGAGTTGTTTCTGGGTTCTGGGTCACGGTTTGCAGTTTAATCTACGGTTTTTGGCCGGATAAAAGCTATCAATTAGGTACAATTAGAGGGATTATTTAAAGGAGGACTAAGAACTATCACAAAGGGCTGTTAGAGCACTTGTGGATCAGATGTTCAGATCATAAACAGGCCCAACGAATGGACTAGAGTAGCAGATCTCTACTTTGCATTTGTAAATAGCAAATGCAGTTCGATTCGGCACTCCTGAGTTTATGAGAAGAACAACAATAGAAACACAAATAAACTAACAAGATACGATCCCCAGTGGAGTCGCCAATTTGTTGTTGGGAAAATTATCCAATTCAGAATGCCCCTATCCCACTCTAAGGTGTGATAGTGCCTTAGCAACAAACAAGGAAAACTATTGTCGTATTCTTCTTTATGAAATGTAAATGGAGAAGAAGGATGTGACTAACCGGTGTCTTCCGCTAGTTTTTCGATCCAATCACTCTCTCCTTTGTTCGCTTCCTGCTGCTTGCTCCTTCACTGGTCTAGCTTCACCAAGTTCCTGCAAGATCACAAGAGAGGAAAACTACACAAAAGACATAGATTTACATTCATAACTAGTTTAAGATCATATATAAACTAAACATGCAAATATAACAAAGCATCATTGATATACAAGCATATAGGAGAAACTCAAATAGTTTTGTTGATATGATAAGAAAGTCCAAGAAGAGATACAACCAAGTGAGTCCCGATCCAGCATCTACCTCCCAGCAAAGGAATCCCTTCCTCTCCTCCAACAAAGCATAAATCACCCAATGTACTAATCTCAATCTCAAACCAACAGCAATTCTCTGCAAAGTACAAAATTCCAGCCTCCTGGATCTCTGGGTGAGGGATCCATATATAGATGTAAGCAGAGAGGATGAGTCAGCTTATGTTTTGACTTGTGGCTTCTCTCTGTCAGTTCTTGCTTTCACTTGGAGGTTGAGAGCCTCTTACTCATCATTAGTCGAATTCATTGAGGCAAGTGTTATTGGAGAAGATTCTGGAAGCTTCCATGGTCTTTCCACCTCGTTGAATGAGCTTGCCATTTGTCATTTCCCGCTCAGCGCACCCTGGTAGTGCATTTAGGTGCGTTGCAACGCACCTAGCTAGTGTACTGGGGTGCATTGCAACGCAGGCAGCTAGAAGAGCTTCTGAATTGATCCTGAATTGACTGTTTCTGAGTGGTTTTTGGTGGAGAACTTCTGGGAGAAGCTGTCATTGGTTGACCTTGTTCCTTTAGGGGAAGGAACAACTCTTTTAGGGACTTTGGATCCCTTGGATTATGGACAGTTCATGCTCAATGCTGTAAGGCACAAAAATGTCTATAACAGTTGGTAAAATAGATGGACTTCTATTTTTAGACATATGGGCGGTTTCTATTTTTAGACTGCCAGGCTAAAAATAGAACAGTCAAATATTATTGTCTCATAATAATATTTGGACTATAAACATTATCTTATCCTCTTGGAGCACTTCAGTTTGAGCTACAGATGTGGCACATGCAGCTGTCAGAAGGAAATACACTTTTCTTTTGGGTCAATTGAGCTATTGCATGCAGGACTTCAGTTAGAACCCATGAGGTTGAGTTTGGTGGAGTTGATTGTGGAGTTGATGGAGTTGTGTTCAGTTTGACTCGGTTGAACTAGTTGTATTTTAGTCTAACTAAAGAATACACTAGTGATGAGTTGTTTGAATTAATTATTAATTAATTCACTAATTATTAACTCATAAAGCAACTAAAGAATACATCAGTTAACTCAGTGCATGTACAGTTCAGTGGAGACAGGTGTTAGAGGTTGAGATTGCTATCAGTTGTGACTATAGTTGTGCATGAGATTTGCACATGCATGGATGGAGATTTCCCATGAGGCTTGCGTAGTATAACCAAAGGAATTCGATTTCACAGAGTGATTGATTCTCTTGCAGGATTGCGCAGTGGAGGCAGGCAAACAGTGGAGAAGATTTGAGGCTTCAGATCTGAGCTAGTTTGTGTGTAACAGGTGGAGATAGTACTGAGTACTTGTGAGGAGTATTGTACTATGTATTGTTACATGTTCTCTATCATTATAATATACAGATAGTGTGGGGTTTTCAGTTGTATGCTTTCCCGGGGTTATATATTGTGTTAATGTGTGCATGCGATTGATGTTTCATCTTTTTTAATGCTGCTAAATTGATGATCAACGTAGAGGAGGTTATGTATTATGCATGTATTCCGCAATAGTGTATAATCGGGATAATCTCTATGAATAAGTGATTAATTATTCAAAATTTCTACATCAATCTCTTCGTCTTTCATGGTCGTGGTGACCTCCATAGCATCCCAGGCTTCTGATGTGGTATACTCATGTTCTCCATAAAATCCTGCCTTTCTGTCTATGTCCTTCCTTATTTGAAAATCACCCTATGAGTGATCTCAATTAAATATTTATTAAATGAAGGTATTACAGACTCATGTGTTGGTGTGTGTGTGTCTATGTTATTTAGGCAACGGATCAATCAAATTGCAAATACACAGACACTTGAAATGGAAAACAGTAGATAAATACAGTAAGAAAATATAAGAACACAAGAATTTAATAAGGAGTTCACCCTATCCTCCAGGGCTACGTCTCTGGTCCAGCTCTTAGTGGTGGCCTTCTTTTATTATGTCTTAAAAGTAGAGAATTACAATGAAGGAGCTCAATATGAGTCTCCTAAACAGAATTTGCTTGGCAGGGTGGTTCTTGGATTCCCCAAGCCACTAAAGTGCACAAACTCTTTTCCTCACCAGTTTTTTGACCTCTCTGGTCTTTAATGGAAGGAGCCTAATGTGATGCTCAGTCCTGACAGATCCCCTCTGGGATGGCTTGAATCTCTCAAGCTCTCTGGTGCTCGACGTTGCCTTTGGTTAGCTCGGCCCTCTGTCTTCTCCTACTTTTTGCTTCACTGTCTTTCTTCGTTTTCTCTGTCTTCTGTCTTCTTTCTTTAGTGTCTTCTGCTTTGTCTGTTCATGGCTTTAAAGCCATTCGAGCTCATGGATGTTCGATTCCCCTTCCACTTCCATCAGATAGCCTGCTGCAGCTTCGCTTGGATTTCTCTATTTTGGCGTCATCATCAGGCTCACAGGGAGTGGCCACTTGTCCTCCTACCAACTGTTCCAGCTTGCTTCGTCGGTTTGATTTTTCAGTTACATCATGGAATGAGTCCTCTGCCACCTTGGCGGTCAAATCGGACCTCAAATTCTTATAGATCGCAATTTATCCCCCTGTCAATTCCGGTTTCCCCATCAAGCTCGATCTCAGCCGTCACATCTGGGGCCTCTAGATCTGACGACATTCGCACATTTCGTGCAGTTGACTTGCTCGATTGTTAGCGCGCAATGAGCAGTGGTTTTCTCTCTCCTCCGCTTTCCATGCATCGGGCATTGAGTGGAATCACTCCATTTTCGCCAAATCTGCTTACCGCCCAAGGGTGCCCCCGATAAATACCGCCGGTTTTTGGAGCGCGGGTCCCGCCTTAGCCTTTAGCCTTTTCCCCACGATTTTCCCGGCTCCCATGCGACCAAGCGCTCGGGGCCTCTCCTTCTCGAGGGGTTTTGCCCAGCGATGCGCAATTAGCGCTAAACTGCCTCCTTTTCCCGATCCGGGCTTCCAAGGGGCTAGTTTCACCTCTTGCGTAGTCTCCAGGGGCCTCGGTCAGCGCCCTTTGACCAAGGTCCTCGTCGTTCCACACTGGCTGCTAACTACCACTATTTAGAGGTGTTTCTGATCGCTGCTCTTAATTCTTTGAAGCCTGTCCCAACCTGATATAGTCGTGGTTCTCTGATAACTCTTTTTCATGAATCCAATTCAGATCACGGCCTTCCCACTGAAATTTTGGACCACCAAAAGTTGGTTTTAAAGCATCGACTAAGTGAGGGTAATGTTTTCTCACTTGTCCAATCTCAATCCACTTTGCACTGCTCGGCTTTGAACCCTTGAGTCCAATCCTGAGGTACTCAACATCTCCCCTGTGTGTCGTCCTCACCTTCCTGTCCAGCACTGTGTCTTCTTGTAATTCATTAAGATATTTAGGTAGCAGGTCATCAATAGAAGGTAATTGACTCTGCTCTTCAAGATCCTCAATCGTTGAAGGTTCAAACAATCTCAAGCAATCTGCATTTACGACTGAGTAGATGTGCATGTAAGCTGGTATATCAAGGCGAAAAGCATTTTCACCAATCTTCCCAAGTATCCAAAAAGGTCCATACCTGATAGGTTTTAGCTTCTTACCTTCACCTTGCATCCTGTCCTTGCTGATATACAGCCATACCTGGTCACCAACTTGAAAACTATGCTCCATCTAATGCTTGTCATGCCTAGCCTTGTATTTGGCTTAGCTCTTTTCCAGTTGTTCCTGTACTGCCTGGTGGATCTCCTGGATTTGTTCAATGAACCTAGTTGCCTTGTCCACATCACTGTGTCCCTCAACTGTGGTATATTTACCAAAGACAAAATCCAAAGGAGACCTTGGTGTGAAACCAAAACAAGTCTCAAAAGGAGATCTCTGTGTAGAAGAATGTTTTGCTATGTTGTAAGCATGCTGCACATAACACAAATGTTCATCCCAAAGCTTTGGATGTTTTCTGCAATATGCTCTGAGTAACTAGATTACTGTCCGGTTAACTACTTCTATCTGACCATCAGTTTGTGGATGAAAAGTTATGCTCTTCTTTAGTTTGGTGTCCATCAGTCCCCACAAACTTGACCAAAACTTCCCCACAAATCGGGTGTCTCGATTAGATACAACGGAAGTGGGTAATCCAAAATGAACCCATACATGTTCAAATAACAGTTTTGCAGTTTGTTCAGCTGTAATCTATTTATTACAAGGTATCAAAATACACATTTTGCTGAACCTATCCACAACAACATATAGATAATCATGACCTTTTCTAGATTTAGACAGTCCTCCAATAAAATCCATTAAACACTTTCCCAAGGGTGAGAAGGAACTGGTAGTGGAGTGTACAAGCCTAGTTTTCTATTGCTGGACTTGCTTTTAGCACACATAGCACACCCTCTTACATATCTAGAAACTGTCTCATTCATTTTTGGCCAATAACAAAATATTTGCAGCAGTGCAATGGTTTTACTTACCCCAAAGTGACCTGATATTAGATAAGTGTGTGCTTCTCTAATTATCTTTACTCTCTCAGTTTATGGAATACATAGTTTCCCACAATGATATAAGAGTTTGTCCTTTACATGATAATCCAATTCTTCTACTCTTTGCCTTGACTCAAAGTTGCATATACATCTTTAAATTCTATATCTTGAGCATATTGTTCAAGGTAGCTCTCATGTAGCACAGAATTATGCTCAAGTATAGTAGATGCATTTATAATGGGTCTAGATAACATGTCTGCAACTTTGTTATGTATGCCCTTTTTATATCTGATGACTAAATGAAACTATTGTAGAAAACCCATCCATCTGTAATGTCTTGATTGTTGCAACTTAGTTTGGGAGTGTAGATATTGAAGTGGTTGATGATCAGTATGTATTACTGTCTCTTTGCCCATTAAGTAGTGTTTCCACTTTTTCACACTCTGAACTAATGCATACAATTCTTTATCATATGTAGGATAGTTAACTATTGCAAGATTAAAAGTCTCAGAATGATAACATATGGGTTTGTCGTGCTGTGTCAACACTGCTCCCATGGCATAGTCACTGGCATCTGTTTGGATCTCAAATGGTCTTTGCAGATCAGGCAGTGCTAGTACAGGTGTTGTACTAATCTTTTCTTTCAAGGTGTCGAAGGCTTTCTGATGTTTGCCTCCCCACTGAAACACCTTGTTCAATCCTGTTAAAGCATGTAAGGGAGTTGCAATTGAGGAAAAGTTAGAAATGAACTTCCTCCAATATTGTGATGCTCCTAAGAAGCTTCTCACTTATGTAGCAGCCTTGGGTTTAGGCCAGTTTACAATGACTGCCACTTTAGAGGGATCTATTTTCAATTCACCACCCCTTGTTATATGACCCAAATAATTCAGAGATGTTTTGCCAAATTCACATTTTGAGAGTTTAGCATGAAGTTTTTCTCTTTTCAAAACATCTAATGTCTGCTTAACATGCTTTAAGTGTTCTTCCCACATTTTACTAAAACTCAGAATGTCATCTAGATACACAATAACAAAATCATCAAGAAAAGGTCTGAGTACATCATTCATTAATCTCATGAAAATAGCAGGAGCATTAGTTAAGCCAAAAGGCATAACTAGCCACTCATACAATCCCTACTTTGTTTTGAAAGCAGTCTTCCATGCATCTTGTTCTGTAACTCTAACTTGATGGTATCCACTATGCAAGTCTAGCTTGGTGAAATAAACAGCTTCCTTCAATTGATCTAAAAGATCATCTATGCGAAGAAGGGGATAACGATTTTTTATTGTTATCTTATTCAGCGCTCGGTAGTCAATGCACATTCTCCATGAGCCATCTTTCTTTCTCACCAAAACGATTGGTGACCCACATGGTGATGTGCTATGCCTGATGAACCCCTTCTCGAGCAACTCCTACACCTACTTCTTGATTTCAGCATTCTTTAAAGCTGACAATCTGTACATTCCAATGTTAGGCAATGGAACATCTTGCTGCAAAATAATATCATGTACTATTTCCTTTTTGGGTGGTAGACCTCTAGGTTCTTGAAACAAGACATCATACTCTAAAACAACCTTTTCTATATTAGTTTGTTGTTTAGCATTACAACCCTCAAATATATTAGTTTTATCAGGTTTCTTTTCCTTTACAACCATTAGTAAGAATTGTTTGCATGAATTTATCATTCTTTTCATCTGCCTTGAGTTTATGAAGTATAATTATTCTTGAGCTTATGAGCTCTTACAAAGTATTTGATTCCATCTTTAACAAGTAGATACTTGTTCTCAACTCTATAGAAAATAGCCTTTCTATCATACAAGTAAGGACTTCCTAAAACAATTCCACATATATCCAAAGGAATTATGTCTAACTCCACCTCATCTACAAATGCTAACCCAAAAGAAAACATGAGTTTGCACTGTCTAGTCACTTGTAGTTGTGCTTTATCATTCAACCATCCTAATGGGTATGGTTTCTTGTGAGGTGTAGTTGCTAATCCCAATTTCTTTACAATTGCTTCAGAAATTAAATTTACTTATGAGCCACTATCAAACAAAGTATCAATCTTTTGATGTTTGGAAACAACGCGAATATGGAAAAGCTCATGTCTTTTTCTCTCATTTTCTTCATTAATAACAAATTGAGCAGAATTACTAGTAGATGCTTCATAATTCTTACCTTTTATACCTATGGCTGCAATAGTTGTTTCATCTCCTGAGTCTGACCCCAAATCTTTCTGAATAGCTGCAACAACCTTCTCCTTCTTGCCCTCGAACTTCTTAGGCCTCAGCTCTGGATGCAGAATCCAGCAGTGCTCATCATCATGCCCATCCTTTTTACAGTGAGTGCATGAATCTTTGTTCTTCTGTGCAGTGTTAGCCTTCCTTGCTTTCCACTTCTGCTTTCTTTTCTCCTTGCTCTTGCTTGCAGTGCATTGGGATGGTCCCCCAACTTCTGGATTTCCATTCTTTCCTCTAGCTTCTAGATGAGTAGCTTGTACAAATACCTCATTTATACTAGTGGGATTAAACATGAGGATGGTATGCCTCATGTAGTTGTGTAGACCACCAATGTACTTTAACAGAGTCTCTGGTGAGTCTAATGAGATTCCTAGAATCAAGGCTCTCTTTCTAAATTCTTGAGTGTACCCTTGCACACTCTGCCCTTTCAATTGTCGAAGAGTTTGCCAACTCATAATGGCTTGTTGCATGTAGGCCAATGGATAGAACTTTTTTTTGATTGGAAAACAAATTCATTCCAGACAGAGATAGTCTTACCATGTCTTTTCATATCAGTTTGGGTCTTGCATTCCCACCAAACCAAGGCAGTGCCTCCTAGGCATAGGCTTTCCAGCTGAATCTTGCTCTTGTCTGAGTCGATGTTCTGAACTCTATAATAAACATCAATTTGTCTAATCCAATTGTACAAGTTTTCTGCATTTAACTCTCCATCATATATAGGCAAATCAAATTTAGCATCTAGCTTGATTAAAGATGCCTTCTTATTATGCACGGGGCTATTAGGAGGTGTGAGAAAGCTTTCCTCTTTCCCTTTTCCTTTAGAGTGGTCATGGAAGTGAGACTCATCTGCACGGGGCTATTAGGAGGTGTGAGAAAGCTTTCCTCTTTCCCTTTTCCTTTAGAGTGGTCATGGAAGTGAGACTCATCTTCTTCTTTGTCTTGTTTAGAACCTGATGAGTCTTCATCCTTATGCTTTCTAAAGTCCCTATACATTTCTTCTACCATGGACTTTATGGCTAGGAAACTCTCTATGAATAGAGGGTCTGGTCCCACAGAACCTTCCTCTGACATTGTCTTCCGAGGATAGACTCTCCCAATTTCAGGATTAGTTTTTACCAACTCTCCTTCTCCTAATTTGAGCTTTAATCTAGTGAGCATTCAACAGCTAAACCAACACAAGCTTGTCTAACCTTTACAGCCTTGAGCTTTGATACCACTTGATCTGAAAATCACCCTATGAGTGATCTCAGTTAAAGATTTATTAAATGAAGGTATTACGGACTCATGTGCTGGTGTGTGTGTGTCTATGTTATTTAAGCAACGAATCGATCAGATTGCAAATACACAGACACTTGAAATGGAAAACAGCAGATAAATACAGTAAGAAAATATAAGAACACAAGAATTTAATAAGGAGGTCACCCTATCCTCCAAGGCTACGTCTCTGGTCCAGCTCTCAGTGGTGACCTTCTTTTATTGTGTCTTAAAAGTAGAGAATTACAATGAAGGAGCTCAATATGAGTCTCCTGAACAGAATTTTCTTGGCAGGGTAGTTCTTGGATTCCCCAAGCCACTAGAGTAAACAGACTCTTTTCCTCACCAACTTTTTGACCTCTCTGGTCTTTAATGGAAGGAGCCCAATGTGGTGCTCAGTCCTGACAGATCCCTTCCGGGATGGCTTGAATCTCTCAAGCTCTCTGGTGCTCGACGCTGCCTTTGGTCAGCTCGACCCTCTGACTCTCCTGCTTTTTGCTTCACTATCTTTCTTCATTTTCTCTGTCTTCTGTCTTCAGTGTCTTCTTTCTTTAGTGTCTTCTTCTTTGTCTGTTCATGGCTTTAAAGCCATTCGAGCTCATGGTTGTTCGATTCCCCTTCCACTTTCGTCGGATCACCTATTGCAGCTTCGCTTGGAGTTCCCTGTTTCGGCGTCATCATCAGGCTCATAGGGAGTGGCCACTTGTCCTCCTATCAACTGCGCCAACTTGCTTCGTCAATTCAGTTTTTCAGTTACGTCGTGGAATGAGTCCTCTGCCACCTTGGCGGTCAAATCGGACCTCAAATTCTTATAGATCGTGGCTTATCCCCCTGTCAATTCTGGTTTCCCCATCGGGCGTGATCTCAACCGTCAGATCTGGGGCCTCCAGATCCAACGCCATTCGCACATTTCGCGCAGTTGACTTGCTCGACTTTTAGCACACGATGAGCGACATTTTTCTCTCTCCTCCACTTGCCACGCATCAGGTGCTGAGTGGAATCGCTCCATTTTCGCCAGAGCTGCTTACCACCCAAGGGTGCCCCCGATAAATACCACCGGTTTTCGAAGCGCAGGTCCCGCCTTAGCCTTTAGCCTTTTCCCCACGGTTTTCCCAGCTCCCATGCAACCGAGCGCTCGAGGCCTCTCCTTCTCGAGGGGTTTTGCCCAGCGATGCGTGATCAAAAACTGCCTCCTTTTCCTGATCCAGGCTTCCCAGGGGCTAGTTTCGCCTCCTGTGCAGTCTCCATGGGCCTCGGTCAGCGCGCTTTGACCAAGGTCCTCATCGTTCCACGCTGGCTGCTAACTGCCACTATTTAGAGGTGTTTCTGATCGCTGCTCTTAATTCTTTGAAGCCTGTCTTGACCTGATACAGTCATGGTTCTCTGATAACTCTTCTTCATGGATCCAATTCGGATCACTTCCACTGCTCCTTCTCTTCTTATTCTTTTCTGCCTTCCAGCATGCCTCATATGAGTGGAGGACTCAGTTTGAGGCCAATCCAGTTGACCTTCAGACTTTGCATGGAGTGCTTGTACATTGGCACTCTTTTCAATGCCTCCTTCAACCTAATGGGGGAATGGTATTCTCTGATCTGCAAACTGTGGGGTAGGGTGTTCCATATTCTCATGCATGCATGCACACAGTCATCCCCAAGTAGTCTAAGCATATCTTCAAAGTGTGCAATGGCTTGTTCCTGATTGGCTAGATATTTAGGGGCAATATGAGGGTCATTGGCAAGCAGGTTGTGTGTGCTGATGAGTGCCATAGGATCTGATGGCTCAGCTCTTATCATCAATGGTTCATTCTGCTCTTTTATTAACAATCTTTTCATTTCTATTGCCCTCAATTCTTCATGGTTCATCCATGACGCCATGGCCATTAATTGCAGATCCCCTAGCTTAGCATTAAGGTCCCACACATTCAGGTCTATGAGGGCCATGTTGTGTAGATAGAACTCTGACATCTTTGCTTTGTCCTCGGAGGTGCTTTGGTCACACAAATCCATGAACTTCCCGAGTCTTGGAAAGGCACTATGCCTCTTTGTGCCAAAGTTTTTATTTGTAATTGAAGCCATTGATCCTTCAAATAGAGGCCATAAGATTTGGTTGGTGTTCTGCATTGTAATGCTTCTATGGATAAGCTGGCCATGTATGCCAAATGAGTCTCTTTCTCCTGCAGCTGCCTCCTTAGTAATTCATTCTCATTCTCAAGGTGGCTTCTTGTAATGGCTTCTCTGTCTCTGAGAGCACTCAATTCCCTGCCCATTTCCCTAAGTTTGTCTTCCATGTGGCCAATATCCTCAACTCCTTTGGACTTGGCTATCTACATCCACCTATGTGTTCTCACTCTTTCTTTTTCCAATTCGAAAAACAGTGGGATTGCAAATTTCTGTTGGATTATCTTGCCTCCCTCAAGTAGTCTGTAATAGGAGTCAAGAATAGGCTGGGGGTCAGGTTCTTGTGGCTCTTGTGCTTCCTCTTTCACCTCTAGCTATCCTCCTATATTTTCCTCAAGTTTTTGTGTCTCCTTTTGTTTGGACAGTGTCTCCTGTAGGACTGTTTTAGCCTCCTATAAGTCTGGTTTGTGGTCCTATAGAATTGTCTTTCCCTTCCATGTAGAATATCTTGTAGTCCTCCTTTCATAGGTTATGGGTGTCTTGGAAGGAGATTATTTTACCTTGGCAGATGGTGAATCTTCAATGTTAATGGGCGTCTTTGATGAGGGTTGAGGTTTGCCTGTTTTAATTATGGTACTCTTCCTTGCCTTGAAATACATGGAGGTTTTTTTTTTCCTCTTCTTCTTCTGCTTGACTGGTGTACCGAGGGTAGTAAGGGTAGTTGTTGCTTCTCTTTCCAAAGTTTCAGGGGACTCTTCTCTTTGCTCTGCCCTCTCTGCCTCCTTTTCTCCCTCTTCTGTCTCTTTTTCCTCCTCCTGCTCTGTCTCTTTAACTCTCCCCTCCTCTATTTCTTTTCTTTCCTCCTTCCTCTCTTGCTCTACTATGTCACCACTGGCTTCATCTTCTCCTCCTTGTTATTCTCCCTCCTCATTGACAACAGGATTGACATCATAGGTTAATGCCTTGATGTCATCCTCAGCGGTCATATCTCTAAAAACTTCCCATGCTATAGGGATTGTAAGGGTATGGAGGGCTTCTTATACTAGGATCTTGATTAGGCCATGGTGAGCTAGCTGCTATGAATTTCCTTCTTGTACCTTGGTGCTGGAGTCAATGAGGGACTGAAGGAGAAAGTAAGGGATACTGAGCTTTTGATGTGCTGGGGTATCCATGTCATATCTCAATTCTTGGAGGATTCTGAAATGATATCCATAAACAATGTTATGCCTCCCCTCACAAGAAATGTACTTGATCAATTGGTAGCTAACCTCATCCCAGGGATATGGTACACTAGCCCTTCTAATTCCATTTTTGTCTTCAACCGGGGTTTCATTATCTTGGAAAAATTTCCTCTTTGCAACCTGGCCAATAGTTTTCTCATCCTTACTCCAAGGCAGCCCAAGAGGAAGGGTAGTGACCCTACTAATGAGTTCAGGGGTTATTTCAATGGAGAGGACCCTAATGGTTATAGTAGCATGAGTTCTTGCTTGGGGAACCAGAGAGAGAGAAAATTCATGGGCAATTTCATCATCAACCCCTCTAAACTTCTCAAAGAAATTCATCCAGTTTGCCCTTGTAAAAATTTCCACCACTTGAGGATGTGCATGGAGTCTAGTGGAGTTAGTGGGCTCTTTTCTCATAGACCCCCCTGTCATACTACCTGTACTTCTTTTGAAAAACCAAATATGGAGGTGGAGACAAAGAATTTCAAGTGAAATAGAAAAACAGAGGGGACTGTGTTTTTTTTTTTTTAAATGTATTTCTACCCTCTTAAGGACTGATTTTATCTTCAATTTGAGACCAAATCTTTCACATTTTGATATTCAACAGAGGGAATTCATGAATCCTACCTTTCAAACTGAAATTTGTGCCAAAAACCATGTTTCCTCCCTTCAAAATGACTCAATGCCCCTCCTGTAGAAGCCCATTGTCCCTCCTGTAGGTGCTCCTGTAGAAAATGTCGAGCGCAAAAATATGGAGGAAATCGATGGAGGATGGTGGATACGAGGCTGTGGGGGCATAAGAAGACTGCTGTGTGACTGAGTTACGAGGAGAAATGGAAGAAAATGTGGTGAGAATGCGTGGGGAGGAGTGCTCATTACCTTTTATGGCTGTTTTCGGTTATGAGTGTTGAGCTAGCAAGGTGTACATTGCCCAGATTAGGACCGTTGGTCCCCACCTACTTGGTCATCATGACCCCCCCTCGTAATCATCCCCTCATTACTGCATCGGAGTTAACTCTTCCTCCCACTACCTGTCCTTCGCATCTTTTGCTTGAGTTGACTGTGCGCACGTGTGGGTGATATCTCGGTTAAGTGGAGTCAACTAAATGAAGGTGGCCAAGTTAACTAGCCACCTTTCCCTCTTTCGATTTCAACCATCTCGTTGCCTTCGTATGATTCCTAATTACACAAATGCAGATAGAGGAGTGACTTAGCTACTTACCTGTAATCCAAGTGTATTTGCTGCCATCGACTGTGAGGTGTTGTGGCTTTCTCTACTGCATGTCTTCATTTTCCCTCATGCACGTTGTCTCTGCGTGTTGATGTATTATTGTGTGTTTTTGTAGGTTCTTATTTTGTTGGAGCTAAGCTACATGTGCCTTTTCAACCTTCAGATGTGTTGTCCCTTGCTGCTGGTGCTGAACTTCTATGGGATCAGCCGCTACAGGAATTCCTATAGGAGCTCCTGTAGCTGCTTCTCCCCTTGAAACTTTAGCTATTTCCCTGTGCTTGGAGCTCAAGAATGATGCCAGAGGTGGAGATGAATGATGGAGGGATAGTAGGTAAGCTTCAGGTAAAGTTAATGGTGCCTTTTCCTCCTTTTATTTTTGTTTTTTTCAAAACTGAAAAATTGTTTTTTCTATGTTTTTTCTTGGAAAGGAAAAAAATAATAATGATGCTTGGAGTGTGATGCAAACTTGGAAATGATGGCAAGGAGGTTTGAAGAAGATAAGAAGGATTATAGGTTCCTCGTGAAGCTCTTCTTGTCCCTCAAACTGCCTTCTGTAGACACTTCTGGCTCTCTGTAATTCCTACAGGAGCCTCTTATAGAAAACACAAAGCCTCCTGTAGAAAACACAGTTTTGGAAGAAGAGGTACAGTGGGGTGAAAGAGATGCCAAAAATGATGGAGGAAGGTGTGGAGAAGATGAAATGGATGATGGTATGAATGTCAGGGTCCCCTTGGCACCTTCTCCTGCTCCCTGTAGTCCTCCTGCAAACCTACAATGCAATAAAAATTCATTTTTCTTTCTCTTTTTTTTTTTTTGACACCACTGGGCCACCTCAGAAGAGGTTTTCACCTTAATTGCCTGCCCTGGGAACCTTTAAGGGAGGTTTTCACACAGGGATCTTATTCTTTTCCTTCCTTTTTTTTTGACACCACTGGGCTGCCCCAGAAGAGGTTTTCAACCCAATGATGGGACTCAAGCGCCTCATGGAAGTTTTCACTTGTGTCCTTATTTTTTCTCTTTTTTCTTTAGTGAGTGGGTGAAGTGGAAGCTAAGGCATGCTCCACTACCATCACTATTTTATTCAAATATTCAATAAACTCTCACTTGGAGAGGGGTTTCTTGCAGACTTTCAACCGATGTCCATTGACAAGCATGGGGATGGCTTCATCATCAATGGTTTTGATCAAAACTGAACCATTGTCATTGCATTTCTCCACAATGTAGGGTCCCATCCATCTTGTCCTTAGTTTGCCTTTGAAATCCTTGTATCTTGAATCATAGAGTAGTGCCCAATCTCCCTCTTGGAATTGTTTCTCCCTGATATTTATGTCATGCCGTATCTTTCTCTGAAGCTGAACTACCTTTGTATGGAGAAGGGCTTGCAATCTGTATTCATCCAATCCATTGAGCTGAAGTAATCTCTCCTTTTGTGCATGGCTGAGGTCTAGGTCCAGCTGAGCTGCCATCCTTAAGGTATTGAATTCAAACTCTATTGATAGCAAAGCCTTCTTCCCATAGACCAGTTCATAGGGTGTGAACCCGGTGGTGGTCTTCCATGTTGTGTTGTAGGCTCAAGTGGCCTCAACTAATCTATCTGCCCAATCTTTTCTACTGCTGCTCACTACCTTGGTTAGGATCCCTTCCAATGCTCTGTTAGTGACCTCCACTTGCCCATTGGCTTATGGATGGTAAGGGGTGGAAGTCCTGTGCTTGATCTTATGATGTGTGAGCAGGTCTTCAATCAGGTTGGAAGTGAATTGACTGCCTTGGTCTATGACCAACTCTCTCAGATACTCAAACTCGTAGGATATGTTTTCCCTCAAAATCTCAGCTACTTTTTCCTCTGTCATTGCTTTGATTGCTTTTGTCTCTGCCCACTTTGTCAGGTAGTCGGTGTACAAAATGATGTATTGCTTCTGCTTTGAACAGGGGTTGATAGGCCCCACAAAGTCCATACCCCACTTCTCAAATGGCTTAAAGGTCACTTGAGGTTTTATGGGCATTTCATCCTTTGGAGTGGGTTTCCCCATCCTCTGACATTGATAACACTGGCTCGTGTATCTCCTCACATCCTGATGAAGAGTGGGTCAGTAGTAGCCTGCTTGCAATATCTTGAAGGCAGTTCTTTTTGCTACAAAATGACCTCCACAAGGCCCGTCATGACAGGTCGGGAAGATGTCAAAGACTTCCTCCTCCCTAAAACATCCACTCAAGATCTGATCTAGGCCAAGTTTGAAGAGATTGCCTCCAGTCCAGGTGAAATGGGCGCTTTTCCTTACTATCTTGCTCTTCTCTTTTGAGGATAGGTGTGGCGGGAATTGTGTTGAAACAAATTAGTTTGCTATATCAGAAAACCATGGACAGAGTACTGATATAGAAAATAGGTGTTCATCTGGCATTTGTTCATCCACCATTCCTTTTTCACCTGCTGGCAAATTTACTCTTGACAAAATGTCAGCAGCAACATCCTCTTTACTAGGCTTATCAATAATGGTCAGATCAAACTGCTGCAGTAAAAGCAACCATTTAATAATGTGAGCATTTACATCTAGTTTGTTCATTAAATATATAATTGCAACATGAACAGTGTGCACAAAGGTTTGATAGCCTGTGATATAATGTCTGAATTTGTTTAAGGAATGCACGACAACTAGGAGTTCCTTCTTGGTCACTATATAGTTTAACTCTGCCTTTGACAAGTTTTTGCTTATAAAGTATATGGCATAAGGTAAATTTTCATCAAATTGTCCTAAGGCTACTCCTATTGCTTTGTTCAAGGCATCTGTGTGAATGTGAAAGGGTAGGGCCCAGTTTGGGCCTCTTAGAATTGGAGCAGTCACTGGATTGCTCTTCAAGGTATCTAGGGCTTCTTAACAGTTTTTCGACCATATGAACTCAACATCTTTGCCTAGGAGGCCAAACAAAGGAGAGGCTAACTTGTTGGAGTCTTTAATGAATGTCCTGTAATATCCAGCTAAGCCTAGGAAGCTTATGACATCTCTCACATTTTGAGGAGGTGGGACCCTTTGGATGATGGAAATTTTGTTGGGGTCCACCCACAGTCCTTGTTGAGATATTGCATGACTTAGCACGGTCCCTTCAGTCATCAAAAATTCACATTTTTCTGAACTGAGGGACAGGTTCATCTCAATACACTTATCTAGAACTTTTCCTATGCTAGATAAAGCTTCCTGAAAGTCAGAGCCATAAGGAGTAAAATCATCCATGTATATTTCTACTGCATCATGAACCAGTTCAGAAAATATACTCAATACTGCTCTTTGGAAAGTGGTTGGAGCATTGTACAAACCAAAAGGAAGGACCCAGTATGCAAAGGTACCCCAAGGACAAGTGAAAGTGATCTTATCTTGGTCTTCCGGGTTGATTTGAATCTGATTGTACCTGCTAAACCCATATAGGAAGGAGAAAAACTTTTTCCCTACCAGACTGTCTAACACTTGATCTATGAAAGGCAAAGGAAAATGGTCCTTTTTAGTGGCTTTATTCAATTCCCAATAGTTGACACAGATTCTCCACTTACCATTTTTCTTTGGCACTAGCACCAAAGGAGAGACCCATTCACTGTCAGAGATGGGATAGATGAATCCTGCATCAAGCAATTTCTGCAGTTCTTCCTTAACAATATCTTTAAGTGCTAGGTTCATCCTCCTTTGAGGTTGTCTAACTGGCTTGCAATCTTCCTTGATGTATATATGATGAGTACATACTAAAGGGTGCACTCCCTTCATCTCTTTATAACTCCAGGCGAAGGCATCTAGATGGTTTCTCAGTATGTTGCATAGCTCCTTCTCCTGGGAAGTAGATAGGGATGGATTGATTTTCAATGTTCTTTCTAGGCCAAACTCTATATTTTTAACACGGAGAGAAGTGGATTCGGACACACATAGATCAGTTGAGGGGTTGTTTTGGGTTTCTCTTACTATGTCTTCTAATGGTGATACACTGGGAGGTGGATTCTGAATCAAATTTTCAATCATATCATCCTCATCTTGCAGTTCCCCCCCATGGCGATTTCTAATGTAAAAAGTGGTGCAGAATAAACTTCATCCTCATCCTCCTCCTCCAACCAGAGAGGTAGATCATGTTCTAGCAAGGGTTGGGCAAGAGGATATAGGATTAACTGCTTGGACATGTGTCCGTTCTTTATGGTCATGTTCCCAGCTCGGCAACTGATGTAGGCATCGGCTGTAGCCAACCAGGGTCTTCCCAGAATGAGAGGATACCCAGTGAGCTTTGCCTTTGGCTGGAGAACTAAGAAATCAGCAGGGTACTCCCAAGAATCAATGGAGACCATCACATCTTCCACAATCCCCTCAGGGGTCACTGTGGAGCGGTCTGCTAGCTGCAGCACTGTCGTGGTCTTCCTAAAGGAGCCTTAGAGGTTAAGTTTGAGCATTGTGTCCTTTTTCATCACATTAATGGTAGCTCCCAAATCAATCAAGATATGTGGGACCATTGTTCCATTGATGTGGACATCAACTACTGGGCTTCCAGGGTCCAAATATTTTGGACAGATTATCTACCCCAACATTAGGTCGGACAGTTGTCCTATGACATTGATGGTTGGGGCATCTCTCTTACGCCTTCCTGGATGCCTAAAGCACTTCTCTTTGATCAACCTATTGTAGATAGGCACATCTTTTATGGCTTGGAGAAGTGGTATCTTCACACATAAATGTTTCAATTCTCCCAGGAGTTCAGTCTCTTCTGGGGTAGGCTGGATTGTCATGGATAGTCTCTCAGGAAAGGGTGGATTTGCTTTAGGTTTGCTTTCCTCTTTATCTTCCTCAACCTCCCTAGGTGGAGGCTGGCTATCTGGGAGAACTTTCCCGGATCGCAAGTTAATTTCTTGAATCTCCACAACATAAGTTGGGCATGATGGTTCCCCACTATACACTTGTTGAGCCTGTCTGTTGTTCGGGTTCGGATTTGGCTGGGCAGGCATTTGGGGTTGCCTTGGTGGAGTAGAAGGTAACGGTTGTGGTTGGGAAACTGGTGGAGGCAGAAGAGCAGGAAGAGAGTTGTATTGGGGCTTCCACCCCTGATGAGATGCATTCCACTGAGGTTGTGGCTAAGCATAGGATTGAAATGAATGGGTGGTTGGTTGGGCATCATATTAAGATGTGAAGGACCAAGGAGGAGGTGTGGACCAGGAAGGATGAGCGGGGGGGGCCCAAGAAGGTATGGAGGTGACTTGATTGGGGTTTTAGTATGCTTGAGATGTCCCTTGCATCCCCTACTAGTTTGGTCTAGGTCCACGCGGCCTCCTTTGGTTTATGTAATAGATCTGTTCAATGACTCCTTCGGCCCCTTGGTATATAGCTTTAAGTCCGGGCAAGGAAGGGCACTTATCTGTAGAATGATCTTCTTCACGGACTGAACAAACCTCTATAGAGTTCAATGGGCATTCATTCCTAGGATGCCTCTTGGTGCATCTAGGGAAAAAAAATGGCCAAAGCCCTCTCTGCTTCCTCTTGTTTTCTTTTGATATGTAAGGTATCCATTTGCATGGCAAGAGTCTGCAACATCTCACTCTTGAAGTCTTGCTGCATGTTTCCATTTTAACCTTTAATGGATGAATTGGAAGAAGAGGTATTGGATATGGGTTGACTCCCCCTACCCTTCTTTCTGACTACTCTAGAATGGTTTCTAAAAATAGTCTTTATGTCCTCATAAGATAGTTGGTAGATGTCTCCCCCAGCTAGTAGATGGAGGGTGTCTAAAAGGTCTTCCCGAATTCCCCTGAGTAGGACCAACTTCAGAGACTCAGGGTCAAGTGTACACCTGGCCCTTTTGTAACTGAGATGGAACCTCTCTTCATAGTCTTCCAAGGACTCATCACTTCCTATGGTCATTCGAAAGATTTCTTCTTTAGTATCTTTTGACCTACAATAGTCTCGATTCTTATTGTTGAAGGCCTGCTGCATCTGAGCCCAAGTTGTGATGCTATTGCCAAGTAATCCCATGAACTAGCGCAGTGTTGCGTCCTTGAGAGTAGAAGGGAATAGTTTCAACTTTTTCTCGTCTTCTGCATAGTCATAAGTTCGACAGATGATAGAAAACTTGAACAAGAAGGTGTCAGGATCTTCTGTAGTCAGACCATGGAAGTGAGGTAGGGTTGAAGGACTTATATTCTTCATTTTGGTGTCCCCATTAGTCTCCCGAATGGGGAAGGTGCCCTCTATTCTCTCTCCATTTCCCCTAGCATTTCTGTTTTCAGCCATTGGCTCCAGAGGAATGTTTTCTTCTTCTTCTTCCCCTATAGGTTCTTCAAATATGTCTGGTTGTTCACCTAAGGGTTCTTCTTGATTGCAGCCACCGAAGAAGAGAGAAGGTTGGCTGTGTGAAGCAGTGGGGTTGTTGGGAAAAAAATTTCCTAAGTTATCTCTACTCCTACGAGGGATGAAAAGAAATATTTTTGGTTGGCTTTTTGTTTCTTTTTCCCCACACTAAAAGTACCTACAGAAATTGAAATTATAATTGAACAAAAAAAATTGCAACTAGATGAAATGAACTTGTTGAATGGAAATTTGCAGAATTGAAAAGGAAAGCAAGGAAATGTAGAACTAAAATAAAATGAATGACTAGTCTACTTCTGCCAAAATAAACTATTAGCATAATGTTGCAATAGGAAATAAAAGAAAGCAGTAATCAAAGAATACTTTGATGCTTCCTCGGCAATGGCGCCAAAAAGTGGTGAGAGCCAGTATTGCAGCAAGAATGCTGCAACTCCTGGGCTGCCAACTTTACTTTTATCAACCCGGTAGTTCGTAACAAAATTGGAAGCGTCAGTGCTATATGCGCAAGTACTAGTTCTCACTGCAGGTTGTCACTTGGTCAGCCAATGCAAGATCACTAGGAGCTCAGCCAACTTCTATAGATTTCATAAGAAGCTCTATGTGTTATGAAATGAAAGGAATATTACTCTACAGATGATATTCTAACTGCAGAAAGGAGAAAGACTAGAATGTGAAGCAAAACCTAGTAAACCCTAATTAACAAGCTAATTCTACTTTTGCCAAAAACACTATGAAAACCATGAAATAAATGCCATTACCTACTCAAGGAAGTAAACAACATCTAACCATGCTATTTCTGGAAGAAAATAAGCAAAAAAAATGTTTTTGGATTTTTATGTGTTTTTATGTGAATTTAACATGTATCTAATTTATTGTGTGTGAGTGTGGTAGCGAAAGGGTGGCATTAAAGGGCAGTTTTGGAGCTTGGGAAGATGTAGGATGGTGTGGATGGGTCCTAGGATGTCTTAGGTGGCCTTCTGGAGGCTTTTCCCACACTCGGCCTTCAAAAGAAAGCCTACAGGAAAAACTACAGGAGGACACAAGAAAACTACAGGAGGAAAACAGGGAAACTACAGGAGGCCTACAAGAGGAGGCCGAGAGAAATTTTCGTTGTTTTGAGGGTGTGAGAGTGGGTGGAAAAGGTGGATGAAGGTTGAAATGAGGTGTTATGGTGCCTAAGGTCTAACATGAATCACCATGAGAGAGAAAGGTGATTGGGTTTGCTCAAAGAGAGAGGAAGAAGTTCTATGGAAAAATGAAGGAAACTAGGGCAGAATTGAGGTGAGGTTTGGGAGACCTATAGGGCATGGATCAGATGGAGGTTGTGATTGCTAGTAAGCTGGCCTACTACTGGAAGAGATATGTTGCATAGAAACTGATAGTCAACCAAGAGAATCAAGCAACCAATGAAGTGAGTGCATCCTAGGAAAAACAGAGTTTTGCATTAAAATGGCCTAAACTATGATGTATAGAAGGAAATGCTAGGAAATGTTGTAAGAAAGGAAAGCATGAAAAAGGAATATTGCAAATTAGGAAGTGAACATGATAAAGAAGATCTAAAGTAAAGCAAAACTGGACTATCAACCTACTAGAGAGCTGCAAACACTAGAAGTCTTAGGAATAAAGAAAATTTGTGTTTTTGGGGTAGCAAGAGAGTCTTTGCCTCAAATCATGGTCCCAGAGGGAGGAAGAGATGCCAAGGCATTGTTGCTAGCCTTTTGAATCTTCTCTGACCTACTACAGAAAGTACAAATGGAAGCAAGCTACTAAATCATCAAAAGCAAACTATTCTAAACCATAAGAGAAATACATCTAACAGCAAACTAATCTACAAACTGGAGTAAAGCATACAAATACAAGTAAAGAGAAGCTTGGCTACTTGGATTGGGCTCTAACCCAAGAGCTTCAGCCCTCTGAGGTAACTCAGTGCTAGCTCAAAAAGGATTCCATCTTCATTATCAAAAAATAGCAAGGTTACATAAAACTATCATACAATAGTAAGCTCGAAATTTGAGCAGAGTTTACACAAGCAAAAATTCGACCCTAGTGACGCCCTAGGCCTCTGTAATTATACATCTAAAGCTACCAATAGCTTCCTTAAAATTAGGGGGGCTTGGCTCCCAAAACTCAAGATAACTATCAATTATCTTCCACTTGCTTGGCTGCCTTATAGTGCATGATTCGGCTGCTTGTACTCCAAGCTGAATGAAGGGGAATTTGACGTGAGGAGCAATAAATGAGGGGGATTCCCTCCTATAAGTCCTCTCCTCTGTCTACTTGGAGTTATTGTTGCAGTTTGATCACTAGATCCTTGACTTTGACCTCAAAATCCATCAGTAATCTGCATTAAATACATGTTAGACCACATGGCATAATAACTAACTCAACTCACCCTATAAGCATAAATATAATCAGAAAATCATACAATAAGCTAATAGAATGGTTGATTTGACTAGGTTAGGAGGTAAAATGAGCCCATATAATTACCCATTTATGAGGCTCATCAATGATCCTTTCCATAAGTCCAACATTGTAAAGGCTTCCTACCATCACCATTTTTTTGTTCCTCGAACTGAAATCCTTGTCCTCTATCAAATGCATTGAACTTCTTGTGTGGCATTGAATTCTCCTTGTTACATGTGTCCTATAGGCTTCCTCTCTTCTTATCCCATTTTCCCTTAGTCTTGTCATTTCCTTTCCAATCCTATTTAGATTCAGACCCATGCTTCAATTGCTCATAACAATGCTTCAACTTTCTGATAGCTTCCTCCAGCGATCTAGGTTCATCAAACTCAATCTTGTCCTTGAACACTACCAGCAACTCGCTGATGAATCTCTAGATCTTCGTTTTCTCCTCCTTAAGACAAGGTACGTATCTCAACAACTCCAAGAATCTTCTAATATACTTGTCATCGGTCATAGATCCCATCTTCAACTCATAGAACTCCTTTACCCTCTCATCATAGTACCTTTCAGATAGATACTTCTTCCTTAAAAGTCTCTCGAAATCACTCCAAGTCAAATCCTCTTCCTAAATGCCTCTGACATTCTTCACATCTTCCCACCAAATGTTTGTTTTACCTTTAAGATTGAAAGTAGTTATTCTAGATTTCATGTTTCCTGCATAGTCATGCAATCTAAAGAATTTATCCATCCCAAGCAACCAAGCTTCTGCATCCTGTGACTTCTTCATTTCTCCATCAAATGTAGGTGGCTTTGCCTTTTTGAACTCTTATGGAAAATACTACTTCTCACTCCTATATAGATGGTGACAGTGATGAGCATATTGCCTCTCTGAACTAGAACTAGGATGAAACCCATGATCACTACCCCTCCAGACAAGTGTAGCTAGAAATTTCCATCTCTCATTGTATCCTCTCTATCCAACCCGTGTCTTGATCGAGACCTGCTACCATATGTGTCATTTATCATTTCCTCCTACCCATGAATAATCCTAAGTGGTCCCTATCTCTACAAATCTGATAAACTCTGAAGAATCACTGAATTAACCTCTGTTTATTTCTCTTATGCCCTAACAAGTCTTTCATGTGATTGAATGATCCTATCATTATTGATCCAAAATGGATCCTAAACCCTCTAAGTCATAGCCTTTAAGACTATCAGAAAACTGTCTTTTCGGGCGGGTAATCTCCGTGCAAGTGGGCCGCCTGAAATGGTTGTCAACCGTTGGATTGGAAGGTCGCAGATCAACGGTGGGCTTGCAACAGTTGATATAACACGGACCCGATAGGATTATAGGTCGGATTCAATATCTTTTGAGTTCTGGGCTTTGGTCTGTTGGTCGGATTTTCCATTGTTTTTAGTGTATTTTCATTTCTAAACGAGAAACATATTCCCAAGGATTTCACCCGCGCCAGTGGTCCTTTCCATTACAAACAGGTGGCCACCATACCTTCAACATTTTACAATGATTGTTTAACGCTCGAAAGGGAGATGAACAGATAGGGGTTGGGAGCCAGAAAGCGTGAGAAAGGAATGCAAACCAACAATGTCGATAGGCTTAAAAGCCATTCAATGGCAGAGATAGGGGGAGGCAGTTGCTCAGAGACAAAGAGTCAAAGAAAACGTAGCTACGAACAGTGGATCAGAGGCACTAAGAGGGAGAGTCTATGTACTCTTTAAACTTGAGGTTTTCGAGTGAAATCCCTATGTAATATCATTGTTGTTGTGTTATAGCTCTGCTTGAGCTCACACTTGTAATATTCTGCTCTTAAAGACTTAATATAGAGGTCAACACTGAAAGCTGGACCAGGAGACGTAGCCAAGAAGTCTGGTGAACTCCTTGATTATTTGTTGTGTTGATGTGTGTGTCTATTATGTTTTCTAATTGCTCATTGTCTATATTATTCGTAATCTTTTCGATCCATTGCACTAAGTAATATAGGCATTCCTACACATGATTCTGTAATACCGTTATATTGGTTTAAGATCTCGTTTTTAGATCAAGTGTATCAGAGCTTTTGGTTTTGTTAAGGTTAGACAAGCTTGTGCTGGATTTTGAATGCTAACTAGATTAAAGCTCAAACTAGGAGAAGGAGAACTTGTTGAGGCTAATCCAAAGATTGGAAGAGTCTATTCTCAAATGAGAATGGAGGAAGAAACTCCATTGGGATCAGAATCTCAATTTATGGAAGGTTTTAATGCACTCCAAGCCATGGTGGAAGAGATTTATCTAGAGTTTAAGAAGGGTCGAGGTGAAAGCACTTCAACACCCAAACCAGACAAAGTAGCAGAGGAACCTTTTCTAGTTGCCCCTCCAGAAGGCAAAGGGAAAGGGGAAATGCCTCCTCCACCATATCCTCCATCATCACCTTCATCATCCTCATCATCTTCTTCGCATAAAACTAGCCCTGATAAGAAAAAGAAGAAAACTTCTTTGATTAAATTAGATGTGAAGTTTGATTTGCCAATTTATGATGGAGAACTAAATGCAGAGAAACTAGATAATTGGATAAGACAAATTGATGTATATTGCAGGGTGCAGAACATTGATTCAGAAAGGAAGAAGATTTAGCTGGCTAGCCTTTGACTTGGAGGAATTGCACTAGTATGGTGGGAAGGCAAGACACAAGCTGATCTGCAAAAACATGGTAAAATTGTTTCTACCTGGAATGAATTTGTTTCTGCTATCAAAAAGCAATTCTATCCTTTAGCTTACATGCAGCAGACAATGATGAGTTGGCAAACTCTTCGCCAGTTGAAGGGTCAGAGTGTACAAAGTTATACTCAGGAATTCAAGAAAAGAGCTTTAACTCTAGGTATATCCTTAGACTCACCTGGGACTTTATTGAATTATATAGGTGGTCTGCATGGTTATTTAAAGCATAATATTCCCATGTTTAATCCCACTAGCTTAGATGATGTATCAGTTCAAGCCACACATCTAGAAGCTAGAGGTAAGAATGTAAACCCAGAGGTTGGGGGATCATCTAAATATTCTGTAAGCAAGAGTAAGGAAAAGAAGAAACTGAAATGGAAGGAGAGGAAAGCAAACATTGTATAGAAGGATAAACCTTCATGCACTCATTGCAAGAAAGAAGGACACGATGAGGCACACTGCTGGATTTTGCATCTAGAATGGAGACCTAAGAAGTTCAGTGGAAGAAAGGAGAAAAAGAATGTTGTAGCTATTCAACAAGACTTGGGATCAGATTCAAGTGATTAAACAACAATTACAGCCACAGGTATTAAAGGTAAAGATTCTAAAGCATCCACAAGTAATTTTGCACAATCTGTTGATAATGAAAGTAATGAGAGGGAAAGAAATGAGCTTTTTCGTATTAGAGTAATTTCCAAGCACAATAAGATTGATACTTTGTTTGATAGTGGATCACAAGTAAATTTGATTTATGAAACAATTGTAAAGAAGTTGGGATTACAAACAAAACCTCATGAGAAGTCATATCCATTAGGTTTGGTGTGTGATAAAACAAAGCTACAAGTAACGAGACAATGTAAACTTAGGTTTGCTATTGGATCAACATTTGTAGATGAGGTTGAGTTAGATATAGTTCCATTGGATATATGTGGTATTGTTTTGGGAAGTCCATACTTGTATGATAGAAAAGTTATTTTCTATAGAGCTGAAAATAAGTATCAACTCACTAAAGATGGAATGGAATATATTGTAAGGGTTCATAAACTCAAGGGTAACTATTCTCTCATAAACTCAAGGGTAACTATTCTCTCATAAACTCAGGACAAATGAAAAGAATTGTGAATTCAAGTAAGAAATTTTTACTAATGGTTGTAAAAGCAAAGAATCCTGAAAAATCCAATGCATTTGAAGGTTGTGATTCTACACAGAAAGCTTATTTAGTTAAAGTTATTTCAAAATATGATATCCTATTTCAAGAACCTAAAGGTCTGCCACCCAAGCAAGAAATAGTACATGATATTTGTTTGCAGCAAGATGCTCCATTACCTAACATTGGAATGTACAGGTTGTCATCTTTAGAGAATGAAGAAATAAAGAAGCAGGTACAAGAGTTGCTCGATAAAGGGTTTATATGACCAAGCACATCACCATGTGGATCTCCAATCATACTGGTGAGAAAGAAAGATGGTTTGTGGAGAATGTGTATTGATTATACAGCACTAAATAAAATAACGATCAAGAATCATTATCCTCTTCCTCGTATTGATGATTTATTAGATCAATTGAAAGAAGCAGTTTACTTTTCTAAGTTAGACTTGTGAAGTGGTTATCATCAGGTCAGAGATGCAGAACAAGATGCATGGAAGACTGCTTTCAAAACAAAGCAAGGACTGTATGAATGGTTGGTTATGCCTTTTGGCTTAACTAATGCTCCTACTACATTTATGCGAGTTATGAATGATGTACTCAGACCTTTTATTGATGACTTTGTAATTGTTTATTTAAACGACATTCATGTTTTTACTAAGACATGAGAAGACCATGTAAAGCAAACTTTAGATGTTTTAAAAGGGGAAAATCTCTATGTAAAACTGTCAAAATGTGAATTTGGCAGAACATCTTTAAATTATTTGGGTTATATTGTAGGAAGTGGTGAATTGAAGATAGATCCCTCTAAGGTTGAAGTCATTGTAAACTGGCCTAAACCCAAATTTTCTACAGAGGTTAGGAGTTTCCTAGGGGCAGCACAATACTGGAGAAAGTTTATTGCTAACGTTTCTTTGATTGCAACTCCATTACATGCTTTAACAGGATTGAAACAGGTGTTTAAGTGGGGAGGCAAACAGCGAAAATCCTTCAACACCTTAAAAGAGAAAATCAGTACAGAACCACTACTAGCACTGCCAAATCTTCAACATCCATTTGAGATTGAGACAGATGCCAGTGATTATGCCATGGGAGCAGTGTTGATGCAACACAGTAAACCCATATGCTATCATTGTGAGACATTTACTTCTGCAGTAGTTAATTATCCCACATATGAAATTGTATGCATTAGTACAAAGTGTGAAAAAGTGGAAACATTACCTAATGGGTAAAGAAACAATCATACATACAGATCATCAACCACTTCAATATTTGCACTCACAAACTAAATTGCAGCAATCAAGACATTATAGGTGGATGGGTTTTCTACAGCAATTTCATCTTGTCATCAAATATAAGAAGGGCATACACAATAAGGTTGCAAACATGTTATCAAGACCAATCATAAATGCATCTACTATACTTAAGCATAACTCAGTAATGCATGAAAGTTACATTGAACAATATGCTCAAGATGTAGATTTTAAAGATGTATATGCAACTTTAAGTCATGGCAAGCAAGTAGAAGAATTGGATTATTATGTAAAGGACCAACTCTTATATCATTTGGGAAAGTTATGCATTCCACAAACTAAAAGAGTTAACATAATTCGAGAAGCACATACTTCTCTTATATCAGGTCATTTTGGTGTAAGTAAAACAATTGCACAATTGCAAATGTTCTGTTATTGGCGAAGAATGCATGATACAGTTTCTAGATATATCAAAGGGTGTACTATGTGTGCTACAAGCAAGCCCAGTAATAGAAAATAAATCTAGAAAAGGT
The DNA here is from genome assembly GCA_031772625.1 of Pinus tabuliformis. Lineage (NCBI taxonomy): Eukaryota > Viridiplantae > Streptophyta > Pinopsida > Pinales > Pinaceae > Pinus > Pinus tabuliformis. The sequence goes on along the minus strand of CM062805.1, from coordinate 329,894,551 downwards.
CATGATTATTTGTATGTTGTTGTGGATAGGTTTAGTAAAATGTTTATTTTGATACCTTGTAACAAGCAGGTTACAGCTGAACAAACAACAAAGTTGTTCTTTCAGAATGTATGGGTTCATTTTTGGTTACCCACTTCTATTGTATATGATCAAGATTCTCGATTTGTTGGGAAGTTTTGGTCAAGTTTATGGGAGTTGAGGGACACAAAGTTGAAGAAGAGCACAACATTTCATCCACAAACAGATGGTCAGGCAGAAGTGGTCAACAGGACAGTGATCCAATCGCTCAGAGGCTATTGCAGCAAGCATCCCAAGCTTTGGGATGAGCATTTGTGTTATGTGCAGCATGCTTATAACCGTGCCAAGCACTCTTCTACTAAGAAATCTCCTTTTGAGACTTGTTTGGTTTTATACGAAAGTCTCCCTTGGATTTTGTCTTTGGTAAAGACATAGCAGTTTATGGACACAGTGATGTGGACAAAGCAACCAAGTTTATTTAACAAATCCAGGAAATTCACCAGGCAGTATAGGAACAACTGGAAAGAATTCAAGCCAAGTACAAGGCAAGACATGACAAACATCGAGTTGAGCATAGTTTTCAAGTTGGTGATCAAGTCTGGTTGTACATCAACAAAGACAAAATGCAAGGTGAAGGTAAGAAGCTAAAACCAATAAGGTATGGACCTTTCAAAATACTTGATAAAATTGGTGAAAATGTTTTTCGCCTTGATTTTCTAGCTTATATGCAGATCTATTCAGTCATTAATGCAGAAAACTTGAGATTGTATGAACCTTCATTGATTGAAGATCCTAAAGAGCAAAGTCAGTTGCCTTCTATTGAGGATCTGTTTCCTGAATATCTCAATGAGTTACAGGAAGATACAGTTCTGGACAGGAAGGTGAGAACTATGTGTGGAGGGGATGTTGAGTACCTAAGAATAGGGCTCAAAGGTTTAAATCCAAGCAAAGCACGACGGATGGAAGTTAAACAAGTGAGGGAGTTGTATCCTCACTTGATCAATGCCTAAAAACCAACTTTTAGTGGTCCAAAAGCTTTTCAGTGGGAAGGAGTGATCCAAAATGGATCCTAAACCCTCTAAGTCTAAGTCTTTAATACTATCAGAAAACTGCCTTTTCGAGCGGGTAACCTTTGTGCAAGTGGGCCGCCCGAATTCGCTATCAGCCATTGGATTGGAAGGTTGCAAATCAACGATGGGCTTGCGACAGCGATATAACACAGACCCGATAAGACTATAGGTCAAATTCAATATCTTTTGAGTTTCGGGCTTTTGTCTGTTGGTCAAATTTTCCATTGTTTTTAGTGTATTTCCGTTTCTAAAAGAGAAACGTATTCCCCGGGATCTTACCCATGCCAATGGTCCTTTTCGTTACAAACAGGTGGCCACCATACCTTCAGTGTTTTACAATGATTGTTTAATGCTCGAAAGGGAGATGAACAGACAGGGGCCGGGTGCCAGAAAACCCAAGAAAGGAATGCAAATCGACAGTGTCGATAGGCTTAAAAGCCATTCAATGGCAGAGACAGGGGGAGGCAGTTGCTCAGAGACAGAGAGTCAGAGAAAATGTAGCTACGAACAGTGGATCAGAGGCACTAAGAGGGAGAGTCTGTGTACTCTTTAAACTCAAGTTTTTCAAGTGAAATCCATGTGTAATATCATTGTTGTTGTGTTATAGCTCTGCTTGAGCTCACACTTGTAATATTCTGCTCTTAAAGACTTAATATAGAGGTCGACACTGAAAGCTGGACCAGGAGACGTAGCCAAGAAGTCTGGTGAACTCCTTGATTATTTGTTGTGTTGATGTGTGTGTCTGTTATGTTTTCTAACTGCTCATTTTCTATATTATTCGCAATCTTTTCGATCCGTTGCACTAAGTAATATAGGCATTCCTGCACATGAATCTGTAATATTGTAATATTGATTTAAGATCTCGTTTTCAGATAAATTATCTTCTTTGAAACTTCTTCTCGTTTCCTTCAAACTTCTTAATGTATCTGCTAGGTGAGTGGAGTAATCATCACCATGCTACTTATTTGATCTATAGGGAGAATCACGGGAACTGTAGTCCACCATTTTGCTTGTCATCTTTGATCCTCTACTTCCTGCAAACATACCATGTCAAATAAACCAAATAAAAACATAATCAACATACCTCAGTGAAGTTCAGGAGAGGTTATTTCGTCTCCAAGATCAATCTAGATTAGCACGATACATATATATATACATAATGATATCAATATGTTGACATCATGCATGACAACACCAACTGCATACCATGACCTCATGCACGACAATCATAACCATAACAATATGTGCATAACAAACATATAGACATTGACATGCATAACAAATACATATACAACCGACATACATGCATGATCTGGAATTTATCCAGGACAAAGAATTAAAGGTATTAAAGACTCATGTGCATGGATGTTCCTATGTTACTTTACGCAATGGATTAATAAGATTGCTAGAATACATAGACACTGAGGCAGTTAGAGAAAACATAACAGTCAAACATGTAAACACAACAAGTTTAATAAGGAGTTCACCCAATGCTCCTAAGCTACGTCTCTTGGTCCAGCCTTCAGTGGTGGCCTCTCTATTATGTTTTCAAGTAGATTTTTTACAATAGTGAGCTCAATTCGAGTCTCACTAAATAGAGAAAAGTCAGTAGGAATGGAGTGCACAGACTCTCCTTACTGAAACTCAACCTTTAATGGTCACAGTAGTATGACAGGCCTATGTCGAGGAGTTTGCTTGAACCTCTCAAGCCTTCTATGGAGTACACAAACTCTCTGACTCTCTCCGGCTCTGTCTAGCTCGATGCCACCTTCAGGTCAGCTCGCTTCTCCTCTCTGTTCTCTGCTCTTAGCTTTCTGCGTCTAGCTAACTCTTGTCATTTCCTGCCCTGTCTCTGTCATTTCGTGGCTTTAAAGCCAGCCTGTTCTTTGACTGTTCATTTCCGCTTCCCGACCTCATGTTTTCCCTGCCTCTGTCCGTTTGAATTCCTCTGCTCTGCGTCATCATCACTGGGTAACGCCTCGCAGGGAGGTGGCCACCTATTTCCTAAAAAATTAGGTGTCAGATTCCTTGAATCATATTTGAATGGTCGTTAATTTCGTTTGCTTCAAGATCTCCCGCAAAACACGAATCGTTTGCCAACTCATCGTCCACATCAGACTTAAATTCCCTTGTAATCTTGCTTTATAACTTCGCCAAATCCAGTCATTTATCAGGATGCGCCTCCGCCGTTAATCTAGGCCCCCCAGATCCTACGGTTGTCATTCGTATCGGGCGGGCAAGTTGCATGACGTTTACCCGTCCGATGCGGGCGCTTTTCTCTCTCATCTGCCGAATGCGTGTCACTCGATGTGTGGCATCGGGCGGGACTCAGTCAAAACTGCTTACCGCCTCAAGGCCTTCCGATATCCTGCCGGTTTGTGGAATCCCACACTACGGAACCGAATGCATTACTTTTTCGCATTTCATAGCGATTTCGGGTCTGGGCACTTCGGGGCTTTCCTTCACTGAGGGGGATGCCCTGTGATACGCGATTATCAGAATCTACCTCTGTTTCTCGAACTAGCCTCTGACTTTGCCAATTTGTGCCATGGCGCGTTACCATGGGCCAACAGTCTGTGTGCTTGACCGAGGGTCCTCGTTGAATCTACCTCTGTTTCTCGAACTAGCCTCCGGTTTTGCCAATTTGTGCCAGGGTGCGTTACCATGGGCCAACGGTCTGCGCGCTCGACCGAGGGTCCTCATTGCTCCACTCTGGCCACAACTACAACTGTCACGAGGATTCCTTCTGATAGCTTGATTTTTCTAAGACTTGAATCTTTTGGCATAATTTGAAACAGTCATGAAAACTTAGAGAGTGTTTTAGGATCCAATTCGGATCACGACCTTCCCACTGAAAAAGCTTTTGGACCACCAAAAGTTGGTTTTCTTTTAAGCATCAATCAAGTGAGGGTATTGATTCCTCGCTTGCTCAATTTCTATCCATTTCGCACTGCTTGGCTTTGAACCTTTGAGTCCAATCCTGAGGTACTCAACATTCCCCCTGCGCGTGGTCCTCACCTTCCTGTCTAGAACTGTATCTTCCTGCAACTCATTAAGATATTCAGGCAACAGATCATCAATAGAAGGCAATTGACTCTGCTCTTCGGGATCTTCAATTAATGAAGGTTCAAATAGTCTCAAGTTGTCTGCATTAACAACTGAGTAGATGTGCATGTAAGCTAGTAGATCAAGGCGAAAAGCATTCTCACCAATTTTCTCAAGTATCTTGAAAGGTACATACCTTATTGGCTTCAGCGTCTTACCTTCACCTTGCATTCTGTCTTAGCTAATATACAGCCAAACTTGATCACCAACTTGGAAACTATGCTCCATCCGATGCTTGTCATGCCTTGCCTTGTACTTAGCTTGGCTCTTTTCCAACTGTTCCTGTACTACCTGGTGAATCTCTTGGATTTGTTCAATGAACTTGGTTGCCTTGTCCACATCACTATGTCCATCAAGTGATATGTCTTTACCAAAGACAAAATCCAAGGGAGACATTGGTGTGAAACCAAAACAGGTCTCAAAAGGAGATCTCTATGTAGAAGAATGTTTAGCTCGGTTGTAAGCATGTTGCACATAACATAAATGTTCATCCCAAAGTTTGGGATGCTTGCTGTAATAGCCTCTGAACAACTGGATCACTGTCCTATTGACCACTTTTGTTTCGCCATCTGTTTGTGGACGAAAAGTTGTACTCTTCTTCAGCCTGGTGTCCATCAATTCCCACAAACTTGACCAAAATTTCCCAACAAATCTGGTCTCTTGATCAGATATAATGGAAGTGGGTAGTCCAAAATGGACCCATACATGCTGAAAGAACAACTTCACAGTTTGTTCAGCTATAATCTGTTTGTTACAGGGTATAAAAATACACATTTTGCTGAATCTATCCACTACAACATATAAATAGTCATGACCTTTCCTAGATTTAGGTAGTCCTCCAACGAAGTCCATGGAAACACTTTCCCGAGGATGAGAAGGAACTGGTAGTGGAGTGTACAAGCCTAGTTTTCTATTACTAGTTTTGATTTTAGCACACATGGTACACCCTCTTACATATCTAGAAACTGTCTCATTCATTTTTTGCCAATAACAAAATCTTTGCAGCAGTGCAACTGTTTTACTTACACCAAAGTGACCTGATATTAGAGAAGTGTGTGCTTCTTGAATTATCTTTACTCTTTCAGTTTGCGGAATGCATAGCTTCCCAAAATGATACAAGAGCTGGTCCTTAACATGATAGTCCAATTGTCCTACTTGTTTTCCTTGACTTAAAGTTGCATATACATCTTTAAAATCTATATCTTGAGCATATTGTTCAATGTAGCTTTCATGCAGTACTGAATTATGCTTAAGTATAGTAGATGCATTTATAATTGGTCTAGACAATATGTCTGCAACTTTATTTTGTATGCCCTTTTTATACCTGATGACTAAATGAAACTATTGTAGAAAACCCATCCATCTATAATGTCTTGATTGTTGCAACTTAGTTTGGGAGTGTAGATATTGAAGTGGTTGATGATCAATATGTATAACTATCTCTTTTCCCATTAAATAATGTTTCCACTTTTTCACACTCTGTACTAATGCATACAATTCTTTATCATATGTGGGATAGTTAACTACTGCAGAATTAAATGTCTCAGAATGGTAACATATGGGTTTACCATGCTGCATCAACACTGCTCCCATGGCATAGTCACTGGCATCCATTTCGATCTCAAATGGTCTTTGAAGATCGGGCAGTGCTAGTACTAGTGCTATACTAATCTTCTCTTTCAAGGAGTCAAAGGCTTTCTTCTGTTTGCCTCCCCACTAAAACACCTTGTTCAATCCTGTTAAAACATGTAATGGAGCTGCAATTAAGGAAAAGTTAGAAATAAACTTTCTCCAATATTGTGCCGCTCCTAGGAAGCTTCTAACTTCTGTAGCAGATTTGGGCTTAGGCCAGTTTACAATCACTGCAACCTTAGAGGGATCTATCTTCAGTTCACCACCCCCTACTATATGACCCAAATAGTTCAAATATGTTTTTCCAAATTCACATTTTGAGAGTTTAACATAAAGATTTTCTCCTTTCAAAACATCTAGTGTCTGCTTAACATGCTTTAAATGTTCTTCCCACATTTTGTTGAATATAAGAATGTCATCTAGATATACAATAACAAAATCATCAAGAAAAGGTCTGAGTACATCATTCATTACTCTCATGAAAGTAGCAGGAGCATTAGTTAAGCCAAAAGGCATAACCAGCCACTCATACAATCCCTGCTTTGTTTTGATCTTCCATGCATCTTGCTCTGCAACTCTGACCTGATGATATCCACTATGCAAGTCTAACTTGGAAAAATAAAAAACTTCTTTCAACTGATCTAATAGATCATCTATGCGAGGAAGGGGATAACGATTTTTTATCGTTATCTTATTCAGTGCTCGGTAATCAATGCACATTCTCCACGAGCCATCTTTCTTTCTCACCAGAACAATTGGAGACCCACATGGTGATGTGTTAGGTCTGATGAACCCCTTCTCGAGCAGCTCCTGTACCTGCTTCTTGATTTCTGCATTCTCTAAAGCAGACAACTTGTACATTCTGATGTTAGGCAATGGAGCATCTTGCTGCAAATTAATATCATGCACTATTTCCTTTTTCGGTGGCAGACCTTTAGGTTCTTGAAACAATATATCATATTCTGAAACAACTTTGTTAAAATTGGCAACCAGGGAAAAACTTCATGTGGGTCATCTTATTCATGGTTGATAATATTTTTATTAGATTCCTCTCGTTGAGACGTGTAGGATTAACATAATGATCATCCGATTCCGATAAGTATTCATGGAGATATGAATTTATTTTGATTATGGAATTATTATCAAGCCGACCTACAACTCATGTAGGCTTAGAAGCCCAACAGTCGCATCTATTCAAACACCAACGTTGTATATAAATATAAGAGGACTTTTCCTCATTTGCACTCATACTTCTTATCACATCTGTCTCTCTCTCTACTGCGCAGAAATGAGTCTCTTCTCTACTGCACAGAAATGGGTCTCTCTCTCACACATGTGAAGCCGGAAGCTGTTGAACCTAAAGCTGCAACTACAGATCCAAAGATTGACCTACGTGTCCTAGAAGATCTCCTCATTTGAACTACATTGTAGGTTCATCTAAACCTCCTCTAAGAGCCACAACTTTTGGTGGTGGAATGAAGTCAATCTGACGAACGGTTTGCAAGATATCGACTGCCCTAGTTTGAAGCCAGAAACTGTTGAAACTGAAGCTGCAACTAAAGAAGTAAAGATTGACCTGCGTGGGCTAGAAGATCTCCTCATCTAAACTACAATGTAGGTTCATCTAAACCTCCTCTAAAAGCCATAACTTTTGGTGGTGGAATGAAGTCAATCCGACGAACGGTTTGCAAGATATTGACTGCCCTAGTTTGAAGCCGGAAACTGCTGAAACTGAAGCTGCAACTACAGAAGTAAAGATTGACCTATGTGGCCTAGAAGATCTCCTCATCTGAATTGTTTTGTAGGTTCATCTGAACCTCCTCTAAAATCTGTAACTTTTGGTGGTGGAATGAAGTCAATCCGACGAACGGTTTGCAAGATATCAACTGCCCTAGTTTGAAGCCGGAAACTGCTGAAACTGAAGCTGCAATTGCAGAAGTAAAGATTAACCTACGTGGCCTAGAAGATCTCCTAATCTGAACTGTGATGTAGGCTCATCTAAACCTCCTCTATAAGCCACAACTTTTGGTGGTGGAATGAAGTCAATCCGACAGTCGATTTGTGAGATATCGTCTGCCCTAGTTTGATAAAGAAGCCACTAATGCTGATGTTGTTGATCTAGGGTTTGCTACTGCTGATATGAATCAGATTTATTGTACTATTTCTCTCTGCTGAATTATTGAAGATAAAAGAAGATTTGATCAAAGGGTTTCCCCACACATTGTAGGGCTTGTCCCTAGCTAGCCGCCACATCTTGTGTCTCTTGTCTTGGCTTGTTTTTTGTCAATCGTTTAATGTTCTATCTGCACTTTACTTTATGTACATGTGATTGCTAATCTGTGGAATATAATAAGAAAAAGAAGTAAATTGTTATAAGCATAGAACATACCATAACTTAACATGGTATTGGAGCTGAGGTGAAGACAAATCTTGAGCAAGAACAAGAGAAATCACCGAAGAGAAGATTGGCAAGGCTATCCTAAAAGAACTATGGGGTCCTCAACACTCTTTCCTGCCGAAGACAAGCTCTGTGAGAAAGATGACTATCACGCATGGAAGATGTATATCGATCTAACCCTAGAAGATCCAAGAGTATTGGACCATGTAAGAGGCAATATTGTTGAGCCTCCATCAAATGCATCCGCTGCTACATGGAACAAATGGAAAACCGAAGAAGTCAAAATAGAATATCATTTGGGACTCTATCGACAAGCACTTGGTGGCCTACATCTCTGAACTAGACACCTCCAAGGAAATCTATGATAGACTAGTAAATGGCACTCACAACTCTTGGAGGATTACCATCCAAATGGTACGTGTTCAGGACAGCTCTTCTGAACTATAATGTAATTCCTGGTTTCGAGTAATTAATGGCTAGATGCATTCAAGAAGAAACAAGGGAAGAAGAGCAAAAAATGCCCATGCCTAAAGGTCCTCCTACTTCCTTTTCTTCTCATGTTAAGAAAATCTGAGACTAAATCAAAAGGAAAGGCTAGGCCTAAGGGTGGAAGAAAAGGACGATGTTACATCTGTGATAAAGCAAGTCGCTATGCAAGGGAGTGCCCTGATAGAAAGGACTCACACTAGGACGATGATCAAAATCCCTCTGATGGCAAATCAAAGGAATGAAAAATTCAACAGCAAAGGTAAGAGGAGAGCTGGGGATCGAGGAAGAGGACAACCATTCAAGAAGGCTAGAAAGTCCAGGATGTATTAAATGCACCTGACCTAAAAAAGAACCTAGTGTCCATCTCAGCAATGGAAGACAAAGGCTACAAGGTAACCTTCAGCAATGGCAAGGTATGTATATGGAAAAATAATGTTAAAGATGCCTTTACTGTTGGGTTTAGTGTTCATTCATTATATCAGGTCAATGGAAGTCCGCTAGGTGTCATGTCTTGTGACACAACTCTTCAGTTCGAACTTTGGCATCGGAGGTTTGCCCACCTTCACTACGAAGCTCTACCCGATGTAAGTCAGATGGCAGCAGGGATGCCCGAATTCCAAGTAGAGAAAGAAGGTATATGTCTGGGATGTGCCGAAGGAAAGCTCAAAAGGGGACCATTCCCCTCAAGCCAAAGCAAGACCTCTGATATATTACAGTTGGTTCACTCAGGCATATCTGAGGCTGGCATTAAGAGGGAGACTACTACACCACGTACTCCTGAGCAGAATGGTGTGGCGGGAAGGAAGAACCGCACGATTCTGGAATCTGTCTAGGCCATGCTACATGATCAAAGAATTCCGAAGTTTCTTTGGGCTGAAACTACAAACACTGCCGTATATGTACAAAATCGATGCCCTCATCAAGCATTGGGTTCCAAGACTCTTGAAGAAAAGTTCACTGGTAAGAAACCTGATGTTTCTCATTTTAGAATTTTTGGAAGCCCTGTATATTTTCATGTGCCGAAATAGAAAAGAAATAAACTGGGTGCATTGGGAAAGAAGGGAATTTTCGTGGGCTATGGTGAAAATACTAAAGGCTATATAATCTATGTAGCCGGTCAAAGGGAAGTCATAATTAGTCATGATGTCACCTTTGACAAAGATATCGCTCTTAGCAAGGTGAACAATCTTCCGAATTTGAGGAGCTCTCAAGAAGCCGACACCAAGGAACCGAAAGAAAAGGATGATGAATCAATGCCTGACGTAGAAGAACCCATGGATCCGATTGATCCTCCTCCACATGAGCCTTCCTCTTCTAGGAAGAGGCCTTCATGGCTTAGGGGGCTACTTGATGATGCTGAAGGACATGCTGCACCCCAAGGAACCATTCGTGAAAGTAAGAAACCTAATAGGTATCAGGGATACTTGACCATCATGAGCACGATCATACAAAATAAGCCTTCATCATTCTCAGACGTCGTCAAGCATCAAGTATGGAAGGATGTTATGACCGAAGAATATGAGTCTATCATGAAGAATGATGTTTGGGAAGTAGTTCCCAGACCCCAGGACAAGACAGTTGTTACTTCCAAATGGCTTTACAAGATAAAGCATGCAGCAGATGGAAGTACGGAAAAGTGTTAGATAAACTTGACTCAAGATAGAGTCAAAGTTGACCAGGTTAAATAGTGATGGTTTTGGGGCACATGGTATTGTGAACCCATAGTATTCTACCCACGGTATTATATGTAATGGAGCTTATAAAACGCTGGAATGACTTCATTGTAATGCAAGGCCTGGAGGTGAGCGGTGAAGGCTCACTTGGCCGGATTGGCCAGAGTTTTGGCCAAGGATAATGAAATTTCATTATGGTTGGGTTTTTCCCCGGATTTGGGGTTTTCCCAGATAAACATGTGTGTTTATGTGTTTATGGTTGTTGCTGGTTATTTTTATATTTATTCCTCTCAGTAATTCTCCGTAATTATTTATGTTATGCAGTAAATTTACTAACAACTGGTATCAGAGCTAGATATTGGCTTCAAAGGAATTCTTTGATGCCAGGGGTTTATAGTGCCTGATGAGATCAATGCAGCCTTTTTACAGATCTGGGTCTGAAAATAATGGTGGAACAATCATAGGCGGAAGAACCTCGAGGAGAATGTGCAGAAGATAGTGCATTTGCGATATTTACTGGTTTGGAACATGCTGACGAATTGTTCGGAATTCATGCGGCTATTTAAAGAAGGTCAGTAGAAGAAAATTGTTCATGCGGCTTTGAAAATTGTTCGTTTTCTGCTACGTGAGGCCACCGGTGCTGGAATCTACAAGGTTCTCGACGAGCTCGCAGTTGGAGCGGTTTGATAGAAGTTTTTGAGCACATCAAATTGAGAGATGATGGATCAGAATCGTAGCAGCAATAAACAAAAAAAAATTAATGAAGTCAAAATTGTTGCATGTAAATGGGCATACTACTATAAGATCTGGTAAGGCATGTGTACCTCTCGGTGATCACCGGAAAAGTCTGTGTTAGACCTAGGTGATAGGGGGGATGTCGGGTTAACACTACCCTGGGTAAAAACTTTGAGGGGGGTAAGAGCTAGAGTGAGCGGGATTGTCTCACTTAGCAGGTTTGGCTGGAGTTAGTCAAGGAACCCCAAGTCAAGTTTAAGGGGGGAATTGTTAGATAAACTTGACTCAAGATAGAGTCAAAGTTGACCAGGTTAAACAATGATGGTTTTGGGGCACATGGTATTGTGCACCCATAGTATTCTGCCCGCGGTATTATATGTAATGGAGCTTATAAAACGTTGGAATGACTTCATTGTAATGCAAGGCCTGGAGGTGAGCAGTGAAGGCTCACTTGGTCGGATTGGCCAGAGTTTTGGCCAAGGATAATGAAATTTCATTATGGTTGGGTTTTTCCCCGGATTTGGGGTTTTCCCGGATAAACATGTGTGTTTATGTGTTTATGGTTGTTGTTGGTTATTTTTATATTTATTCCTCTTAGTAATTCTCTATAATTATTTATGTTATGCAGTAAATTTACTAACAAAAAGTATAAGGCTCGTTTTGTTGCTCGTGGTTTCTCCCAGAAGGAAGATATAGACTATGATGTGATATTTGCACTTGTTTCCAGATATACGACCATCTGCTTGATCATAGCCCTTGCCGCTTCACAAGGATGCAACCTACATCAGATGGATGTCAAGACTGCGTTCTTACATGACTCGATCAAAGAAGAGGTCTATGTGGAGCAACCAAAGGATTTGAAATTTATGATCGAAAATCTCATGTATGCAGGTTGAAGAAGGCTCTCTATGGGCTGAAGCAAGCACCCCGAGCATGGTATGAGAGCATCGACAGCTACTTGATGAAGTTCGGATTCGTGAATCCGATCCTAACCTTTACTTTAAGGTTGAAGATGACAAGCCTCTCATACTGGTGTTGTATGTGGATGACCTCTTTCTAACAGGTGCAGACCCTCTCATTCACAAATCTAAGAGGGAGTTGGATTCTGAATTTGAAATGAAGGACCAAGGACTTGAAGTATGGCAGAAGCCAAGGGAAATTTTCCTATCTCAAGGAAAATATGTGGTAAAGATATTGGAAAGATTTGGTATGATGGACTGCAATCCTGTGACTACCTTGAGGATCTTAACTTTTAGAAGTTATATGGTAATGATGTCGGACCAGATTTGGGAAATGCCTCTGAGTTTCAAAAACTCATTCGCGTTGATGTTCTTGGCGAACCTCCGTCCGAACATATGTTTTGTAGTTAGCACTGTGAGCTCATATTTGGTTGAGCCTCATTGCATTGATGCCAAGAATCTTCTAAGATATCTTCATGGCACAATTACTAATGGATTGAGATACACTACCGGAAATATGAAACTGCATGATTATTCGAATGCTGATTAGGCAAGTAGTGTGGAGGATCACTGGGGCACTTTTTAATGTTGTTTCTCTTTGGATTCTGCTTCGATATAATGTAGTAGCAGGAAGTAGAAGTCAGTTGCCATAAGCACCACCGAGACCGGATACATATCTACGAGTATGATATCGTATGAAGCTACCTGGTTGGGGAAGCTCTTCAATGAGCTGTTTGAACACATACCATTGTGATTCTCTATAACAACTGGAGGTGGGATTCGATTATTGAGGAATCCCATATTCGTCGATTGATCCAGCAGATAGACATCATCTGGGATATGGTAAGTCGATGAGCAAGGAGGCTTCATCGCATTAAGATGATGTACAGGTCGATACACCTTGTCAAAGCCCCGAGGAAAGATCTAATCTGTGATTTTCCCAAACGACTTGGAGTTTTCAAGAAACCCTTGTACAAGGATCCTACATGTTGCATACATTGAGCTCTGGGAGCTCTGAGGGCTCGCGATTCTTACTGGAGCAACATACGACCACAGGGTGACTCACCCTCCCCTGGTGGTGTGCATTGGAACAAGATGACTCGCTCTTTTGTGGGACAAGATGATTCGCTCTCTTGTGGAACAGGATGATTCGCTCTCCTGTGTAGTAGGATTGATGTGTTCTCCTATGAGGCCTGGATTAATGTGTTCTCCATGACGACCTAGATTGATGTGTTCTCCATGGCGATTGTAGCAGGATTTATGTGTTCTCCTGTGAGGACAGGATTGATTAGTTCTCCTGTCAAGGCATCCTACCCATGCAGTCTGGGACTCATGGGAAGTACCTCTCATTTGATCAATTAGTAGGGAAATGAAGTTAGGGACCATAGTAGTACCGATGGACACATCGTTGTATCTACCATACTCCCTACGCTAGGATGACCTCCATTGATCTAGGATCAATGATACTGGTCTGGGACTAGTGGTAGGAGTTGTACCTTACTATGACGCTGACTTTGGGTCCATTGAGACTGGTCTGGGACTAGTGGTACATACTCTGAGACTAACTTCATGTCAGTGCAGTACTGGTCTAGGACTAGTGAGAGTGGTACATACTATGACGCTGACTTCGGGTCAGTTGAGACTGGTCAGGGACCAGTGGTACACTCTCTGAGACTGCAATATTGGTCTAGGACCAGTGGTAGGAGTTGTACCATACTATGACACTGACTTTGGGTCAGTTGAGACTGGTCTGGGATTAGTGGTACATACTCCGAGACTGACTTTGTGTCAGTGCAGTACTGGTCTGGGATTAGTGAGAGTGGTACATACTATCACACTGACTTCGGTTCGATTGAGACTGGTCTGGGACTAGTGGTACACTCTCTGAGACTGCGATACTAGTTTGGGACCAGTGGTAGGAGTGGTACTTATTATGAAGCTGACTTTGGGTCGGCTAAGACTGGTCTAGGACCAGTGGTACGCACTCTGAGACTGACTTTGAGTCAGTGGAGGATGATACTGGTCTAGGACCAGTGGAGTTGTACTCACTATGACCTTGACTTCGAGTTGGTTGAGACTGGTCTGGGACCAGTGGTACATACTCTGAGACTGACTTTGAGTCAGTATGATACATCCTTGATCATTTCTTCTTCTTCATAATTCGGACAAAAGCAGAGCAGAACAGAACAATGCAAGAGCAGAGCAGAACAGAGCAAAACAGTACCTATCAATACAGGGCAGAACAAGACAAAGCAAAACAGGCATAATAGAGCAGAGCAAGGCAAGGTTCAGGTTGTACAGGGCAGTGCATTTGATGGATGAATAGTAACGACCGATAGACAGATTGCAGATGAAGTTCTCCCTAGTTGAGAGGGAATGTTAAAATTGGCAACTAGGGAAAAACTTCATGTGGGTCATCTTATTCATGGCTGATAATATTTTTATTAGATTCCTCTCATCGAGCGGTATAGGATTGATATAAAGATCATCCGATTCCGATAAGTATTCATGGAGATATGAATTTATTTTGATTATGGAATTATTATCAAGCCGACCTACAACTCATGTAGGCTCAGAAGCCCAACAGTCGCATCTATTCAAACACCAACGTTGTGTATAAATATAAGAGGACTTTTCCTCATTTGCACTCACACTTCTTATCACATCTCTCTCTCTCTACTGCGCAGAAATGAGTCTCTTCTCTACTGCGCAGAAATGGGTCTCTCTCTCACACATGTGAAGCCGGAAGCTGTTGAACCTAAAGCTGCAACTATAGATCCAAAGATTGACCTACGTGGCCTAGAATGTCTCCTCATCTGAACTACATTGTAGGTTCATTTGAACTACACTGTAGGTTCATCTGAACCTACTCTAAAAGCCGCAACTTTTGGTGGTGGAATGAAGTCAATCCGACGAACGTTTTGCAAGATATAGACTGCCCTAGTTTGAAGCCAGAAACTGCTAAAACTGAAGCTGCAACTACAGAAGTAAAGATTGACCTACGTGGCCTAGAATATCTCCTCATCTAAACTATGTTGTAGGTTCATCTGAACCTCCTCTGAAAGCCGTAACTTTTGGTGGTGGAATGAAGTCAATCCGACGAACGGTTTGCAAGATATCTACTGCCCTAGTTTGAAGCCGAAAACTGCTGAAACTGAAGCTGCAACTACAGAAGTAAATATTGACCTGCGTGGCCTAGAATATCTCCTCATCTGAACTTCACTATAGGTTCATCTGAACCTCCTCTGAAAGTCGTAACTTTTGGTGGTGGAATGAAGTCAATCCAACGAACGGTTTGCAAGATATCGACTGCCCTAGTTTGAAGCTGGAAACTGCTAAAACTGACGCTGCAATTGCAGAAGTAAAGATTAACCTACGTGGCCTAGAATATCTCCTCATCTGAACTGTGCTATAGGTTCATCTGAATCTCCTTTGGAAGCCGCAACTTTTGGTGGTGGAATGAAGTCAATCCGACGGTCGGTTTGTGAGATATCGTTTGCCCTAGTTTGATAAAGAAGTCGCTAATGCTGATGCTGTTGATCTAGGGTTTGCTACTGCTGATATGAATCGGACTTATTGTACTATTTCTCTTTGCTGAGTTATTGAAGATAAAAGAAGATTTGATCAAAGGGTTTCCCCACACATTGTGGGGTTTGTCCCTAGCTAGCCGCCACATCTTGTGTCTCTTGTCTTGGCTTGTTTTCTGTCGATTATTTAATGTTCTATCTGCACTTTACTTTATGTATATATGATTGCTAATTAGTGGAATATAATAAGGAAAAGAAGTAAACTGCTATAAGCATAGAACATACCATAACTTAACAAACGTTTTCTAAATCAGCGTGCTGTTTAGCATCACAACCCTCAAATACATTGGTTTTATCAGGTTTCTTTTCCTTTACAACCATCAGTAAAAATTGTTTGCATGAATTTACAATTTGTTTCATCTACCTTGAGTTTATGAGAGTATAATTATTTTTGAGTTTATGAGCTCTTACAATATATTCGATTCCATATTTAACGAGTTGATACTTGTTCTCAACTCTGTAGAAAATTGCTTTTCTATCATACAAGTAAGGACTTCCTAAAACAATTCCACATATATCTAAAGGAACTATATCTAACTCAACCTCATCTACAAATGCTGACCCAAAAGAAAACCTAAGTTTACATTGTCTAGTCACTTGTAGCTATGCTTTATCACATAACCAACCTAATGGATATAGCTTTTTGTGAGGTGTGGTTAGTAATCCTAACTTCTTTACAATTTCTTCGGAAATTAAATTTACTTGTGAGCCACTACCAAACAAAGTATCAATCTTTTGATGCTTGGAAACAACTCGAATATGAAAAAGCTCATGTCTTTTCCTCTCATTTTCTTCATTATCAATAGATTGTGCAGAATTACTAGTAGATGCTTCAGAATGTTTACCTTTTATACATGTGGTTGCGATTGTTGTTTCATCCCTCAAGTCTGACCCCAAATCCTTTTGAATAGCTCTAGCAGTCTTCTTCCTTTTGCCCTTGTTTTTCTTGGGTTTCAGCTCCGAATGCAGAATCCAACAGTGTTCATCATCATGCCCATCCTTCTTACAGTGAGTGCATGAAGACTTGGTCTTTTGTACAGTATTTGTCTTCCTCTCTTTCCATTTCTGTTTTCTTTTCTCCTTATTCTTGCTTGCAATGGGTTTGGATGATCCCCCAACTTCTGGGTTCCCATTCTTACCTCTAGCCTCTAGATGTGTAGCCTGAACGGATACCTCATCTATGCTAGTGGGATTAAACATGAGGATAGTGTGCCTCATGTCGCTGTGTAGACCACCTATATACTTCAGCAGAGTCTCAGGTGAGTCTAAAGAAATTCCTAGAATCAAAGCTCTTTTCCTAAATTCTTGGGTGTAACCTTGTACACTTTGCCCTTTTAGTTGTCGAAGAGTTTGCCAACTCATCATGGCTTGCTGCATATAGGCTAGTAGATAGAATTGATTTTTAATTGCAGAAACAAATTCACTCCAGACAGAAAGAATCTTACCATGTTTCTTCATGTCAGCTTGTGTCCTGCCTTCCCACCATACCAAGGCAGTGCCCCCAAGGCGTAGGCTGGCCAGCTAAATCTTACTCTTGTCTGAATCAATGCTCTGCACTCTGCA
This sequence comes from Pinus tabuliformis, assembly GCA_031772625.1. Classification (NCBI taxonomy): domain Eukaryota; kingdom Viridiplantae; phylum Streptophyta; class Pinopsida; order Pinales; family Pinaceae; genus Pinus; species Pinus tabuliformis. The sequence continues at coordinate 329,877,322 of CM062805.1, read as the reverse complement.
ATAAACATCAATCTGTCTGATCCAATTATCCAGCTTCTCTGCATTCAACTCTCCATCATATATTGGTAAATCAAATTTAACATCTAATTTAATCAAAGATGTCTTCTTTTATTTTTCAAGGCTATTAGGAGGTGTGAGAAATTTTTCTTCTTTCCCTTTGCCTTTAGAGTGGTCATGGAGGAGAGATTCTTCTACTCCTTTGTCTTGTTTGGAGTTTGATGAATCTTCATCTCTATTTTTCTTAAATTCCCTATACATTTCCTCCACCATGGATCTCATGGTCATAAAACTATCCATGAACTAGGGGTCTGATTCCAAGGGACTTTCTTCTGACATTTTCCTCTTAGAATAGACTCTTCCAATTTCTGGGTTAGTTTCAACCAACTCTCCTTCTCCTAATTTAAGCTTTGATTTAGTTAGCATTCAACAACAAAATCCAGCACAAGCTTGTCTAACCTTAGTAACCTAGAGCTCTAATACCACTTGATCTGGAATTTATCTAGGACAAAGAATTAAAGGTATTACAAACTCATGTGCATGGATGTGCCTATGTTACTTTATGCAATGGATCGATAATATTGCTAGAATACATAGAAACTGAGGCAATTAGAGAAAACATAACAGTCAAACATGTAAACACAACAAGTTTAATAAGGAGTTCACCCAATGCTCCTAAGATACGTCTCCTGGTCCAGCCTTCAGTGGTGGCCTCTCTATTATGTTTTCAAGTAGAGTTTTTACAACAGTGAGCTCAATTTGAGTCTCACTAAACAGATAAAAGTCAGTAGGAATGGAGTGCACAGACTCTCCTTACTGAAACTCGACCTCTAATGGTCACAGTAGTATGACAGGCCTATGCCGAGGAGTTTGCTTGAACCTCTCAAGCCTTCTATGGAGTACACAGACTCTCTGACTCTCTCCAACTCTGTCTAGCTCGATGCTGCCTTCAGGTCAGCTCGGCTTCTACTCTCTGTTCTCTGCTCTTAGCTTTCTGCATCTAGCTAACTCTTGTCACTGCCTGCCCTGTCTCTGTCAGTTCGTGGCTTTAAAGCCAGTCTGTTCTTTGACTGTTCGTTTCCGCTTCCCGGCCTTCTGGTTTCCTTGCCTCTGTCTGTTCGAATTCCTCTGCTCTGCGTCATCATCACTAGGTAACGCCTCACAGGGAGGTGGCCACCTGTTTCCTAACGAACTGGGTGTCAGATTCCTTGAATCATATTTGAATGGCTGTTAATTCCGTTTGCTTCAAGATCGCCCGCGAAACATGAATCATTTGCCAACTCATCGTCCACGTCGGACTTCAAATCCCCTATAATCTTGCTTTATAACTTCGCTAAATCTGGTCATTTATTAGGATGCACCTCCGCCGTTGATCTAGGCCCCCCACATCCTATGGTCGTCGTTCATATCGGGCGAGCAAGTTGCATGACGTTTACCCGTTCGATGCGGGTGGTTTTCTCTCTCATCAGCCGGACGCGTGTCGCTCGATGTGTGGCATCGGGCAGGAATCATTCAAAACTGCTTACCGCCTCGAGGCCTTCCGATATCCTATCGGTTTGTGGAATAGCGCACTACGGAACCGAATGCATTACTTTTCCTCATTTCATAGCGATTTCGGGTCCGGGCGCTTTGGGGCTTTCCTTCACTGAGGGGGACACCCTGCGATACATGATTAGCGCTTAGCGCTAATCGCGTATCAGAATCTACTTCCGTTTCTTGAACTAGCCTCCGGTTTTGCCAATTTGTTCTAGGGCGCGTTACCATGGGCCAACGGTCTGCGCGCTCGACCGAGGGTCCTCATTGCTTCGCTCTGGTCACAACTGCAACTGACACGAGGATTCCTTTTGATAGCTTGATTTTTCTAAGACTTGAATCTTTTGGCATAATTTGAAACAGTCCTGAAAACTTAGAGAGTGTTTTAGGATCCAATTCGGATCAATGCATAACAAATACATTATGCCCATCCAGTCCAATTGTTGAACCTGAGAGCTCTGATACCACCCTATAACCACCCCACCCCACCCCATATTTACTCATTTAACCTGCTCACTGGGGTAAACATGAAGATGAGAGTTACTATGTGAGATCTGATTGCCAAGATGCACTTATGGAAAATTGGGTCCATATATCCAGAACTGGCTGCAACCACCTAATGACGCATGATCACACTGTTATCAACCCAACTTGACCCAACACTATTTCATTTCAGTTTCGTCTCCTTAAATTTAGCAGAAATTTCTATTTTTGGTAGTTTTTCCAGGGTCTAAACTTTCAAGGCCATTTTGAGGGCCTAAACGACATTTTCAAGGAAAACAGAGAGACCATAAATTTCCTAGATTGACTTGCCAATTTGATTTTGGGCTCCTTGTGGAGATCTTCGAAACGAGGTATTATGATGGTCAAACAGAGATCGTATGCCAAATTTATGACCCCAGGAAGTTGGAGATTTGAATTACTCATTTATACGAACATTTTGTGTACATAGTACATGTAGGTTATAAATACATATCTGATGATTAATTCAATAATCTCACCATAGAGCCATAATTGACATAATGACAAAGCTAAACATTTAATCTCAACTCAGAACTTGATCTAGACTGACTAGAACATACTAGGCATTTCGTCAAACACATTGTGAACATGTAATCTACAGGTCATAAATGCATATTTGAACGTAGGATTTTTATACTTATTTGCGAATCATCAAGAAGGTCTAATTGTAACAACTTTGGTTAAAATATCCAAGTAAAAATATATAAGACCACAATCACAGGACATGTATTCCAAGCTAAATGGTGGGCAAAACATCCTAGTGGGTGTTCATTCGGTTTATTATGGCTAAGGAAATTGGCAAAGGCAATGGCAAAAGATTTGGAAAGGCAAGAGGCATTATTTGACATTTTATTTATGAAAATAATGGAAATTAGGAGAAAATGAAGGTGAAAGGTCACAGGTTGCATGTGAGGAGGAAATTGAAGGAAAATAATGTAATGAAGAAAATAGAGGCTTCATTGATAAAAAGGCTTATGAGGATAAGTTGGCAAGCTTTTGATAGGTTTTTGGTGGAGCTCTCTTCTATTCTCTCTCTCTCATACTCTTGGACGCTTAGAGTTTTCTTGGAGCACTCTTGGAGGAGTGTGGCATACTTGGAATTTGGAGCAAGAAGGCAAAGGAAAAATAGGAAAGCACAAGAAGACATCGAGATCAACAGCTACAATGGGCTTTGGTTGCAGGTACCGAGTTGCATGTATGATTTCCTTGCTAGTTTTTTCATGCATGAGACATGCATGTGGTTTCTTGGTTATGATATGTCATTGGCATGGAGGATTGCCTGGATTGACAGTGGTTTTGCCTAGCCTTTCAATTTCCTAGATATCCATGGTGTTGTGGGTTTTACTTTTGTTTTTCGATTGGTTTTCTTGTTCCTTTGGCTGTGGGTTGAGTTACTAGTTCCTAGAGCCTTGGTTGCACAAACGCTCTGGATCCCTGTAACAACTTGGGTTGAGTTACTAGTCTTAGAAGCCTTGGTTGGACAAACGATTTGGAAGCCCTTGGTGGGTTGAGTTACTAGTCCTGGAAGCCTTGGTTAGACAAACGCTTTGGAAGTCCTTGGTGGGCTGAGTTACTAGCCTTTGAAGCCTTGGTTGGACAAACGCTCTGGAAGCCCGATGACAGCTATGGATTGAGTTACTAGTCCTAGAAGCCTTGGTTGGACAAACGCTTTGGAAGCCCGACGACAACTATGGGTTGAGATACTAGTTCTGGAAGTCGGGTTGGAGCAAACGCTCTGGAGCCCTAGAAAACTTGAGTAGAGACTAATATGGTGATGGTTTGTGATGTCCAACTGTGAGATGGAATCACTGTTTGATGGGTTGAGGTGGTTTGGCCTCTGGAATCCCTAGTTCGGCTTTGATGGATTGTTCCATGAGATCGCACATTCATGCTTGGAATATAGTATGGGGGTGACTGGCTGAAGAGAGACTTGGCTCAACCATGTCTATGGTTAGGTGGTTCGTGGAAGTCCCAAACATGGTCGGTTGTTGCATCATTAATATGAGGTTATTTCTCCTTGTTATTTCATGAGTATTATATTGGTTCATATGTGGATTATATGGTTATTGTTTCCTTGGTATTTTTGTTGTTATTATGTTGGTTATGAATATGTATTATGCCAGTTGTGATGTATGGCTCTCATCATGTTTTTACTTGTAAATGAATGAACAATGTTTTCGCTCTCTTTGGGTGATACCTGATACCACATGGTGGTATCAAAGCAGGTTGTGCTCTCTTTGGGTCATATATGATACCACATAATGGTATCAGAGCAGGTTCCATTCTTTTTGGGTGATATCTGATACCACAAAGTGGTATCAGAGCATAGTTCACCCCTCAGACTGGATGGGCGATGTGGCATGCATTCATGTCAGTTGCATATGTGTTCCTTATGCTCTTAGTACATGTGGTTGTTTCATTTGCATGGTGTTGATTATGGTTGTAGTGATGTCACCATGTGAATGTTGTTGATGTTGTTGTTGGGATGCTTTAGACATGAATGCATGTCAATTGTATATGAATTTGTTATGCATGTTAGTGTCCATATGTTATTATGCATGCATTGTCATGGTTATAACTACGCATGTATAGTAGGTCAAACATGCATTGTGAGGTCATTGTATGAAATTAGGTCATCATGATGTTATTGGTATGTTATGATGCTAATGAGTTGGTTGAGATAGTGCAGGAGATGCAGATCATCAAAGTGAAATTGCAACAATGGACTTCAGGGTAAGAGCATACCATCATACAGGTTTGTATGGTGGGCATGCATGTATGTTGGTTAATGTTTGTTATAAGCATTAGGGTTACTGATATGATTGTCATTCTATTATTATTATGGTTACATGCATGATAAATGCTAGTTGATTAGTGTAGTCATATGCACATTGTGCTAATCTAGATTGATTATGCACACAAGATAGCCTCCTTTGAGATACATTAAGGTATGAGTTTTCTTATGTCGTTTATTTGGTGTTTGAATGTTTGACTATGTCATTTATTTGGTGTTTGAGTGTTTGGTGTCTATTATGTCATCTATTTGTTATATGAATGTTTGATTACTTGAATGATATGAGTATGTATTGATAAGATTTCTTTCCGAAATGATCTTGTTTTAAGATGGTTGTACTAATACATATGTGTTGAGACAGCTGATATGTACTTGAGTGTAAGTAGGTGATAGTTGCAGCATTATGTATTATGACTAAAGAATGTGAGTTGATTGTTGAGCATGACATGGTTGTTAGACTTGGTAAAGGTTTATTTCAAATTAATATACATGATGTTTTGATATTTGGAATGTGAAAATGACATATGTGAGCAATTGCAGGGCAACATGCCTAGTCTTAGCTTGATAAGGTAATAGTTGATGTGTTTATATAACTAACAGTTGGTGACATGGCATTGCATAATAAGACTCAATTACAACAAGGAAAAGGTAAAATAAAGGAATTGGGTGAAAATTCCTTTGGCTATGTTTGGAAACCACAATTCCAATTGAATAAGTGCTTTGCATACATGAAGTCTTCTTAACCTTGAATTTGACTGACATTATGAGTATACGTGTTATATTCATAAATATGTATTTGATAGGTATAACAACTGGTTCTAGTTATGGCTAGATTCGTCAAAGGATTGAAGTCCTTTGAGAGATGGCGTGGATGTGTTCAGTTGCAAGCAACGTGCTTGGCATAACAAGGTAAGATAATTGATATATAGTTATATTATTTATACATTGACAATTATGTGTTTATGATAGTGTGATGTAGGGAGTTGCATGGCAAGAGAGGTTTCCATGAAATCTTGAAGAAGGCTCAGGTTGAGCTTTCCTTGGGAACCATGGAGATTGAGTCACGGTGTTTGTTGCTAGTCTTGTGCTTTTGGTCTTTTATGATTTGTTGTGCTTGATTGCGCTTTGTTTACGCCTAGTGGATGGTCATACCGCTTTGTTTTTATTGGTTTTCTCTTATTTGCTTCTTGTTCTTGCCTTTTTTTTATGATTCTTGGGAATTGGTTGGGAAAAGAGGAAATTTAAAGGAGTTCGGGAAGAGTTGAATGAAACCCAACATGTAATGAAGCTTTGTGCATGTATAAGGGAAACTGAAGGCAAGAGTATGACAGTCAGTTGGATTGGTTGGGTCCATTGGGGAGAATAGTCATGACAAATATACGAGGCCAGTATCATGTGGATATGAATTGATATTGTATGCTTGTATTATGCCTATGTTTATGTTATGATAAGTAACTCCAAGGGATACATCAGCTGAATGAAAACAGTGAGATCCAAGGCATGTTAAGATAAGCATGGATGGTGGAGAGAGACACGAAGCAAGGTTGCTTGGTAGAGGAAATGTGGTCTTGGATGTGCAATGCTATTGTTGTGTATATGTTGTGCATATTTTATATTCAGTGATTGTACCTATGGTGTTGTGTGCATATTGCATATGCAATGCTGGGTATAGATGGTGTTATGTACATGTTGGATATGCGGTGTTGTGTACATATCGTACTGTGTGCATGATGGATATGCGGCGTTGTGTGCATATGGTGTTGTGTGCATGTTGGATATGTAGTGTTGTGTACATATGATGTTATGTACATGTTGTATATGCAGTGCTATGTACATATGGTGTTGTGTGCATGTTGTATAAGTGGTACTATGTACATATGGTGTTGTGTGCATGATTGTACATGTGGTGTTGTGTGGAGGGGGCGTTGTGTACATGTCATGAATGTGATGTTGTGTATATATGGTTTCGTGTACATGTCGTGCATGCCGTACTATGTACATGTGGTACTGTGTACATGTCGTACAGGTGGTGCAGTGTGCATGCGACATTGCGTACACGTTGTGTAGGTGGTGTCGTGTACATGTGATGTTGTGCACGTGTTGTTCAGGTGGTGTTGTGTACAAGTGGTGCTATGAACATGTTGCACATGTGGTATTGTATGCATGTCGTACATGTTGTGTTGAGGGCACACGGTACTATGTATGTGCATTGTGTAATCATGGTATCGTGACATATGTCTTCATTATGTTATACTTTGTGTACGTATTTGTGTTGTATTGTACACTGGGTGTAGGTGTATGTATTGTGTTGTGGTGTACACCAAATGTAGGGGTATGTATTGTGTTGTGTTGTACACTGGGTGTAGGTGTATGCGTGGTATTTCAGGTGTTGGTGCATGTATTGCATGGGGTTGTATTTCCTGTGCAGTTGTATGTGTGTGATGCACACTATGTGTATGTGTACATGGTTGAGGAGAAGGCACTGGGTGTTTGTGGGGTGTGGAAACTGATCCGGTGTGTGTACGAAATACGGAAAAAGGTAGAAGCTAAGGATTGATTAAAGGATAAGTATCAATATTTTATTTCAATTTTATTATGCACATGAATTATGATTCTGGTCTGTGATGATTACATGTGATCTATGATTCTGGTTTATGATGGTTATATGTGACTTATGATTTTGATCTATGATGATTGTGTTTTGAGCTAACCTAATGTGATATGTTTATGCATAATGATTTGATCAAAGATGCTAGTTTGACTTATTGTGACAAGAAGTAAACAGGATTGCAAGTGTACCTTATTGATGAGCTACTAATGAGGTATGGTGTGAATTTATTTCAATTTATTTTAAATCTAATGGCAACTATGTGCTTGGTATAGGAAAGCATGGGAAATGCCTGGGTTGGGTGATTGAAACTGACTGCAAGAATTAGCAAATTCAGTGAAAGGAATTGAAACAGGAAGTAATATGTTGGTAAAGCATTCACAAGTAGCGTCATTATGGTACACTGGTACCCAATAGTGTCCATTGATTGCCATGAGCATGCTATGACTAGTATGATGGTCTTAAGGTAGGAATATGCCTTGGTTTTTGGACCTTCTGATGCAAGGAAACCTTCCCAAGGGATGGATTGCCCGGAATGGGGGTGCTAGCGAAACTTGGAAGGTGTGTGATTGCACGGAAGGGGGTGACTAGATTGCCCGAGGGACTATGTAGTAGAGAAGGGAAGGTCAGGGATATATCTGTTTTGGTCATTAGCATTTCCAGATGGAATCAAATGCACATTGGGAGTGTGCCTTGGAACAATGAGTCGGTAACTGTTCAATGAGAGGACAAGTGGCACAGGATTATAGTGTTGGACATTATATGCAGGTTTAACCTTGCAGTGGATTTTGGACTTCCTAGAAAGGAAATGAATCTTGGTATTACTTTGAGGGTGGATATGTTAGCCTCTTGATTCCCTTGTTGTGGATGCGAGTATTGTATCCTTTTATTTGTTGGTTGAGAAAATGTGTAAATGTGTATATGTGTGTATTATTGTAAATATTGTATCGAGTTGGATTTATAAAGCTCCATAGATAGTATGATTATTTGTTGGGTGAAGCAAATGTGTATGTGTGTATATGTGGTTATTATTGTAAATACCGTAATGAGTTGTGTTATAAATCTCCAATTTTGTCATGTTTTAGTATACGATCATTCTAAATACTGCAATGAGCTATGTTATAAAGCCCCATGGGTAGTATGTTTTTTTTTCAGTGGTCTTGCTGGTTATAGGTGTCATTGAACATCGAGGACAGTGTTCCCCCAAGGGGGGGGGTTATGTAACAACCCTGGTTAAAAATTCCATGTAAAAATATATAAGACCACGATCATGGGACACGTATTACAAGCTGAATAGTGGGAAAAACATCTTAGTGGGTATTCATTCAATTTATTATGGCTAAGGAAATTGGAAAAGGCAAAGGAAATGGCAAAGGCTTTGGAAAGGAAAGAGGCATTTATTTGACATTTTATTTATGAAAATAATGGAAATTAGGAGAAAAGGAAGGTGAAAGGTCACAAGTTGCATGTGAGGAGGAAATTGAAGGAAAATAATAGAACATGAATAAAATAGAGGTCTCATTGTTAAAAAAGCTTATGAAGATCAATTGGCAAGCTTTTGACAGTTTTTTTGTGGAGATCTCTTCTAGTCTATGTCTCTCTCTCATACTCTTGGACACTTAGAGTTTTCCTAGAGAGCTCTTGGAGGAGTGTGGAATACTTGGAATTTGGAGCAATAAGGCAAAGGAAACGTAGGAAAGTGAAAGAGGACATTGGGATCAATAGCTCCAGTTGCTTGCAGGTACTATTGAGCCTCACAATTGCTTCTTTTTTACACCCTTTTTCACCTATTTTATTCTTCTTTGACCATCATAATCACTCAATGGGCATAAAATCACAGGATTTATGGCATGGTAGGTATATAATTGTCTTGTATTTCATAAGTTGATAATTTTCTTTATTATTAGTCTAATATTTGCTTTAGCTACCGAATTGGGATGATTCTGCAACTAATGTCTGATTCTACAACCAAGTCCATGGTTTGATAGGTTCCAAGGTGCCAGTTGGAGAGAGAAATATATGTAAAGGTGGTGATCAATGAACTTAATGATGCCCTCATACCTTCACGAACCATATTGATAAAAGAAGCTTCCAATTACGTGTTCAAGGATAAATTCAACTTTGTAAGCTATAACAGGTGAGTGAGGAATGAGATATATGCCTCACGATTTGCTTTGTTAATAGCAAATCGCGAGATAATTTTGTTATTTTATCTTTTCATAGTTAATTTTAGCATTCTATTAGCAAGGATAGGCATAGAGCTCTAAACATTTAATGATACAGGCTTTATAAAAGACCTCGCAATAGACACAAACACAGTGATTTTTTATGCGACAATGAAGACTTAAAACTCTATTTTTAATATTCAATTTATGAAGAACCTTTTCATTTCCATGTGTGGTTGATTATTTGATTGATAGTGTGATTACCTACTTCTCGTGGAGGGACCCCTCGAGTAGTAAGGATTTTTGTTTATTTTCAGTAGATAGAATTTATGTATAATTTCATAAGATTTATGTTTTGTTCAATTGAGTAGATGCGTTTTTAATTTCTTTCATATTCAAATTATGATTGTTTTACTAATCATCTCTTTTGTTTATAGATGCACATGAATTAAGCTTAACATTAGTGATAACAACGATATGATTTATGCTTAGACAGAACTTTATTTGCCTTATAGAACAAAGGATTTATTTTGCAGAATTAGGTGTTTCATTTCAAACATAAGTGATTTATAATTCAAGCAAGTGTGGATGTAGTTAAGCAGGGATTTATTTCATTTTGGTTTCAAACAATTATGAATGATATTCTTACAGATGTGTGATGAGATTAATAGTATCATTTTCCTTTGAAATCAAGTGTGTATATAAATAGTGTGAAGAGTGCAATTAATTTTCATTTACAATAAGTGTGGGATTGATTTACTTATATGCAGAGTTGTGAGATTTTATTTTGAAGTAGAGTGTGAAATTTTCCATAAGTAGTCTTTGGTAAAAGAGTGTGATCATTTCATTTTCTAGGAATAATTGCTTTGCTCATGTGCATTTCAATAACTTAATTTAGAATTTATATTTCGATAACTCAACTTAATTTAGAATTGGTGTGAATAATCAAAGACTTCTAGTATATACAATACACTTACACTTCATCAACTTACTAGCCCTGGATGATAATTTATGCAAGTAATTTAAGGTTAATTAAATTACCAATCATTTTCGTGTTATTGCCAGGGATGTGTAAATAGGAGTCTTTTCTTTTTACTTAAAAACAAAATGATATGCATAGGGAAAGAGATTCTGGGGGTAGATTTGTAGGCAGAGGTAAAAGTTTAATTCCAACATCATCACTCACCCCACCATGACCTCGTAGTACCACACCACCCACTCAAACTCATATTCCATCATTTGCAGGCAAACATAAACTTCCTAAGGTACTTAGATCTGAAATCCAACCTAGAGATTCACCAACCTCATCAACTAAAGCAGTAATAGAAGAAGAAGATCCTACATCCACAACAGAAGGAGTAGTTTTCCTATCTTCAACTGGAGAAAGACTTCTAGGACAATATCTAGAGATCCCTAGTGAAGAAGAAGAGGAAGAAACTTATTTTAACTTACCATTGATAGAAGAAATAGAACCAGAAGAGCTAGAAGAAGAATTAGAAAACCCAATTTTGGAACCTTATATTAGTTATGAAGAATCTACAATGGCTGGAGACAAGGAAGGAGAGGTACATAATGTTAATGGTGAACAACCTAGGATTGGAGGAGGAAGAGGAGGATATAGAGGAGGAAGAGGTGGAGGAAGAGGGAGAGGAGGAGGTAGAGGAGATCCAAAACCCTTTGGATTTCCTATCCTCGATGAAGATACAATAGCTACAATGAAAAACATCTCACCCTCCATCCTTCCAAATTTTCATGGATTAAGAAGTGAGGATCCTGAAACATTTCTCTTTGAGTTTGAAGTTTTGTGTAGATCTTATGATTACTTGCTTGACACTCAAAAGTTGAAATTGTTTCCAACAACTCTTAAGGATGCAACATTAAAATGGTTCATGGGCTTAGGAGTACATTCTATAAGAACATGGGAAGAAATGAAAACTACATTCTTAGAGAAATATAAGGATTATTGTATGCCCCATAATCTTAAGGATGAAGTCTTTAAAATGATGCAAAAAGAAGATGAAAATATTGAAGATTTCATTGAAAGATTTGCTTATAATGTTAAAATGGCTAAAATGCATGAACTAGATGAAGAAACTTTGAAAGCTCTCTTATTAAAATTCATTAGAGATGAGCGGATTGATCTTCTCAATTTGATGGGTAAGGGAGATATCTCATTTGGAGAAATTTGTGAGTTATGCATACACATTTCAAGAGGTAAGGCAAGAACTGGGAAAAATCCAAGAGATCCTCTCATGTCTAGGATTAATAAATCTGTAGCTGGGACTATAAGTAGGGATGAATTAGGCAATTTGCTTGACAATTTTAAAACAAACATTTTGGGAAGTCTTAGTGAAAAAATAGATACCCTTAAAGTGAAAAACAAGAAAAATATTGAAAATGTTGCATTGTCAATCTTTTGTCCCAAATGTAGAAAGAAACATGCTCTGAGAGAATGCCCTCTTGACTTAAAAAGTGTAGAAACTTGTGTTATATGTGCAGAAAATCATGATACAAAAGAATGTCCTTCAATACCAGGTCTTAAAGTTGTTTATCAAGAGGAAATAATACCAAATCAAGTAGATCCCCTATGTTTTATTGCTAAGAGACCATGGCAAAATTCACAACCAAATATGACTCAAGGATTTAACACTCAAGCATTTGCACAACCATCACAAAACAATTGGATTGCACCCATGCCTTGGCAATCTTGGCCTCAACCTTAGGCACAAGGATGGAAAAATCCTTATGGAAAATATCTTCAATATCCTCAATATCAACAACCTTACCATGTTTTTCCACCAAAAAATTTTCCTCAACATGTTCAACCAACTCAAACTCAAAATCCGAATCCACAACTTTCATTACCATTCCCTCAAAAACCAAATCAATTGCTTGCTCAACCACTTCCAAATCCAAATAATAATAAAAATTCACAACCATTTTACAATATGGAAGGACAAAATTTCCAAACCTACATGATAACTCCACTAGATCTAAACAATCTCCACTAGATCTAAAAAACAAACCACCCCTGTACATTCTGATGATATTCCAATAAACTCAAATCCTATCATAGAACAACCTTCAATATTTGTCCAAACATCACCTTTTCCTGAGAGATTAAAAATTGACAAAGGGGTAGAAAAACATATTTTATTGCTTGATTATGATATGATAAATGAACTAAAGAATGTTTTTCTAAAAATTCCTTTGTTACAAGCTATCAAAGAAATACCAATATTTGCAAAGACAATCAGGGAATTAAGTATTAAGAGGCCACGAAGAAAGAGAAATGAAATCAAAAGAATTCAGTTAGTTGGAAAAATTGCAGATATCATGATGGGAAAAACAACAATTCAGAAATACCTTGATCCAAGAAGTCCCATTGTGAAAACACATATCAATGGTATTGAAATTCCAAATACATTGATTGATTTAGGAGTAGCTATAAACATCATCAGTAAACAAACTATGAATCAATTGAAACTTCATAATCTTCAATATAAACCTACATTGTTGCAATTAGCATACAAATCTGTTATTAAACCTGATGATGTATTAGAAGACATATTTGTATTCTTAGATTCTTGGGAGTATCCTGTTGATTTTATGATTCTAACACCCAAGATTAATTTAGGAGGACATCCATTGATTCTAGGAAGACCATGGTTAGCTACAGCTAATGCTTTTATAAGTTGTAGATCTGGTGATATGTTTATTTTTTATGGAAGTTCAACAAAGAAATCCACATTATATCCTCCTACAAAAACAACAATAGTAGCAGAGAGTGAAGAATGGATAGATGATGATATTAATATACGACCAATCTTTGTTACTTCATAAATAGATGAAGAAGATAGGATTTTGAATTTAATGGAGAATAATGAGTCTTCCTCATAGTGTAAATCTAATCAAAGTTTTCAAGAACAATGCAATATTGAATATTTATCATCTCGCCAATTATCTTTACATTCTATGGAAAAAATTGGCAATTCTCCAATAGAAATCTTCCTAGAAAAAACCTTGAATATCAATAATAATCTCGAAGAATTTCAAAAGAAAGACTTAATAAAGATGTTACAAGAACATTCCTCTACTTATGCATGGGAATACACTGACATGAAAGGAATTGATCCTAATACTTGTATACATCATATTTACATCAAAGAAAATGCTAAACCAATCTAACAACCTCATAGAAGAATGAATCCAAATTTGAGAGAAATTGTTAAAGAGGAATTACAAACATTGTTAAATGTGAATTTCATTTATCTAATATCAGATAGCCAATGGGTTTCACCATTGGTAATTGTTCCTAAAAAGAATAGAAAAAGGAAAGTATGCATTGGCTATAGGGAATTGAATAAAACTACCTTAAAAGATCATTTTCCACTTCTTTTCATAGATCAAGTTTTAGACACATTGGTAGGAAAGAAATATTTCTCATTTATAGATGGTTTTAGTGGATATAACTAGATCCAGGTAGCTCTAGAAGATCAAGATAAAACCACTTTTACTTGTCCATGGGGAACCTATGCCTACTGAGTACTTCCTTTTGGGTTGTGTAATGCACCTGCAACATTCCAAAGGGCAGTTTTAGGAATTTTTTTTTTAATCTAATTCATGATTGTGTGGAAGTTTACATGGATGATTTTACTATCTATGGAAATTATTTTGAAGAAGCTCTTAAAAATTTGGAAAAAGTTCTCAATGGATGTAAGGAAGCAAATCTCTCATTAAGCCATGAAAAATGTTTTATGATGTTTACTGAGGGGATTGTTTTAGGACACCATATTTCAGGGAATGGAATTAGAGTGGATATATCTAAAGTAGAAGCTATTTCTAAATTATCAATTCCAACTTGTCAAAGAGATGTCAGAAGTTTTCTTCGTTTTACTGGTTAATATAGAAGATTCATAGAAAACTTTACAAAAATTCCTTCTCCAATTTTCAAATTTCTCACAAAAGATTGTGAATTCAATCAGAATTCTAATTGCCAGAAAACTTTTGAAACATTGAAAGAAAAGATTTCTAAAGCACCTATTCTAAGAGGGCCAAACTAGAAATTACCTTTTCACATTTCAACTGATGCTTCAGATACAACATTAGGAGTTGTATTAGGACAAAAATATTTAACTCCTTATGCCATTTACTACACCAGTAAAAATTTGACTCCTACAGAGTTAAATTATACTGTAACAGAAAAGGATTTTTTAGTTGTTGTCCATGCCATTAATAAATTCAGACATTACATCACTAGTTACAAAACCTTTGTACATACAAATCATTCTGCAATTAGGTACTTAATGAATAAACCAATTAATAATGGCATAATTACAAGATTGTTATTGTTGTTACAAGAATTCAATATTACTAGTTTGGATCAACCTGGGAAAAAAATATATTTGATGACCTTCTATCTAGGATTCAAAATGATAATAATGATGTACTTGTAGAAGATAATTTTCCTGATGAATATATTTTTGCAGTATCTATTAAATCTCCTTGGTTTGTAGATATTGCTAATTATTTAGCTACAAGAAAGTTACCATTATATTTGTCTCCTCGAGAGAAAAGAAAGGTAATTCAAATTAGTGCATCTTACTCGTGGATAAATGGAGAATTGTACAAAACAGGGCCAAATCTGATTATTCGAAGATGTGTCAAAGAAGATGAAGTACTAGAGATACTAAAGGCTTGTCATGATGAACCATGTGGAGGACACTTCGTTGATAAAAGAACTGCTTACAAAATCCTTCTCTTAGGATATTATTGGCCTTCCCTTTTCAAGGATGCCAAAGAATATGTAAAGAGATATGATAGTTGTAAACAAGTGGGGAAACTTGTTCCTTTAGATGAAATGCCTTTGCAACCTCAGGTACTCATTGAACCTTTTGAGAAATGGGCTTTGGATTTTGTTGGTCCAATTAATCCACCATCCAAATAAAAAAGGTATATTCTTGTTTGCACTGATTATGTTACAAAATGGGTAGAAGCTAAAGCACTTTCTTTTGCTACTGAAAATGTTGTAGTTTCATTTTTTTTCAAGGATATTTTTACTCGTTTTGGTGTCCCAAGGGAAATTGTGACAAATCAAGGTACTCAATTTACATCCAAGTTGGTACAAAAGATAATGGAGGAATATAAAATCAAACATTGGAAGTCCACTCCATATCATCCACAGGCAAATGGACAGGTGGAATCCACCAATAAAGTAATTGAAGCAATTCTTACCAAGACTGTGCATCTGCATAGAAGAGACTGGGCAGAAAAGCTTCCAGAAGCTTTATGGGCATACCGTACCACATGGAGAAACACTACAGGACATACTCCCTATGAACTTGTTTATGGGAAGCAAGTCTTATTTCCTATTGAGTTCCAAGTAAAGACCTTCAAGACAACAGTTAAATTAGGTATTGATCTATCTGAAGCACAGAAACAAAGAATGGAGCAACTAAATGAACTAGATGAGATAAGACAGGATGTTATTCAAAGAACCAACATAGTTCAACAACAAATATCCAAGTGGCATGACAAGTACATAAAGGAAAGAAAATTTCAGCCAAGAGATTGGGCATTACTTTTTTACTCAAAGTTTAAAGATTTTCAAGGAAAATTTCAAACTCATTGGATTGGGCCTTATGAGATTGAAACTTTCTTTGATAATAGTGCATTTAGGATCAGAACCATTGATGAAGAAAGAGTGACATTCCTTGTAAATGGTCATTAATTGAGAATTTATCAAAAACCATTGACAAAAGAAGAATTTGTTAAAAACTTGCAAGACAATATTGATTTGAAGGTGATTAGGAAGGATTTTCCTTGATTTGTAAAGCTTTTTGTTTTCTTAAAAAAAAGAAAGTAAAATAAAATAATAATAATAAAAGATAAATTGTATAAACATGAAAGCCAACAGTATTGGCATGTTTATACAGAAAATTTAGGGTGAAAACCAAGTATTCTTGGCACCCTAAATTTTATTTTTCATTCTTATTCTAATCCCCATTTTCTTTATATCCCTCTTTTTCTTTTCAGAATAAGTAGCTACAAAATTGTTGATAATCTACAGCTTTGACAAAGTTCTGTAGCTAATATTGATAAGAACCATTGACTGGGATAATTGAAGATTTTAGCAGAAGGGAATGATCAAGCCTATAATTGAAATAACCTAAGGACAATTCAAAAAGAACAATCAAGTATTAGAATAAAAAACTTGACGATATGTAAATAAAGGTAAAAACATTAGATTATGAAATACTATAGATGTTGTACAGCCATTTGAAATAATGATTATTGTTCTAACTTCAGACTTAGTTATAAATATCATGTCATATCAATGAAGTTAGCTGGAAAAGCCCATTTTCCATTCATCATTATGCAAACACTTCATTTTTGAAACCCTGTTTCGAGCCTTTGATGGAACTGAAGCAGAAATCAGGGACATCAAAATAGTGGTGACAAAATCCTTCATGGTCGAGGTAACTAGACTACCTAGGGTTAGCAAGAGGTGGTTCAAAAACAGGGGAATTGAAGGGAATGAATGGAAGGCATTTCTAAAGAACCTGGGTATGGATACTATTGTCTTTAAAAAGGGTATTCCAAGCACAACTCTCAAAAGTAAATGGATGAATTTATTGTTAGTTATCCATAAGTTCATTATTGTGAGGTAGATTCGATAACATGCTTTTCTACCATATCCATTTAATGGTGCACTTTCTTGAAGGAAATGAAATCAATTTACCTTATTTTCTACTTAATAGCTTGAAGAAGATGTCTTGTAATACTCAAAGAAAAATACAGTCCATTAAAAATACTATGTATCATCATGGTTTTGTAAAATTGTTTATTGAATCCCATCTTGAGAGTTTAGGAGATAACTGGGAGATTTTTCTAATCATAAATCATTTTAAGGAAATAGAGAAAGAAGAACCTAGTAGCAGTAAGGTAAAGAGAAGCAGAAGAAAATTGTCTAAAAACCCTACTGATAACCCACTTCTACAACCAGAGCAACATTCAGAAGATGAAATTCCCCTTGTAAATGTTTTAGAAAACATAAAGAAGAAAAGTGTTAGAAGAAAGAAATCCAATGAAAAAGAAGAAAATACACCCAAAAAGAAAATAGAGGAAACAAAGAAAGCCAACATAGAACAAAGAAAACTCCTCTTACTAAAACTTCATCTACTGTTAGGAGAAGTGCCAGACTCAACAAATCAACAAAGGAATCATCTCGAAAATCTGTAGAGTTTGTCAATTTGGAGGAAGATGAAGAACTGAAGATTCCATCACCTATAGTTCCATCACCAACTTTATCACCAATTTCATCACCAATTGCTAATACAGTGAGAAGAACACTTGAAATTGACCCAGTTCAACAAGAGATATATGAATACATAGTATTTCAAGAAGAAAGCTACAGAAAAGGTCACTGCATCCTGAAAACAAGGAATTCAATCTGACAGTCCACAATAACGTCCAATCGTGAATACTCTCAAACAAGACATTTTTGAATTGGAGACACTAAACAAACACTTAAAACAGGGACATGAAACATTGAAAGTGTAGAATTAAGTACAAAGGGCTCAAAATAACAACATTCTCTTACATATTGCTCTGTGGTATGATAAGAATAAAAAGCTAAAGGAAAAGAACAAATCCCTTAAGAGAAAGGTCATAAGTCTGAAGTATAAGATTTTGATGAAGAAACCAAGGATGGTAGTTGCTAAGAAGAAGGTAAAGAAAACAAACTTGGATGTTCTGGCTCAAGTTTTTGAAGGAGTGCAGTGACAGAGAAAGGCTATCAATTTTGAATTTTTGCATGAGGACATGCAATGACCTCCGTGTGGGGGAATGTTGAGCCTCACAATTGCTTCTTTTTTACACCCTTTTTCACCTATTTTATTCTTCTTTGACCATCATAATCACTCAATGGGCATCAAATCATAGGATTTATGGCATGGAAGGTATATAATTGTCTTGTATTTCATAAGTTGATAATGTTCTTTATTATTAGTCTAATATTTTCTTTAGCTACCGAATTGGGATGATTCTACAACTAATATATGATTCTGCAACCAAGTCCATGGTTTGATAGGTTCCAAGGTGCCAGCTGGAGAGAGAAATATATGGAAAGGTGGTGATCAATGCACTCAATGATTCCCTCCTACCTTCATGAACCAAATTGATAAAAGAAGCTTCCAGTTACGTGGTCAAGGATAAAGTCAACTCTGTTAACTATAACAGGCAAGCGAGGAACGAGATATACACCTCACGATTTTCTTTGTTAATAGCAAATCATGAGCGAATTTTGTTATGATATATTTTCATAGTTAATTTTAGCATTATGTTAGAAAGGATAGGCATAAAGCTCTGAACATTTAATGATACAGGCTTTATAAAAGACCTCGCAGCAAACACAAACAGAGTGATTTTTTATGCGACAGTGAAGACTTAAAACTCTATCTTTAATATTCAATTTATGATGAACCTTTTTGTTTCCATGGGTGGTTGACTGCTTGAATGATTGCGTGATTACCTGCTTCTCGTGGAGGGCCCCCCTCGAGCAGTAAGGATTTTTGTTCATTTTCAATAGATAGAATTTCTATATAATTTCATAAGATTTCTGTTTTGTTCAATTGAGAAGATGTGTTTTTAATTTCTTTCAGATTCAAAATATGATTGTTTTACTAATCATCTTTTTTGTTTATAGATGCACATGAATTAAGCTTAACAACAGTGATAGAAATGATATGATTTATGCTTAGAAATAACCTTATTTGCCTTATAGAACATATGATTTCTTTGCACAATTATGTGTTTCATTTCAAACATAAGTGATTTATAATTCAAGCAAGTGTGGATGTAGTTAAGTAGAGATTTATTACATTTTGGTTTCAAATAATTATGATTGATATTCTTACAAATGTGTGATGAGATTAATAGTAGCATTTTGCTTTAAAATCGAGTGTGTATATAAATAGTGTGAAGAGTGCAATTAATTTTCATTTACAATAAGTGTGGGATTGATTTACCTATATCCAGAGTTGTGAGATTTTCTTTTGAAGCAGAGTGTGAGATTTTCCATAAGTAGTTTTCGGTAAAAGAGTGTGATCATTTCATTTTCTAGGAATAATTGCTTCGCTCATGTGCATTTCAATAACTTAATTTAGAATTTATATTTCAATAACTTAGCCTAGTTTAGAATTGGTATGAATAATCAATGACTTCTAGTATATACAATACACTTACACTTCATTAGCTTACTAACCGTGGTCAATAATTTATGCAAGTAATTTAAAGTTAATTAAATTACCAAACATGTATCGAATTGCATGTATGATTTCCATGCTAGTTTTCGCATGCATGGCACATGCATGTGGTTTCTTGGTTATGATCTGTCATTGGCATGGAGGATTGCCTGGATTGACATTGCTTTTGCCTAACCTTGTTATTTTCTAGATAGCCATGATGTTGTGGGTTTTACTTTTGTTTTTTGGTTGCTTTTCTTGTTCCTCTAGCTATGGGTGAGTTACAAGTTCCTGGAGCCTTGGCTGAACAAACACTCTAGAACCCTGTAACAACTTGAGTTGAGTTACTAGTCCTGGAAGCCTTGGTTGGACAAACGCTCTAGAATCCCTTGGTGGGTTGAGTTACCAGCCCTGGAAGCCTTCGTTAGACAAACGCTCTGGAAGCCCTTGGTGGGTTGAGTTACTAATCTTGGAAGCCTTGGTTGGACAAACGCTTTGGAATCCCTTGGTGGGTTGAGTTTTAGTCCTGGAAGCCTTGGTTGGACAAACACTCTGGAAGCCCGACGACAACTGTGGGTTGAGTTACTATTCCTAGAAGCTGGGTTGGAACAAATGCTCTAGAGCCCTAGACAACTTGAGTAGAGACCAATCTGGTGATGGTTTGTGATATTCGACCATGAGGTGGAATAACTGTTTGATGGGTTGAGGTGGTTTGGCATTTGGAAGCCTTGATTCAGTTTTGATGGATTGTTCCATGAGATCCCACATTCATGCTTGGAATATGGCACGGTGGTGACTGGATGAAGAGAGATTTGGCTCAGCCATGTCTATAGTCGGGTGGTTCGTGGAAGTCCCAAACCTGGTTGGTTGTTGCATCATTATTATGAGGTTATTTATCCTTATTATTTCATGAGTATTATACGGGTTCATATGTGAATTATATAGTTGTTGTTTCCTTGGTATTTCTGTTGTTATTATGCTCGTTATGAATATGTATTATGACAGTGGTGATGTATGGATCTCATCATGTTTTTACTTATAAATGAATGAACAATGTATCTATGGCCTAATAGATGATAATGTAGCTAATGTGATAAGGAAACAATGCCTCATAGTGAATCTAGGATAAGTATGAGACCCATATGCTCAGCTTTGCTGTTAAGACCTATAGACATCATATTTGTGATACGCTTGATGAAATGCCTGTCATGGCTAGTAGGGGTCCAGTCTAGTCCTTGTCAATGTTTTTTAAAATGTATCATTATTATTTTTTGTAAATTTGTTTTTGAAGGTTTCATTGAGTTCTAGGCAGTGACCTGGGCTTTGGGCCTGAAAAAGTGGCAAAAATCCCAGAGTTGCAGGCATAGCACTGGGGAAAAAAGTCTTCGGAAGCTCCCTTGTTATTGTTGTGGGAGCATCCAAAGCCTCCAAGATGCACCCTTGTCCATATCAAAGGAGCGTCCAGGGGTTTGATGCTCTAAAAATTCAGTTGGTATTAGTGATTGGTTATCCTACTGGTTGGGATGGCTCTTGGGAGTTATGTTATTGATGTGGAAGGCCTGTGTGATGTGTTATGCAGGTTCCACTTACTTAATTGACACATACAGAGTCGAATCATATCATAGTAACTTCTCGTCATATGTTTACCTCGGTTGGTCAATTACTTGGGTAGATGTGGAGGAAAGTGTTACACTAATGCCCTCTCACAATGTTTTCAATAACATCTATTAGGTCATGCATCCAATAACCATTCATTTACCAATTACAACATGTTAAGATCCATAACTACAATCTATCATGAAACCATGCCTATAACCAACATATAACCAGAATCATAACAATGATAGAACAACCATCAAATTCACATAATAACAAGTACAAATACTCATGAGATACAAGAGGTAAAGAGCTTTTATTAACATAAGCAAATCCAACAAAGCTACGGAATTCCACGTACCACCCAACCATAGATTGGGTTGAACTAAATCTCTCTTTCAACCAATCACCCTCGTGCCATATTCCAAGCATGAGTTTGGGATCTCATGGAATAAACCAACCAAAACCAAACCAGGGCTTCTAGAGGCCAAACTGCCTCAACCCTCAGCCAGTGATTACACCTCATGGTCGAACATCACTAACTATCACTAGATTGGTCTATACCCAAGTTGTCCAAGGCTCTAGAGTGTTTGTTCCAACTCGACTCCAGGACTAGCAACTCAACCCATAGTTGTCGCAGGGCTCGAGATCATTTGTCCAACAAAGGCTCCAGGACTAGTAACTCAAACCACCAAGGGCTCTAGAGCGTTTGTCCAACCAAGGCTTCCAAGACTAGTAACTCAACCCAAGTTGTTCAAGGGCTTCCTGAGCGTTTATCCAACCAAGGCTACAAGAACTAGTAACTCAACCCACAACCATAAGCAACATGAGCACCAAAAAAAAAAAAAATGGGAAAACCCACAACACCATGGCTATCCAGTAAATGGCAAGGCTAGGAAAAACCATTGTCAATCCAAGCAATCCTCCATGCCAATGATAAATCATAACCAATTAAATGCATGCATATATCATGCATTCAAAAACTAGCAAGGAAATCATATATGTAACTCGGTACCTGGAAAGAAAACCCATTGTAGTTGTTGATCCCACTATCCCCTTATGCTTCCTTACTTTTGCTTTGCCTTATTTCTCCAAATTCCAAGTATGCCAAGAGGCTCCAAGAAACTCTAAGTGTGCAAGAGTGAGAGAGAGACAGAGAATAGAAGAGATCTCCAAGCTAAAACTGACAAAAGGTTGTGAACTGATCCTTTGAAGCTTTTTATCATTGATGCCTCTTTTTCTTCATTTTACTCTACTTTTCCTTCAATTTTCCTGAGATGTAATTATGTGACCTTTCACCTTCCTTTCTCATATTTCCCTTTATTTCATAAACAAAATGCCAATAAATGCCTCTTTGCCTTTGCCATTGCCTTTGCTAATATCCATAGCCAGAAATTAATCACAAGTGATACCCATCACTATGTTTTTTCCCAACATTCAGCTTGGAATACGTGTCCCATGACCTTGGTCTTATTTTGCCTTTATTAACTTTATTACATGGATTTTTAACTGGGGTTGTTACATCATTGGCCTCCTTAAAGGAGCACTTGAGCAGTAGGATGTATGCAAAGGATGCACCTTGGGGAAATACACAAAAGACACATTCCATGATTAGGATAAAAAAGCACATGTAGTCTTGGAAAGAGTCCACTCTGATGTTTGTGGACCTTTCTTGACAACCTCCACTACCAGAAATAAGTACTATGTTATATTTGTTGATGATTTCTCAAGGAAGTGTTGTATCTTCTTCATGTGGAAGAAAGACGAGACATTCTCCAAGTTTGTAGAATTCAAGGCACCGGTTGAGAAATAAACTGGAAATAAGGTGAAGGCTCTCAAGAGTGATAATGGAGGTGAGTACGTGTTGAATAAATTCAAAAAAATTGTGCGAAAGAAGGCATTCGACCAAACCAGGGCTTCCAGAGGCCAAAGCGCCTCAACCCTCAACTAGTGACCTCATGGCCGGACATCACTAACTATCACCAGATCGGTCTCTACCCAAGTTTTCCAGGGCTCTAGAGTGTTTGTTCCAATCTGACTCCAGGACTAGTAACTCAAACCATAGTTGTCACAGGGCTTGAGAGAATTTGTCCAACCAAGGCTCCAGGACTAGTAACTCAACCCACCAAGGGCTCTAGAGCGTTTGTCCAACCAAGGCTTCCAAGACTAGTAACTCAACCCAAGTTGTTCAAGGGCTTCCTGAGCGTTTGTCCAACCAAGGCTCCAGGAACTAGTAACTCAACCCACAACCATAAGGAACACGAGCACCAAAAAAAAAAAAAAAAAGAAGAAGGGAAAACCCACAACACCACGACTATCTAGGAAATGGCAAGGCTAGGCAAATCCATTGTCAATCCAAGCAACCCTCCATACCAATGACAGATCATAAACAATTAAATGCATGCATATATCATGCATTCCAAAACTAGCAAGGAAATCATATATGTAACTCAGGACTTGCAAAGAAAACCCATTGTAGTTGCTAATTCCCCTATCCCCTTGTGTTTTCTTCCTTTTCCTTTGCATTCTTTCTCCAAATCCCAGGTATGCCACAAGGCTCCAAGAAAATCTAAGTGTGCAAGAGTGAGAGAGAGAGAATAGAATATAGCTCCAAGCTAAAACTGACAAAAGGTTGTGCACTAATCCTTTGAACCCTTTTTATCATTGATGCCTCTATTTTCTTTATTTTCCTCTACTTTTCCTTCAATTTTCCTGACATATAATTATGTGACCTTTCACCTTCCTTTCTCATATTTCCCTTTATTTCATAAATAAAATTCTAATAAATGTCTCTTTTCCTTTGCCATTTCTTTTGCCAATATCCGTAGCTAGAAATTAATCACAAGTGATACCCATCACTATTTTTTTTCCCAACATTCAGCTTGGAATATGTGTCCCATGACCTTGGCCTTATTTTTCCTTTATTAACTTTATTACATGGATTTTTAACCGGGGTTGTTACATCACTGGCCTCCCTAAAGGAGCACTTGAGCAACAAGATGTATGCAAAGGATGAAACTTAGGTAAATACACAAAATACACATTCCATGACCAGGATAACAAAGCACATGCAGTCTTGGAAAGAGTCCACTCTGATGTTTTTGGACCTTTCTCGACAACCTCCACTACCATAAATAAGTACTATGTTATATTTGTTGATGATTTCTCAAGGAAGTGTTGTATCTTCATGCGGAAGAAAGATGAGACATTCTCCAAGTTTGTATATTTCAAGTCACTCGTTGAGAAATAAACTGGAAATAAGGTGAAGGCTCTCAAGAGAGATAATGGAGGTGAGTACGTGTAGAATAAATAAAAAAAAAATTGTGCGAAAGAAGGCATTTGACCAAACCAGGGCTTCAAGGGGCCAAACCACCTCAAGCCTCAACCAGTGATTTCACCTCTTGGTCGGACATCACTAACTATCACCAAATTGATCTCTACCCAAGTTGTTAAGGGCTCTAGGGTGTTTGTTCCAACCCGAATCCAGGACTAGTAACTCAACACATAGTTGTCGCAGGGCTTTAGAGAATTTGTCCAACCAAGGCTCCAAGACTAGTAACTCAACCTACCAAGGGCTCTAGAGCATTTGTCCAACCAAGACTTCCAAAACTAGTAACTCAACCCAAGTTGTTCAAGGGATTCCTGAGCATTTTTCCAACCAAGGTTCGAGGAACTAGTAACTCAACCCACAACCATAAGGAACATGAGCACCAATCAGAAAATAAAAAATAAAAAATGGGAAAACCCACAACACCATGGCTATCCAGGAAATGGAAAGGCTAGGCAAAACCACTGTCAATCCAAGAAATCCTCCATGCAAATGACAAATCATAACCAATTGAATGCATGCATATATCATGCATTCCAAAACTAGCAAGGAAATCATATATGTAACTTGGTACCTGCAAAGAAAACCCATTGTAGTTGCTGATACTCCTATCCTCTTGCGCTTTCTTTCTTTTCCTTTGCCTTCTTTCTCCAAATCCCAATTATGCCACAAGGCTACAAGAAACTCTAAGTGTGCAAGAGTGAGAGAGAGAGAATAGAAGAGAGCTCCAAGCTAAAACTGACAAAAGGTTGTGAACTGATCCTCTAAACCCTTTTTATCATTGACGCCTCTATTTTCTTCATTTTCCTCTACTTTTCCTTCAATTTTCCTGACATGTAATTATGTGACCTTTCACCTTCCTTACTCATATTTCCCTTTATTTCATAAATAAAATGCCAATAAATGCCTCTTTGCCTTTGCCAATATCCATAGCCATAAATTAATCACAAGTGATACCCATCACTATGTTTTTTCCCAACATTCAGCTTGGAATACATGTCCCATGACCTTGGTCTTATTTTTCCTTTGTTAACTTTATTACATGGATTTTTAACTGGGGTTGTTACATCACTGGCCTCCCTAAAGGAGCACTTGAGCAGCATTGTTTCAGGGAAAACTAGTTTCAATTTGAACTACTAGTCCCACTAAGATGGGTAGTTATCTTAGAAACAAACAATCAAAGTAATTCGAGATTTCCTTCAAGTGTAATAGATAAGAGGGAAGAAAAGAGGACCAACCTGGATCTTCCGCTTTCATCCTAGCTTGATTTCTCTTTCCCTTGATAGAATTTGCCACTCCTCTCCTACTTGTCCCGCTTCAAAGAGTACCTGTAGATTCAAAGTAACAGAAAACCATCAAAGCATCTCCATCTAAAACATCATAAACAATGCGGAATCAGAAACACATTGACCATACAATTGCATTCATAAACAATAAGATTCATAAACACACGATTATATGGAGGAAAACTCAAAGAACTTTATTAATAGTGAAAGAGAGGATTACAACCCAACTGTCTGATCCAACATCATCCTCCCAGTGTAGAAGCCCTCTTCACCTCATGAATAAGCAAATCACCCAACAATGCAATGTCTCTTCTCACAGATAAACCAACAGCACTTCCTTACAAAATACAAAATTCCAGCCTCTAGATCTCTCAGATGAGGGATCCATTTATAGATGTCTTACAAGGGTGTGAGTCAGCTCTGGGTTTTTTATTAGTGTCATTCCACTGATAGTTCTTGGTTCCACTTGGAGATTTCATTGATCTCTTACTCATCCCTGGGCGAATTCATAGGGGCAAGTGTCACAGGAGAAGTTTCTGGAAGATTCCATGATCATCCACTTAGAAAACTGTCTTTGCCATTTGTCTATTCTCGCTCATCGCACCCTACAGAAGGCCATTTCAGTATGCATCACACTCCCCGTGTGTACAAAGTAAGATGCATTGCACCCTGACCATGGAGCAGTCAGTATGGTCCAGTTTTGGCCAGTTCTGAGTAGTTTTTCAGGGGGAACTTCTCGGAAATGATGTAATCATGAAACAACACTTTTAGGGACTAAAGATCCCTTAGTTTATGGACATATGAGTTTGGGGTTGCAGTGCCCAAATATGTCTATAACAGCTGCCCCCTAAAGCATGAGGTCATAAATCTTCTGATGTCGAGTGAAATGCTTTATCATGAGGATCTGAGGTATTCGAACTGGAAGGTAACCTGTATAAGATACAATACAATACATCATCATCATATTATTTTCATGATCTAGCTAAGGCGGGCATTCCCATGCTCAGCTTTATAAATTCGAATAGACAATAGTCTGATATTGCAGACTGGTGATTCTTCGCATGAAGAGTCATCTTATTTTGCTTAGATGACTATCTGTGTAGATTCTATGCACATTTGATGTCTTTATGTTCCTGAATATATCGCAGCCCGGATGGATGACACTAGATCTGGGGTCTTCAAAACTCGTTTAATCTTCGCCCTATGTACAAGTCGATCCATGTCAAAATATGTTCTGAAGTCGGACATGGGAAGACATCACCTAATAACCAGCCAATAATGTAAGCTATTAACAGACGCGAGAGGAATCACCGATAGTGATGATGACCTTCAAGGTACTACAATACAATTCACATGGTGTGAATATATGAGTCGATGTCGAACACCACGCAAAATCTTTCGGTCGAAGGTCATTGATGTAAACCTGTCGCCGGAAGTGAGAAACTTGCCATTGAGGCATGCAAGCTTCAAAGTACTGAAAGGGTTGTTTCTAAGTCAACTTCTTGGATAATGAGCTGATGTCGACAAGAAGTGACCTGTCGTAGGAGGGCCTTGATGTATCCCACATCTACGACGTGAAACGGAGCAAATGATTTTTCTGGAGGTGAAAACGATCTGATGATATAAGGTTCAGGAATGGCAGTCATGAAAAATGAAGGGTGGAGGTATTGCAGTGGATAAGGCATTTGCTGGATGGTGAATTCTCTGAATGACTTCTCTTAAACATATTGGCGACACTGATATGGACTGGTAGTGTTAATCCCATGGATGGTACAGAGGACCAATGGTGATAGTGAACGGAAAAACCCAACCCAACTCAATCATGGTGATGGAGTGAAAGTGTCATGTTCAAGAGCGACCTGCTACCAATAAAATTCTTCAAGTTTTCTTCCCTTTTTCCCCAGTCATTGCTGACGAGTACCTCTTTATTTTTGTTAAGTTGAGGAGGATAACATATGCTTGGTCTATAATGTACCCTTCGGGCAAAACTATCGCTCTGTTTTTAGCAAGCCTAGCGTCAATGAGACTCGTTCTTGTCTGGGTGGAAAAGTTTGTTGCTATTGTTTTAACGAGTTTAACGACAAAGATAACTCGGTCCTTTTCATGTTTAGAGAGTTTGAAAAGGGACGAAAAGGAAACTCCAACAGTCCTTTTTTGTGTCATAATCCCTTGAGTCCGGAAAAGTATAAAATAATACGAAAGGGATGACTTTTCGATCGTTTTAACGAGCCGACAAAGACAAGCGCAGGATCTTTTTGTTTAATAATCCCTTAGGTCCAAAAAGATTAAAATATATGGGAGGTATGGCGTTCCCTTTACTTTAACGAGTTGGAAAGGCCAATGGCTCGACAATCTTTTTATATTTAACGAGTCTAAAAAGAGTTTAAAAGGGACTCGTTTTTTAGGAACAAGTGGTGTTTTTGGGTAGCAACTAGTTCCAAGTAAGTTTGGAACTTCTCAAAACATGGCAGTGTAAAGAGGGTGGCAATCAGAATCACTCATCGCAGCTGTTCCTCAAAAGGGTAAACAATCAAGTGGAAGTGTATGATCGGCCAAAAGAATGGAGGTGACGGTAGGAACACAACCAAGGTTCAAGAGGCTGATAGAAAGGCAATCACAAAGGTCATTTACTGGAGGTGGATTCATTTTTTAATGAGCTTGAACCATAAGAAACTATGCTCATGGGCGGGTTTATTTTTTAATGAGCTTGAACCTTGTGGAAACATTGCTCATTTTCCTTTTTATGTAAGCTAGGAATGACCAAAATATAAAGCTAAAAAACTAAAAATGCTAAAAAGCTAAAAAATGAAATTGGTCGTTTTTGCTTGTATAAAAAGGAAAATGAGCAATGTTTCGGCAAGGTTCAAGCTTGTTAAAAATAAACCCACCCATGAGCATAGTTTCTTCTGATTCAAGCTCATTAAAAAATGAATCCACCTCCCGTAAATGACCTTTGTGATTGCATATTCGAACTACTAGTCCCACTAAAATGGGTAGATATCTTAGAAACAAACAATCATAGAAATTCGAGATTTCCTTTAAGTGTAATAGATAAGAGGGATCCATTTATAGATGTCTTGCAAGGGTGTGAGTCAACTCTGGGTTTTTGATTAGTGTCATTCCACTGATAGTTCTTGGTTCCACTTGGAGATTTCATTGATCTCTTACTCATCCCTGGGCGAATTCAGAGAGGCAAGTGTCACAGGAGAAGTTTCTAGAAGATTCCATGATCATCCACTTAGCAAACTGTCTCTGCCATTTGTATATTCTCGCTCATCGCACCCCACGGAAGACCATTTTAGTATGCATCGCACATGGCTAGTGTGGCAGCCAGTATGCATTTCACCTTGACCATGGAGCAGTTAGTATGGTCCAATTTTGGCCAGTTCAGAGTAGTTTTTTAGGTGGAACTTCTGGGAAATGATGTAACCAGTGGACCATGATCGTTTAGGGTATGAAACAACACTTTTAGGGACTACAGAGCCCTTAGTTTATGTACATATGAGTTTGGGGTTGTAGTGCCCAAATATGTCTATAACAGCTGCCCCCTAAAGCATGAGGTCGTAAATCTTCTGATGTCGAGTGAAATGCATTATCATGAGGATCCGAGGTATTCGATCTGGAAGTTGACCTATATAAGATACAATACAATATATCATCATCATGTTATTTTCATGATCTAGCTGAGGCGAGTATTCCCATGCTCTGCTTTATAATTCATTTTCATGTACATAGAACATACAATCGTCTGTTGTTGTAGACTAGTGATTCTTCGCATGAAGAGTCATCTTCTTTTGCTTAGATGACTATATGTGTAGATTCTGTGCACATTTGATGTCTTTATGTTCCTAAATATATCGCAGCCCGGATGGATGAAACTAGATCCGGGGTCTTCAAAACTCGTTCAATCTTCGCCTGATGTACAAGTCGATCCATGTGAAAAGATGTTTTGAAGTCGAACATGGAAAGACATCGCCTGATTACCAGCCAATAATGTAAGTTGTTAACAGACACGAGAGGAATCACCGATAATGATGATGACCCTCAAGGTACTACAGTACAATTCACGTGGTGTGAATATATGAGCCGATGTCAAACACCATGCAAAATCTTTCGGTCGAAGGTAATTGATGTAAACCTCTCGCCAGAAGTGAGAAACTTGCCATTGAGGCATGCAAGCTTCAAAGTACTGAAATGGTTGTTTCTAAGTCAACTTCTTGGATAATGAGCTGATGTCGACAAGAAGTGACCTATCGTAGGAGGGCCTTGATGTATCCCGCATCTATGACGTGAAACGAAGCAAATGATTTTTCTGGAGGTGAAAACGATCTGATGATATAAGGTTCAGGAATATCGGTCATGAAAAATGAAGGGTGGAGGTATTGCATTGGATGAGGCATTTGTTGGATGGTGAATTCTCTGAATGACTTCTCTTTAACATATTGGTGACACTAATATGGACTGGTAACGTTAACCCCATGGATGGTACGAAGGACCAATGGTGATGGTGAATGGAAAAACCCAACCCAACTCAATCATGGTGATGGAGTGAAAGTGTCATGTTCAAGAGCGACCTGCTACCAATAAAGTTCTTCAAGTTTTCTTCCCTTTTTCCCCAGTCATTGTTGACGAGTACCTCTTTATTTTTGTCAAGCTTGAGGAGGATAACATATACTTGGTCTATAATTTTCCCTTCGGGCAAACTTGTTGCTCTGTTTTTAGCGAGCCTAGCGTCAGTGAGACTCGTTCTTGTCTGGGTGGACAAGTTTATCGCTATTGTTTTAACGAGTTTAACAACAAAGATAACTCGGTCCTTTATATGTTTAGAGAGTTTGAAAAGGGAGGAAAAGGAAACTCCAACAGCCCTTTTTCGTGGCATAATCCCTTAAGTCTGAACAAGTATAAAATAATACGAAAGGGATGACTTTTCGATCACTTTAACGAGCTGACAAAGACAAGTGCTCGATCTTTTTGTTTAATAATCCCTTAGGTCCAAAAAGATTAAAATATATGGGAGGGATGGCGTTCCCCTTACTTTAACGAACTAGAAAGGCCAATGGCTCAACAATCTTTTTATATTTAATGAGTCTAAAAGGAGTTTAAAAGGGACTCGTTTTTTAGGAACGAGTGGTATTTTCGAGTAGCAATCGGTTCCAGGTAAGTTTGGAACTTCTCAAAACATGGCAATGTGAAGAGGGTGGCAATCAGAATCATTTGTTGCAGCTGTTCCTCAAAAGGGTAAACAATCAAGTGGAAGCGTATGGTCAGTCGAATGAATGGAGGTGACGGTAGGAACACAACCAAGGTTCAAAAGGGCTGATAGCAAAGTGATCACAAACATTATTTACCAAAGGTGGTTTCATTTTTTAATGAGCTTGAACCAGGAGAAACTATGCTCAGTAGCAGGCTTATTTTTTAATGAGCTTGAACCTTACAGGAACATTGCTCTTACCAGTCTTTTGAAGATTTCTCTTGGTAGATTTATCTTTTAACGAGCTTGAACACTACTATAACATGTGCTCATTGCCTTTTTATGTAGGTTAGAAACGACCAAGCTACGAGGTTAAAGGGTTGAGAACCTACAAACTAAAAAAAATCAATGGTCGTTTTTCGCTTACATATAAAGGTTTGCATGCCCCCAGGTGTTTCAGTAAAAGGAGAGTTTCGAGGTTACCATATGGAAGTTCCTGCGGTTAGGCAAGATTGTTTCTGTCGGCAGACAAAAACTCTTCCTTGGCTTTGTCCATCGAAATGGACGAAGGTGAATGGTGTGAGCTTCCAATCACATAACATACAAGGAAATATTTGTTTCAGACTGATCACATAACCTACACAGGAATGTTTCTTCAATCCAATCATTATGACCTTTCAAGAAAATCTCTCTTTTCCTCTGGGTTCACCTGTCGAAGCAGACTAGGGTGCATGCCCCCAAACTTCAGAACATTCACCGAACTACCCGTGATAATTAGGTGGATGGAATGAAGGTTGAAGAGACATTGTTGACGTGAAGAGACCATTTAGGGATGATGGTTGATTCATAGTTGTGTTTGAACCAGGAAATGAAAGCTGGTTGACAAGCTGTACCAGTCTGCCTTGATGTGGAAAACACATCACTCGAAAGAATGTGGAGACAATAGCTTCCATGCTATATATATAGTCACATCCAAGGAGTAGATTGTAATCTAATGGCCTTTGGACCACCATCACATTCAAACCAACGGTTTTCTTTCTCAAAGTTATTGGTGACTTTGGAAGGATCCCTAACAGTCGACTGGTCCCTTTGTTGAAGCGTGGAAAATTTTGTTTTTCAGGCAAAAGCAATGGCAAACCAAGCGCTTTCCAAGCAGCTGAGGAAAGGATACTCACTGAAGCCCCTTTATCTACAATAGTGCCAAACATGATCATTTTGTAAACTTGTACTATGATTCGGAATGGTACATTAGATGGAAGGCGGGGTTTTGCTAGTTGATTCCAATCAAAGAAAATGACTAGACTGCTCGGAGGAGGTACCGGATAAATCTCATGAACTGGGGGGGTCTCTTTCTGTTATAAAGGAATGGGTGGATTGCCCCCAAGTTCATTAGACTCTATTTCGACAAAGTGAATTTGAACAGTGTCATTCTCATTCTCTTTGGTGATAGTATCATCCAAAGGTGGTTCTTCTGAAGGTAAGACTGGGTCGAATGCCATCTAAACCAGTTGAATTTGGTCTGGTATGGACTCAGAAGGTTCACTTTCAATGATAGGCGATTCAATCGACAATTGAGTTATGTCAATCGGGTTTTCAACTAGCAAAGGACTTGGCAAGAGTTTCCTGTATCTAGGTGGAAGTCGCTGCGGTGAAGCAGGACGGTTATCCAAAATGCTTTTGGCTTCGTCTAGAAAAGGACAACGGTGAAGAGTATGATTACCTTCACATAACCTACATGGAAATCTGACTTTTCCTTTCTGTCTATTGACTTCGTTTTCACTAGTTGATGGTGTGCTGTCAACCTGACTGCTAGAGGTTGATGACACCGAATGGTGCAAACAGGGAGACCATTCTCTCAAGATCCGTGGAATGCAAGGGCAATCTCGATGGTAGTGGTCTCCCTTGCAAATTACACATGGAGTTTTTGGTTTGGAAAGTTTAGTGTGCGGATTTTTGCCGGATGATGCATGGTTCCCTCCTTGTTTAGTTGGCTTCTTCTTCTTCTCCTTCCCTTTCTTTTTCTTCTCAGCTACTTGGTTTTTAGTGTCACTAGTTTCACCAAGCGAAGAGGAAGAAGGGAGGGAGAAACAAATGAAGTAGAAGGTGAAGGGGTAACTTCAGTATCATCTGGTTGCTAATTAAATTGTTGAGGAATTACGGTGTTTTGAATGATAGAGGTCGAGAAAAGCCATACCAACAGGCCAATTGTGATTCCTGGAAGGGGCAATGTAGCCATATATGGAGAACCAATATCTCCCCAAGAGGAGAAAGGACTAGGATTCCCTCCAAGAGGGATTCCTTGATTGGTGGACTCCATTATCTCAATCTTAGATCAACGAAGGAATAGGGATGTTATTTCGATTTAAATAAATTTTAAAGACGCTTTGACGCAACTTGCTTTTTCAATTTTTAAGAGTTGAGAAAAAGCTAAAGGTGACTCTAGTCGCCTTCGATTTTTAATGAGCCTGAAGTGACAAGTGCTCAGATGGACCCTTTCTTTTAAGGAGTCGAAAAAGAACGAAAGTGACTACTCTAGAAGTCTAGACAGAGGGATTACCAAACCGATCGCAAAACTGCAAAATACACCTTGGTGATAAATGATAGAGAACTTACCAAGGATTTATGTAGGGCAGTCAATCTTCTCGAATGTTGTGTTCAGTGTATTGCGATCGATAGGGCAGCAAACATGACTTCCTAAGGATAAAGGATATCAGCCTATTGTGGTCTCCCAATATATATTTGACGGTATGGGGACCACAAGTCCGTACTGGCACTTGTCGTATCAAAGAGGAGGAATCACCCAACCTTCGATGAAAACGATAGTTACTAGGTTTTACGACGTCGTAACACGTCTCTAACCTAAACTTCTAGATGTGTTGCGTTAGGTTCCAAAGCATTTTTATGTTCATTGATATTTATTTTAGAGTTGATCTTGCTTAGAATTTTGTCTTTCAAGGTTCACTGTGTGATGTAGATGTAAAATTCCTAAATATGCAATCTAAAATGATAAACAATCATTTAATGAAAATCCTAGCTACAAAGGAAAGAAGATTATGATTTTTCTTTCAGCGGAGAGCATAGAGCACACACTAAATGCACTTTCCTAAATCAAATTTCACATGCAGTCAAAATGCAAATGCACATGCATGTATTTGTTTTCCGCTTCCTTAATGTGTGAATGCCAAAAAGGAAAGCTAAGTACAGATCTGAACTATTTTCTTTTAAAATGACATTTCTAACAATTTCTTTTCAAAACGAAAGGAAGACTAAGATGACACTTTTCGATTTCAAATTGAAAATTGTTTTTGACACTTCAAATACTAATAACTCAAATCAAGTACAATGACAAAAGTACAATCAATTGTCTAGAAGAGGAAGACTTTACGACACTCTTCTTTTGATTCAAAATGACAATTACGACACTTGCATAAAAAACGACAGTACCATTAAGCTACTTTCGACAAAGGAAGACTATAAATGATTCACAAATACACAAAAAACATTTACAAATCCTAAATAATGGAGGCTGAAATATGTGAAGGAAGAAGGTTTCAGCAAGAAGATACTGATCATGAACAGTAAAACTACTTAATAGAGCTGAAAACAAGGAGAAAAAACCAACTCTTGGAGAGAAAAACAATATCACTCAATCATCGCACCTGCAATACAGGGAAACAGGGATGCATCTCACCTGCAACACACGAGAGGTGCGATGCATACAAGTTGCACAATTACAAACAGTGCGATGGACCAGGGAGCGAAACTGAGCTTGGTTTTTGCTCAAAATTTGCAACTAAGTTCAGTGATTTAAGCTGAGTTATGATGGAGAGTAAAAACAAAGTATAGGGGTAAGATCTTATGAGGTTATGAGCTACCACAAGGGAACTTAGAATGCTTGTAAGTCATGTGTTTAGTTCATAAACCAACCCGGAGATTGACTGAAGCAGCATTCATCTACTTCGCAATTTCCTAGCAAAGGCATTTCGAAGGCTAGCTGGCTAACTTCAGGCTCCGTCTGTAGTTTATAAAGCAAACAATAAACAAACAAAAATAATGATTCTAATGAACTTGGGAGCAATCCACCCATTCCTTTACAAGAGGAAGAGAGCCCCCTAGTTCATGAGATTTATCTGGCCATTTATCTGGTACCTCCTCCGAGCAGTCTAGCCTTCCATCTAATGTACCATTCCAAATCATAGTACAAGTTTACAAAATGATCGTGTTTGGCACTATCGTAGATGAAGGGGCTTCAGTGAGTATCCTTTCTGTAGGTTTTAACCCTGTACAAAAATTACCTGCATACGAATTCTAAAACACAGAAAATAAACAATGCGAGAGCATAACACATAAAACACATATACACAGAGATTTTCCCCTGGATCCCAAAACCGGGACTGCCAGCTTGATTTTTCATTATATTCCTTTTAATGTTACAATACATATTTATACATGCCGAAGCATCCAATACCATGGACTGAAAACCATCGCGTCCAAAACCATGGACTGAAAACCATAGGTAGGTTCGCCCAACCTAATATAGGGTCCAAAAAAAATTTCTCGGGGCGCTGCCCCAAACCCCGTAGAGGGGGGCTACCCGCCCCCCTCAAACCCCCCGGACAAGCGGGGCTGCCGCCCACACTGCGCAATCGGCGCAACGAAAGGGGGGCTCCGCCCCCCCTCTAACCCCCTGGTTCACTACGTAGGTTAGTCATGGAAAGAATATAACACAACCCAACAATCTCCCACTTGTTGTTTTCTTTCCACACGGGGCCACAGGAGAGCTTAGTCATTTTTTCCAGCCCTGAAATGCCCATTGTTTCTCTACACCAAGAGAACTTCTCAAAGCTCACAGATTTTGTCAATGCATCTGCAGTATTCTTCAAAGTGTCCACCTTTACCAGCAACACCTTTTTGTCTTCTATCATATCCCTCACAAAGTGATACTGAACATCAATGTGCTTTGTCTTTGAATGATAAGCAGGGTTCTTTGCCAAGAAAATTGCACTTTAGCTGTCACAGTCTATTCTTATAGCTCCCTGTACTAACCCCATACTTGAACACAATCTCTGCAACCAAACTGCTTCCTTGCTTGCATGAGTGGCTGCCATGTATTCTGCCTCTGTAGTTGATAGTGCCACTACAGATTGTTTCTTACTCATCCAACTGACTACACCTCCAAATAGGTTAAACACATACCCACTTGTATATCTTCTCTGATCCAGATCTCCAGCCCAGTCTGCATCAACAAAGCCACGAATATCCAACACTCTATCCAATCCTGGTCTTCCTTGGTAGCACAAACCATAATCACTAGTGCCACGCAAATACCTGCAAACCCGCTTCACTACTATACAGTGCTCCTTCCCTGGTTTTGACATAAACCTGCTCAATACTCCCACTGCATGTGCAATGTCTGGTCTAGTACAGACCATTGCATACATCAGGCTACCGACTGCACTTGCATATGGAACACGGGACATGTCCTCTTCCTCTTCTTGTGTCTTGGGACACTGTTCAGCAGATAACCTCACACCTACAGGAATAGGAACCTTCACCGGTTTACTATCCTGCATATTAAACCTCTGCAGTATTGTCTCGACATACTTCCTCTGGTTTAACCAGAGCTTCCTCTTTGCCCTATCTCTTTTAATTTCCATGCCCAAAAAATAGTTTGCAGCACCAAGATCTTTCATGTCGAATTTGGAGGACAATTGGGTCTTCAAATCCTGGATAATTTCTTTGTCATTTCCAACCGGCAACATATCATCCACATACAAGACCAGATAAATAACACGATCACCAATTAATTTAAAATACACACAGTGATCTGCTTTGCTTCTGGTGAAGCCAAGTCCCCATATAAATGTATCAAATTTCTGATACCACATACTTGGTGACTATTTTAACCCATACAGAGACTTCTTTAACTTGCATACTAGTTCTTTCTTACCCTTCACCGCAAAGCCTTCAGGTTGCTTCATGTAGATTTCCTCTTCCAAATCCCCGTGAAGGAATGATATCTTCACATCCATTTGTTCTACCTCAAAATCAAAAGCAGCAGCAACAGATAAAAGTAATCTAATAGAAGTTACCTTGGCAACAGGAGAAAAAATATCACCAAAATCAATTCCCGGCACTTGGGAATATCCTTTTGCTACCAACCGAGCTTTGTCTTTCTCCACCTTCCCTTCTGCATTTGTCTTCTTTTTAAACACCCATTTGCTGCCAATGGGTTTCCTTCCAGTCGGCAACTCCACCAGATCCCAAGCCTCATTTTTGTGTAAAGATGCCATTTCATCAACCATGGCCTCTTTCCAGAGTTTTCCATCCTCTGAATCTACTGCTTCCTTCACAGTTCTGGGATCATCATCAGTAACAGACAAAGCAAAATTTGAACAGAAATCAGAAGGACTATACCTTTATGGTTGTCTTCTTTCTCGAACTGATCTTCTCACAGCCATAGTTTGTGGCTCTTCATCTTCTGATTCCTCCTCTGCTGCAGAGTCTGATTCTTCCTCCTTTAGCTCAAACTCTATCTTCTCAGGCTCCTTTGGTTGGACTTCATGTTTAATAACATCTTTTACCTCTCTGAACACCACATCTCGGCTGTACACAACCTTCCGTGTGACTGGGTTCCAAAGCTTATAACCTTTTAAACCATCCTTATACCCAATAAAGATGCACTTTTCAGATTTACTATCCAACTTGGTTCGTTTCTCCTTTGGAACATGTACATATGCATCACATCCAAATACCCTCAGATGTGAAAGAGAGGGTTTCTTACTAGTCCATACTTCTTGTGGAGTCTTATCCTCCAACACTGATGAAGGTGACCTGTTGACCAAGTAACATGCAGTATCCACCGCCTCTGCCCAGAATTCCTGTCCTAACCCAGCACCACTGAGCACACTTCTTGCCCTTTCCATCAACGTCTTATTCATTCTTTCTGCGACTCCATTTTGTTGAGGTATATATGGAGTAGTCTTCTGCTGTGCTATACCACACTTCTTACAGAATTCTTCAAATTCCTTGCTGCAAAACTCTCCATCATTATAAATCCTCAGCACCTTTATCTTCTTCTCTGTCTGATTTCCACCAGAGCCTTAAATTCTTTAAACCTGTCAAAGACTTCAGATTTCTTCTTAAGGAAATATATCCATGTATTCCTTGAGAAGTCATCTATAAATGATACATAGTACACAGACTTACCCAGTGATGGAACTTTCACAGGTCCAAACACATCACTGTGCACAAGCTCTAATATCTGTTTCGCCCTCTTAGCACCAGAGGGGAAACTCACCTGATTCTGCTTCCCATATACACAATTTTCATAGAAATCAAAATCCAGAGAGCTATTGCTCATACTTTCTACCATACCTTTACCATGAAGTATTCGAAGGCCCTTCTCTCCAATATGTCCAAGCCTTTGATGCCACAGCATGGTCTTCTCTCCAGAGACCACTAGATTTTCAGCTCCACTTTCAGGAACCACAGAACTGTTGCACCCATCAACAACAGTGCTACCTTGCAGCTTGTACAAAGTTCCAGTCCGAACTCCCCGCATCAATACCAGTGCTAACCGAACCATCTTGCAGGTATCCTTCTCGAACACTATTTTTACACCTGCATCATCCAACTTGCTTACAGAAATCAGATTTCTGGCCAATGCAGGAATATGCAGAACACCCAGAAGTGTTCTAACCCTTCCACCTTGCAACTTCAACTTTACTTTTCCGCGACTAACGATTCTAGCCTTCCTATCATCTCCTAAGAAGACATCACCACCATCGTATTTCTGATACTCGCAAAACCACTCTCTATGTGGAGTGAAGTGAAAGGATGCACCTGAGTCAATCAACCATGCCTCATGATCTACATGTGTACTTGAAGAAGTCAAGTACGCATCCCCACCTTCATCTAAGGTGGTTTTCACCTCTGTAGAAGGAGCATCATCAGATCCCTTTCCTTTATCAGGAGCTTTAGATTTACAGTCCCTTTTGAAGTGCCCTTCCTCTCTGCATTTCCAGCACACCACCTTTACAGGTTTTCCTGGAGATTTAGATCTCCCTCTAGATTTAGATCTCCCACTCGATGACTTATTTTTGTTTCTATTCTGGGACCGTCCTCGTACAGACAAGGCATCACCATTCTGGCTCTCCATATTTTTCTGTCTCGTCTCCTTCATCAGCAAGGCTGAGACTATTTCATCAAACTGCAAAGCAGTTGCATTGCTACCTATTGAAATAACCAGACTATCCCACGAATCTGGTAGAGAAAACAACAAACTGATGCACTTATCTTCATCTGAAATTTTAATATCAACAGACGCTAACTGACTTACCACAGTATTAAATGCGTTCAGATGCTCTGTCACCGAGTCTCCATCTTTCATCCTCAGGTTATACATCTTTTTCTGCAGGAACAGTTTATTCACAAGAGACTTAGATTGGTACAAAGTCCCTAACTTGTCCCACAAAGCCTTTGCCGTAGCTTCCCCTGATACATTCAGCAATACTGAATCTAAGACACACAATCGTATTGTGCTCTTTGCCTTCCGATCCAACTTCTTCCATTCTTCATCGGTCATTCCCGTTGGTTTAGTACCTGGATATACCGCGATCCACTGATCTTTATCCACCAACACATCCTCCATCTTGAGTTTCCACAACTCAAAACTCTGACCATTGAACTTCTCGATCTCTATCTTTCCACTGCTCGCCATCTTCTTTCACCACTGGAATTGATCCCGCAGATCTCCCACTGAACAGGGTCTACCACAGACTTGAGTGAAACCCCTCAGCAACAAAGGCGTCCCCTTGAAGCCAAAACAACTCCGATACCAAATGTAGGTTTTAACCCTGTACAGAAATTACCCGCATACGAATTCTAAAACACAGAAAATAAATAATGCGAGAGCATAACACATAAAACACATATACATAGAGATTTCCCCTGGATCCCAAAACCGAGACTACCAGCTTGATTTTTCATTATATTCCTTTCAATGTTACAATACATATTTATACATGCTGAAGCATCCAATACCATGGACCGAAAACCATCGCGTCCAAAACCATGGACTGAAAACCATAGGTAGGTTCGCCCAACCTAATATAGGGTCCAAAAAAAATTTTCCTCAACTGCTTGGAAAGCGCTTGGTTCGCCATCGCTTTTGCCTGAAAAACAAAATTTGTCAGGCTTCAACAAAGGAACCAATCAACTGTTAGGGATCCTTCCAAAGTTACCAATAACTTTGAGAAAAAAATCGTTCGTTTGAACATGATGGTGGTCCAAGGGCCATTAGATTACAATCTACTCCTTGGACGTGACTATATATATAGCATGGAAGCTATTGTCTCCACATTATTTCGAGTGATGTGTTTTCCACATGAAGTCAGACTGGTACAGCTTGTCGACCAGCGTTCATTTCCTAGTTCAAACACAGCTATGAATACCCCATCATCCCTAAATGGTCTCTTCAAGTCAACAATGTCTCTTCAACCTTCATTCCATCCACGTAATTACCGCGGGTAGTTCGGTGAATGTTCTGAAGTTTAAGGGGCATGCACCCTAGTCTGCTTTGGCAAGCGAACCCAAAGGAAAAGACAGATTTTCTTGAAAGGTCATAATGATTGGACTGAAGAAACATTCCCGTGTAGGTTATGTGATCAGTCTGAAACAAATATTTCCTTGTATGTTATGTGATTGGAAGCTCACACCTTTCACCTTCATCCATTTCGATGGACAAAGCTAAGGAAGAGTTTTTGTCTGCCAACAGAAACAATCCTGCCAAACCGCGGGAACTTCCATATGGTAACCTCGAAACTCTCCTTTTACTGAAACACCTGGGGGCATGCAAACCTTTATATGTAAGTGAAAAACGACCTTTGATTTTTTTAGTTTGTAGGTTCTCAACCCTTTAACCTCATAGCTTGGTCGTTTCTAACCTACATAAAAAGGCAATGAGCATATGTTATAGTAGTGTTCAAGCTCATTAAAAAATAAATCTACCAAGAGACATCTTCAAAAGACTGGTAAGAGCAATGTTCCCATAAGGTTCAAGCTCGTTAAAAAATAAACCTGCTACTGAGCATAGTTTCTCCTGGTTCAAGCTCATTAAAAAATGAAACCACCTTTGGTAAATAACCTTTGTGATCGCTTTTCTATCAGCCTTTTTGAACCTTGGTTGTGTTCCTACTGTCACCTCCATTCATTCAGCTAACCATACACTTCCACTTGATTGTTTACCCTTTTGAGGAACAACTGCGACGAGTGATTCTGATTGCCACCCTCTTCACACTGCCATGTTTTGAGAAGTTCCAAACTTACTTGGAACCGGTTGCTACCTGAAAATATCACTCGTTCCTAAAAAATGAGTCCCTT
This sequence comes from Pinus tabuliformis, assembly GCA_031772625.1. Lineage (NCBI taxonomy): Eukaryota > Viridiplantae > Streptophyta > Pinopsida > Pinales > Pinaceae > Pinus > Pinus tabuliformis. The sequence continues at coordinate 329,835,675 of CM062805.1, read as the reverse complement.
TTAAACTCTTTTTAGACTCGTTAAATATAAAAAGATTGTCGAGCCATTGGCCTTTCCAGTTCGTTAAAGTAAAGGGAACGCCATCCCTCCCATATATTTTAATCTTTTTGGACCTGAGGGATTATTAAAGAAAAAGATTGAGTGCTTGTCTTTGTCGACCCGTTAAAGTGATCGAAAAGTCATCCCTTTTGTATTATTTTATACTTTTTCGAACTCAAGGGATTATGCCATGAAAAAGGACTGTTGGAGTTTCCTTTTCGTCCCTTTTCAAACTCTCTAAACATGGAAAGGACTGAGTTATCTTTGTCGTTAAACTCATTAAAACAATAGTGACAAACTTGTCCACCCAGACAAGAACGAGTCTCATTGAGGCAGGCTCGCTAAAAACAGAGCAATAGGTTTGCCCAAAGGGCAAATTATATACCAAGCATATGTTATCCTCCTCAAGCTTGACAAAAATAAAGAGGTACTGGTCAGCAATGACTGGGGAAAAAGGGAAGAAAACTTGAAGAACTTTATTGGTAGCAGGTCACTCTTAAACATGACACTTTCACTCCATCACCATGATTGAGTTGGGTTGGGTTTTTCCGTTCACCATCACCATTGGTCCTCTGTACCATCCATGGGGTTAACGCTACTAGTCCATATCAGTGTCGCCAATATGTTCAAGAGAAGTCATTCAGGGAATTCACCATCCAACAAACGCCTCATCCACTATAATACCTCCACCCTTCATTTTTCATGACCGCCATTCCTGAACCTTATATCATTAGATTGTTTTCACCTCCAGAAAAATCATTTGCTCCATTTCACGTCGTAGACGCGGGATACATCAAGGCCCTCCTATGACAGGTCACTTCTTGTCGACATCAGCTCATTATCCAAGAAGTTGACTTAGAAACAACCCTTTCAGTAGTTTGAAGCTTGCATGCCTCAATGGCAAGTTTCTCACTTTCGGCGACAGATGTACATCAATGACCTTCGACCGAAAGATTTTGCGTGGTGTTCGACATCGGCTCATATATTCACACCACGTGAATTGTACTGTAGTGCCTTGAGGGTCATCATCATTATCGGTGATTCCTCTCACGTCTGTTAACAACTTAAATTATTGGCTGGTAATCAGGCGATGTCTTTCCATGTTCGACTTCAGAACATCTTTTCACATGGATCGACTTGTACATTGGGCAAAGATTGAACGAGTTTTGAAGACCCCGGATCTAGTTTCATCCATCCGGGCTGCAATATATTTAGGAACATAAAGACATAAAATGTGCACAGAATCTACACAGATAGTCATCAAAGCAAAAGAAGATGACTCTTCATGCGAAGAATCACCAATCTACAACAGCAGACGATTGGCTTTCCTATGTACATGAAAATGAATTTATAAAGCTGAGCATGGGAATGCCCACCTCAGCTAGTTCATGAGAATAATGTGATGATGATGTATTGTATTGTATCTTATACAGGTCACCTTCCAGTTCAAATACCTCAGATCCTCATGATAAAGCATTTCACTCGACATCAGAGGATTTACGACCACATGCTTTAGGGGGCAGCTGTTATAGACATATTTGGGCACTCGAACCCCAAACTCATATGTCCATAAACCTGCTTACGCATCCTTAATAGTCGAGCCCCTGACAGACCTTATGGTCGAGCACCTCTCCTTATTAGTCGAGCATGCTTACGCACCCTAAAGGTTCAATTTACTTATTGGGTGGGGGGGCATTGGTCGAGCCTGCTTCCGCATCCTCTCCTTAACAGTCGAGCAAGTGACTCCGTCCCTCCGGTCCTCTCCTTATCAGTCGAGCCCCTCACCATCGGAATAGTGAGTGAATTCGTCCCTCTGGTCCTCTCCTTATCAGTCGAGCCTGCTTGCGCATCCTAAAATGGCAAAACGAATAGTGTATTCTGCTAAAACCTCCGCCATTGAAGTTCCTGTCAGTCAGTTAGTCAGCCAAAAAGAAAGTTAGAAAGAAAGCCAGCCAAAGGGCTCTTTAGTCCCTAAAAGTGTTGTTTCATGCCCTAAAGGATCACGGTCAATTGATTACATCATTTCCCAGAAGTTCCACCTCAAAAACTACTTAGAACTGGCCAAAACTAGACCATACTGACTGCTCCATGGTCAAGGTGCGATGCATACTGGCTGCCACACTAGCCAGGTGCGATGCATACTGAAATGGCCTTCTGTGGGGATTCGAACTGCTAGTCTCACTAAGATGGGTAGTTATCTTAGAAACAAACAATCAAGGCAATTCGAGATTTCCTTTAAGTGTAGTAGATAAGAGGGAAGAAAAGAGGACCAACCTAGATCTTCCGCTTTGATCCTAGCTTGATTTCTCTTTCCCTTGATAGAATTTTCCACTCCTCTCCTACTTGTCCCGCTTCAAAGAGTACCTGTAGAGTCAAAGTAACAGAAAACCATCAAAGCATCTCCATCTAAAACATCATAAACAATGCGGAATCAAAAACACATTGACCATACAATTGCATTCATAAACGATAAGATTCATAATCACACAATTATATGGAGGAAAACTCAAAGAACTTTATTAATAGTGAAAGAGAGGATTACAACCCAGCTGTCTGATCCAACATCATCCTCCCAGTGTAGAAGCCCTCTTCACCTCATGAATAAGCAAATCACCCAACAATGCAATGTCTCTTCTCATAGATAAACCAACAGAACTTCCTTACAAAATACAAAATTCCAGCCTCCAGATCTCTCAGATGAGGGATCCATTTATAGATGTCTTGCAAGGGTGTGAGTCAGCTTTGGGTTTTTTATTAGTGTCATTCCAATGATAGTTCTTGGTTCCACTTGGAGATTTCATTGATCTCTTACTCATCCCTGGGCGAATTCAGAGAGGCAAGTGTCACAGGAGAAGTTTCTGGAAGATTCCATGATCATCCACTTAGTAAACTCTCTGCCATTTGTCTATTCCCGCTCATCAAACCCCACAGAAGACCATTTCAATATGCATCGCACCTGGCTACTGTGGAAGCCAGTATGCATCGCACCTTGACCATGGAGCAGTCAATATGGTCCAGTTTTGGCCAGTTCTGAGTAGTTTTTTAGGTGGAACTTTTGGGAAATGATGTAATCAGTTGACCATAATCCTTTAGAGTATGAAACAACACTTTTAGGGACTAAAGAGCCATTAGTTAATGGACATATGAGTTTTGGGTTGCAGTGCCTAAATATGTCTATAACAGCTGCCCCCTAAAGCATGAGGTCATAAATCTTCTGATGTCAGGTGAAATGCTTTATCATGAGGATCCAAGGTATTCGAACTGGAAGGTGACCTGTATAAGATACAATACAATACATCATCATCATATTATTTTCATGATCTAGTTGAGGTAGGCATTCCCATGCTCAGCTTTATAAATTCATTTTCATGTACATAGGACAGACAATCATCTGCTGTTGCAGACTGGTGATTCTTCGCATGAAGAGTCATCTTCTTTTGCTTAGATGACTATCTGTGTAGATTCTATGCACATTTGATGTCTTTATGTTCCTGAATATATCACAGCCCGGATGGATGAAACTAGATCCGGGGTCTTCAAAACTCGTTCAATCTTCGCCCGATGTACAAGTCGATCCATGTGAAAAGATGTTCTGAAGTCGAACATGGAAAGACATCGCCTGATTACTAGCCAATAATGTAAGCTGTTAACAGACGCGAGAGGAATCACCGATAATGATGATGACCCTCAAGGTACTACAGTACAATTCACGTGGTGTGAATATATGAGCCGATGTTGAACACCATGCAAAATCTTTCGGTCGAAGGTCATTGATGTAACCCTGTTACCGGAAGTGAGAAACTTGCCATGGAGGCATGCAAGCTTCAAAGTACTGAAAGGGTTGTTTCTAAGTCAACTTCTTGGATAATGAGCTAATGTCGACAAGAAGAGACTTGTCGTAGGAGGGCCTTGATGTATCCCGCATCTATGACGTGAAACAGAGCAAATGATTTTTCTGGAGGTGAAAACGATCTGATGATAAAAGGTTCAGGAATGGCGGTCATGAAAAATGAAGGGTGGAGGTATCACAGTGGATGAGGCGTTTTCTAGATGTTGAATTCTCTGAATGACTTCTCTTGAACATATTGGCGACTCTGATATGGACTGGTAGCGTTAACCCCATGGATGGTACGGAGGACCAATGGTGATCGTGAACGGAAAAACCCAACCCAACTCAATCATGGTGATGGAGTGAAAGTGTCATGTTCAAGAGCAACCGCTATCAATAAAGTTCTTCAAGTTTTCTTCCCTTTTTCCCTAGTCATTGCTGACCAATACCTCTTTATTTTTGTCAAGCTTGAGGAGGATAACATATGCTTGGTCTATAATTTGCCCTTCGGGCAAACCTGTCGCTCTGTTTTTAGCGAGCCTAGCGTTAGTGAGACTCGTTCTTGTCTAGGTGGACAAGTTTGTTGCTATTGTTTTAACGAGTTTAACAACAAAGATAACTCGGTCCTTTTCATGTTTAGAGAATTTGAAAAGGGACGAAAAGGAAACTCCAACAGTCCTTTTTCGTGGCATAATTCCTTAAGTCCAAAAAAGTATAAAGTAATACGAAAGGGATGACTTTTCGATCGCTTTAACGAGCCGACAAAGACAAGCGCTCGATCTTTTTGTTTAATAATCCCTCAGGTCCAAAAAGATTAAAATATATGGGAGGGATGGCGTTCCCCTTACTTTAACGAGCTAGAAAGGCCAATGGCTCAACAATCTTTTTATATTTAACGAGTCTAAAAAGAACTTAAAATGGACTCGTTTTTACGGAACGAGTGGTATTTTCGAGTAGCAACCAGTTCCAGGGAAGTTTGGAACTTCTCAAAACATGGCAGTGTGAAGAGGGTGGCAATAAGAATCACTCGTTGCAACTGTTCCTCAAAAGGGTAAACAATCAAGTGGAAGCGTATGGTCGGCCGAATGAATGGAGGTGACGGTAGGAACCCAACCAAGGTTCAAAAGGGCTGATAACAAAGTGATCACAAAGGTTATTTACCAAATGTAGTTTCATTTTTTAATGAGCTTGAACCAGGAGAAACTATGCTCAGTAGCAGGTTTATTTTTTAATGAGCTTGAACCTTACGGGAACATTGCTCTTACCAGTCTTTTGAAGATGTCTCTTAGTAGATTTATTTTTTAATGAGCTTGAACACTACTATAACATGTGCTCATTGCCTTTTTATGTAGGCTAGAAATGACCAAGGTACGAGGTTAAAGGGTTGAGAACCTACAAACTAAACAAAATCAAAGGTCGTTTTTCACTTACATATAAAGGTTTGTGTGCCCCCAAGTGTTTCAATTAAAGGAGAGTTTCGAGGTTACCATATGGAAGTTCCAGCGGTTAGGCAGGATTGTTTCTGTCGGCAGAGAAAAACTCTTCCTTGGCTTTGTCCATCGAAATGGATGAAGGTGAATGGTGTGAGCTTCCGATCACATAATATACAAGAAAATATTTGTTTCAGATTGATCACATAACCTACCAGGAATGTTTCTCTAATCCAATCATTATGACCTTTCAAGAAAATCTCTCTTTTCCTCTGGGTTCGCCTACTGAAGCAGACTAAGGTACATGACCCCTAAACTTAGTTACATTCATCGAACTACTCCCGGTAATTAGGTGGATGGAATGAAGGTTGAAGAGACATCATTGACGCGAAGAGACCATTTAGGGATGATGGTTGATTCATAGTTGTGTTTGAACCAGGAAATGAAAGCTGGTCGACAAGCTGTACCAGTCTGCCTTCATGTGGAAAACACATCACTTGAAATAATGTGGAAACAATAGCTTCAATGAGTACAGGGAGTAGATTGTAATCTAATGTCCCTTGGACCACCATCACATTCAAACGAACGATTTTCTTTCTCAAAATTATTGGTAACTTTGGAAGGATACCTAATGGTTGACTGGTTCCTTTGTTGAAGCCTGACAAATTTTGTTTCTCAGGCAAAAGCGATGGCGAACCAAGTGCTTTCCGATCAGTTGAGGAAAGGATACTCACTAAATCCCCTTCATCTATGATAGTGCCAGACACAATCATTTTGTAAACATGTACCATGATTCAGAATGGTACATTAGATGGAAGGCGGGGTTTTGCTAGTTGATTCCAATCAAAGAAAACGACTAGACTACTCGGACCCTACCAATTAGCAAGGTGAGATGCATACTAACTGGCCAATCTCCAGCTCAGTATACATCGCACCTTTTGATATAGACCAGGTGCGATGGACAGAGAATGAGTTCTTCAAACCCCAGGGGCCCAGAACCAAGGAAAAACTTGCTCAAAATCAGAAAAAGATGGAATGAAAATGAAGAGCTCAGGGTTAGCTCCTACCTGGTCCTGACGGCACAGAGAATAGTCCACCGGATCTCCCGAAATCAGCTAATGAAGTTTGAAGGGGAAAACCACTCCAGAGCTCCAAAATCCCAAATTTGAAATGAAATGGTAAAAATGAGAGGTAAAACTACTTTTATGTTACTATTCACGTACTCCAAGTAAAATGTTAGTTTTAATTCATTTTTCAGGCATGTATATGTGTATTTCTAATCAATTTGATGGAGCAATTGAGCAGGTTGAACGACCGAAGAAAGAATCTAACATGTTAAATGGTAAACTGAATATCATTGACCAATATCAAAGAGCAATGTTCCCGTAAGGTTCAAGCTCGTTAAAAAATAAACTTGCTACTGAGCATAGTTTCTCCTGGTTCAAGCTCATTAAAAAATGAAACCACCTTTGGTAAATAACCTTTGTGATCGCTTTGCTATCAGCCCTTTTGAAGCTTGGTTGTGTTCCTACCATCACCTCCATTCATTCGGCCGACCATATGCTTCCACTTGATTGTTTACCCTTTTGAGGAACAACTACGACGAGTGATTCTGATTGCCACCCTCTTCACACTGCCATGTTTTGAGAAGTTCCAAACTTACCTGGAATCGGTTGCTACCCGCAAAAAGCACTCGTTCCTCAAAAATGAGTCCCTTTTAAACTCTTTTTAGACTCGTTAAATATAAAAAGATTGTCGAGCCATTGGCCTTTCCATCTCGTTAAAGTAAAGGGAACACCATCCCTCCCATATATTTTAATCTTTTTGGACCTGAGGGATTATTAAACAAAAAGATCGAGCGCTTGTCTTTATCGACTCGTTAAAGAAATCAAAAAGTCATCCCTTTTGTATTATTTTATACTTTTTTAGACTCAAGGAATTATGCCACGAAAAAGGACTGTTGGAGTTTCCTTTTCGTCCCTTTTCAAACTCTCTAAACATGAAAAGGACCGAGTTATCTTTGTCATTAAACTCGTTAAAACAATAGCGACAAACTTGTCCACCCAGACAAGAACGAGTCTCACTGACGCTAGGCTCGCTAAAAACAAAGCGACAGGTTTGCCCGAAGGGCAAATTATAGACCAAGCATATGTTATCCTCCTCAAGCTTGACAAAAATAAAGAGGTATTGGTCAGCAATGACTAGGGAAAAAGGGAAGAAAACTTGAAGAACTTTATTGATAGCGGTCGCTCTTGAACATGACACTTTCACTCCATCACCATGATTGAGTTGGGTTGGGTTTTGCCATTCACGATCACCATTGGTCCTCCGTACCATCCATGGGGTTAACGCTACCAGTCCATATCAGTGTCGCCAATATGTTCAGAGAATTCACCATCCAGCAAACGCCTCATCCACTGTGATACCTCCACCCTTCATTTTTCATGACCGCCATTCCTGAACCTTATATCATCAGATCGTTTTCACCTCCAGAAAAAATCATTTGCTTCGTTTTGCGTCATAGATGCGGGATACATCAAGGCCCTCCTACGAAATGTCTCTTCTTGTCGACATTAGCTCATTATCCAAGAAGTTGACTTAGAAACAACCCTTTCAGTAGTTTGAAGCTTGCATGCCTCAATGGCAAGTTTCTCACTTCCGGCGACAGGTTTACATCAATGACCTTCGACTGAAAGATTATGCGTGGTGTTCGACATTGGCTCATATATTCACACCACGTGAATTGCACTGTAGTACCTTAAGGGTCTACATCATTATCGGTGATTCCTCTAGCGTCTGTTAACAGCTTACATTATTGGCTGGTAATTAGGCGATGTCTTTCCATGTTCGACTTCAGAACATCTTTTCACATGGATCGACTTGTACATCGGACGAAGATTGAACGAGTTTTGAAGACCCTGGATCTAGCTTCATCCATCCAGGCTGTGATATATTCAGGAACATAAAGACATCAAATGTGCACAGAATCTACACAGATAGTCATCTAAGCAAAACAAGATGACTCTTTATTGAAGAATCACCAGTCTACAACAACAGACGATTGTCTGTCCTATGTACATGAAAATGAATTTATAAAACTGAGCATGGGAATGCCCGCCTCAGATAGATCATGAATAATATGATGATGATGTATTGTATTGTATCTTATACAGGTCACCTTCCAGTTCGAATACCTCGGATCCTCATGATAAAGCATTTCACTCGACATCAGAAGATTTACGACCTCATGCTTTAGGGGGCCGCTATTATAGACATATTTGGGCACTGCAACCCCAAACTCATATGTCCATAAAATAAGGGCTATTTAGTCCCTAAAAGTGTTGTTTCATACCCTAAAGGATCATGGTCAATTGATTACATCATTTCCCAGAAGTTCCACCTGAAAAACTACTCAGAACTAGCCAAAACTGGACCATACTGACTGCTTCATGGTCAAGGTTTAATGCATACTAGCTGCCACACTAGCTAGGTGCGATGCATACTGAAATGGCCTTCTGTGGGGTGTGATGAGCGAGAATAGACAAATGGTAGAGACAGTTTGCTAAGTGGATGACCATGGAATCTTCCAGAAACTTCTCCTATGACACTTGCCTCTCTGAATTCGCTCAGGGATGAGTAAGAGATCAATGAAATCTCCAAGTGGAACCAAGAACTATTAGTGGAATAATTAAAACCCAGAGCTGACTCACACCCTTACAAGACATCTATAAATGGATCCCTCATCTGAGAGATCTGGAGGTTGGAATTTTGTATTTTGTAAGGAAGTGTTGTTGGTTTATCTGTGAGAAGAGACATCGCATTGTTCGGTGATTTGCTTATTCATGAGGTGAAGAGGGCTTCTACACTGGGAGGATGATGCTGGATCAGACAACTGGGTTGTAATCCTCTCTTTCACTATTAATAAAGTTCTTTGAGTTTTCCTCCATATAATCGTGTGTTTGTGAATCTTATTGTTTATGAATGCAATTGTATGGTCAATGTGTTTCTGATTCTGCATTGTTTATGATGTTTTAGATGGAGATGCTTTGATGGTTTTCTGTTACTTTGACTCTACAGGTACTCTTTGAAGCAGGACAAGTAGGAGAGGAGTGGCAAATTCTATCAAGGGAGAGAGAAATCAAGCAAGGATCCAAGTGAGAGATCCATGTTGGTCCTCTTTTCTTCCCTCTAATCTATCACACTTAAAGGAACTCTCGAAAGGCTTTGATTGTTTGTTTCTAAGATAGCTACCCATCTTAGTGGGACTCGCAGTTTGAATATGCAATCACAAAGGTCATTTACCGGAGGTGGATTCATTTTTTAATGAGCTTGAACCAGAAGAAACTATGCTCATGGGCAGGTTTATTTTTTGATAGTTCTTTGACTAGTTTTTCCATTTTGTTTCAGGGAAAACTAGTGTCGATTCGAACTGCTATTCCCACTAAGATGGGTAGCTATCTTAGAAACAAACAATCAAAGAAATTTGAGATTTCCTTTAAGTGTAATAGATAAGAAGGAAGAAAAGAGGACCAACCGGGATCTTCCACTTTGATCCTAGTTTGATTTCTCTTTCCCTTGATAGAATTTTCCAATCCTATCCTACTTGTCCCGCTTCAAAGAGTACCTGTAGAGTCAAAGTAATAGAAAAACATCAAAGAATCTCCATCTAAAACATCATAACCAATGCGGAATTAGAAACACATTGACCATACAATTGCATTCATAAACGATAAGATTCATAAACACACGATTATATGGAGGAAAACTCAAAGAAATTTATTAATAGTGAAAGAGATGATTACAACCCAATTGTCTGATCCAGCATCATCCTCCCAGTGTAGAAGCCCTCTTCACCTCATGAATAAGCAAATCACCCAACAATGCAATGTCTCTTCTCACAGATAAACCAACAACACTTCCTTACAAAATACAAAATTCCAGCCTCTAGATCTCTCAGATGAGGGATCCATTTATAGATGTCTTGCAAGGGTGTGAGTCAGCTCTAGGTTTTTGATTAGTGTCATTCCACTGATAGTTCTTGGTTCCACTTGGAGATTTCATTGATCTCTTACTCATCCCTGGGCGAATTCAGAGAGGCAAGTGTCACAGGAGAAGTTTCTGGAAGATTCCATGATCATCCACTTAGCAAACTGTTTTTGCCATTTGTCTATTCTCTCTCATCGCACCCTACAAAAGGCCATTTCAGTATGCATCACACTCCCCGTGTGTACAAAGTGAGATTCATCACACCCTGACCATGGAGCAGTCAGTATGGTCCAGTTTTGGCCAGTTCTGAGTAGTTTTTCAGGTGGAACATTTAGGAAATGGTGTAATCAGTTGACCATGATCCTTTAGGGTATGAAACAACACTTTTAGGGACTAAAGAGCTCTTAGTTTATGGACATATGAGTTTGGGGTTGCAGTGCCCAAATATGTCTATAACAAGCATGATGTATGCAAAGGATGCACCTTGGGGAAATACACATTCCATGATCAAGATAACAAAGCACAACCTTTCTTGACAACCTCCACTACCAGAAATAAGTACTATGCTATATTTGTTGATGATTTCTCAAGGAAGTGTTGTATATTCTTCACGCGTAAGAAAGATGAGACATTCTCCAAGTTTGTAAAATTCAAGGCACTGGTTGATAAATAAACTAGAAATAAGGTGAAGGCTCTCAAGAGCAATAATGGCAGTGAGTACGTGTCGAATATATTCAAAAAAAATTGTGCGAAAGAAGGCATTCAATAAGAGATAACAACACCCCACAACCCATAACAAAATGGGGTGGCTGAGACAAATAATCATATCATTGTGGGAGTTGCGAGGGTTATGTTGCATAACCAAGGCATACCTCTGCATTTGTGGGCTGAGGCATGCAACATAATAGTCTATTTGAAGAATTGGAGTCCTCATCGGATTTTGGGCATGATCACACCGAATGAAGCTTTCTGGGGGAGAAATCTCGATGTGTCGCACTTCAGGGTTTTTGGAGCCTTTTTTATTACCATGTCTGCAAAGAATCAAGGAAGAATCTTGAGCTGACAACATAATTGGGTGTATTTGTGGGTTACACTAAAACTTCTCACAACTACCATGTGTACTTTCCATCCCTCAGAATCACAGTTGTGTGAAGGGATGTAAATTTTGATGAGGAGAAAACGATGTAGTGCTCTCTTGAGAGCGAGCTTCACATCCCACTAGAAGAGGAGCTTTTAACTACAAAGGAGGAGCCTTAGGAAGTTGTGGAGAAACCACAAATGGAGGATCAGAGAGGAGGCATTGTGGAGACATCCACTCAAGCAGAATCATCCAAAGAAGGTAGAAAGATAACTGGGGAACGTGATAGACTTTTGTAGGATGCGAGGGAGAATCTGGGAGACCCTTCAAATTTGTGTAGGTAGAGAAGGTCACCTGATCGATACACTAACTACATGGCTCTAATGACTGAGCTTATAGAGACTGAGCCATCCTCTTTCGAGGAAGAAGTAGAGCAACCCGTATGGGTTGATGCAATGGTGGAGGAATACAAATCCATTGTAAAGAACAATGTTTGGGAAGTGGTCCCAAGACCAACATATACATTAGTTGTGGGTTCAAGATGGATCTTTAAGGTTAATCATGCAATAAACAGAAGCATAGAGAAGTATAAGGCCATATTTATGGCCAAGGGGTACTCTTGATGATGATGGTTAACGTCCACTGAGACCAAACTTTGGTTTATCGGACCTAAAGAAACAAATTATTTAGTTTGATTTAAGATTTTATTCCTATGCTCAAAAAGCTTGGAGAGAAGCCTTCCGAGCTCACTATAATTTTGGCATCGTAAAAGGCTAGGAAGGTTAGTATTGCAACAAAGATTTTGAAACTGAGCTCTAATGTGGTTGTACAAGGGCACTCTAAGAGGAAGTGATTTTCATCCTCAATGTTCATATTCTCACAGAGATGGCAAAACCTTTCCATCCATGGTGTTTTAGGAACTGCTCAATGACCCGTTTCACCATGGAGCTCATGAGAGTTCGTTCTAATCTTGGCTATACTAATTTTCTTCTTTGAGCTAGTTAAAATAGAGAGATACTTTTGATCTTTTAGGGTGGGGTTGATAACCTCCTTATAATATCTTAATTTTCTTTTAGCTGCTAAATCTTTCTCACACCACATTTTCTTTGAACTTAGAAGTAACAATATTTTTAATGTTATTAATGTTTTGCAATGCAACATTCTTGTCGATCTCCCAATGGTTTAACCAGGCCCTGGTGTCTTTATACCAGCCAAAACCTAAGTTGATGGAATTGACTATGAGGAGACCTTTGCTCCTGTAGCAAGGTATTCATCCATTAGATCAATTCTTGCATTAGTTTTGCAGATGGTGTGAAAGATCCACCATATGGATGTAAAAACATAATTTCTCAATGGGGTTATTGAGGAGGAGGTCTACATCGAGCAAACAGAAGGCTTTAAGACATTTTATTGGGAGTCTCATCTGTGCAGACTCAAGTGAGCATTGTACGGTCTCAAACAAGTACCCCATGCCTGGTACACTAGGATCGACAACTATCTTTTTGGTTTGGGTTTCACCAAATGTGAAGCGGATGCAAACCTCTATCATATCTTGGTAGAAGGTAAATTTCTTATTATTGTCTTATATGTTGATGATTTGATTTTAACTGGTGGTGAGTAGCTTATCAAATCTTGCAAGGAGGACCTTGCAAGGGCATTTGAAATGAGGACATGGGTCTCATGCACTACTTCCTTGGGTTGGAAGTATGACAAGGATATGGGGAACAATTTGTGTCTCAAGGCAAGTATGCAAATGAGATATTACAAATATTCTGCATGGAGAGTTTTAAACCCATGGAGACACCTCTAGCGACCAACTGCAGTAAGGAGGATGCCACTTCAGGTGGAGAAGTGGATGCTACCATTTATCGACAACTAGTGGGTTCACTGATGTATCTTGTGAACACACGACTAGATATGTGCTATGTAGTCAACCAACTAAGTCAAGCTATGGTTAGGCCAATCAAATTATTTTGGAAGACAACTAAGCATGTTTTACGGTACCTCAGAGGCACTTGCCAATTTGGACTATGGTACAAATAGACATAGGGAGTGAAGTTGTGTGGCTTCACAAATGCATATTGGGCGGAAAGTCCATCAGACTGAAAGAGTACATGAAGTGGAATTTTCAGTGTTGGGCCCGTAGCTATTTCATGGTATAGTAGGAAGAAAATATCTGTGGTGCTTAGCTCAGTAGAAGTAGAATACATGGCTGCAAGTCAAGCAACATGTGAGGCGATTTGGATGAGAAAGATACTTGTGGGATTATTTGGTCAGATGGTGGATCAAACTATAATCTACTGTGATAATCAGAGTTGCATCAAGCTCTCAAAGAATCTTGTATTTCACAATCGATCCAAGCATATAAATATTTGGTATCACCATATACGGGACTGTGTGCAAAGGTAGATAATGCTGCTACAATACATTTCGACATAGGAACATGATGTTGAATTTTGACAAAGGTCTTGTCAAGAGGGAAGTTTGAGTTCCATAGGGGCAGGATAGGGGTGGCTGATAATCCCTTTCTTGCTGAGAGGGAGTGTTGAAAAATGCAACAAAAAAATCTCAGTTTGACTTTGCCTTGGTCAAATTAGAGATAATTCGAATTTCCATATTAGTAGAAATCTTGGAGGAAGTTAATTGAGGTGACACGACTCTTGTCACCGAATTAACTCAGTTAATTCGAGTTTGAGGGCTTGAGTTTAGTTAAGCATGAGTGATTACTAATTTGTAGAAATCTAATTCAGTTATATTAAGTTGAGTTCAATTAAACTAGTTCCAACTTTTGGAGGAACTAGTGGAAGGTCAGTTGTGTAGTGTGACTTCAGTCTAACTCAGTGACCATCTAGTTAACTGATAAATCAACCCAAAATAGCTAATGCATGTAGAGAATTCAAGTTACCCAGTTGATGTGGAGATTCCAAGGCAATGTAACATCAATTGTAGACTATTCTTTAGTGTACAAGTGTTGCATGTAGTTAGATGATCAACCTTGGGAATTGCGCAATCCATTTTGGAGAAATTCCTAAATAATAGGGGCTTAATTTCTCAAGAAATTTCGCAAGGAAATAGGGGCTCAAGAAGAGGCAGAAATTTACTAAGTCTATGTTAGAGCTTCTTAGTGAGCACACTGTTGAGAATGTAACAAGATGATGGAGCTTATTGGAAAGAAGTCGCCTTCACTAAGTGGGCCCGCAGGCTATTTTTGGCGCAAAGTCTATTTTTAGACTATGTCTATTTTTAGACATATGGATCATGGTCTATGAGTTGCAGGATGCTGTTTATGGATGATTGGTCATGTTGGGAAAAATAGATAGACTTCTATTTTTGGTTCACAGTGGAGTGATCAGAGTCTATTTTTAGATTGCCAGGCTAAAAATAGAAACAGTCAAATATTATTAGCCCTTAGTAATATTTGGACTCTAAACATTATCTTATTCTCTTGGAGCACTTCAGTTCGAGCTACGGATGTGGCACATGTAGCTGACAAAAGGAATCACGTGGTTTCTTATGTGTTAGTTGAGCTATTGCATGGAGGACTTCAGTTAGAACTCATGCATGTGAGTTCCGTGGAGTTGGATGTGGAGTTGATGGAGTTGTGTCCAGTTTGACTTAGTTGAACTAATTGTATTTAGTCTAACTAAAGAATACACTAGTGATGAGTTGTGTGAATTGATTATTAATTAATTCACTAATTATTAACTTGTAAAGAAACTAAAGAATACATCAGTTAACTCAGTGCATGGACAGTTCAACAAAGACAGGTGTTAGAGGTAAGTGAAAGGGTGAGTTGTGACTATCAGTTGTGCATGAGATTTGCACATGCATGGATTTGAGTAATTCCAATGAGGACTGCGTAGTGTGGGCCAATATCAAGGCAATTGTAGCTTGTGCTCACGTGATTTCTCTTGCAGATTGCGCACTGGAGGCAGGCAAAGCAGCGGAGGAGATTTGAACCTGTGACTTGTTCAGATCTGAGCTAGTTTTGTGTGTAACAGGTGGAGATAGTACTGAGTACTTGTGAGGAGTATTGTACTATGTATTGTTACATGTTCTCAATCATTATAATATACAGATAGTGTGGGGTTTTCAGCTGTATGCTTTCCCCGGGTTACATACTGTGTTAATGTGTGCATGCGATTGATGTTTCATTGTTTTTAATGCTGCTAAATTGATGATCAACGTAGAGGAGGTTATGTATTATGCATGTATTCCGCAATAGTGTATAATCGGGATAATATCTGTGAATAAGTGTTTATTATTCAAAATTTCTACATGGTATCGGAGTTGGTTGATTTGTAGAAAAAGTTCTACAAGATATCAAAGCGGGATTGATCATCAGATCTATTATTCAGAAAGTCTTTACATTTTATTTCTTCAGGCAGAGTCTGTAATCAGGCTAGGTAGCTTCTGGATTCATCCTTCTTTTGGAAGGTGAGATATCCGGTGAATGCCCATACAGTCAATCTCTGTATAAGAAATACTTTGTTCTCACGAATTTTAGATCAAAAGCGGTTGAGTTTTGAGCTGGTGGAATGGCGCTCAAGGATAAACTCAGAAACATCAAAGCTAAGGGGAAGGAGAAGGGTTCTCTTTCCGAATCCAGTTCTTCCAATGATGGGAAGAAGGTTGACAAATCGAAAGTGTGATGCTTTCGTTGTCATGAGGGGGCCATTATTCTTCAAATTGTCCATGGAGGAAATCCAAGAAGGGATCCGGGGAAGGATCTGAAGGTGAGGCACTTGCTTCACAGTTTGAGTTGGATTTCACACTCTTCGCATGCATGGTTTCATCCATGGTGGGAAGTGGTTGGTTTCTTGACAGTGGAGCTTCTTTCCACATGACCGATGACAAGAGTTTGTTCAGTACTTTGGAGGAGAAAGATATCCAGATACTCATAGCGATGGGTAATAATGAGAAGTATAGTGTCTGAGGTGTAGGCACGATTATTTTTCAGAGGGAGCATGGAGCTCGCCTTACCTTGACCGATGTCAAGTATGTACTAGGACTGAAGAGAAACTTGGTGTTGATTGCGATGCTGGAAGACAGAGGCTATGATGTAGTCTTCAGTGAGGGAAAGGTTTTCCTTAGACACATCATCACTAGACAGGTGAAGCAGATTGGTTCATGGGTCAAGGACCTGTATGCTCTTGAGGTTCAAGATGCATGCAAAGCCTTGAGCAGCGAGGCAACTGTTGGAGACTTGGTGGTTGAGAGGGAGCGTATATTACCTCTCAACATGCAGAGCCAGAAGAAGTCTCAAACGATTGTGGAGGAGCCACGATTGGTGCAGCAACTTCAGGAGGTTGTGGAGCAGCCACAACAAGGGAAGCTGAGAGGAGATCGAGTAGAGACATCTACTCATGCAGAGACCTCTACTAGGGGGAAACTTTGAGCCAGGTGGGCTGAGGGATCGCATGCAGCCATACCTCCAGGTAGGAGGTGGGGTGATGTGGATTGATCGTCCCAAGGAGGAGGGGCAGGATCCTTGAGGTACCCAACCTCTTGGATGAGACCTTGCTACAGGATCCCCGATGTGGAGTAGCAGGAACTGACTGATTGGGTAGAGACAGATGCGGATGGAGCAGCAGAGAGAGCGATAGTGTAGGGAATCCTAGGACAGTGCATAGCTAGTAGGCTGCAGCAATGCGAGAGGCACAAGTGTTTTGCACAGTGCTAGGTGGCACAGAGAAGTGTGCAATGGTGCGAGATGCATGGAGATGTTGCAGTAGTGCAGATGTCAGAGAGGGAGCACTTGTCAGCAGCAGGTAGAGCTTCAGCATCAGAGTATGTTCCTAGCCCAACAGAGTGGTCAGTTGGGAGTGTTTTTGTTCCAAGTGTTGATGGAGCAAGTGGACCAGCCAAATGTGTTGCATGACATTCCAGATTTGAAGGATTGGGGTTGCTGATAATCCGTATCTTGTTGAGAGGGAGTGTTGAGAATGCAACAAGATGATGGAGCTTAGTGGAAAGAAGTTGCCTTCACTAAGTGGGCCCGCAGGCTATTTTTGGCACAAAGTCTATTTTTAGACATATGGATCATGGTCTATGAGTTGCAGGATGCTGTTTATGGATGATTGGTCATGTTGGGAAAAATAGATGGGCTTCTATTTTTGGTTCACAGCGGAGTGATCAGAGTCTATTTTTAGGCTGCCAGGCTAAAAATAGAAACAGTCAAATATTATTAGCCCTTAGTAATATTTGGACTTTAAACATTATCTTATTCTCTTGGAGCACTTCAGTTCGAGCTACGGATGTGGCACATGCAGCTGAAAAAAGGAATCACATGGTTTCTTATGTGTTAGTTGAGCTATTGCATGGAGGACTTCAGTTAGAACTCATGCATGTGAGTTCTGTGGAGTTGGATGTGGAGTTGATGGAGTTGTGTTCAGTTTGACTTGGTTGAACTAGTTGTATTTAGTCTAACTAAAGAATACACTAGTGATGAGTTGTGTGAATTGTCTATTAATTAATTCACTAATTATTAACTCATAAAGAAACTAAAGAATACATCAGTTAACTCAGTGCATGGATAGTTTAACACAGGTGTTAGAGGTAAGTGAAAGGGTGAGTTGTGACTATCAGTTGTGCATGAGATTTGCACATGCATGGATTTGAGTAATGCCAATGAGGACTGCGCAGTGTGGGCCAATATCAAGGCAATTGTAGCTTGTGCTCACGTGATTTCTCTTGCAGATTGCGCAGTGGAGGCAGGCAAAGCAGCGGAGGAGATTTGAACCTGTGACTTGTTCGGATCTGAGCTAGTTTTGTGTGTAACAGGTGGAGATAGTACTGAGTACTTGTGAGGAGTATTGTACTATGTATTGTTACATGTTCTCAATCATTATAATATACAGATAGTGTGGGGTTTTCAGCTGTATGCTTTCCCCGGGTTACATACTGTGTTAATGTGTGCATGCGATTGATGTTTCATCGTTTTTTATGCTGCTAAATTGATGACCAACATAGAGGAGGTTATGTATTATGCATGTATTCCGCAATAGTGTATAATCGGGGTAATCTCTGTGAATAAGTGTTTATTATTCAAAATTTCTACACAGACAAATAGGCTATTCACTTGCAGGTTGTGCTCAGTTGAGCAAAGCAATTGTAATACATCTCTATTCATCAAATCAATGCAAGGGCATTGGATTTTTTAACAAATTGCTTTCCTCGGGAAAAATACTGCGTGCATGTGTGTTATTTCTCATTGCATGTCTGTGATTGATGTCCTAAACTGTGAATTACTTTCTGCAAAGTAGTAGAGTAGGTTTTTGTCTTGTGATTTTGATTACAAATTCATGAGAATTTGCAAATCTACATCAGAATTTCTACAAGATGTTATCATAAAATACTCAGGTAAAACAAACATAAAGAAGCTCTCATCTAATTAATTCTAATAGACAAGTCAAACAATGATAAAAGATGGAGTTAGTTACAAATATATCCTAAAAATAGAACAAACTAGTTGGGCACCTTCTTTGTTTGATGGATTGACCATGTCTAGTCTCCAAAAATAACAAGTGAGTACTTGTCCACATGTTCACCCTCCTAAAAATGTGTCCCATGTGTGATCAAGCATGATGGATGTGAAATAGCCTCAATAAAGAAACAAGGGACATATACAAACTAATTCCTCAAATAGTTCCATGACTAAGTCCTCGTGAACAATGTGGAAATGGATCACCACGTTGTATGTACTATCATCCCAAGGTAGTAGATACTCTCCATATGTGGGCATCCTCAACCAATAGTATAGGAACATACACAACATGACCTATTCAAGTGGATAGATGCATGAATAGGAGAATAGGAATGGTTGATGAGTTAGATTTCAAAACCAATAGACTTTCAAGAAATATGGAGTAGGTCAAGGAACCAACAATGAAGTAGAGTTCTATGCTTTTTGGATTATGATGAAGGTAGCTATTGAAAAGATTGTTAGCAAGTTGTAGGTATTGAGAGACTTAAAGTTATTGATGGATTGGGAAAATGGGAAAAATAAAATCACTAGTCTGGGTCGATGAACAATAATAAAAATGCACTTGGAGAAGAAAACCATTTTGTGGAAGTCTATTTTTTACACTTCTACAAGAAATATAATTGCAAAGCAAATCAACTCTCAAAAACAACTCTCTCACCACAGGAAGGCATTCTATGTGAGCAATAATTAGGAATAATGTCCCTTTGTTGAGGTCTAAAAGTCACTCCTTTACATATTGTTATGCATAACTATCAATGTTTCTATTTGATTCATAGTCAATTTTGTTTAGGTTTGCTCTCGTTGGTTAGTGAAAATCCATATAAAATTTTACGAAGTAAAATTACATATGCCTTAGGTCTAGATTGAAGACACTCTGGAAAATGATCCTTAATTGAAAATCTAGTAAAAGTATATTTCGATTTCTCCTCAAAAATATTAAATACATAAGTTTTTTATTGGAAAAAACAAAATCAATAGATCCATTAGAATTGGGCGAGATTGGGAAATGTGTATCATTTTTAGGATTTAAAATGAGATAATGATAAGCTAGGATGTATATTGTTATATACAATAATGGATGGGCACTCAATGAATATGGTTTGGTATAAGACAAATTGTATACTTAGCAAGACCGGCGGAGGTGATGTCCAAGGGCTCAAATCAATTGAACAAATGAGCTTATTGTAGATTGCATGTCAAACATCGATTATGAGAAAAGAAACAACTAGTGCTAGCTACTCCATTTACGTCAAAATTTTGCTATTCTTATTTTTATGTAGGCTTTAACAATCTTTATGAATATACATTTTCATGCATTATCACTATGACTAATGGAATGTGATTCAATGTCTTGTATCCTTAATTTAAGCACATGTTCACATGCACATACTGATGCAGGAGCATTGGCTCTCAAAGATCAAGCTCAAAGTATCTAGTTGGACCTAAAGGTCTAGTCGCTAGCCAAGAATGGTCCATTGTAAAATTCCATGTAAAACAGTTTTTATTTCTTAGCAAGCGTAGATAGAGAATCTAATTAGTGGTTCATTTAAAATTAAGGCTGTCTCAACCATTATTAGTTTTAAATTAGGCAAGCAGATCAAGTTAGGATTAGTTAGGAACTGGTTTGAAGAAACTGTTGAGCAACTGAAAAGTAACTGAGGAGTAGTTCCTCAACTATAAAGAAACTGCTAATAATGTACTGAAAAGGAAAAAAGGGAGAGGTGGGATAGTTTAGCTAGCCAACCAGCCAGCCAGGGAGAGTGTGACTGTAAGCTTGCGGGTAGAGCGTGAAAAAGAGGCCACTGATATTAGAAGAATAGGCCTGAGAGACAGAGAGACCCATTATGTAATCATTTTTTATGTTTACATAGACAAAGATTTAATTCCAAGATTATACAAATGTGTGTTTTGAATATCGAACGTTGAATTATGAATGAATCATGGAATTCTATATAATAGATGGGTGCAAGCAGAGTTCGGCCAAATCGGAGACAAGTAATGATTCAACGGAATTAGGATGGACCGCATAATCCATTTGAAAGATCCAGATAATACTTTGGAGGGACGATGATGAAAGAATCACGTGGCGTTAAGCTCAGGAGGGATCGTGCAACGGAACAACGGAAAACCCAGAACCATGGAAGAAACCCGAAAACCACAGTGAAACACTGAAGGAAAGGCTAAAATCCAAGTAGAAAGGAAAAATAGAGAAGTAAAGCATTGATGCACAGGAGCTGTCGGATCCGGAAGATCGACGGCGGGATTAAATCGCAAGGGAGCATCGCATCGCTAGAATCGCATCGCTCCATTATATGATATCGGGAGTGGACTTGGGAATGTTGCGATAGCGATATATTGCATCGCTGAGTGTTGTCGCATCGGAGAAATTCAAAGGTAAGAACCCAGAGCCTTGTATGCTGTGAAGTCCGATTGTGATAACGGCGGGTGGAAGAACAAACCCGACGGTAAATAAAATTGCGGATGTATAAATTTTGAGGTCTGGCCCTTATGTATTATGTCGGGCCTCCCATATATTTCTATTATGAAACCAACTCAAGAAAAGATAGAAAAGATAGATCAATGCCTTAGAATTCAGCCTCTTCGAGGGGGCAACCTCCTTTACATTACATAAATGAACAATTCTTGGATGATAAAAATGAAAAGACCTCCTTTCTATATATAGGAGTCTAAGGGGTCATAACATAATCAGAGCCGACATAACAATAATAATGTAAGGGCACAATAATAACAATAGTGGGCTTCTATGGGGCACAATAGTAACAATATGGGCACTACATGGGTACATCAATATAATAAGTGGGTTATACTAATAACAATAAGGGGTTACACTAGTAGTATAGGGGCCTAACAATTTCCTTGTACTCTGATTAAATGTGTTGTCGGGGTTTTAAAAGGCTGAAGTTTAAAATAAAACGATATGTTAATCGCATCGGCAGATGTGAAAGGGTGAATTGTAAAGGGTCTGTGGAACCCCCGAAGCCCGATTGCGATAAAGGGATAACCTCGGAAAGTGTGCAGAGGCCGTATAAAGGCAAAAAGGTATGTTTTGCGGGGTTTTCCTTTGTAAATGGTTTATGAAGGAAAAGAGCACCGATAGAAGGTTTATGAGTTAAAATATGTGTAACCAAGGTTGAAAGAGGGGTTTGTTATATATGCAGCAACAATACTATGAAGGCCTAAAGCGCAAGTAAGGCTTAAACTAAGGTTTATAAGGGGTGATTGAGTTTTGATATAAAGGAAAAGGTGAGTAAAGGGTTAGACTTGGTTAGTCTATACATAACTACGTAAAGATAAAGAAAAGGGCCTTAACCATTGACGGTGGAATATTTGACTCGAAAGTGAGTATGAAATTCCTGGGGACATTAGATTTACGCATTGTACATGCATATTGTGGGTATATGTGGGGTAGCCCCTACATTCAATTGGTATCAGAGCAGTTAAAGCTTTTTGAGGAAACTTAGCAGGTTATGTTTTTTGAAGAAAGAAGACAGACAGGAGGTCTGTAGAGGAAAAGAAATCAGATTATAAATCTGAAAAGGTGGAGGAAAATGCAAAAAGGAAAGTTAGACAATAAAATCTAACAAAGCAATGGTTGATTTCTTGGGAAGAATGAAGATCTATTCGAATGTTGAAGAGTGGAAGCAGACTACCTTGTGAAATCATGTAGGTAGTGTTTTATGTTAACTTTGGTTTGAATTTTACAGGTTAATGACAGATTAAAGATTGATAGCAGCAGACAAACAAGGAAAGTTGTATGTGTTCTAAGGAACAAAGTGAATGAAAGGACTAAAAAAAAAGAAGTAGTAGTGAACCTGAAGAATCCAATTGAAGGTTGGACAGGGAGGATAAGAGTATTCTCAAAAGGGAACTGAGAAGCAAGATTTTGAAAGCTTGGGATTGATCTCTGGTTTGAATAACATTGATATGTAGGTGATAGTAAAGGGAAGTAAGAAGGTTGCAACAATAGCCTAAGAGCAAAGAGTGCTCAAGAGAAACTGAGAACGACTTCCAACTGTGGTTGGGTAGAAGTTGTTGAGGCAGCTCCACAATTGTGATTGTGGGTAGAGTTGTCTTAGAGATAACAATTCCAGCAAAAGAAGTGTTGGGTAGAATTGTTAGTCAGTAAGAGGTTCAAGGAAATAACCAGAGAGATGTTGAAAGACTGAGCCCAGAGGAGAGAAGCTTAGTGAAGCATATGTAGCAAGAAGGAGACTTGTTACTGCAGAGGTATTGTTGCAGCTCACAAAGGTAATTCCACAGAGGATGTGGTAGAATTGTTAAGGTAAGGAAGGAAGCTGGTAAGACTTTCTAAGTAAAAGAAGAAGTGGTCAGAACCAAGTATTTCATGTTGATTGAAATACAAGAGGACAATTGTGTTCTTGAGAGGTGCAGATGAGTTGAAGCCTAGAAGGAGCAGAGGGAAGTGCTCAAAGGAGGTTCCAGAGATAGAGAACCAAGTACTTGCCAAAGGACTAAGTACAGGGAAAAGCTTGGTGAGGTAAGTTGCAACAAGGAGGACTTGTTGTTGCGAAGGTTTTAGTGCAGCTCATAGTGAATGAATGAGGAACTCATAGAGAGAGGAGAAGAAGATGGCTATTGATAGTCATAGTAGAGGTTCTGAGGAAGACCACAACATAAGAAAAGTGAAGAAAGAAGATGCCAAGGCAAATGGCATATGGAAGCAGTTGACTGATGAAGAATATGAGAGGGAGAAGGCTAAGATAAGAGTCCATCTTGAAGTACTGATGGAACTGTTACAGAGGAAAGAGAAAGACCAAAGGTATGGTTATATAATGAGAAAGAAGGTAAAATGGCATAGGCTACAAAAGAAGAGAGAGCAGCAGGTGAATACTCAGTTAATAGAGGAGCTTAGGAAGCTTGAGCAGATAATGGATGTTCAATTGAGGTCAGAGAAGCTCAAAGGAGTTGAACTACAACAAAACAAAGTTGCTAGAGAAGAACAAGTTCCTTGTGAACTTGAAGATGGAGAAATGATATCCAAAACATCAGTTGAGGCTATTGAGTCTTATGCTTTTGAAATTAACAATTTGTGTATGTTTGCAGATGTAATACAGGATGATGGACGATCTTTGGGTATTGTCAAAGAAGAGGAAAAGGAGAGACATAATTTGAATTCTGTTTTAAAGAAGAAGGATGAGACAGTTAGGTCTCATGAGGAAGCTTATACACAGTTGGGGGAGAATATTGCTTTTCAGCATACTACTAAAGTTGTAAACAAGGGGAGTTTGGCTTATATGGGTAGCCAAAAGCAAGCAGAAGAGAAGGAAGATGTCAAGCATACAAATTTAACGCTTGAAGAAGCTAACAGAGAGATTTTATTGTTAGAAAATCTATTAAGAGAGTCTGAGTCAAGCCATGAATTGAGACCTCAGGTAAATGATTTAAGTTTTAGTAATTTTGATGAAGAAATGAGGTTTTTTGAAGAATGCATAGGTAGAGATGTGAATGAGGAAGATTCAGTCAGCGCAGAAGGACAGATGAAAGTGTAACGTAACAATGACAAAGAGAAGAATAGAAATGTACAGGAGGATGGGACAAATATGTCTCGTGCTAAAGAAGAATCAGTCTTAGAACTGAAGGATACTGAACTGACTACCAGGATTAGTCAAGGAGCTGAAGGACAACTATGGAATGTTGTCAAGGAAAAGGAGGAGATTTATTCTGGAATTGATAAGCAACATAGTGATGAGGTGTTTGAAATGATTTAGGTAGAAAGTGAATTGCTGAACTATTTGCTGGAAGCATCTGAGCATGAGAAAGGGATTGCAGACATTGACAGAAGAATGTCTCAAGTTTTGACTGAGACAAAAGCAGATATTAGTTTGCTAAACTATGTGATGTTAACTAATATACAGAGTAATGTGAGTGAATATGTTACTGCAGTCAGGGAATTGGAGAGCAGTTTACTTTTTGAAAGTAAATTTGTAGACAAGGAGCAGCAATTGGATATTGCAGAGGAAGATAACTTCAAGGATACTTAGGAAGTTTGGGTGGCAGCAATATCTACAACAGTATCTGGAGCAATCTCAAGAATAATAACAGAAGTTGAAGCAGAAAAAGATGAAGGAAGTAATCAACAGTTTAAATATGAAAGGACAACGTGCAGTGAGATGTAGTGGCAGAGTAATAAAAGAAAGATTTGTTATCAACAGAGGATTGAACTGCAAGAGGCCATAGATGAACTATGGGATTTGATGCGAGTAACTAAGAAAAGCTATAGCAGAGCCAAGCAAGTAATCCATTGTAAAGTTGGATGGAGGGTGAAGAATGTTGAAGGTAAAGACAGTGGAGCACTACAACATAAGGTGTGGAAGCCTAGAAGGTTACAACCAAAGAGAGATGAAGACAATGAAGCTTATGGACAACAACAAACAAAAGTTTGGGACTCTAGAGGTTTTTAATTTAACTTATGAAGGCACATGATCAAGAGATCATGAATGTTTTCAATTTTGGGAGTTTGATGCAGTAGCATTGGCTCTCAAAGATCAAGCCCGAAGTATCTAGTCGGACCTAAAGGTCTAGTTGTTAGCCAAGAAGGGGCCATTTTAAAATTTCATGTAAAACAATATTTATTTCTTAGCAAGCGTAGATAGGGAATCTAATTAATGGTTCATTTAAAATTAAGGTTGGATTGGCCATTATTAGTTTTAAATTAGGAAAGCAGATCAAGTTAGGATTAGTTAGGAACTAGTTTGAAGAAACTGTTGAGCAACTGAAAAGTAACTGAGGAACAGTTCCTCAACTGTAAAGAAACTGCTAATAATGTATTGAAAAGGAAAAAAGAGAGAGGTGGGATAGGTTAGCTAGCCAGCCAGCCAACTAGGGAGAGTGTGATTGTAAGCCTGTGGGTAGAGTGTGAAAAAGAGGCCACTGATATTAGAAGAATAGGCCTGAGAGACAGAGAGACCCATTATGTAATCAGTTGTTATGTTTACATAGACAGAGATTTAATTCCAAGATTATACAAATGTGTGTTTTGAATATCGAACGTTGAATTATGAATGAATCATGGAATTCTGTATAATAGATGGGTGCAGGCAGAGTTCGGCCAAATCGGAGACGAGTAATGATTCAACGGAATCAGGATGGACCGCAAAATCCATTTGAAAGATCCAGATAATACTTTGGAGGGACGGTGATGAAAGAATCACACGACGTTAAGCTCAGGAGGGATCGCGTAGCAGAACAGTGGAAAACCCAGAACCATGGAAGAAACCAAAAAACCACAGTGAAACACTAAAAGAAAGGCAAAAATCTAAGTAGAAAGGAAAAATAGAGAAGTAAAGCGTTGATGCATAGGAGCCGTCGGATCCGGAAGATCGACGGACGAGATTAAATCGCAAGGGAGCATTGCATCGCTCCGTTATATGATATCGGGAGTGGACTTGGGAATGTTGCGATAGCGATATATTGCATCGTTGAGTGTTGTCACATCAGAGAAATTCAAAGGTAAGAACCCGGACCCTTGTATGCTGCGAAGTTCGATTGCGATAACAACGGGTGGAAGAATGAACCTGACGATAAATAAAATTGCGGATGTATAAATTTTGAGGTCCGGGCCTTATGTATTATGTTTGGCTTCCCGTATATTTCCTTGTACTCCGATTAAATGTGTTGTCATGGTTTTAAAAGGAAGAAGCTTAAAATAAAACGATATGTTAATCGCATCGGCGGATGTGAAAGGGTGAATTGTAAAGGGTCCGTGGAACTCCCGAAGCCCGATTGCGATAAAGGTGTAACCTCAGAAAGTGTGCAGAGGCTGTATAAAGGCAAAAAGGTATGTTTTGTGGGGTTTTCCTTTGTAAATGGTTTATGAAGGAAAAGAGCGTCAATAGAAGGTTTATGAGTTAAAATATGTGTAACCAAGGTTGAAAGAGGGGTTTGTTATATATATGCGGCAACAATACTATGAAGGCCTAAAGCACGGGTAAGGCTTAAACTAAGGTTTATAAGGGGTGATTGAGTTCCGATATAAAGGAAAAGGTGAGTTAAGGGTTAGACTTGGTTAGTCTATACATAACTACGCAGAGATAAAGAAAAGGGCCTTAACCATTGACGGTTGAAGATTTGACTCGAAAGTGAGTCTGAAATTCCTAGGTACATTAGATTTAAGCATTGTACATGCATACTGTGGGTATACGTGGGGTAGCCCCTGCGTCACATACATATTTTTCATTAATGTTTCAATTCTTACTTAAACTTTGCAACCATTACAACTAAATTTTTGATATATTATGAGAAATAATTCATGAAATGCATGCATATTTACTAGATACATTTCTAGAGTTTAGTTGTTCAATTGCATATATATATATATATATATATATATATATATATATATATATTCCCTACTACTTAATAATTCAATATATAATTAATATTTAGCTACATTTCTTTATTCTAAATGTTTGACTTAATATGTATTAATGACGTTGTTATTCAATGTTGACAAATAAAATAAGTTAACGGTGATTGTTTTTGTTCATTTTATTGTTTTAATTAATAATGTTAGAGATTGGTTGCTTTTCCGTTTTATAAGAATACTTATGACAAATCACAAAAATTCAAGAAGCTTGGCTAAACAGATAAATCTAATTTTGATTCATCCTAATTATCCAATTTATCTCATGTGTCTAAATATTGAGTTGCTTTCTATATTAAGAGCTCTTTCCAAGTTCATGATTCATATCCATCAAAGAGACACAATGATAACGATAGGAGAAAATTAGCAAAAACGAGGTAAACATCTTGTTCCAAACATAGACATTAAAGGGTGTCATCAATGTTGTATATCTTTTTATATATAAAATTAGTTTGTATTATTTTAACATACTAATCAAAGTTACTTTAGGATTTTTTTTTGTATTTAAAATAAGTAGAAGTACAATCCAATTTGAGCACCATAGCATTTGAAATGATTTCATCTTGATAACAAAGCAACACAAGATAAGAGCATGTTCATTGTCATTTCTTCTAACTTCTTATTTGCCAACTTCCCTTCAATTGCCACCAATCTTTGTAAAATTGCACGGATAGATGAATTCCCTTCAACTACTACATATTTTTGTATACCTTGCGAGGAGTTGTAAGCCAAAAACATAATGTACTTGATTCTTGCATAATGACATTGGTGTTTATATTTTAAAACTATACAATTTGATTTATTAGTGTTGAATTGTGATTATGCCACAAAGAACAAGTTATAATTTTTGTACTTCTTTATAATGCATAATTAATTATGAACATCAATTTGATCTATACATTTTGAAGCTTGTGATGGTTCATACACTCCTAGATCCATACAAGTAAATAATTAATCAATTTCATGGACTTTTGGGATGATATTATGTGTTTAAAAATATGAGCAATTAGTAAAAGTGCAAAGTGAGAAGTGATTTGGAAAGTATGATTTTCATTGTGATTTATATAGATTCTCATTTAGTTACTAATATGCATTTTTGGTTTAACCGAAAAATGTATGAAAAAGTAGAATGTGTTAGCAAACTTTGTAAACTTTTGTAATATAAACTCTTTTGTTCCTTTGTAATAGACATAAGTCTCTCAAATTTGTCCATTGATTTGAATTGGCAACTCACAACACATACCTACAATCCATTACCATCAACAAAATATTCACATTAATAAGCTCGAGATGGTTGGATGTAGAGAGTTAGACACCAGTCATGCATGGCCCAACCCAAGACCTCTTTAAATATTCATTTTCCACCTAGACTTATAAAGTTTCCTTACGTATTCAAACAATATATCCACCAAAACTCACTTTGACATTTCCTTTCCCTTGCTTTGAGGGTATGCTAGTTTAAGCATCTAAATACCATTTTCCACCTAGAATTATAAAATTTACTTAAATATTCAAACAACATATCCATCCAAACTCACTTTGATATTTCCTTTCCATTACTCCAAGGGTATGCTAGTTTAATAATCCAAATATCATGAATTAAATCCTTTCACACAATATTGAATGAGTAGAGCTCACTGGAGCCTCTTGAAGAGCTTAGGGAACTCAATGGGTTGTAAAGAGCCTCATCATGATGATTTCTAATTAAGGATCAAAGCACTAAATCACCAAAACAAGGCTTGAATTTGATCAAATGTAAATAATTACTAACATTATATTGGATGTACCTAATGTATAAGAACAAGATAAATAACATGGAAGACAAGAGGATTCTTAAAATTGCTTCGAACTCTAGTCCAAACTATCTGTGGCACAAAGATGCCAAGTCTTGGTTAAATCATTGGAAAATAAGAATAAGGCCACTTGTCAAAGTGAGTTTTGGTGGATCTATTGTTTGAATACGTAAGGAAACTTTATAAGTCTAGGTGGAAAATGAATATTTAAAGAGGCCTTGGGTTGGGCCATGCATGACTGGTGTCTAACTCTCTACATCCAACCATCTCGAGCTTATTAATGTGAATATTTTGTTGATGGTAATGGATTGTAGGTATGTGTTGTGAGTTGCCAATTCAAATCAATGGACAATTTTGAGAGACTTATGTCTATTACAAAGGAACAAAAGAGTTACAAAAGTTTACAAAGTTTGCTAACACATTCTACTTTTTTATACATTTTTCGGTTAAACCAAAAATGCATATTAGTAACTAAATGAGAATCTATATAAATCACAATGAAAATCATACTTTCCAAATCATTTCTCACTTTGCACTTTACTAATTGCTCATATTTTTAAACACATAATATCATCCCAAAATTCCATGAAATTGATTAATTATTTACTTGTATGGATCTAGGAGTGTATGAACCATCACAAGCTTCAACATGTATAGATCAAATTGATGTTCATAATTAATTATGCATTATAAAGAAGTACAAAAATTATAACTTGTTCTTTGTGGCATAATCACAATTCAACACTAATAAATCAAATTGTATAGTTTTAAAATATAAACACCAATGTCATTATGCAAGAATCAAGTACATTATGTTTTTGGCTTACAACTCCTCGCAAGGTATACAAAAATATGTAGTAGTTGAAGGGAATTCATCTATCTGTGCAATTTTACAAAGATTGGTGGCAATTGAAGGGAAGTTGGCAAATAAGAAGTTAGAAGAAATGACAATGAACATGCTCTTATCTTGTGTTGCTTTGTTATCAAGATGAAATCATTTCAAATGCTATGGTGCTCAAATTGGATTGTACTTCTACTTATTTTAAATACAAAAAAAATCCTAAAGTAACTTTGATTAGTATGTTAAAATAATACAAACTAATTTTATATACAAAAAGATATACAACATTGATGACACCCTTTAATGTCTATGTTTGGAACAAGATGTTTACCTCGTTTTTGCTAATTTTCTCCTATCGTTATCATTGTGTCTCTTTGATGGATATGAATCATGAACTTGGAAAGAGCTCTTAATATAGAAAGCAACTCAATATTTAGACACATGAGATAAATTGGATAATTAGGATGAATCAAAATTAGATTTATCTGTTTAGCCAAGCTTCTTGAATTTTTGTGATTTGCCATAAGTATTCTTATAAAACGGAAAAGCAACCAATCTCTAACATTATTAATTAAAACAATAAAATGAACAAAAACAATCACCGTTAACTTATTTTATTTGTCAACATTGAATAACAACGTCATTAATACATATTAAATCAAACATTTAGAATAAAGAAATGTAGCTAAATATTAATTATATATTGAATTATTAAGTAGTAGGGAATATATATATATATATATATATATATATATATATATATATATATATATATATATATATATATATATATATGCAATTGAACAACTAAACTCTAGAAATGTATCTATTAAATATGCATGCATTTCATGAATTATTTCTCATAATATATCAAAAATTTAGTTGTAATGGTTGCAAAGTTTAAGTAAGAATTGAAACATTAATGAAAAATATGTATGTGATGCAGAGGCTACCCCACGTATACCCACAATATGCATGTACAATGCTTAAATTAATGTACCTAGGAATTTCAGACTCACTTTCGAGTCAAATCTTCAACCGTCAATGGTTAAGGCCCTTTTCTTTATTCAATGTTGTATATCTTTTTGTATATAAAATTAGTTTGTATTATTTTAACATACTAATCAAAGTTACTTTAGGATTTTTTTTGTATTTAAAATAAGTAGAAGTACAATCCAATTTGAGCACCATAGCATTTGAAATGATTTCATCTTGATAACAAAGCAACACAAGATAAGAGCATGTTCATTGTCATTTCTTCTAACTTCTTATTTGCCAACTTCCCTTCAATTGCCACCAATCTTTGTAAAATTGCACGGATAGATGAATTCCTTTCAACTACTACATATTTTTGTATACCTTGCGAGGAGTTGTAAGCCAAAAGCATAATGTACTTGATTCTTGCATAATGACATTGGTGTTTATTTTAAAACTATACAATTTGATTTATTAGTGTTGAATTGTTGATTATGCCACAAAGAACAAGTTATAATTTTTGTACTTCTTTATAATGCATAATTAATTATGAACATCAATTTGATCTATACATGTTGAAGCTTGTGATGGTTCATGCACTCCTAGATCCATACAAGTAAATAATTAATCAATTTCATGGAATTTTGGGATGATATTATGTGTTTAAAAAATATGAGGAATTAGTAAAAGTGCAAAGTGAGAAATGATTTGGAAAGTATGATTTATATAGATTCTCATTTAGTTACTAGTATGCATTTTTGGTTTAACCGAAAAATGTATGAAAAAGTAGAATGTGTTAGCAAACTTTGTAAACTTTTGTAATATAAACTCTTTTGTTCCTTTGTAATAGACATAAGTCTCTCAAATTTGTCCATTGATTTGAATTGGCAACTCACAACACATACGTACAATCCATTACCATCAACAAAATATTCACATTAATAAGCTCGAGATGGTTGGATGTAGAGAGTTAGACACCAGTCATGCATGGCCCAACCCAAGGCCTCTTTAAATATTCATTTTCCACCTAGACTTATAAAGTTTCCTTACGTATTCAAACAATATATCCACCAAAACTCACTTTGACATTTCCTTTCCCTTGCTTTGAGGGTATGCTAGTTTAAGCATCTAAAGACCATTTTCCACCTAGAATTATAAAATTTACTTAAATATTCAAACAACATATCCATCCAAACTCACTTTGATATTTCCTTTCCATTACTCCAAGGGTATGCTAGTTTAATAATCCAAATATCATGAATTAAATCCTTTCACACAATATTGAATGAGTAGAGCTCACTGGAGCCTCTGGAAGAGCTTAGGGAACTCAATGGGTTGTAAAGAGCCTCATCATGATGATTTCTAATTAAGGATCAAAGCACTAAATCACCAAAACAAGGCTTGAATTTGATCAAATGTAAATAATTACTAACATTATATTGGATGTACCTAATGTATAAGAACAAGATAAATAACATGGAAGACAAGAGGATTCTTAAAATTGCTTCGAACTCTAGTCCAAACTATCTGTGGCACAAAGATGCCAAGTCTTGGTTAAATCATTGGAAAATAAGAATAAGGCCACTTTACAAAATAATGATAATGGTAAAAATATTATTACATCTAAATTTAAGGAAAAATGAGAGGATAAAAAAAATTAGGATACTAAAAGCACATGATTAATTATTATTTACAAAATCAAAAGTGTTTTATTTATTTTATAATTAGCATAAAGAAGAAAATTAACACCACTAAAATTAAAAACAAACTCTATAGAGAAAATAAGATATTGAAACATTTCTAAAGAAGAAAATTAACACTACTAAAATTAAAAACAAACTCTATAGAGAAAATAAGATATTGAAACATTTCTAAAGAAGAAAATTAACACTACTAAAATTAAAAACAAACTCTATAGAGAAAATAAGATATTGAAACATTTCTAAAATGTTGTTTGTAAAAAATAAACACATTTCTAAAATGTTGTTTGTCACAGATAAACCCACTTTAAATCAAGACTTTAAAATATTATTTTTCCTAACTTTTTAGTTCATGAAAATTATAATAATTTATGAATATTTTTTTTAAACACAAATACAATTTTAAAATAAATCAAATAATTTTATATTTAAAAAAATATTATAACAATTTTAATTTTATTTAAATGGAGACTCATTATTTAAAGATATTACATATCCATGATATAAATGCTTTAATTAGCCATTAAAATATTTATGTGATAGATTCTACAGACATATTTTTAAATTTTAAATTTAATAAACATTAATTACCACTATTTATTTTAATTTTAATAAACTTTAATTACCATTATTTTGAGTAGCTTCATTGATAATCAACGAAACCATGAGCTTCAAAATTTATATCTCCTATTATAATTTTGATAATGTTTTTTTTCAACGGTGGTTCAACATGTCGGGCCTAAGCCCAAGGATGTCAAAGAGCAATATGTCGGGCCTAACCCCAAGGACGTCAAAGAGATTTGACCCATTGTCAATCAACAAAACCATGAGCTTCAAAATTTATATCTCCTATCAATATGTCGGGCCTCACCCCAAGGACGTCAAAGAGCAATAAGTTGGGCCTAACCCCAAGGATGTCAAAGAGCAATATGCCGGGCCTAATCGCAAGGACGTCAAAGAGATTTGACCCATACACTATCAACAAAACCACGAGCTTCAAAATTTATATCTTCTATTATAATTTTGAAAATGTTTTTTTTTCAACTTTGGTTCAATATGTCGGGCCTAACCCCAAGAACATCAAAGAGCAATATGTCGCGCCTAACCCCAAGGACGTTAAAAAGATTTGACCCATTGTCAATCAACAAAACCATGAGCTTCAGAATTTATATCTCCTATCAATATGTCAGGCCTAACCCCAAGGACGTCAAAGAGCAATATGTGGGGCCTAACCCCAAGGACGTCAAAGAGAAATATGTGGGGCCTAACCCCAAAGACGTCAAAGAGATTTGACCCATAGACAATCAACAAAACCATGAGCTTGAAAAGTTATATCTCTTATTGTAATTTTGAAAATGTTTTTTTTCAACTTTGGTTCAATATGTTAAGCTTAAAGCCAAATTAACAAAATCATTAATAACAATAAATTGACCAATTAAATTATCCCTTAAACCCCTAAAAATTTATATGTAATAATATAGTAAAACCCCATTCGTATAAACTTTAGAAAACGTAACGTAGCCCTGCGATCCTCTTCTCTAAGACATAGTCACAACAAAACCATAAGAGATTATATTTGTTAAATAGTTATTTATTTTCACTTGATAAAATCGAGGCATAGAAGTCTTTACACGGATTTCCGTAAAGCCTCCAATGGAATATATGTGCTCAGATTTCATCTGCTACCTTTCATCATCGTCATTTCTGTAGATTTATCATCGGTTGCGAATTAGATCTCCTTCGCATCAAAATTTACAGGCGAGAGCTCGAACCACTGCAGAATCATTGGGGGACTCGAAGCATGCGTTCTCTTTCGATCTTGACACGATCTGCTGCACAAGGTCCTCCCATGTTTATTCTTCTTGTTGCTTGTAGAATTGATCCGTGAGTTTGTGATTTTTCAAAACTTATGGAAGGTTGGACGCATGGTATTTTCTTGTGCTGTTGGTTTGCTTGGTTAACTGAGCCGCTTGCAATTCTGGGCCATGCTTTAAATACTGGATTTGTTGAGATGAATTAAGTAGAAAGTTGGGAATACTCTGCAATTATACGATAGTTTTTGGGTTTTACTGGGTTTTGAAGTTTTCAATCTGGGTGTAATTTTAACGGGCTAGCATTGCTCCATGGAACTCAGTAGATGGGGTTTTATATGATTTAATGAATTGCAAAACTTATCTGTGGAGTTGATTGAGGACCCTGCTTCGGATATGGAGGTCCCAGATGGGGTTTTAGATGATATAATGAATTGCAAGACTTCTATGTGGAGTTGATTGAGGACCCTGCTCTGGATATGCAGGTCCCATGGTGTTGGCCTGAGAATTGATTAACGAGCGCTTGTGGGATCCAGGTTCCATTTTTTCTGTATGCTTTTTGGGTCTCCTCCTTTGAGATCGTTGTCTTTGTAATGCTTTCATTGTTTCTGTGTGCTTTTTGGATCTCCTCTTTTGAGATTGTTGTCTAATTGGAATGTTATTAAAATAAAAGTGGCATATCCCTTGTTGAGAATTTCGTTCCATGTTAAACCTTAATATTGCTATCTATGGCCATCCACAGTGTTGGATTCTGTCTGTAAGTGCATTTTCATGTTCTGCGGCCTGACAGGGTTTGGACTCATGTCTACCGGATGGTAAAAACATTAGGAAAAGCTGTTTCAGTTCTCTCTACCTCCTATTACATTAGTGAGCATTATGTTTCTGTTTGTCAAGAATACACGTTTAGCAGAGCATGATGTGCATGTCAATGATGATGCCTTTAGGAGATGATATAAAATTTTGTGATCATCAAAAAATTGTAGGTAGCAGACCTCCCAAACCATAGAGAGAAGATGTGTGCCTAATAATCATGGAGTAAAGTTTGAGCCATGATATTTGCCAGATCAAAATCAAAATCAATCGTGTTTAGACAATTTTAAGGTGTTTATGAGCTATTGTGATCTATGTTAA
Source organism: Pinus tabuliformis (assembly GCA_031772625.1). Classification (NCBI taxonomy): domain Eukaryota; kingdom Viridiplantae; phylum Streptophyta; class Pinopsida; order Pinales; family Pinaceae; genus Pinus; species Pinus tabuliformis. The sequence goes on along the minus strand of CM062805.1, from coordinate 329,800,172 downwards.
TACCGAATCAAACTATTCCCTGAGCAGTATTTGCGGCACAAGCTGTCTCACATTTAGTAAATCAAGACTTGATTGTTGTAATTAATTCATAAACTCAACAATTAATATGTTAGCTTTGGGTGATTGACGATCTTCATGATGGCAGTTTTATTTTTCTCAGGTGATTTCTTGTCGGTGATTCATCCTTTAGCCAGGCATAATTTTGTGCCACTACATGAAAGCTAAAAACTGCAATAGAATCCCATTTGAATTGGATGAGAGAGGAATATGAGTGGAAACGGCAACCTTGTAGAATACTTATGTGAAAAGTGCCCATATGTTTAACCCATCGAAAATAGCTGGGGCATTGAGATGACAGATTTGTTAGTTGTAGAGAAGAACAGCAGTTCAGATGAAAATTATCTGAGTTATTTTAGCTTCGATCTTTGTTTATTCAAGGAGGTAGCAAAGACTAAGTATTTTCTGGGAGAGATCAATGTTCTTCAAAATCGAGGTGCACAATTTTGATGAAACTGCTAATCCAAGTCTTAAAATATGGCAGAAAAAGCTTAACACGCCTAATCAATGATTTTAGCTTGAGTGAATGATACGTTTTTGCTAAGGCCATGACAGAGGAGTTCAACACTCAACATCTCCAACATCGGGTTGCATAAAGGACTGGTGATTTTGATTAAATGCCAATGCTATCCCCTCAAGGCTCATATACGATAGAATCCGATGAAAATGCTGCAGTCCTGCCAAGTCTGAAATCCTAAAAACTATTAAGTCTGCTGAATTTTTAATGGGATATGAAATTTTACTTTCTCCATATGAAGTCCGATGAGGTTGGTGCCACTCTCAAAAATCCTGAAACAATTAATGGTAATGTTAAAATTTTGAGTAAAATGATATCATTTACTTTATAAATTTAAAATTACCATTAATTGCCAGCATTTTTGTTCAATTCTATTGAAAATTGAATCCAAACAAGTCAAAATAGGCAGATTTAGTGTTGGAAATGCATCCCGCTGACATCGGTATGGCCTGGAAATGCATTTCTATCCATACGAAATGAAGTGACTCATGCTTGAAAACTGTGGGCATATTATGCAGTACCACAAGTTGAAGAAGAGAAGTGGCAGTGAAGAAGCTTTCTGTTTGATTTTGGCAAGTATAATGTTAGACTGAAATAAGGCAGCTTTGTTGGTGAAGGTGAGTATTGATTCTGGAAAATGTGGAAAAGCAGCAGGATGCACAGCTATTACCTTTAAAGAGTTGCAAAACATTATAGAATGCACTGCTCAAGTCACAACTCTCCCAGTTTTGCTTCTCGGTTGGCTATAAAGTTTTATTTCTAACTAGTAATTAGGAGAAAGAAATGAAAAGGTCATTCCATTAGGTGTGTTTTTATTGAAAGTTGAAACATGTGAAAATAATTCTCACTTGTATTTCGATTACCTTGTGTGCAAGCAAATGGGAAGTGTAGATGTTTCCATGTATTATTACAAATTAATCTCTACTTCTTGATAATTAAGTTGTTGGCTGATTGTAATTATTTAAAGATGAAAAATTTAGTCGTTTCCTTTGTATTGATATTTTGTTTTAAACTTCTTTTGCCTCTCTGCTTTTATGTATTGCAGATTAAAGGGAGAGGTTCTTCAGCTTTCTCACGCATCCTTATAGTGCTCCTGTTTTTGGGAGCTGGAATATTACACACCATGGTTGGACAAGAAATTTCGTGTTGGACCTTATAAACGAGTTCTGCATGAAGTCTAGAAGCTAAGAGCTGAAAGCAGAAGGTGATAGAGTATCTTGACGAAAAGGGATGTTTTCATTGTTCTATGGACTGTGGAAGTACCTCTTCAGTAAAACAGAATTTCATGTTCTTATTCTCGGCATCGATAAAGCTGGCAAAACTGTACATTTTCCTTCTTTCCTAATTAATTCAATTTTAGACTCCATTTCTAGTGATGTGGTGGCCTTAACAAACACCCTGGTTATGTGTTTTGGTTAAAGATCCATATCCACTGGTAAAAGGTTCCGCTGAGTTGCATTTGAACTGAATGATAGGATTCCAGACAAGATTCTATTGATCTTACTGTTTTGCCCAGTAGATTAGGAGTAATATATTGATGATGTTCCTTTTTAAGTTTTTGTTATCTTAAACTGCTTTGTCCAGTTTAAGAACTTCTGATTAAGGCTATGTTCTTATTTTATGGTTTATGGATGTTTGTCTTGGATTGTGTTCATGTTTTGATGACAGACATTGCTGGAAAAGCTGAAAACAATGTATTCAGATTCTGAAGGACTCCCACCAGATCGAATTGTTCCAACTGTTGGACTCAACATTGGTCGTACAGAGGCTTTGAAATCAAAGCTTGTATTTTGGGACTTAGGAGGTCAGGTATGTTTAAAATCTTTTATATAAATTCACCTGGAAGTTAATATAATAACTTCAAACTTCAAACAAGCAATGAAGAATATATTTAAGAATAATTGTAAAAAGAGTTTGCTGATGAAGTGTATTTTCCTAGCTTATTTTTCATGTAACACTTACAATACCGTTCTTAGTTTTTAACTTGAACCATCTCTTTCAGTGAGATTTTTATCTTGTAACTGGCAGCACATATATCTATTTTTGAATAATTGTAACTATGTCACCAATTCTCTATATTTTGGTTCCTAGGTGTGCATGAAAGGAGGATTTTACTTCCATTGTTGCACACTTATCAAAGAAAGTAACTTATGTATTATATTTTGTTTTTCTGGTTCCATTGCTCTACTATTCAATGGAAGTGGTCTATAAGTTAGTCCATTCTTCAAATAATGGAAATTTGTTTCCAACATTTAGCTACAGTGGACTTCCATGGGAGTCCTTGACGTCCATCTCTTGTAGTACCATGTCAAGTAATCAATGTTTCATCTTTCACTTGACAGATAGGCCTACGTACAATTTGGGAAAAATACTATGAAGAGGCACATGCAGTAATATATGTTGTTGATGCAGCATGCCAGTCACGTTTTGAAGATACAAAGTCTGCTTTAGGTGAGAGTCAGAGTTCATTAATCCTTTTTTACAGGTTTATCGTTTTCTTGTTCTTTTTTTCTTCAAAAGCCACACTCTAGTATTGGGGTGCTGACTATGGCATGATATGAGTCCTCAATGAGATACCTATTGGTATTTGTATGGTTTGGGATGGTTCATGGCTAGCCTTTAACATTTTTGTTTTGTTATTTGACCTATTCTGTGTAACTAAGCAGAAAAGGTACTGAGGCATGAAGATCTGCAAGGTGCTCCAATTTTGATCTATGCAAATAAGCAGGTCTGTGAGATATTCCAATTTATATTTGATTTGCAATTCATGCTTTCCATTATCTATGTTCCCATTTAACTCTAATTGAAGTGTAAGATTAAGCATCTTTATTTTACTAATACATTACCATCTGAATGTGATATATAATTTCCTCTGGTTGGAACCAATGAGCAGTACTTGCAACTTCTCAGTTAGACTTTGCTATAAAAGATATAGCAGATGTTCATATAAAATTATAGGTTTGGTTTAGTGTTCTGTAATAGGGGGATGATGTCTTCATGCAGTTAGGTAGGTTATCCTTGTTATATTGGGCTAAGAGGAGATTATGAATCCTCATACTTTCAGGAATATAGGGTTTGCACGCTCACCAGACTCAAGAAGTGTTAGCTTCATCCATGTGGTAGACTGAGAGTGGAGAGTCACTTGCCAGAAAGCTCAGCTACTTGGTAGTTCATTTATAAATGCTAACAGATGACTGCTGATACAGCAGTAGTAAAGTGAGACTTATGGCTAAATATAACTCTGAACCTATTTGGTGCACGCATTCTCTCCGTGGACAGGAGGCATGCTGGTACAGACATCTCAGACAGATAAAGCTTCTGGACCTATGCTCCCGATAGTCTTCCTTTGTGAGAAGATGAATGGTAAAACCCCATTGATTCCACTCCACATACTTTGGAAACTTCAGATGATTACATTTTAGCTGGATAGTTTTTAAGAACTGCCTTAATCGTAGTGCTTTCATTTTAGTGCCACTCTTGAGACATGCAGTTGAGGTATGCTTGAGTTGTGTTGGAGTATCATGGCAGCAGTTCATTTAATATGCCAAAGATGGAGTCACCATATTAAAGCTGCACTCCCTTATCTTCATTGGCCACCACTTAGTTCATTTAATCATATGGATCATCCATGAGTGCATATGTGGCAAGGGTATGGGGCCCCCTTTTCCTATTCATGTGATGGCTTCGCTATCATTCAATATCAAATGCATTTGACATGGCATATGGAGCTGTGTAGTACTGTATAGAGCTCAAATGATGACATCATCAAAGCCATGGGTCTTCATGGACCAATCATTGGATGGAGGGGCTCATACATGTTTGGACATTGGGTTTGATTAAGCTAGTTGTTGCATGGAGCATCCACTTATGGATGGTTTTAGCGATTAGTGGAGCAATCTCCCTAGATCATGGACATTCTAGAGGTCAAAGTCAATTGACTATATTAAGGAGGTTGTTAGCTTTTTGCCTCTCTTAAGAAATTGTGCATAACTAACTCACTATTTTAGTATATTTAAATCTTTCTCATAGTGTTAGTTAAGATAAAAATAGTATTGTATTGTTTTCCTTATGGTGGATGACAATTTTATTGTTTCATTTAGGAAAGTAAAGGGAATCTCAACAAATTATTCTACTTTTAGTAAGAAGTTTGTTGAGATCTGAAATGTACTATCTTATTGTCATTTCTTGGAGAATTAATGGGTCTAGGAAAACAATTAATCCTCACTTCATATGGAGAAAGTAGAATTTAATATCCCATTCAATATTAAGTAGATTTCATAGTTTTTAGGGTTTCAAGACTGGTGGGATTGCAACATTTTCATTGGATTCTATCATATATGAGGGTATGGGATTAGCATTTAATTGAAAGTTCCAATCCCTTTATGTACCTTGATGTTTGTGGTGTTGATTGTTGAACTCCTTTATCACGGTCTTAGCAAAATTGTGCCCTTCACTCAAACCAAAATCATTGATTAGGCATGTTAAGCTTTTTCTACCATATTTCAAGGCTTGGATTAGGCATGTTAAGCTTTTTCTACCATATTTTAAGGTAGTGATGATTCATGTTCCTAGAGGATTGAGGTAGAGGCAAGTCTATACAAGAGGTGAATGATTAATCATTAATATACTATGGATGACATTTCTAACTTCATAATAATGTAGGATTCATCTACAAGTAGCACAAATATGCATGTTGTAATATATTCTACAACTAATTTGGCATTCTCCATGTTTTTTGAATATAAATGCATTATAACACACACACACACTAGATAGTTGAGGCTTGAATGATTAATCATTAACATACTATGAATGACTTTTCTAACTTCATAATAATGTAGGATCCATCTACAAGTAGCACAAATATTCATGTTTATAATATATTCTACAACTAATTTGGCATTCTCCATGTTTTTTGAATATAAATGCATTATAACACACACAAACATACATATGAAATAGATGCTTCGGAGACATGCCACTCCCAAGGTTTTTGGGAAAATGACACTTTTGACACTCTTGCTCTGCTCCATGCTCTGGAAACCTTGGTATATTGTAAAAGGAATTGAACACAACCTATATAAGGGTTTTCTCTCTCCATTTGTAAGGTATGAGCTAAGTCATTGCATTCGTGTTTGTGTTCGAGTTCGGTGACTTTGAAGTTCTCAAAAAGTTCGACACAAAATTTTGGCGATAGAGTTCGACATATTAAAAATTTGAATACATATATTTTGAAGAATTCATTTTTAGGAGACTGGCTAGTAGTAAAACCAAGAACGCCATATGTCAGTAAACAAAGCATTGAATAAAAATAGTGCACTAGGGTCATGCCACTACTTTGTTATACCCAAAGGTGTAAACTATCTCCTGGCCTTTTTATTATTTGTGAGTCGTCGCCACTTCTTTGAATTGTTGAAAACTGCACACATCCACATCTTCATTGAATGGTCCAATATATTTTTATACACAACTGGCAACTTCATATATTTCCCACCTAACTTTCTCACCTAACTTGGCTTTTCCTTTCATTGTTTATTTGTTGGGCCTGACCGCATTGTTAGTAATGCTGGTTGAAATATTTGTGTAATAATTGTTTTGGCATGATCTTCGTAAAAAACAAAACATGATTGCATATCAGTGGTTAGGAAATGAGAGCCAAATCGATCAATCGAATCAATAAATAGTGTATGATGTTTACTTTTTTTTTGTATAGCGAGCCGATGCTGTAGCCTGTTTGCGTTTGTGTTTTCCATGAATCACAGTTGCAAGCTAAGTCAACTTGCGTAATGCATTTGCCGTTGCTGTGTGGATGTGGTTGAGAATGGAGTGCGAGGTTGCGAGCGCACGCACCGCAGTGTAGATTTAGGGTTTTGACTTTTAATTTTTTTATTTAATTATCAATCGCTGAGATTTACTGAACAGGAAGCCAAACTTAATTGATTCTAACACATTTTTTTTATTATGTTCATGTTCAAAATTGTGTTCGAGTTCAGCTCAAGGCTCGTGTTTGTGATCGCCTTGGAATTCGATGAATTGAAACGAATAAATTCGGCTAGTGTTAAAATTCGGCAAATTTCGAACTTCAAGGATTTTGTTCACCGAACATGGTGACTTAGGGTATGAGTTGAAACTTTGAAAGTGATTCCAAGCTTTGGAATAAAATTTGCTTTACCTTTGTCTAGGCTATTGGAGAATGGATGTACAACTTTGTTGATGTGTAGTGGAAATTCTTGGTGCATATTGTTAAGCTTAAATTGTAGGTTTGGATTTTTAGAGTCAATTTGGCAGCCATAAAGTAGTATTGCTACTGTCAGGCCAGGCAGTAACTCCTCAAAACAAATTGATTCGTATATCATTCCTTCAGGTTGGTCTTTATTATATACATGAGGGAGAGATTGTTCACTTCATCTCCCGATGACTGTTCATATTACTTACTATTTATTTACATTATATTCACCCAATCCTGATGATTAGGTGTCAACATTCCCCCCTTAATCTAAAGGGATGTTAGTGAGGCTAAGCATCATTCTGAATCGTTCAAGCTTTTCTCTTCCAAGCGCTTTGGTGAAGATGTCTGCAATTTGCTCATTAGTGGAATAATGACAGAGATGGATTGTTTTGGCCTCAACATGATGTCGAATCAGATGATATTTAGTATTGATGTGCTTTGTTCGATCATGGAACTTTGGGTTCTTAGCCAACTTTATTGCAGAGGTATTGTCAATCATGAGTGGAGTTGATTGTACTTGTTTTACCTGCAAATCTTCAAGAATTTTCTTGAGCCACACAATTTCTTTTGTTGCTTTCGCTGCTGCCACGTATTCTGCTTCTGTTGTGGAATCTGCTGGAACTGATTGTTTGCGTGATCTTTCTCCTCTGATCCAAGACTCATAGCATATCCTGACGTAGATACCCCAGTTTCTTTGTCTCCATCGAAGTCTCAGAGTATCCAATCAAGTTGAAGTCGTCCACCTATGTATACTTGATTCCAAAGTCTTGAGTTCCCTTCAAGTACCTTAGAACTCTTTTTGCAGCAGACCAATGTCCCTCACAAGGCTTTTGCATAAACTTGGAGAGGATTCCAACAACAAACGAAATGTCTGGTCTAGTAGTAGTTAGGTAGTTGAGACTTCCTACAAGCTGTCTATACTTTGTTGCATCCTCAAATTCTTTTTCTTCAATAGATGTGAGCTTTAAGTTTTGTTCCATTGGAGTAGTAAGAGGATTGCATTCTGTCATGCCAAACCTGTTCAACAGATCTCCAATGTATTTCTTTTGAGAAAGAAATATGGACTTCGGATGTTGGGTTACTTCAATACCAAGATAGTAATGAACATAGCCCAAATCAGTGATTTCAAAGCTTTTCCCCAATTCCTTCTTTATGGATGCAATGTAGCTTTCATTGTTCCCTGCCATCAAAAGATCATCTACATATACCACAAGATATACAACTGTTTTACCCAGTGTTGTTAAAATCGCGATAAAATCGCGATTTTATCGGAAAATCGCGATTTTTTCGCAAATCCGATTTTATCGCGATTTTTAACGATAAAAATCGCCACTTTTTTTTAGAGTTTTTCAAAAAATCGCGATTTTTTCGAAAAAATCGCGATTTTTAGCGAAAAAATCGCAGGGCACGGGGGCAGCGGGCGTTTTATATGGAAATTCGATTTTTTTTTTATTTCATTGAGCAGTCCGCGCGGAGGAGGAGGAGAAGAAGTGAGGGAGAGGAGCTGAAGGGTTGCCGTCGGATTTGGGAGCGAATCCAAGCGATTTTAGGAGGAATCCAAGCCAAGATCACCAATTTGTCCATAAACCAGGTATGTAGATTAATTTTTTTTTGTTTTGCTTCTATAAAAACTTTGTTTTTCATTGTTTTTAAAGAATTTTTGGAAATTTTTCATTGATTTGGGATGGGTTATTTGTTATGACTATGAGAACCAATTTTTTATTTTTATTTTCTCATTTTCTTTAAACATTGTTTATTTTTTTTGATTTTTCATTGTTTTTTTGCATTTGCCATTGGCATTTGGTTGGGTAACTTGGGTTTAGAAATTGGGATTTTGGAAATAATTAACTTGTAATTTTGCAAATGCTAAATTGTAATTTGTATTATGTAATCCTAAATTCCTATTTCCTAATCCTTATTTTTAATTTTTTCCATAGGTTTGCAAATTCAAAATTCAAAAACAAACATGCCAAGGAAATTGGATCCTTTCTGGGAATATGGTGACCCTAAAACTCCGAATGATAGACAAAACTTGTATTGCAAGTTGTGTGGAAAGGAGATATTCGGGGGGGTGTACAGGTTGAAGTTCCACCTTGCAAAAATCCCTGGACGTGATGTGGTGCCCTGTCCTAATACAAATGCTGAAATTATCCGAAAAGCCATGAGAGCATTGGGAGAATTAGAGCACTCTAAAGAGGCCAAAGAAGAACTCAAAAGGCAACTAAAAAGGTCAGCTGAAGGAAGTGGGCCAAGTGGCACTGGTTCTACTGCAGCGTCAGTCAATCCAGTAGCTACATCATCATTTTTTGTTCCTCGAACCACACCTGGTGCACAACCAACTATCGGTTCAATGATGAAAAGAACTGAAAAAGAACAAGCTGACAAGTTGATGACAAAATTTCTCCTCTGGAGTGATATTCCTTTCAGCATTGTAAGGAATAATCCATTTTTCCAACCTACTGTTGATGCTATTGCCAGTGTTGGCTCGGGGTACAAAATCCCTTCTCTTCATGATTTCAGAGGCCGGCTTCTTCAAGATGAAAAGCGTGACTGCACCCAAAGATTGGAGGATTTTAGGGAATCCTGGGCACAAACAGGATGCACTGTTATGTCAGATGGTTGGACTGACCAAAAGGGGAGAACCCTTATAAACTTCTTGGTTAGTTGTCCCAGGGGGACTATGTTTATCAAATCTATTGATGCAACTCATCAAATCAAAGATGCAAAAAATTTATGTGATTTGCTGGATGTGTTTATTTTGGAGGTGGGTGCAGAAAATGTTGTCCAAGTCATAACGGACAACGCTGCAAATTATGTTGCTGCTGGTAGAATGCTTATGGACAGGCATCCTACTTTATTTTGGACACCTTGTGCTGCCCATTGTATTGATTTGATGTTAGAGGACATAGGGAAAATTCCCTTTGTCAAAGAGGCTGTTGACTCATCAAAAACCATCACAAAATTTATTTACAATCACACATCTGTGCTTAGCTTGATGAGAAAATGCACCAACAACAAAGAGTTGGTGCGCCCCGCCATTACACGGTTTGCGACGAGTTTCATATCTCTTCAATCCCTCTTGAAATCTATGTGGGATTTGAAGAGAATGTTTGTTTCAGAGGAGTGGCGTTCTTTGCCAATGAGCCGCAAACCAGAAGGAGAGGCCGTCTGCAGACTTGTTTCATACCAAGAAGACTTCTGGGCGGGAGTGCAGGAGGTGTGCGCTGTCACTGAACCTTTGGTAAAGGTTCTTCGGTTGGTAGATGGTGAGAAGCCCGCAATGGGCTATTTGTATGAAGCCATGGACAGGGCCAAAGAAGCCATTCGGTCCTACTATGATGACAAGGGAGATGATGGGTTCCAGAGACAACTCCTTCTATGGAACGTCATTGATGAGCGATGGAACAACACACTCCATCGTCCCATTCATGCTGCTGGGCTTTTCCTGAACCCTGCATTTTCTTATGCATGTGGGTTTGATTTTGATGCTGAAATCATGGATGGATTATTAACCTGTGTCCAGAAGATGGTGAGAACTCCAGAACAACGTATGGAGATCTCTAAACAAATTGAGACGTATAAGATGTCAGGTGGCACATTTGGCTTTGATATGGCTATCTTTGATAGGACAGTCAAAATGCCAGGTATTTTTTAGTTTGTAACTTTGTACTTTGTAACTTTGTTTCAAATTTCATTGTCTCTTCAAATTCCATTTTTTTCTTATGTTTATTTGTAATTTTGTTGTAGCCGCATGGTGGAAGATGTATGGTGGCAGAGTACCCCTTTTGCAAAAGCTTGCCATACGTATCCTCAGCCAAACATGCAGCTCCTCGGGATGTGAGCGCAATTGGAGTGTATTTGAAAAAATACACAACAAGAAGCGCAATAGGTTAACAACTTAACACTTAAACATTTAAAATATTGCAAATTTCCAAATAAATTTTTGAATTCATTAAACAATATTTTTTTTTATAATATTAATTATTAATTATTATTTCATGAACTTTGTACAGGTTGGAGTCCCGTAGACTTAATGACATGGTCTATGTCTACTACAATCTTCGATTGTGGGTGAGGCAACTAGACAAGACACCTGATATGGATGCCATCTCATTGGATGAGATTGACACCACTGCTGAATGGAGGGTTGAGACCGAGAGGCCTCTCATGGATCCCACTGAGGATTGGTTAGTGCAGGATGAGGAGGAGGAGGAGGAGGAGGAGGAGGAGTTGGAGGAGCAGGAGGAGGAGGTGACATCGCCTACCCGGGCTACCACTAGAGGACGTGGTCTCTGTCTACCTACAGTAGCTGCTACTTCTACAGCTACTTCTTCAGCTTCTAGAGCACGTCAGACTCCACTGCCATTTCCACCACCACAGGCACCGACATCTTCATCTAGGGGGAAAGGGAAAGCAGTGACATTTTCTCGCAAGAGGGGCAGAGGAAATCAATAGGATTAGAGTCTTAGACTTTCATTTTATTGTATATGACATTATGACATGATGAGATACATTATCATATTTTTTGTTGATATTTTGAGGCTGAGTTGGGACTCAGGACTTACTATTCAGGACATGATTCAATGTTATGTGTGATTTTAGCGCTAGAAATGATATTAAACATCTTATATATTAGTTTTTTTATCATATTTATGTGTCAATGTATTTATTTTATGTTGTAGATGGTTTAGATATTAAAAAAATTGAAAAAAAATGAAAAAAAATGAATATTTTTGTGCCAAACGATTTTTTCCCGATTTTTCCGATTTTTTCCCGATTTTAACGATTTTTTCCGCTTTTTTCCCGGCGCCGATTAAATCCCGATCGCGCTTTTAACAACATTGGTTTTACCAACTCTCTTGACAAATAAAGTTGCATCATCAAGATCATAATGTTTGAAATTGAGTTTTAGAAGATGCTCAGTTAGTTTTTCATACCAGGCTCGCGGTGCTTGTTTGAGGCCATACGAGGACTTCACAAGTTTGCATACTTTATGTTCATGTCCTTTCACAACAAATCCTTCATGCTGGGACATAAAACATTCTCTTTTAGATCTCCATTCAAGAAAGCAGTTTTTACATCCATTTGATGGACTTTCCAATTGTTCTGAGCTGCTAGGGCAAAGAGTGTCTGGATGGTAGCCCATTTTGCTGTGGGGGCAAAAGTCTCCTCATAATTGACCCCTTTCTTCTGTGCAAAACCTTTTGCCACAAGCTTAGCTTTGTGCTTGTCAAGTGAGCCATCAGCTTTATACTTGTTCTTGTAGACCCACTTGCAACCAATTGGTTTGGTTCCTAATGGAGGATCAATCAGCTTCCAAGTGCTGTTCTTTATGAGGGCATCATATTGCTTTTGCATCGCTTCTTTCCATTCATCATGAGAAGCAGCTTCTTTGAAGGAAGTTGGTTCAAAATCTGTAGACAAGTTCAATTCACAATCATAAGAAACATCCATATCAACAGGTGAATTAGAGTCATCTACATCACCTCCATTTTGTCGGTTTGAATTTCTAGTTCTTGTCTTTCCAACCTCATCAGGATGAACACTTTCAAGTGTCTTTGTCAGCCACTTTGGGGGACCTTTCTCAGATGGTCCAGGCTGCTCCGCTGATTGAGTTGGGACTGAATCAAGGTTGAGTCTCCCAATTCTATCAATCACATCACTTAAAGCATCATCCGTTGTTGGAGTTTCATGCAGGGGAGAGTGTTCTTCAGAAGAAGATTCCACATGTTGATCTAGTATAGGAATCCCCCCTTCAAGATGTGGAATCTGATTATCAAATTCTTGAAATGATTTTGCTTTTGCGAATCTATCCAAGCGATCAAGTTGCCGCTCAACAACATTGTCAGTTTTGGATGATTCAAGAAAAATTACATCTCTAGATACAACAAACTTTTTATTTACTTCATATTAGAGACGGTATGCTTTGGAAGGTGTTTGACTTTGAATACCCCAAGAAGATACGTTTATGAATTCTAGCACCAAGTTTGTTTCTATGTACCTTTGGTATCAAGGCATAACATGTGGAACCAAAGACCCTAAGATGCTTTACCGAAGGAACATGTCCATACCACATTTCATATGGAGTCTTGTTTCTAATAGCATTATATGGACATCTATTCTTTATATATGCAGCACATAGAACATCATCAGCCCAAAACATTATCTTTACATTTTTGAAGAAGAGAATGGATCATACCATATTTAAGATTGTCCTATTCATTCTTTCAGCTACACCATTCTGTTGGGGATTATAAGGCACAGTTGTTTGATGTTTGATCCCATGTTGGCGAAGATAGTTTTCAAATTCATTTGATGTGTATTCTTTTCCATTATCGGTGCGAATAGACCCAATATGAGATTGTGCATCATTTTCAATCCATTTATGAAAGTTCTTGAATGTTTGAAAAGCATCAGATTTGTTCTTCAATAAATAAACCCAACACATTCTGGTGTAGTCATCAATAAATGTCATCATATACTTATTTCCATTTGTAGAGGAATAGGCATTGGACCACATAAATCTGAATGAATGAGTTCAAGTTTTCTATGTGCTCTTGAATGTGAATCATGAAAAGACTGTTTGCTATGCTTTCCTAGAATGCAAGCATCACATTGCTTAAGTTTCTTAGGAATTGTAGGCAAACCAGCAACACCATTTTTCTTCAACAAGCAGAGGCTGTCATAGATCAAATGTCCAAATCTAGCATGCCATAATCAACTTGATGGAAGTGTACCTTCTTCATAATGAGAATTGTATGAGAAATGTTGTGCACGAGCAGAGGTTCCTTGTAGCTTGAAAAGCCTTTCTTCTTTTATTCCCCTCATGACAAGTGAGTGGTTAGATGCTTTTCTTACCTCAAGCTTGCCATCAAACATATGAATGGAGTGACCTTGCTGGCGGATGTGGACCAAGGACAACAGATTTCTCTTGAGCTGTGGGAGATATAGAACATGATGCAGAAGAAAGTCTGGAAGACCAGGCAGTTTAAGTCTGATTGTGCCAAGCCCTGATGGCTTGATTTTTGATTGGTCTGCAAAGTATACTGCTCCATCAACATTGTCAGTAAATTCTTCAAAAAAATATTTTCTGAGTCATGTGGCAGGTTGCTCCTGAATCAAGCAACCAATCATTTTTCCAAGAAGCAAGTGAAGCATTAAATAAATCTTCATTTACTCCAATATTACATTGTGCCACAACATAGTGAGCAGATTCAGGTGCTTTACCTTTGTTTGTATCATCAGTTTTACCTTTCTGTTGGTTTCTTTGCTGTTCGATTTTGTCCCATGGTAACTTGCATGTAAAGGCCTCATGTGATCCATTTCTTTTGCAGCGTATGCAGTGCAAATCTGCCTTTTCTCCTTGAGAGTGTCTGCCCCCCCTGCCTCTGAAATATCTTCCTCTTCCTCTTCAACCACCTCTTCCTCTTGAAGAATCTTGAGAAGGATGCTTTTCTTTATGAGCAAGGCACACAACCTCTTCAGAAGATTCAGGGGTTGTCTTCTTTCCAAAAGCTCTCTCTTTCAGCGAATTTTTTCACAAGAGAGTCAAAGGTAATGTCTTTAAGATTTCCATTTGCTTGCAATGACTCAAGATAATTGGAGTAAGTAGGATAAAGTGCCTTGAGAAAAGCGATAAGAGGAATATCCAAATCAATTTTAGTGGCTTGGATATCATGCATTATAGACTTTACTTCAGATGCAAGAGCAAGAGGATCATTATTTTGCAGTTCAAGAGTGAAGAGTTTAATCATGAGTTGAACAACTTCAAGTGCATAATGTGAGTCATAGAGTTCTTTCAGCTTTTGTAAGGCTTCGAAAGCAGTTGAAAATGGCGTAATATGGCGACTCACCTCTTCACTTACAGATGCTGCAATTAATGCATAGGCTTTGTTGTTCTTGTTTTCCCAAATGGCGAGCTCTTTGTTTGATGTAGGTTGTTTTGGTTGTTTGTCTCCGTCTCCAATGCACACTCCTTTCCACAACTCATTGAAAATGAGGGTGTGTTTTATCATCCAGGACCACTCAGGATAGTTTTCCTTGCCAGTGAGAACTATTCCCACAATGGATATGATTGAATGCATACTGTAACAAAAAAACTTCTGCTGCAAAACTTTTACTCTTAATGGGAAAAAATATAATTCTGATATGACTGGACAACAAACTCAACTTGACAGCAAATGTCAATACCCAAGACTGTAAATACACAAATTTGTACAGCGCATTCAACACTTCATGCCACAGTGCTTTGACCCACGACCTAGTTTTTAAAAAACTCTATTTGACACATGGCATTCAACACATTTTACATGCCAAAAAACTTCAACGCATACACAAGTGGGGCAGTGTTACAATGATAGCAGCGTGAATACAATGAAATCACCAGCGTTACAATGAAATCACCATATCAGCGTAAATACAATGATAGCAAGTCGGACCAGTGTTACAATGACATCACCATATTAGCGTAAATACAATGATAGCAAGTCGGACTAGCGTTACAATGAAATCACCATATTAGCGTAAATACAATGATAGCAAGTCGGACCAACGTTACAATGAAATCACCATATCCAACAATATCTCGTCATGTAAAACCGATTTAAAATAAAAACGTACCCCTAGATCTTTAGTCATAAATTCCGTGGATATAGAATTATGAGCTCCACACCACGAAATGGGCGAGAGGCTTCAAAAAATTGGCGTATGCGGTGCAGTCTGGATTGTCAAATTGTAGCTCCCTGGACGCCTAGAGAATGCAGCTCCGAAACTCTCACGGTCATGGAGATTAACGCAGCGAAACGCTCGCTCCCCGGTCGTGAGTTCGAATCCAACTGCGCAGGCGCATTCTATATCTGTCGTGAAATGTTCAAGGGCTTGGCATCGATTTCCAGATGGAGCTGAAGTTCCAGTCTCCTTCGGGAGAGAGTGCTGCCCAGGTGAGGAAGACAGGTGGTCAAGATCAACAGCGGAAAACCATGCAGCCAACCGTCCCGCCGCGCAGTAATGGTTTCTGAATTTAGGCAGCAGGAAAATAGTGGATAGATTGCAAGAAACTGGCAGAAGGGAGTTACAACTAATTTTGGGAGCTGGCTTTGATACCATGTCGGGCCAGGCAGTAACTCCTCAAAACAAATTGATTCGTATATCATTCCTTCAGGTTGGTCTTTATTATATACACGAGGGAGAGACTGTTCACTTCATCTCCCGATGACTGTTCATATTACTTATTATTTATTTACATTATATTCACCCAATTCTGCTGATTAGGTGTTAACAGCTACATTGGAAGAGGTATTCATAAAATCTCTTTGTTACTTTCTTTTTAAAGAGAAACTCATGCCCTATATTTCTTGAGAATGAAAGCATTATTTAATTTCTTTAGGCATGGCCACTCTTAGATCAATTTGGAAGTGGTGCTATTCTATTGATGCACAAACAAAGATTTGTACAAAAACACCTTGAACCTTGTAATCCTAAATGAGATAGGCACGATTATCTGATCCGGATTTAAACAAGAACACAACAAATTACAGATATAACCATAAATACAAAGATGCAGTAGAAATAACACTTCATTTCATTAATATCAAATACTGAAATATGCTTACAAACAGAATGGAAATAAGACTAGCTCGGGGATGGTAGCTTATCTCTGAGAAGAGATGTGGTGGCTACATGCCTCTGAATTGTGTTACAATGAGGTTCAAGGGCCTTTTTATTATTGAACAATAAGAGCAAACCCTAAACAACCAAAACCCTAACCCGAGGAGATGTAACACCAAGAGTTTATGGGCCCTGTTGGGGTTAGTTGGACAACCAACTTCCCGAGGTCGCGACTTGGTCATATTATCTTCGTTTGACGTGCATGATACCCCGTTGGAAAGATCTCTCTGAGGACTACGATGGAAAAGGCGATTTTAGATAGAAAATCGTTGGTACAAGATTGTTAAAAAATGTCGTTTAGGGCCTCAAAATGGCTCCGAAAGTTTAGGATCCGAAAAACTGCTAAAAATAGTAAATTGTGCTACAATTAAGGAAATTGAAAAATTGAAAGAAACAATGGTGGGGGTCCAAGTGGAATTGGCGGGTGGCCACCAATATCTACCTGGATCATTCCTCCCCCCTTAGGAAGCAATTTTCCCCATTGCGTTGAGTTCCTCCATGAGATGGGGAAGCTTCTGCTGAACTTGGTCCCTGGTGAGCCACTTGCCCTGGTGAAGGAGTTGGCCTGCTTTGACAACTCGATACAGTTGGATCTTTTGTTGGTGAGTGTTCTTGATCTGCATGTCCATGATCTGATCAGTTGTGGCTTGTTCCATGCAATCTGGATTTAACTCTGTAGGTGTGAGTTGTTTTGCAATGTCTGATGTGTCTAGCAATGGTGGGAAGTATGGTCGAAGGCAGTCCACATTGAACACTGGGTGTAGGCCAAGGAATGGGGAATGCTGAGCTCAAATTCATTGTCTCCCATAGCCTTGGTAATGGTGTAAGGACCATATCAGAGTGGTCTGAGTTTCTGATAGGCTCTGGTAAGGCATTCTTTTTGCAAATGCAACCAGACTTTGTCGCCCACCTGAAACTTGTGTGGCACCCGATGTTGATCATGTCGCTGCTTGTACTTGGCATTTGATTTCTCCAGAATGTCATGGACTTGCTGGCGGATATGTTGGATGTGCTCAATGAAGTTGTTTGCCTTATCGATTTCGGACTGGACATGAGCCGAATATGCCTGAGTAGCTGCAAATGGCATGGCCACATCAATGGGACATAGTGGCTGGAATCCCAAGCCCACTTGAAAAGGGATGTGGCCAATCGAGCTGTGGAGAGCCCGGTTATAGCTGTGCTAGACATAGGGGAGGCTCTCATCCCATGTGCATGGATGCTTAGAGCTGTACATGCGCAGAATGTGTACGATCATCATGTTGACGACCTTTGTCTGGTCATCAGTTTTCGGGATGGATCGCTGTGGACTTAGTGAGCTTGGTGTCCATCATCGACCAGAGATTGGACCAAAATGTACTGAAGAACCTGCTATTCGGATTTGAGATGATAGACTTTGGGATCCCAAAGTGTACCCATACTCGTTCAAGGAAGAGTTTAGCAGTGGCTTCCGCTGTGATATTCTTCTTGCAGGTAGCCATAATGGCCATCTTTGATAATTTGTTGACGACCACAAAAACACAGTCGTTGCCATGCTTACTAGAAGGAAGGCCCGACATGTAATCCATGGAGATGGATTCCCAAGGTCGACTAGGGGTAGGTAGCGGAGTATAAAGGCCTTGCTTCTTGATGGTCGATTTGGCAATGGCGCAGGCAGTGCAGGATCTGATGTACTTCTCGACATCTTGTCGAAGATTCGGCAAATAGAAATACTTATGCAGTACTGCCACTGTTTTCTCGACCCCGAAATGCCCAGTGGCCCGACTGTAGTGTGCTTCCCAAATCATCTTGGCACGCTCGCTTGAAGGAACACAAAGGTGTCCTAGGTGGCATAATAGGGCATCCTGGAGGTGAAAATCTGGAACTTGCTGACCCTCCAAGAGTGTCTGGTATGTGTGGCCGAATACTAGGTCGCTTTTGTAGAGAAGTGACCAATCAGAGGTCTCGTGCCCACAAGAGTTGACCACGGTGGTTAATGCCATGATCGGTGGTCGGCTGAGGCAATCTGCAACATTATTAGTGCCGCGGGATGAGCTTAAGAATTTTCTCAATACTCTGGTTTCTGAAACCATTGTTATCAGAACCAGATTGGTCATTGAACCGGTCGACCCCTAAACTAGGAACTGGACCAGAACCAGGAAAAAAAACTGCCAGCCAAAAATACATAAAAATACAAATCATGAAAAAAAAAACATATATATTCATGTGCATCCATATGAATCCAAACCATTATACACAAATATGCAAAGTTTCTCATATATATAGCAAGCAAGGGTGCATATAACCAAAATAGCACCAAGTGTAATCCATCTCTGAACCAAAAATATATCAACAAAGAGGCTCTAGATGGCCTCTAGAGTCCAAAAAAAATCATGCTGCAAAAAATACCTACATATCACCAAAATCATTGCCTATATTGGGATTCTCATAATCAATATCACCCTCTAAACATTAAAATAAGATAGAAAAAGCTTAACATGTCAAAACAAGAGTTTGTTTGTGTGATGGGTACATTTTTACTAGGATGCAGAAGAGTTCAACAATAAATGTGATGAACATCAAAGTACAAGAGAGTTTGGTGCTATTGATTGAATGCTAGTTCCAAACCATCCTACATGACAGAATCTAATGGAAATGTTGCTATCCCTCCAATCTTGAAATCCTGAAAATCCTGAAATCCTTTTACTT
Organism: Pinus tabuliformis; assembly: GCA_031772625.1. Lineage (NCBI taxonomy): Eukaryota > Viridiplantae > Streptophyta > Pinopsida > Pinales > Pinaceae > Pinus > Pinus tabuliformis. The sequence continues at coordinate 329,781,018 of CM062805.1, read as the reverse complement.
TTAACATTACCATTAATTACATAGCATTAGTAGGGCCCTAGGGTTGAGTATTAGTCTGTCCACTCATAAATTTTTGAGGGTCCTTAGATGTATTGTATGGAACCGGTTGGTTACATGAAAAAAGGCTGGTTCAGTACAGAAACTGGCCACTTTGGTACCAAACCAACCTCTTCTGGTTCTGTGCTACCGGTCGGACTAGTTAGGGCCTCAAAACGGTCGGACTGGCTGGTTCAGCCAGTTCTGTTGTGGGTCTGATAACCGTGACTGAAACTGGCATCTGAGAGGAGAGCTTGAAATGTTGTGCTTCTTTGCATAGGTCTTAATGCTCTTCTATAGCCCTGTTTTCCTCATTAATGATTTTGTGGGTCCTGTTATGGGACCTCCCCTTTTTACAAGCTGTGTGACCTTTTTTTTCAATATTTCTGTCACCATCTTGGAAGTATTGGACTCTGGATTTTTGCCTCTAGAAGTTCAGTTCTCTCTTTTCTCTCTCTTTACTGGTCAGTTCATGTTCTTTGGAAAGGAAGTCGTGAGGATGTCCTCTAGACTCTAATTCCTCTTGGAGATTTTGCATCTCTGACTCTAGGTCAGAATTCCAGCATAAATTATTCCCAATTACTGACTTGTGCCATTTTTTCAATATGCTTTTCAAGTGACGCAGCTTTTTGACATAATAAACAGTTTGGAGCTCTTCACTTCATGGTTCCTATTCTTCCACCCCTGGATGCAACTTTCAAATTCCTTGTGTGGAAACTGCATAATTTAAATCTGAAAGGGATGTTCTTTGCCATGTTTCCTTTTGAAAGGTTCAGACTTATAGGCCAATGATCAAACATAAGCTCTGGGGATTCTCAGGGTTTTTCCTGTATTTTGAGTTTAGGTTTCAAAACCCTTCACCACCTGGCTTGGCAGGAGCATTTAGTTTCCAGATGGCCATAGTCATGACATCTCCTACATTTGAAAGGGATGTTTTCATAATCCAAATCCTGTTTGTGCACCCAAGTACCCAATTTCAAAGGAATTTCTAGGTTTACACTTATGGGCATAGGTAGCCATTTGATTTTCCCTTTAGAAACTTATATGGGATGATTGAAGTAAGACCTGATACAATCTCCAGTGGATCTAAAACTGTGTTAATTCTGTAAATTGAAATTCAAAGGGGAGGATTGGCATACGTAGCCAAACCAGCATTTTTTTTCTGAACTTCATTTTTTGTGTCAAAACCAGTTGTCCAGTGCTTCATAAACATGGCCTGTTTTTAAAAGCCCTTTCTTGCTTAGCCATTGATGTGAATATCGCCAGGAAGTATCATTTCCCCAGTAGGGAAATGTCAAAGCTTCCTTTCGGCTTCCAGATTTCCAGTATCTAACCTTTAGGGTTTTTTTGGAGGTCAATAGTGCCCATAAGCTTGCAGATGAGGTCTCTGGACATCAATGTGGCTTGTTCCTTGGCCATTCTCATGGGATCCAAATTGACCAGTGGCTCTCAATTGCTCTTCTTCAGGACTTGGGCATCTCAGATCCAGCTTCTCTTCTGGCCTCTTCATATAGGAAAGCTAACAGCTCTTCCTGGGAAGTAAGATTCGAGCATACCTGTGAATTCCTGAAGCTCTTTTCGGTTTCCATGCTGCTGTGCTGTGCCTCGCTCTGCTTCGCTGCTGCCTATCCTGTTGTAATAAATATATGATAAACAACTTCTTTGCTGCAATCTGTACAAGACAGTTATTCCTTGCTGAAAACAACTCATTGTTTCAATTTCTAGGTGCATTAATTGATTAGGCCGTGAATTGGATTCTCTGGCCATCTTTGCCAGGTCTACTAAGTTTGTGATATTGATGCCCCTTTTGCACTATTCAACTTCCTAAAATAGCTATTGTTATATGTTCATCACAGGATCTTCCAGGAGCTGTGTCTGCTGAAGAGCTGGCAAGATATCTGGACTTGAAGGAGCTGAATGAAAGGCCATATATGTTTCAAGCAATTTCTGCATATGATGGGTAAGAGTCTCAAATGTAAAACTTCTCCATGTGGCTTGCCTGATTCTATGTTGAAAGTTAAAACAGCCACTTCTGGAGAAAATCAAATAATTGAAATTCTGGATGCTTATTGTTAATATCATGGGTTCTGCACAAATATTCTTGCTACAGGATGGGGATCAAAGATGGGATAAATTGGTTAGTTGATGCTATGGAAAGAAGTAAACGCTTTGAAGTGTTAAGCCAGCGGGCAGATGTGGCTGTTGCTGTATAGTGTCTCCTTCAGAGTGTTCCATAATGCTTTGTTTTCTCTTCTCCAACCATTTGGCCTTCAAAATGTCCTGAAATGTATCAAGTGTTGCCAAGGCCATATGGAATGTTTGGTCCGTAATCTCTTCTTTAAGGCTTCTGGAGTTGCCAAGGTAGTTTAACTTATTGGAGCAATGGCTTCAATTTTATTTTGATCATAATGCTATTGGAAGTTTATTTTCAAGGCTCATCTGCAGATGATTTGTCCCATGTATGTTATATTCATTTATATAGATGGGCATAGACTATTGTAATTTGTCAGCGGAGTGAGATATTGTTTATACTCATTGTTTTCTTCTTGCAAAGCAGAGGTAGTAAAACCCTAGAGGGCAGCTAACAGTAGGAGAGTACATCTTTTATTTTTATTTATTATGGTTATGATATATGAGTTCTGAAGGTTCCAAGGTTATCATACAACTTGATTATACCTTCAATTCAGTTTTTTCACAAAATTGTGTATTTTTCAGGGTTCATTGATCGACCTTACATCTCAGAACTAACAGCAAATATGGTAGAAAATGCCTAAAGAAGTTTGTTATCGACATTCTCAGGCCCAGACCATTGTGCAAGATATAATAAAGACATTGTTTTAATCCAATTTAATGCCAATTTTTGGTTCGTGCAAAGCTACATGTTCATAAACAAAACACAAGAAGTTTATTTAACTATTAGAGCAACGTATTAAATAAGATATGTCAATGATCGGTGTCCAGTAGAACATCTAAGCTCTGGTGTGATATGTGAGTTTTTCCCATTTTTAATTCCAAAATTATGTTTCTTGATGATGTGTACAGAAGCTAGTCAACTGTAGATTTTCAAAACCATAGCCATGTACAAGGCATGCATAAGATATTTATTTTGAACTGGTGAAGCACAAGGCTCAAACATTACTCCATGCTTATTGGAAGTTTATTTTCAAGGCTCATCTACAGATGATTTGTCCCATGTATATTATATTCATTTATATAGATGGGCATAGACTATTGTAATTTGTCAGCGCAGTGAGATATTGTTTATACTTTAATTGTTTTCTTCTTGCAAAGCAGAGGTAGCAAAACCCTAAAGGGCAGCTAACAGTATGAGAGCATATCTTGTATTTTTATTTATTATGGTTATGATATATGAGTTCTGAAGGTTCCAAGGTTATCATACAACTTGATTATACCTTCAATTCAGTTCTCCCAAAATTGTGTATTTTTCAGGGTTCATTGATCGACATTACATCTCAGAACTAACAGCAAATATGGTAGACAATGCCTAAAGAAGTTTGTTATTGACATTCTCAGGCCCAGACCATTGTGCAAGATATAATAAAGACATTGTTTTAATCCAATTTAATGCCAATTTTTGGTTCCTGCAAAGCTACATGTTCATAAACAAAACACAAGAAGTTTATTTAACTATTAGAGCAACATCTTAAATAAGATATGTTAATGATCGGTGTCCTGTAGAACATCTAAGCTCTGGTGTGATATGTGAGTTTTTCCCATTTTTAATTCCAAAATTATGTTTCTTCTTGATGTTGTAGTACAGAAGCTAGTCAACTGTAGATTTTCAAAACCATAGTCATGTACAAGGCATGCATAAGATATTTATTTTGAGCTGGTGAAGCACAAGGCTCAAACATTACTCCATGCTTATTAGGCACTCACTTTTCGGTGTTGCTTGGAAGTTCAATGTTGGCTGCTGATGAATTTCAGTTGTTGCAGTTGACCCGCTCATCATTTCTCTTATAGCAGTCCCAGTGACCTGGGACCATTCTAAATTACCACTGCCAAAATGTATGCCGAATCATACAAGGCCATTAATTTGCCTTCGCTGAAGAGAGGACATGGACTTGCTTCTAGGGACATTGTCTCATTGACTCTTGTACATTGGTATTAGAGTAGTGTACATTGGTATTAGAAGTAGGATATAAAGTTGCAAAAAAGGTTGTAAGCCACAACCAACAGCGATGGCAACGAGCTCGACAATGAGAATGGATCATCTTAAGAAATCCTCGCGTCTTAATCCTCGCGATAGTTGGGTGAGTTCCATTTATTGATCATTATGCAGATTTACCTATTTGTGATTGTTTATGCACAAAACTTCTCTTTTAATTGGACCGGTTACTTTAACTCAGTAAGCATTATTTACAGCTTTCTCGCAAAATGACTATAATTCCTCACTCGGCATGGTTTTGAACCTGGGTCTCCACAATAAAAGAATTTTTGACTTTATCATTTGACCATAACCCTATTGACATACTAATTAAAAGCAGTTTTGACTTTATCATTTGACCACAACCCTCATGACTTCTATTAATTAAAGGCAGTTTTGACTTTATCATTTGACTACAGACCGCTTGACTTCTCTTTATTATTGTTACATGGATACGTTATTGGTTACTGTGTTAAAAGGCCTACCATTTTTAATGCCCTTCACCTCGACAGCAAAGATATGTTGTCCCACACTCTATTGAACAGAGTTGGTTGTTGGTTACGTTGGGGTTCTTGTAAATGATATAAACTATTTTAGAAGATATATCAAGTATCTTGACACTTTTTAATATGTAATGTATTAATTTAATTTATTCATATTAAATGATTAAAATATTAACATATTAGGAAATTTAATTTTTTTTAGATGTTTGATAGATTTGGGTTTAAGATGGATCTAGGTTAGTTAATGTACATGTTTCGTTATTTATATTTTATTTTATTTTTTTATTAAAAAATTACAATGTAATGTAATGTCGTTTATTTGTGACAATATCTCCTTCTTGATGCTTGATAGACCCTAATTTAAGATGGATCTTGGCTGGTCTATGTACATATTTAGTTAATTAATTAATTTCTTTCTTTAATTCTTCTAATGTTATGTTTGTTCATAAAAACATGTCCCTATATTGGACTATAGAGCACCTCGCTACCCAGTGCAAAAATGGCTGAATTTTGTGGTGGAGGACACGGTATTAGGCTTTGGGTTTCTTAACTATTTCCCATTTTCATTTTTTACAAAGACAAGTATTCCTTCCATTTAAGTGTTTCATTGGGTTGAGAGGCTCATTTTACAATTTAGAGTGAAGGCGATGTGTAAGTTTGTCCGTCCTTAAAATAAAAATAAAATATTCTCTAAATAGAAAAGCAATATCAGCTCTAATAAAAAAGAAAAAAAATATGCTATGCATATTTAATTAGTTCGTAGGATTGTGTCCAATGTGGGTTATGAATAAAATATTTAAATATGAATTAATATTGACGTATACTTAAAAATATATTAATAACAAAAAAACTAGGAACTCTAAAATAAATTTGCACTTGAAGAAATTTGATCCCTTTCGACTCATGTTAGATTTGTGGTTAAGATGGATATATGCTCGTTATGTTATTATAGTTGCACTTGATATTCAAGACTATTGTATAATTTATTTTAATCGAAGTTGATTTTATATGTTTCATTCTATATTGTATTGATTTTTAAGAGAAGGAAATGACAGAGGTGGTGGGGGATGGGGGATGCATTCTTGTGATAGAGGGAACTTTCAAAATTTTTAGGAAATGGGAGGCTAGGGATGGCAATAATATCTATCTAGATAATATTAAATATTTAGAATTAACCACAACACATTTGTAGATGCTCATAAGTATAATAAGCTATACTATATAGTATTATGCAGAACCCTTACACTTCACAATTTTGAGAGAACTTGGGAAACTTAAAAATGGTTGAGTGACATTTCATTATTGACCCTTAGATAATTTAACTATTTTGAATTAACAATAAGGTCCATGGAGGGTCTATGAGACAGAATTGTTTCTATAGCAACTTTTCTTTTTTCATATTTCTTATTAATGATGATCATGTTACAACTTAGAAAGACATTCCCTTTTTAATAGGTTTTTCAGATTTTTACAACTATGGTGAAAACCACTTTGCAGTTCTGAGAGAACTTGGGAAACTTAAAAATGGTTGAGTGACATTTCATTATTGACCCTTAGATAATGTAACTATTTTGAATTAACAATAAGGTCCATGGAGGGTGTATGAGACAAAGATTTGTCTTCCATAGCAACTTTTCTTTTTCATATTTCTTGTTAATGATGATCATGTTAAAGCTTAGAAAGGCATTCCCTTTTTAATAGGTTTTGTATATTTTTACAACTATGTTGAAAACCACCACAAAACACTAAATTTTTGTAAAGAGATAGATTCATGTTTCAAATTAACGTGATTGAATGGGAATTTATTCAAACATTTAGCACTCAGTCTGAGTCACTACTATAAGATTGTTTTGACAATGCTCGAGGTTGGTAGGGTGGAAGAACTGGACTTGAATGGCACACTTGGAGACCCTATACAAAAGCTGAGAAGAACAATAACAATGACCAAAAAGATCAACCCTTTGAAATGTTGCATTTTTTGGTTGACATGGAGGCTTTGTTTGTTGTAATGTTGCTGAAGAGATATTAGTTAAATCACTAGAAACCAAAATCAAAACCCATTAGACAAAACCCATGTTTTGAGTTGCAACTTGTACAATAGATTTAAATTTAGTGTATAATACAAAAAACTTGGGTGGGAAAAATGATAATTGTCCATTCATCAATGTCGATTATCAAAACTAAATACATGTTTGGAATATTCTTGTCCCTAACATCCTGCTTGAAATGTCTTTGGGGTAGTTAGCAAGTTCCCAAAACCCCAATAAAGTCCCCAACAATTTGAGGATGTTTCCTAGAGTTCCCCAAGTCCCTTAAACACCGAAATGATGGTAAATGTTTTTTTGGAGGGATGGGCCCCGTGCAACATAATGTTCACAACATAGGTTTCACCATTACATTACAAAACCTTATAAAATTGACCCAGGAACACTTCTAACTAATGTAGGTCTCATTTGATATGGTTCAACCCATATCATATTTTAGATGGGGTCATTATGACAGTTTTGAAACAAATGTTTTTCTTAAAGGTTTTAACCCTGTACATAAATTATTTGCAAATGTATTCTTAAAAAAAAATAGAAAATATACAATGACGAGAACATAAAATATACACAAATTTTCTTCTAAAACCCAAAACTGGAAAAACTAGATTGATTTTTCATTATATTCTTTTCAATGTTACAATACATTATATACATGCCTAAGCATTCATAAACCCAAATCCATTAACCTTGGATTATAACATAATTGTAGTTCCATTGATTGGATCTATAAAATACCACGGGAAAACCTATCATGTGCAAAAACCATGTGTAAAACCATGGGTGGATCTGCCAACCATCCTTGCGCTTGGCTATTTTTTATTTTTAAAATTCAAAGCGCTCTTTCGAACCTAGTTCACCCCAGTAGGGGGCCTGGTGCCCCCCTTGTGACCTCTTCCCCTCCCCTTGCGCAATGTTACAATGACTGCAATTACTCATGCAAATAATATAACACATACGCAACATTCTCCCACTTCTTGTTTTCTTTGCACACAGGGGGTCGCAGGAGTACACAATCATCATTCCAGGGATGCAACGCCCATTGCTTTTCTACACCAAGAAAACTTCTTAGTGTTCATAGACTTTGTCAATACATATACAACTTTCTTCAAAGTGTCCACATTTAACAACACTTTTTTGTCTTCAACCATATCCTTCACAAAGTGATACTGAACATTAATATGCTCTATCTTCAAATGATAAGCAGAGTTCTTCGCTAAGCAACTTGCACTTTGGTTGTCATAATCTATCCTTATATCTCGTTGTACCAACCCTATCCCTAAACACAATCTCTACAACCAAACTGCTTCCTTGTTTGTGAGTGGCTGCCATGTATTCAACCTTTGTAGTTGAAAGTGCCACTATAGACAGTCTCTTGCTCATCCAACTAGCCGCTACTCTAAATAGGTTAAACACATACCCACTTGAAGATATTCTCTGATTCAAATATCCAACATACTCTGTATCAACAAAGCCATGTATGCCCAACACACTATCCAATTTTGGTTTTCCTTGGTAGCACAAACCATAATCACTAGTGTCACATAGATACCAAAAAACCTGCTTTACTGCTATCTAATGCTCTATAGGTTTTAAACCCGTACAGAAATTACCTGCATACGAATTCTAAAACGCAGAAAATAAATAATGCGAGAGCATAACACATAAAACACATATACAGATATTTTCCTTTGGATCCCAAAATCGTGACTACCAGCTTGATTTTTCATTATGTTCCTTTCAATGTTATTATACATGCCGAAGCATCCAATACCATGACCGAAAACCATCGTGCCCAAAACCATGTTCGAAAACCATGCACAAAACCATAGGTAGGTTCGCCCACCTAATATAAGGTCCAATTTTTTATTTTTTATTTTTATTTATTTATTGGGGCGTTGTCCCGGACCTCGTAGAGGGTGGCTATCCACCCTCGTCAAACCCCCTAGAGGCTAGTTGTGGAAAGAATATAACACAACCCAACATGCTCCTTCCCTAATTTGGACATAAACTTGCTCAATACTCCCACTACATGTGCAATATTTGGTCTGGTTAGACCATTGCATACATAAAACTACCAACTGCACTCGCATATGGAACTTGAGACATGTCATCTTCCTCTTCTTGTGTCTTGGGACACTGTTTTGCAGATAACTTTACACTTACAGGATTATAAACTTTCACTGGTTTGCTATCTTGCATATTAAACTTTTGCAAATTGTTTCTACATACTTCCTTTGGTTTAACTAGAGCTTCTTCTTTGTCTGATCTCATTTAATTTCCATGCCCAAAATAAAGTTTGTTGCACCAAGATCCTTCATACCAAATTTAATTGGGTCTTCACATCTTGGATAATTTCTCTGTCGTTTCCAATCAACAACATATTATCCACATACAAAACAAAATAAATAGCACAATCACCAATCAATTTAAAGTACATAGAATGATCCGCTCTGCTCTTTGTGAAGCCAAGTCCTTGAATATATGTATTGAATTTTTAATACCACATTCTTAGTGACTATTTAACCCATATAGAGACTTCTTTAACTTGCATACTCGTTTTTTCTTACCCTTCACTGCAAAGCATTTTGACTACTTCATGTATATCTCTTCTTCCAGATCCGCATGTAGGAATGTTGTCTACACATCCATCTGTTCTACCTCAAAATCAAAATAAACAACAACAAATACAAGTAATATAATAGAAGCTAACTTGGCAGCAGGGGAAAAATATCACCAAAATCAATCCCTGACACCTAGGAATAACCTTTCGCTATTAACCAGACTTTGTATTTCTCCACTTTTCTTTCTGCATTCATCTTCTTCTTAAATACCCATTTGTTTCTAATTGGTTTTCTTCCAACTGGCAACTCTACCAAATTCTAAGCAGCACTTTTGTCTAAAGCTGCGATTTCTTCAACAATGAGCTTCTTTCAGAGTTTTCCATCCTCTGAATCCATTGCCTCCTTGACAGTTTTAGGATCATCATCAATAATAAGATAAATCAAAATTTGAACATAAATAAGATGGACTATACCTCTTTCACTGCGTTCTTTCCCGAATTGATCTCTTCAAAACAGAGTGTGTGGTTCTTCTTCTTCTGATTCTTGTTCTTTTGAGGACTTTGATTCTTCCAAGAGAGGACAACCCACCAATAAGTTGTTTGTTGGGCGATTTACCCAAAAGTGGGGGTTTGGACCTAAAGTGTGGATTCAGGACCAAAAGGAAAAATAATTATTTATTCTAAGGGTCAAAGAGGCTAAAACCCTATATCTAGAAATTTTCCTAAGTGACCCAAGGAAAAGTATATAAGGTGTCTAAGGTGAGGTTCATAAGATACATTGTGTGCAAGAGAGATGTATCCATCTTGTGATGTGTGCCATAGGAGGGCTGAGTTTTGTTCATGAGGCCACAAACCTTAATGAAGGTGGAAAGCTAATGCGAGCAACCAAAGCTTGCTAAGGCAAGGTCGTGAAACTTAAAGACCTAACCATGTTTTGTTTTGAGTATTGGAGAAGGGATGAATCTCTAGTTTTCTTATTGCAAGTAAAATGTAAGGCTTCTAAGGTAGTTGGAAAGGGGTTGAGACTCCTCAAGACTATAAGCAGAAGGGAGAGATGAGTCGCAAGCTAGTTATGTTGGCCACAATCTTGTAGAGGGCAAATTTTGGAGGGGCGAGGCCTTGAGATGAAGGTCTAGGCACAAATTAGTAGCTTGGTGTGGGTTAGAGAAGGTTGCAAGGTGGTTAAGGCCTAGTATGGCCTAAAACTGCTAAGACAAATGTCCCGAGCTTCAGATTTGGAAGGTCAAGGGTTAGATTTGGTAAACCAAGAATTAGATCTGAGGTTCCAAGGGTTAGATCAAGAATATTGAAGGACAAATCTAGGGCGCTTAAGGTCTAAACAAAGTGATGTAGCAGATTGGACATGAAAACAGGGTAATGATGGTCTAGATGAAGGGTTTCATGGGTTTGGTAGACTTGGACAGAAATCCAAGAGGGATTGGTTGTGCATCTTATCACTAAAATCAAGATCTAGACAAGAAGCTCGAGATCTAAGAGTTATGAACAACATGCATTTAAGGGCTAATGTACAATCATGATGGTGGACCTAATCACTATGAGGAAATTGATTGTTAAAGAATTGATATACTGTGAATTAGAGGACTAATTCACTGTAATTTTTTAATCTTATTTGGAGTTGATTGTACAATGGTTTGGTGGGAAATATCACTGTGAGAAGTAGATTCACAAGGGATGGGTATACAATGTATTTTGTAGCAGCAAATACACTTGTGAGCAGTTGACCTAAGGAGGCAAAATGATATGCAAGGTTCAAGGAAAAAAAGTGCAGAAAGCGCTGACCTAGATGGGCTACTTCAACAAGTAAGCTATGTGTTTGTTCTTGTTTATTTTTCTTTGGGCAAATTGCAGATCTAATGTTGTGGACTGCAAGCCCTAGTGTTGTATACTATGTATACTAGTTGTACTGGTGATCGATGACCATGATCCTTGGTATGAGAGCCCCATGATTCTTTTATTGATTGACTAATAAAATGATCAAGCTTTGGGATTAAATCTCTGTGTACTAAATTGATTTCACTGCTAAAGATTTATGCTTATAAAGTGCTAGTAGATTGAGGGTTCCTAGTGTGTTTGTGTGTGTGATTAGCCTTAGAACAGATCTAGGGCCTAAGGAAAATCAACATGGTATCAAAGCTATTTTGTTGAGCATGTAGATCAGAGTGTGCAGGAAGCAAAGTGAGCCAGTGTAGGTTGTGTAGACTCAAAGGGAGTCTAGATTCAAAGAGTTCCTACCCTATGGAAGTCTGAATGTTCAGGTTCTAACGAGATAGAGGAGTTTTCAGCCCATGCAAGGACAATCATGGACCATGTGAGAATATTCATGTGGTGTAAAGAAAATTGTAGATCTTGCGAGGACAAGCATGGATAATGTTGGAAAAGCATATTGCATGTAAGGAAATTTATACACCATGCAAGACAAAGCTATGCCTAGTAGAAAGAAGTCGTGACACATACACAGATGGATATGGCTACTCAAGGAAAATCATGACTCATGCGAGGACGGTCATGGGCATGCAAGTAAAGTCACGGAGTTAGAAGTGTGAAGGAAATTTCTTCCTCACTAAGAAGGAGTGTTAGATTTTGGGTAGCTCGAAAAGTATTTCGAAGAGAGGACAACCCACCAATAAGTTGTTTGTTGGGCGATTTACCCAAAAGTGGGGTTTTTTTTCCCATTAGAGAAATTTTGAGGTAAAATAGGCCTTAAAACAAAAATGTACAACAAAAATCAATTTTATAAGAACCAATAGGATTCAATATGATGATGTCAACCATGGGGGATGATTCATCATTTTTGGAGTAAAAAAGTAAAAAGGTAAAAAATAATTTAAAGAAAACTATTTTTTTTCAACTTATTTCCCTTTGATTTTATTCAAATTTCAAGCGAGAGCACTCATTGGATGCAAAATTTAATTTTCAATCCAAGGAGTACCCATGTTGCATATTTTCGATGGACCCTACTAGACAAAAAATGTGGAATACATGAAAAAACGTGATTGCAATTCCGCATCAAACGAGTGCCCCTGCTCAAAATTTGAAAATACGAGTTGAAAAAATAGTTTTTCCTTTTTTTCCTTCCAAAAATTGACAAGGTAATCTAATCTTATTTTATTATCTTCACTATTATTTTATGATATTCCTTAGGAGGCCCATTTTAGATCTCAAAATTGCTCTAATGAAAGTGTGGGTTTATGACCAAAAGGAAAAATATTTATTTATTTCAAGGGTCAAAGTGACTAATACCCTAGATCTAGTATTGGGGGAATTTTGAGGTCTAAAATGGGTCTCCTAAGAAAAATAATAAAACAATAGTTAAAATAATAAAATAAGAGTTATGGATTTTTAAAGAAAAAGAAAGAAAACTATTATTATTATTATTATTATTTTTTATCTCCTTGAATGTTTACTCAACTGTATCCATTGAATGTGGAATTCAATTTCACATCCAACGAGTACTCGCTTTGCATACGAGTAGACCCACATCGAAAAAATTGTACATAAAAAAAATGTGTTGAACACACTTTTTTTCATGTATTTTCAATTTTTTTCAATGTGGGTCTACTCAGAAGTATGACGAGTGTGGACTTGTTGGATGTGGAATTTAATTCCGCATCCAATAGGTGGCTGCACTTGACATTTGAGTAAACCTACAAGGTGATAAAACAAAAATAAAATTAAAAAATGTAGTTTTCTTGTTTTGCCTCCAAAATATTCTCCCCTGGAGATGACATCATCATCTTGAATCCTATTGGTTCTTTTAAATTTAATTTTGTTAGTACATTTTTTGTTTTGAGACCCATTTTTGACCTCATAATTCCTTTAATTAAGGTTTCCTAAGCGACCCAAGGAAACTTAGGGTGAGGTTCATAAAACATAGTGTGCAAGAGAGATATAGCCCTCATGCTAAGTGTGCCATAGGAGGGATGAATTCTGTTCATGAGGCCACATACCCTAATGAAGGTGGAAAGCTAATGCGAGCATCCCAAGTTTTCTAAGGTAAGGTTGTGGAACTTCAAGTCTTGTTCTGAGTATTGGAGAAGGGTCGAAGACCTAGTTTTCTTGTTGTAGGTAGAGTGTAAGGCTTTTAAGGCAGTTGGAAAGGAGTTGAGACTCCTCAAGACTATAGACAGAAGGGAGAGATGAGTCACAAGCTAGTTAGTTTGGATGTAATAATGTAGAGGGCATATTTTGGAGGGTTGAGACACATATTAGTATCCTGGTGCGGGTGAGAGAAAGCCGCAAGGTGGTTAAGGCTTAGTATGGCTTGACGCTGCTAAGACAAATGTGTTGAGCTTCAATCTGGAAGGTTGAGGGTTAAATATGGTAAACAAAGGATCAAATATGAGGTTCCAAGGGTTAGATCAAGGTTGCTGAAGGACAAATCTAGAGCGCTTAAGGTCTGAATAGAGTGATGTAGTAGATCAAACATGGAAATAGGGCAGTGATGGTCTAGATGAAGGGTTCCATGGGTTTGGTAGGCTTGGACAAAAATCTAAGAGGATTGACCGTGTATCTTATCACAGAAATCAAGATCTAGACAAGAAGTTTGAGATCTAGGAGTTATGCATACCATGCATTTAAGGGCTAATGTACAATCATGATGGTGGACCTAATCACTGTGAGAAAGTTTGTTGTTAAAGGACTAATATACAGTGAATTAGAGGACTAATTCACCGCGAGTTGTTAATATTATATGGAGTTGATTGTACAATGATTTGGTGGGAAAGATCATTGTGAGAAGCAGATCCACTAGGGATGATTATACAATGTATTTTGGATCAGTAAATACACTTGTGGATAGCTAATCTAAGGAGGCAAAAGGATTTACCAGGTGTCAAGGATGACAAGTGCAGAAAGGGCTAATCTAGATGGGCTACTTCAACAAGCTATGCGTTTGTAGAGTTGAGGCTTCTGTGATCCATATCAAGTTTACAAAAGGTTTTTCGGCAAAGATCACATGAAATATCATTTGTCGACGTGTTTCGAACCAACCAGTGTGGTTCATCGTCAGGACAAGTTGAAGAAATAGATCTAGCTTAGCATGTTAAATAGACTGAGCAGAGCCTCCAACGGCTAACTTGACCAACGGCTAATTTTGACTATTGGACCGGGATCAAAACTTTTTAATAATATAAGGGAGATAAGTTATACAGGTGACCAATCCCTTAATAAATACAAATATATAAATAAAAAATAATTTAAATTAGTGATAATAGTTAGTTAAAAGGTATTAATAAATAATTAAAAATTATAGGTTAATTAGTATTTAAAAGGAAATTAGTTATAAAGGACCTCTCCTATATGAATAAATTATATGTGTATACAATTTAGTTAAAAAATAAATAAATAAATAAAATAAATGTAAAAAAGTAAATAAATAAGAAAGAGATGGATAAAAATAAAAATAAATAAATAAGTAAATAAATAAAATAAAAATAAAAATAAATAAATAAAATAAATGAATAATGCGTTTGTTCTTGTCTATTTCTCTTTGGGTAGATTGCAAATCTGATGTTGTAGACTGAAAGCCCTAGTGTTGTATAATATGTATACTAGTTGTATTGTGATTCTTTTATTGATTGACAAATAAAATAATCACGATTTTGGCTCAAATATCTGTGTACTAAATTGATTTCATTGCTGAAAATTTCCGACGTGCAAAGCGCTAGTAGGTTGAGGGTTCCTAGCATGTTTGTGTGCATGATTAGCCTAAAACCAAATCTAGGGACTACGAAAAACAACACGATTCAGATCAAAATCTATTTTCTCTGGTTCCTTTTCCCTTCGTAGGATTTCCTATTTCATGTCATACTTCACTTCTCTAAATACCAGATCTCAATTGTACACAACCTTCTTTGTTTTTGGGCTCTAAAGCTTGTAACCTTTTAAACCATATTTATACCCAATAAAGATGCAACTTTAATATTTACTATTCAACTTGGTTCTTTTCTTCTTTGGAACATGTACATATGCAACACAACCAAATACCTTGAGATGCGTGAGAAGAGGGTTTCTTACCAGTCCATACCTCACGTAGAGTCTTATTCTAATGTTGATGAAGAAAATATGTCAAACAAGTAACATGCAATATCCACTGCCTTTGCCCAAAATTCCTTCGCTAATCTAACACCACTCATTAGAGAAATTTTGAGGTAAAAAATGAATCTCTAAACAAAAATGTACAACCAAAATCAAATTTATAAGAACCAATAGGATTTAAGATGATGATGTCAACCATGGGCGATGATTCACCATTTTTGGAGTAAAAAAATAAAAATATTAAAAAATAAAAAAATAAAAAAGCTATTTTTTCAACTCATATTTTTGACTTATCTCCCTATGGTTTTACTCAACTTTCAAGTGGGAGATATTAATGGATGAAACATTGAATTCCTCATCCAAGGAGTACCCATGTTGCTTACTTTCGATGGACACCTACACGAAAAATTAGAAATACATGAAAAAATGTGATTGCAATCAGATTTTTCATGTTTTTCAGATTTTTCGTGTAGTAGGGTCCATTAAAAGTATGCAACATGGGTACTACTTGGGTGATGAATTAAATTCCACATCAAATGAATGCTCCCACTCAAAATTTGAGTAAAATTGTAGGGAGACAAGTTGAAAAAACAACTTTTTCTTTTTTCCCTTTAAAATTTGATGATGTAATATAATCTTATTTTGTTATTTCCACTATTACTTTATAATATTCCTTAGGAGGCCCATTTTAGACCTCAACATTTATCTAATGGAGCATACTTCTTTCCTTTTTCATCAATGCCCTGTTATTTTTTTTGCAAGTCCATTTTGCTAAGGCATGTATGGAGTAGTATTCTGCTGTGCTATACCACACTTCTTATAGACTCTTTGAATTCCTTCTTGAAGAACTCTCCACCATCATCTATCCTCAACACAATTTTCTTCTTTGTCTGATCTTCCACTAGAGCATTAAATTCTTGAAATTTGTCAAAGACTTCAAATTTCTTCTCGAGGAAATATATCCATGTGCTCCTCAAGAAGTCATCTATAAATGAGACATAATACACGTATTTACCCAGTGATGGAACCGACAAAAGTCCAAACACATCACTGTGCATAAGCTCTAATATTTCTTTTGCACTCTTAGCACTAGAAAGAAAAATCACTCGATTCTACTTCCCACATACACAATGTTCACAAAAAAAAAAATCCAGAAAGAAACTAGACATATCTTCTATGATACCATTACCATGTAGTATATGAAGGTCCTTCTCTCCAATATGTCCCAATCTTTGATGCCACAACAAAGTATTTTCATCAAGGACTAAAATATTATCTACTCCACTTTTAGGAACATCAGAACTATTGCACCCATCAATAAAAATATTTCCCAACAACTTGTATAGAGTTTCGATCCAAAGTCCCCTCATCAATACTAGTGCTCCTCGAACCATTTTGTAGGTATATTTCTCGAACACTGTCTTTACACTTGCATTATTTTTATTGCATACATAAATTAGATTTTTGGCCAATCTTGGAATGTGCAGAATGTTGAGAAATGTAACTAGTTTTGGTCTTCATAATTGTTGTACTCATTTAAATATGTATCCTATGTAACAAACAAGAAAAGAAGAAATACAATTATTATTATTAAAGCATGGGTTTAATGCTCATTATTTATGCTCTTCCAGGTAAAAGCATGTTCTTCGTGTTTCTAGGGTTTGTTAGGTCTTAGGATTTATTGTCATGAGTCAAAAGAGTCAACATCATGTTTTTAAGACCCTTCTGGGAAATTTGTAATTGTAAAAAGAATTATTTTTGAGTATAGAAATTCCTAGAATCTCCAAGAGTATAATTCATCCCTGGGATCCTCAAGTCAGCCTAAAGGAGGGAATTCATCCCTTTGAGAAGGATATAAAAGGAATCAGTTCAACCTGATTTGGAATTACTCACTCAAAAGTTTGATCTATTAAGGAAAGAGTTCGATCTATAGGAAGGAAGCACAGAAAAGGAGAGAGAAGTTCTAGAAGAAGCTCAGAGGTTGAAATATATTGTCTTTGGGTGAAATCTCTCTCACATGTGTGAAAAAGATAGGGTCTCTGCAACTAGAAAGAGTCGAAATTGCAGGTCTGAATTGTTGGGGAGCGAAGTTGTTGTTGGGGAACAAAATTGCAGGAACAAGTTTCTGGATAAAGAGAAATCCTTCTCTTGACCTTGTTGACCTTAGGGAGAAATGTTTTGCTCCAGGAAGGTCTCAAAAGAAAGATATATTAGGGTTTCTACAACAGTTGTTGGGACGTCCCGGATGCGGGTGTGTAGTAATGAGCTCTGTACGAAGGTGGCTTGGTGGGTTGGCGCGTGGCTTATTACCACCGCCATCTGGCCTCGCGTGTTGCCAGCCTTTATGTTCTCTGCAAATACCTTCAATGTTGTGTTAAGGCAGCGCGTCCTTCCATACCAGCCTTCTTGTTCTTCTGTTATGGCGCCCCTTCAATTCCTCAATGCTCCTCCCCTGCGAGTGTATTGCTCCCTCGTTGCTGCAGAGCCCTGCTCTTAGACCAGACCAGGGAATCGTTGTGCTCAGGATTGCGGTGTTGATTCACAGCCGGGATTTCATGTTTTACAAAGTCCTTCCTGTAATTTTAAGTGTCGCTCGTCCTCTGTCATTCTCAGTGCTCCTCTGCGTGCTGAAGCCAAGCCCCTTTCAATCTCCCCCTGCCTTCACAGTTTTGTTGCCTGTTCAGCTCCTCCTGCTCTTTTCATCATGCCTAAATTGCGCCAAAGAATGGGTTGCAAGAGGGGAAGCTCTCGCAGGCGTGTTATCTGCTAGCCCTCCTCCTCTACCTTGGACTCCTCGTCTTACTCCTCAGGCTTTTGCTCTGATCGCTATCCCATTACCAGGAGCGGTCGTGGACGAGGTCGAGGGCAGCATAACTTAGCGACGAGCTCTCACAATTCTCACTCTCACACTGCTCGTTTTCAATTCCCCTGTACTCTCAGTAATCACTCCTTCATAGCTTCAGTCACCATTGAGCTTCGCGAGGGTTCTGCTAGTTTGGTGGCCGCAACTCCAGGTGTGACTATGGAGACGAGGGCGGAAGATTCACCTGGCACTTCTCAGTTTTACAACAAGCAGAACAAGGATCTTGGTGGTACTGCTACCCAGGAAATGCAAACTCAAGCTGGTCCGAGTGTCCCTACTGGTGGCGGTTCTTCAGGCAAAGAGGGCCATCCCTCTGAGGATGATGACCCCTACAATTATGGGTGTCATATTGTTGAAGAGTTGCCTTCCACCACTCATGAAGCTTAAACAGGTCTGCGTTCTTTGGTTTTTGGTTCCCTGTTGCTCAAAGTTACGGTTATAGTTGCTTAATGGATCAGATTACAGTTTTGAACTGGGCAGCGCTTCCCTGTTTATATGTATGAGCCCAGAAAATCCGTTTTGGTCCTTGAATTACCTCTGGTCAGTCTACAGTTTTGACAATGGTATATCCTATTTCTGTGCACTAGTCATGGTCCTAGTTCTAGAAGCTCTTCTGGTCAGTCAACAACAAGTCTTTTTGGTCAGTGTTTAGCTATGTAATGTGAATATGTCGCCTCTCTAGGCTAGACTTCTCGAGGTCGCTGCCTCTATGTAATTTTTTGTTTGTATCAATATAGGAGTAGACAAATTTAGAAAAAGAAAAAACAGTTGTTGGGATGAAGTTGCTGGAGGACAAAGTTGTTGGGTCAAGTAGCTCGATAGTCGTTGGAAGCATGAAGTTGCAAGGAACAAGAAGAAAGGGGTTGAGGAAGGTCCGACTTGGTACTAAGAGAAGAACTTGGTCTAGGGATTGGGTCTTTGTGTCTCAATTAAAGAAAATTTTAAGAAGAGAAGAGTTTCCAGGTTTTCCCCTTGGAGGGGTTTCGCCCTAGTTGAGATCCTATATATGTGTCCTCTTTTGTTGTCACTATTTCTTGATATTTTTTGATGAAAAGATTTAACTACCGAACATAAACAAGATAACTAAGTTTCACAATAAAGTATCAAGGTTGAAGAAAACAAGGTATAACTATTGCCATTTTACATTTTCTAGCATGGTATTAGAGCTAAGGTGCGTAAGGAAGCCAACTGAAAGGACACAAGAAATAATTATTGATCAAGGGATAGGAAGCTCCTAAGGCCTAAAAGAAGAAGATTGTCTCTTGAAGGGATTTGGCTAAAGGCTCATTGGTAGAATACCTTTCCAATCTATGGTTTCGACATTGAATAAGATCAAGACTACATCAATCTCGCAAGAAGGGTGTGGATCTCGTAAGAAGAAGTCTACTTAGAAGGCATCAGTCTTGGAAGCTATTCTAGGAAACATCATTCAAAGAAATCTCCTCAAGGATATTGATGACATAGAGAAGGTTGGAGATATCATCATCAAGGAAAATCGTGGTATTCAAGTAAGTATCACACTATCTCATAATGGTTGAATCTTCAAGTCATGTAAGTTTTTTCTGCAAGGAGAGCAACAAGCTCATTGGGGCATAAAACTATCTAGCATGGAAGAAGAGGATTGACTTGATACTCACAGAGCAAGATGTAATGGGATATGTTACTAGAGAAGTTACTGAACTTGAGAAAGAGAAGACACAAGAAGTAGAAAAGTACAAGAAAGGGGAAGTAAGAGCTCAAATGATCATAGTGTAATCAATCAAGGATTCTCTTATTCCATTTGTGGCAAACTTGAATACTTCCAAGGCCATGTACGACAAGCTAGTGAATTTGTACTTGTAAGTACAACAGGTAAAAACATGTCATTACAAAACAAACTATATAGAATGAAGAAATCGAAGGCTGAGGATATGGCATCCTTTCTCATGAGAGTCTCTCAGCTAAAATACCATTCACAAGGACCTGGGGAACCCGTCACTGATTCTGAGGTGACCGTATGTGTTTGAAATGCATTTCCACTAGAATGGAGTAAAATTGCAACACATGTATACTCTAAGAAGGATTCAACTAATTTTGATGAGATGTGGGAACAATTCATACTTGAGGAATCAAGGATCAAGGTCAAATATGACATTGGATCAGATGAGTAGAGTCAAGCCTTTTTAGCCCGAGTCAAGAAGATGAAGGGAAGTTTGGAATGTCCAAGAAGAAAGATATGTCCAAGTGCAATGTTTTGGATGTAATGAGTTTGGACACTTTAAGAGGGACTATCCAAACTAGCAGAACAATAAAATAAAGGATAGGAGTGAAGCTCATATCGTTGAAGTAGTGGGAGAACCTGAGAACAAGGAAAAGAAGGAAGAGGTGAAAGATATTTTCCACTAAAAGGTTCACCATCTTCTAGGTTGTTTATAGATGTTTATCTTTTAAATGATGTGTTTTATGAGCATCAGAGGATATAAGCATATGATAGTAGCATGTTTACGAATTTATATATGTTTCTTAGTAGAGATCATCTAGGATAGAATGTTAGACCATTTTGCATATTAATCATCCATATATTATCTAACTTTAGGTTAGAGGTTGTCATCTTGCTAAAGTGGATCGCCAAGATCCGAGAATGACCATCATTTGAATTTCCTTGGGAAAAGCATCATGACAACAACAATATGTATTCTATTTAATGTGGAATCATGCTGGTAAAAGGGATGAAGGATTGCAATGGGTCAGGATACAAACCCTTTGTGAATTATGTGAATAGCTAGATAATTGAATAAAATCATAGGAATGCATGTTGGATATAATTTTTTTTGGATAAGGTTCCTATGAATAAAATATTGTGGAGAAAAAGTTGAATGTATGATGCTTGAAAGAAATAAGATTTGACTTAAGAATGTATAGAAGATTAAGAATTTTTTTAGAATATGTATTTGATATTGATTAACATCTAGTATAATCTCTACAAGAAAAATTTGTAACTTGGTAATCAAGTTCAATCCTTGGGCACTCTAATGCAAGAAGGAAAAGTTCAAGTGGAGATGGTCGATGAGGATGTTGATGGTATGAGAAGTTCGCCATGGTAAAGTAAGTCTATTTCATTTATGGTTTGGTTATCTGGCTAACATATTATTTTTGGATATTGGGAAAATGGTGTTGCAGGAATACATAATGACAGTTGGGGCAAGGTCAATTGTATGAATGAGGAAGCTCAATATCTAGTACCTGGAAACTATGAAGTCAAGATGAGTCCATCTTGGGATTGAAAGGGTATCTGTACAAGCAGTGAACCTGAAGGTCAAAGAAGATCACTTTCATAGGGAAGCCACTATCAAATTCAAGATTGGGAAGGCTCAATGCAATGCCTTCATGTTGAAGATGAAAGTGATGAACAAGAAATATGACTTGGATCTTGTCATAAGAGCTAAGAGTGGAGATGGTTCCATGATACCTTGAAAATAAGCAGGCTCAATGCAAGAGACGAAAAAGAAGGAACTATATAGCTATGGATAACTAGTAGTTGATACTCTGATAAAGACAAGTTGTGAAGGCTTGTGATGCTTAAAGGAAGGAATCTTCTCTAGTTTTAAGAGGGAGAGAAAGGAGTCTCCTGGAATAGGAGCAAGGATCTATTCTAAAGATTAAAGGATAATAAGGATGTACTATTTGGTTTGAGAGGGAGTGATATTTGACATCACATGCACATTCTTCTATTAAGATGATGAAGAGAGAATGTCGAAGGATTGGATAAGCATTTGTGGTTTCCTTGAGGATATAACAACCAATAAAAGAAAGGGACCAACACTCTTTGAGGATGGGACATGAATCCAAGAGAAGAGTGGTCAAAGAGGACCGCTATTCTTTGAGGACTTAGGTATGGAGATCCAAGATAAGAATAGTCCTAAAAGGAAATACCTTGTGGACATTCGGATGGGGTATGTAGCTTAGAGAGGTAGTGCAATATCACACATAAATCCTCCCAAAATAATGCTCTTAATTAAAGAAGAGATTGTCCAGTTAGGCCTCAGGGACAGTGCTGGTCATGATGATGATACTTACATTATGGCTTATCAATCCAAATCTTCTTAAGTACTCTTCAGTTTGAGATAAGATGTTGAACTCACTATACAATTATGAATACCTCCCTAGTTGAGAGGGAGTGTTGAGAAATGTAACTAGTTTCAATCTTCATAATTGTTGTAGTCATTTAAATATTTATCCTATGTAACAAACAATAAAATACGAGAAAATTATTATTATTAAAGCATGGGTTTCATGCTCATTATTAATGGTATTCTAGGCAAAAGCATGTTCTTCATGCTTCTAGGGTTTGTAGGTCATAGGATTTATTTTCATGAGTCAAAGGAGTCAACATCATGTTTATAAGACCCTTCCGGGAAATTTGTAATTGCAAAAGGAATTATTTTTGAGTCTAGAAAGTCCTGGAATCTCCAAGAGTATAAGTTGGCCCTAGGATCCTTAAGTTAGCCTAAAGGAGGGAATTTGTCCCCTTGAGAAGGCTATAAAAGGAAGCAATTTGAACTCATTTGGAATCACTCACTCAAAAGTTTGATCTATCAAGGAAATAGTTTGATCTATAGCTGGGAAGCTAAGAAAAGGAGAGAAAAGTTTTAGAAAAAGTTGGGAGGCCAAAATATCTTGTCGTTGGGCTGTATCTCTCTCACATGTGCGAAAAATATAGAGTTTCTACAGCCAGAAAGAGGCCAAAGCTGGAGGTTTGAATTGCTGGGGAGCGAAGTTATTTTTGGAGAATAGAATTGTAGGAACAAGTTGTTGGATAGAGCGAAATCCTTCTCTTAACCTTGTTGACCTTGGGGAGAGCTGTTTTTCTCCAGGAAGATCTCAAAAGGAAGATAGATTAGGGTTTTTATAATAGTTGCTAGAATGAAGTTGCTAGGTAGTTGCTGGCAGGATGAAGTTGCAAGGAACAAGAAGAAATGAGCCGAGGAAGGTTCGGCTTGGTACAAGGAGAAGGAATTGGTCTAGGGATTGGGTCTTTGTGTCTCAATTGAAGAAAATTCTAAGAAGAGAAGGGTTTTCGGGTTTCCCCTTGGAGGGGTTTTTCCATAGATGAGAGCCTATATATGTGTCTTCTTTTGTTGTCTCTATTTCTTGATATTGTTTGATGAAAATATCTAACTAAAGAACATAAAGAAGATAACTAAGTGTCACAAGCAAGTATCAAGGTTGAAGAAAATAAGTTATAACTGTTGCCACTTTACATTTTCTAACACATAACACTAGGAAGTGTTCTAAACCTTCAACCTATCAACTTTAACTTGAATTTTTCTTGTCCTATGGTTATGGTCTTCCTATCATCACTTATAAAGATGTCATCACCATTGTATTTATCGTATTCTCAAAACCACTCCCTATGGGGAGTCATATGAAAGGATGCACCTGACTTAATCAACCATGCCTCATGATCTACGAATGTACTCAAAGAAGCCAAGTCCACATCCCCACCTTCATCTAAGGTGGCTTTTTCCTTTGCAAGAGCATCATCATCAAATACCTTTTCTTTCTCAAGAGTTGTAGATCTACAATATTTCTTGTAGTTCCCTTCTTTTCCGCATTTCTAGCATACCTTTATAGATTTTCCTGACGATTTAGATATCCCTCTAGATTTAGATCTCCCACTTGAGGACTTATTTCTATTTTTGTTCCAGGACTGTCCTCTTATAGACAATGCATCTTTGTTCTAGATTTCCATGTTCTTTTTGTCTCATCTCCTTCAACAACAAGGATGAGACTATTTCATCAAATCCCAAGGTAGTTATATTGCTACCTATGGAACAAACCAGACTATCCCATGAGTTTGGTAGTGAACACAACAAACTGATGCACTTATCTTCATCCAAAATTTTATTATCAACATATCATAATTTACTTAGCACAATATTGAAGCCGTTTAGATGCTCTGTCACCATGTCTCTATCCCTCATCCTCAGGTTATACAACTTCTACAAGAACATTCTATTTACCAGGGACTTAAACTGATACAAAGTACCTAATTTGTTCCACAAAGATTTCATTGTGGATTCTCCTAAAAAATTCAGTAATACTAACTCTGAGACACACCCGTATTGTGCTCTTTGCCTTCCAATCCAACTTGGTCCAGTGCTCTGTTGACATTGCTGTTGGTTTAGTACTGGATCCATCGTGTTCCACTGATCCTTATCCACCAACATATCCTCCATCTTGAGCTTCCACAACTCAAATCTCTCACTGTTGAATTTCTTGATCTATATCTTTCTATTGTTCACCATTTCCTTTCACAACAAGAATCGATCCCGCTACCACTGTAACAGGGTCTACCCGAGGTCTTAGAAAAAACCCCTCAGCCATAAAGGCGTCCCCTTGAAGCCAAAACTGCTCTAATACCAAATGAAGGTTTTAACCTTGTACATAAATTACCTGCAAACAAATTCTTAAAAAAGACACAAAATATACAATGACGAGAACACAAAATATACACAGAGATTTTTCTCCTAGAATCCAAAAAAAAGAAAGCTAACTTGATTTTTCATTATATTCCTTTCAATGTTACAATACATTATAATGATAATAATGATAATGATAGTGGTTAACGTCCACTGAGACCAAATTGGTCTATCAGACCTATAATTTTCTTAGTTTTTAATTGTCTGGCTCCTCGTCTTTCTTGGAGAGATTGGTGTTGTAGCTTTCTTTTTTTTCTCTACAGTCTTCGAGCTTCCTTTATCTTGCATCTCATTCATCTCTTCTGGTTCTTGGGACATTGGTGTCTTAGCTTCGTGATCTATTGTGTTTGTCTTTTTGAAGATAGTCGGAGAAGAAGTTTGGTCTAGGAGATTTGCTTTGCTGTTAAATGAAGATTTATTTTGTGTGGTATTCGAATCCTCATATATGTTGATGCTTGAGGGGTTGTCGAGTTCACTTTTTTGTTGTTGGGCGAGGCTTTCTCCCGGCTTGTCTTGAGAGTTGTTTCTTTCTTGCCCGATTTCTTGTGATTCAAAGTTTTCTCTAGAGTGTTCTTCTTTGATGACAATGTAGTGTTCTTTTTGTGCTCCTTCCCACCATGTAGATCTGTGGTGGTTTTTTCTAGCAGAATTTTTCTGGGAGGCTTTTGGGAAATTTTTTGCTAGATGGCCTGTCTCAAAGCAAGATCGACATCAGAAGAGGACACTTTCATAATCAAGTTTCTGGTTCCACACATAGTCTTTACTTGTTAGGTTTATTTCAACTGGAAATCCGGTGCTGAATTCCATTTCCACACAGATGCGTGCATAGGTGGTTCTGGCATATTCCTCTGTTTCTGGGCACCTGCAGTAAAATTTCCCAATTGCATTTCCAATGGCTTTTAGCGAGGAGAGATTCTAGAGATGCAAGGGTAGGCTTGTCAATCTCACCCAAACTGGTGTTGAGGTTATGACTACTGTTGAGGGATCGAATGATGGGTTCCATGGCATCATGAATAGGCCTGAGTTTTCCCAAAACCAAGGGCCGAAATCTAGAATACATTGTCTGCTTTGAGGATTTTCAAAATCTACTATAAAGAAACCCCTAGCACAGGGGTAGATATTAATTTCATCAGAAATGACAGGCTTCCATACCTCCGAGATCCAATTGTGGAGAGTTGTCAGCCGCGGCCAAAAACCATCGATCCGATAGATTAGGGCACTTTTTGGAAAACTTCAAAGCCTCATCGAGTGAGGCCTGGACCACCTGGATAATGGGAGCTGGAGCTTCACTGACGATATGGGTAGGATCTTGCCCTCCAGAAGCGGACGAAACTGAGCCAGTAGCTATTTTTGCGAAGCTGGGAGCCATATTTTACTTGCCCGTAGAACCCAGTCGCAGAGAAATAAGGCAAAAGATTAGATCTAGATCTAGTCGCAGAAGATTGAACAAAAGATTAGATCTATAACCCAGCCGCAGAGAAATAAGGCAGAAGATTAGATCTAGATCTAGCCGCAGAAGATTAGATCTAGAACCCAGTAGAAAATTAGATCTAGAACCCAGCCGCAGAGAAATAAGGCCGAACTTTTATTATAGCACCAAGTAAATTGTAACCTCACGATCTGACAAAGCCAGAACTTTTATTATAACACGATTTCAGCAGCACCAGAGGTTCAGAGAACGACATGCATTTCCTAGATAGAAGCACCCATGATTACTCGTTGTGCAGAGATCTGACATTCGAGGATGTCAATACTATTTTTGTATTTGATTGTCTTTTGTTTCCTGATTGTTCAGCAGATTCCTCACAGTATATACATGTCAAAGCATTCATAAACCCCCAATCCATTAACCTTGAGTTAGAACATAACTATAGTTCACTTGACTGAATCTACAAAATGTCATGGACAAAACCACCATACCCAAAACCATGCACAAAACCTTGGGTGGGTATGCCCACCATCATTTTGTTTGCCTAAAAAGGAAAAATTTTCAAGGTGCTACTCATGCAAGTAATATAACACATACCAAACATTTCTTAGATTGCAAGATGGTGCCACTTAGAAACATTTTTTTTGTTTTTACTATGCAAGTTTTGCAATGAAGTAAAGTTTTATAAGTATGGTAAAATGGTGGATTTAGAAAATCAAAATACAAGATATTTAGTTGGTGTAGGATAGCCTACCTCGTTATTGTAAGGGCATCCCCCAAGACTGTCTAGAGGGTAAATGCCATAGTGCCTTATTTGCAGAGGCTACACACCTCAATTTTGACCAACGTGTTGGTATCTGCTGTAAGCATGTACACAAATTCTAGGTGCGGTCTTTTGGATGCACTTCATTACAAACTCAATGCTCTATTTGCTACCATAGTTGCTTAATCCAATCTCCAAGAAAGTAGTCAATTGTAGTTATATTTAGGCTGTTTAGTTTGACCAACTTGAACCACAAGTATAAAAAACATTTGGGGACTATACAAATGAAAACTGTTTAAACAAAATTGCAGGAACAAGTTTATGGATAGAGTGAAATTCTTCTCTTGACCTTGTTGACCTTGGGAGAACTATTTTTCTCCAGAAAGATATCAAAAGGAAGATATATTAGGGTTTCTATAGCAGTTGCTGGGACAAAGTTGCTGGGTCAAGTAGCTAGGCAGTCGCTAGCAGAACAAAGTTGCAAGGAACAAGAAGAAAGGAGCTGAGGAAGGGATGACTTGGTACTAGGAGAAGGACTTGGTCTAGGGATTGGGTCCTTGTGTCTCAATTGAAGTAGACTCTAAGAAGAGAAGAGTTTCTGGGTTTCCCCTTGGAGGGGTTTTGCCTTGGATGAGATCCTATATTTGTGTCCTCTTTTGTTGTTGCTATTTCTTGATATTGTTTGATGAAAAGATCTAACTAAATAACATAAAGAAGATAACTAAGTTTCACAAGCAAGTATCAAGGTTGAAGAAAATAAGTTATAACTGCTGCTACTTAACATTTCTAACACATAACACCAGGAAGTGTTCTAATCCTTTCACCTATCAACTTCAACTTGACTTTTTCTCGTCCTGTGATTATGGTCTTCCTATCATCACCATCATATTTCTCGTATTCGCAAAACCACTCCCTATGGGGAGTCATATGAAAGGATGCACCTGAATCAATCAACCATTCCTCATGATCTATGCATGTACTTGAAGAACTCAAGTCCACATCCCCACCTTCATCTAAGGTGGTTTCTTCCTTTGCAGGAGAATCATCATCAAATCCATTTTCTTTCTCAAGAGTTTTAGATCTATAATATTTCTTGTAGTTTCTTTATTTTCCACATTTCTAGCATACCTTTATAGGTTTTCCTAACGATTTATATCTCCCTCTAGATTTAGATCTCACACTTGAGGACCTATTTCTATTTTTTATTTTATTTTATTTTTTTATTTTTTTATTTTTAATTTTAATTAATTAATTATTATTATTATTATTATTATTATTATTATTTTTTTTTTTTTTTTTTTTCCGAGACCGTCCTCTTATAGACAAGGCATCTCCATTCTAGCTCTCCATGTTTTTTGTCTTATCTCCTCTAACAACAAAGATGAGACTATTTCATTAAATTTCAAGGTAGTTTTATTGCTACCTATGGCAACAACCAGACTATCCCATGACTCACGTAGAGAACACAACAAACTGATGCACTTAT
Organism: Pinus tabuliformis; assembly: GCA_031772625.1. Taxonomy (NCBI): domain Eukaryota; kingdom Viridiplantae; phylum Streptophyta; class Pinopsida; order Pinales; family Pinaceae; genus Pinus; species Pinus tabuliformis. The sequence goes on along the minus strand of CM062805.1, from coordinate 329,752,647 downwards.
CTTTATCTGAAATTTTAATATCAACAGATAATAATTGACTTACCAGAGTATTGAAAGCATTTAGATTCTCTATCACCAAGTCTCTATCCCTCATCCTAAGGTTATACAACTTCTACATGAACATTCTATTTACCAGGGACTTAAACTGATACAAAGTACCTAACTTGTCCCACAAAGCTTTCGTTGTGGCTTCTCCTGAAAAATTCAGTAATACTAACTATGAGACACACCCGTATTGTGCTCTTTGCCTTCCAATCCAACTTGGTCCAGTTCTCTGTCAACATTGCTATTGGTTTAGTAACTGGATCCATCGTGATCCACTGATATTTATCCACCAACATATTCTCCATCTTGAGCTTCCACAACTCAAATCTCTAATTGTTGAACTTATTGATCTCTATCTTTCTATTGTTCACCATTTCCTTTCACCACAAGAATCTATCTCATAGATCTACTACTGTAACAGGGTCTACCATAGGTTTGAGAAAAAACCCTTCAATTGTAAATGCCTCCTCTTGAAGCCAAAACTATTCTAATACCAAATGAAGGTTTAAACCTTGTACATAAATTACCCGCAAACAAATTGTTTAAAAAAAAACAGAATATACAATGATGAGAACATAAAATATGCACAAATATTTTTCTCCTAGAATCCAAAACCAAGAAAGCCAGCTTGATTTTTCATTATATTCCTTTCAATGTTACAATACATTATATACATTTCAAATCATTCATAAACCCCTAATCCATTAACCTTGGATTAGAACATAACTGTAATTCCCTTGACTGGATCTACAAAATGCCATGGGAAAAACCATAATACCCAAAGCCATGCACAAAAACTATGTGCAAAACCATGGTGGTTTGCCCACCATTCTTGGGTCTGCCTAAAAAGGAGAAACTTTAAGGGTGTTACTCATGCAAATAATATAACACATACCCAACATTTTTTAGATTGGAAGATGATGCGACTTAGAAACATTCTTTTTTTTTACTGTGCAATTTTTGCAATGAAGTAAAGTTTTGTAAGTATGGTAAAATGATGGATTTAGAAAACCAAAATACAAGATATTTAGTTGGTGTAGGATAACTTGCCTCGTTATTTCAAGGGAATACCCCAAGGGTATCCCAAGACTGTCTAGAGGGTAAATGCCATAGTGCCTTATTTGCAGAGGCTATGCACCTAAAATTTAGGCTAACGTGTTGGTATCTACTGTAAGCATGTCTACAAATTCTAGGCGTGGTCTCTTGGATGCCCTTCATTACAAACTTGATGCTCTATTTGTTGCTATATCTGCTTAATTCAATCTACAAGAAAGTAGTCAATAGTAATTATAGTTAGGATGTTTAGTTTGACCAACTTGAACTGCAAGTCCAAAAAAATTTTGGGGACTATACATACGAAAACTGTTTTCAAAGTGTACATAGATATTGGCACGATATTTGTCCCCTTCTGGTCTCTTGTCGAGCTCAAACACAATTGAGTCAAGATTAATGAGATATATTTTCCCCGACTTTCAGGGAAGGTGATTACTAAGCTTGCTTTCCATCATAACAATTGATGATTAATTACTTTCCAAGCACGAACCTTTGTGTAGAGACAACTGAATTGGCCTTTTTATGTCAGCTTGTCATGCTAGGATAAGATGAAAATCATTGAGCCGAGAGGATCATTCTACGACCTAGTATGATGTGTAACCCTGTCCACCTGTCATAAAAGTTGAAATTTTACTCGTGTTAGTTAAAATAAATATTTTAAAAATAAAAAAATTAAATAACTATACAAAATATTTAAAGAATGTAGGTTCATAAAAAAATTTACACGTGAAGAAATTGGATCCCTCTCGGTTCATGTTAGACCCATATTTAAGATAAATCTATACTGATATTATCTAAAAATAAATATCCTTGCATTACAACTTTACACAAGATTATTAATACAGTCTCAAGATCTCCTAACAATCGCGCCACGATACAGAGATTCTCATTCATACAAAAATATGAGTATGACCAAGGATGATGATTTTCGCATAAATGCACATGGTTGATGTCAACCATGCCTTTCTCCTTGGTCATTTAAATTACTACCATCAACTCTAATGCAAATGTTAAATAATGCTTGTTTTAATATGAATCTGCGAACAAAGCATTGTACAGAGATATATTTATAAAATATCTCATATGAAATATATTTCTATGTTGGTAATTGGAAGAACATTTAAGATAATTTATCAAATAAAGCTAATGATACTCATAGTGCTATTTAGGTCCCATTAACTCTGTAGACTAGGGACAACTATTCGTTGATGGACTTCTTTGTTAGTGCAAAATTGCATTTGGTTAATTGTAGGTATACACGCTTTTATGTATTTTTGTCTTGAACTCTCTTAATTATGGGAGTAAACTAATTTATTAAAGTACGTTTAAACATGTTTAAATAAGCATATTTGATTAAACACAAGAATGATGTCCATTTCGATTTTACCCTAGTGATACTAATTGTATTTTTTTAAGAGCTTGTATATTTATAATGTTAAATAGAAGGTGTATAAAACTCCCCACAGTTTGAAACACAAGGGTTATCATTAACTCCCCTTTTTTAGAAAACTCTCCTAGGTTTGAAACTCAAGTGGTCATTGAGGTTTCAAACCAACACAAGAATGATGTCCATTTCGATTTTACCCTAGTGATGCTAATTGCATTTTTTTAAGAGCTTGTATATTTATAATGTTAAATAGAAGTTGTATAAAACTCCCCATGGTTTGAAACACAAGGGTTATCATTAACTCCCCGTTTTTAGAAAACTCTCCTAGGTTTGAAACTCAAGTGGTTATTGAGGTTTCAAACCAAAATCATGGGGCTCTTTTGTTCTTATTAAGTTACTTGGTCTCTTAAAAATAGTGTAGTTATTCTATTATGCAACGAAGGCTTTGATTTTGAGGGAAAATTTATAAAATTTGGGTATGTTAGACACCTAATTATCAAGGATTAGCCTCTCGTTCATATATAGGATATTGGATTTTTTGAGCGCTCCTGAGTATGACATGGTATCAAAGCTAAGTGCTCCTCTAGCAAAGCTTGCATCAACCCTCCTCAGGCATATATGGCGTGTTGATAGTTGTGTTGACGATGCACACTCTCCTCGTTCTGAACGACAATTGCACAAATTTTATATTAGCATTATTGTCACCCTATCATCGAGTGCATCCACGAAGAAAGGCATATGACTTGTTATTTGAACGTACATGTTGTGGCCATTACGAGCTCGGGCATTTCAGATCATTTGACCACGATCTCGACGGTGCTTGTGGCATTGCATGTAAGGACACACTTTCTTACGGCTAAGAACTTGTTTCTGTCCCAACGACATCAGGGCCTCAAATTCCGCCAATTCCGACCCGATCACGACCTCCGCCTCTGCAGTTATTCTCGAAGGTATGTTTATGCTGGGTCTGTCATGTTCTGTTCTATATTGTGCCATTATTACTTTCACTTGTAGCCATGCCGATTATACCGTCACCTTTTGCCCATCAGCAGCTAGTCTCTCTCCCAATTCCGAATTAATGCTTGGCTTGTTTGCTAGATGATGCTGCAACTACCGCCAGAGAAAACAAAAAATATGAGGGTCACGACTATAAGATCGAGCTTGACCCACGACAAAGGATCTATCTCAACTGGTTTTTGGCTCTCTCTGCTTTCAAATTGGCTGCTTTGGTTGATCTGGGTTCAAGCTTGAGTTTCAGCCATGGCAAATGATGTAATTGGTGTTTCTGTGGTTCTCTGAAGCTCTTTTTTATCTTCTAAATGGAACCAGACAAAACCGTTGAATTGTTCATATAATAAGCCTGAATTCAACTAAGTTTGTGAAGCTCTGCAAAATGCATTCTCTAAATTCCATAGTTGGCGTAGTTTTAATCGGTAAAGAAAACTAATTCCATAGTTGGCGTAGTTTAATCGGTAAAAACTAATTCCATAGTTGCATAGTTTAATCGGTAAAAACTAATTCCATGGTTGCGTAGTTTAATCGTTAAAGAAAACTGTGCAGAGTGGCTCAAAAAGATAAAAAGATCACTCATTGGACAAAGTTTGCGAAGGAGAAGCCACAAAAAACGCTGGGGACGAATTAGGATTACAAGTGAAGTTGAAAGAGGAAGGACCAACCAAGCTTACATCTTCCATAGATATTTCTATTTGGAAGAGGAAGGACAAGAAAACTTTTGTCCTCATCAATGCTGCAATAAGTGAGGAGGTAAGCAGACATATTGTCTCTGATTCATATGATGCACTTAAAAAATTGAAAGATCCGTATGATTCTCATTCAGAATTAGAACTCATATAGTTGCTTGTGAAGCTTTTTAACCTTGAATTGAAAGATGATGACCCCATGACACTAGTCTCAGAAATCAAAGCTATCATGCATGACATAGATGCCACCAAAGTTAAGATAGATCTGCCTCTCACAACCTTCATAAAGGCCCTCTATCCTACCTACTCTCACTACCTTGAATCTTTGCAAGCAAGTGGCCAGATGAAAAACATGACATTTGACTCCCTGGTTGAGAAGGTTGCAGAAAGAGAAAAAACATTTGGAAATAAGAAGCAATCATCACATTCCATCGAAGAGACGGTATGCATTGCCTGAAAAGGAAACATTGATTTTGCCAAAGGAGACATAAAAAAGAGAGGATGTAGGAGTAGGAACTTCAGACGAAGTGGGGGTAGGCGGAATTAGACCAGATCTACATTGTGTCCATTGTGGTAGAAATGGACATGAAACCAAAACATGTATAATTCCATGGGAGAGGATCAAAGAACAAGAAGAAAAAGAAAAATCTCTAGAACAAGCAAAAGGTAATGCACCAGAATCAACTCATTACATTGTCGCTCACTGTAATATTGGAATGCATGAGGATGTATTTAACATTGCATCTACTTCTTGGAGAGACACATGACTGCTTGACACAATTTCCACTTGCCACATGACATTTCAAAGAGAAGCATTTGATCAATTCGATGAAAACATAGATGGCATGGTATAATTTGTTAACAAATCCAATCTCAAGCCTTCAGGGATTGGTACAATAGGCACAATTTCCACTTGCCACATGACATTTCAAAGAGAAGCATTTGAGAAATTCGATGAAAACATAGATGGCATGGTATAATTTGCTAACAAATCCAATCTCAAGCCTTCAAGGATTGGTACAATAAGACTCAAGTTGCCCACACTATCATATTTTTCCCTACATGGTGCTCTCTATCTTCATCAGTCGCTGAGGAATTTTCTATCCCTCGTGCACATTTTCCAACAAGGACACTCCATTCATATTTGTCATGGAAAGGTTGAGATAAGGACGACTTCTGATAACATGATCGTGATGATTGGAGAGGAAGAATATAGACTGCTAAAGCTAAAGGGGACATCTACATCTTTTGCACAACATTCTACCCATCTCACTCAGCATAATGAAGGTATAATGTCTTCAAGTATTCTATGGCATGCTATATTTGGACATATTAATTGTGATAGTCTCAATTGATGAAAAATAATCGTGTTTCTGGTCTTCCAACTATTCCTAGAAAACTAAAGCAATGTTCTGCTTACATTCTTGGAAAACATAGCAAATAACCATTCCATGACTCCAATTATAGAACATGTATAAAAATTGGTTTGATTTATTCAGATTTGTGTGGTCCTATGCATGTACCTTTGAAAATGGAAATAAATACATCATGACATTTATTGATGATTACACCAAAATGTGTTGGGTATATTTGTTGAAAGACAAGTCTAAAGCATTTGAAACATTTAAAAAAACTTTCATGTATGGATTGAAAATGAAGCACAAACTAAGATTGGTGCCCTTCGTACTGATAATGGCAAAGAATACACTAGTAATGACTTTGAATCATACCTTCAACAACATGGGATCCAACATCAAACAATAATTCCATACAATCCTCAACAAAATGGTGTAGCTGAGAGAATGAATAGAACATTGTTGAATATGGTCTTCTCCATGATGTTCCTTAGGGGCTAAAGTAGTTTTGTGTGTAGTATGTGTAAAGAACATATGTCCATCACATGCTCTTCGAAACAAGACTCTTTACAAAATGCGATATGGACACCCCCCTCCATTAGACATCTAAGGGTTTTTGGTTCCACATGATATGCCTTGTTTCCAAAAGAGTAGACAAAAAAACTTGCTGCAAGGAGTTGTAAATGCATTTTCTTGGGGTACTCAAATATCACCAAGGCCTATCATATTTATGATGAGGCAAATAAGAAATTCATAATTTCTAGAGATATCATATTCCTTGAGTCTGCCAAAGGTGATGACATTGTTAAGGGACAACTTGATTGTCTACTAGAAATGACTTCTCTGATGAAGACATATCGTGAATATTACAATGAGATTCCAAATGTTGAAGGGGGGAGCCCAATTTAGGGCCAATCTTTGGAATATCCCTTTGCAGCACCAACTAGTCATGAAGAAGTTCTAGACACCTCATCAAATTTGGATGATGTTATGAGCAAAATTGAGAAGTTGAACATTGATGATGCCACATCTTTAGAGGGTCCATCTAATCCTTATCCAAAATGACCAAAGTGGTTGATCAAAGCACTTGAAAATTTCCATCTTAATGAGATAAGAAAGACTGGAACCAAGAGTTCTACTATAGATGATAATGTAGGTGCAAATTCAGGTGATGTGGATGGCAGATATATTTCTTGTAATTGTGAATTGCATTTGTCTATTGACTTTGAACCCACTTCCTTCAGAGAATATTCTTTTGATGAAGAATGGAAAGAATCCATGCAGAAGTAATATGATGTACTCATAAAAAATGGGACTTGGAAGTTGGTAGACCCTCCATACGAAACCAAACTAATTAGCTGTAAGTGGGTCTTCAAAAACAAATATAAATCATATGGTACACTTGACAAGCATGAAGCAAAGCTCGTGGAAAAAGGATTTGCAAAAAAAGGTGTTGACTATGAGGAAACCTTCACTCCCACAACAAAACAAGAGACCATTCATATCATATTCTCTTTGGCAACATAGAATGGATGGAAAATCCATCAAATGGATGTGAAGAAAATTTTCTTGAATGGGGATTTAAAAGAAAATCTCTTTTGTATCAACCTGAGGGTTTTGTTGTGAATGAAAATAACAAAAGGTATGCAATCTCATCAAATCATTATATGGCGTAAAGAAAGAACCACGAGTATGGTATGGAAATCTAACCGAATATCTTCTGAAGCCAAATTTCAAATATTGCAATCTTGATGATGCAACTTTATTTGTCAAAAATGTTGGCAAAATAATTGTGTATCAGCTTGTAGTATATGTAAATGATCAGTTAATAAAATAATGAAACCTATATTTCATCTGTGAAGACAAAATTGAAAAATGGTTTTGAAATGATAGACTTGGGACACCTTCATTGTTACTTGAGCATTGAAGTCGATCAAAATCTAAAATACATTTTCATTTCCCCAAAAAAGGACATTGGAGAACTATTAAACAGATTTGGCATCGTAGAATGCAACTCTCTCTCCACTCCATTGGAAGAGAATTGGAAGCTTACATAGAAATAAGGGAATGAATTTGAGGATGCAATGAAGTACAAACAACTTGTAGGAAGTCTCATCTACCTCACCAAAATCAGACCAGATATCTCATATGTTGTTAGCATCCTTTCCATATTCATGGAAAAACCATGTGAGGGACATTGGTTTGTTATAAAAGGAGTCTTGAGATACTTCAAGGGAACTCAAGATTATGTACTCAAGTACACCAAGGTGGATGAATTCAGCCATATTGGACATTTTGATTTATACTTTGATGGGAACAAGGAAAATGGAGTATTAAATTCAAAATATCTCATGAGTCTAGGATCAACAACTGTCTCTTGGAGGTCACGCAAATAGTCAGTTCCAACAGATTCCAAAATAGAGGAAGAATATGTTGTAGTTGCAAAAGAAACAAAGGGAATTGTGTGGCTTGGGAAAATACTTGAAGACTTATAGGAGAAAAAACTGAACTCGACTCCTCTACTTGTCGATAATACTTCTACAATCAAGTTGGCTGAGAATCCCAAGTTGCATGATCTAACCAAGCACATCAAAATTAATTATCATTTGATTTGATACCATGAGGCCAAAACTATTCCTTTAAGAATGTTCCATGAATGAGAAAATTGCAGACATCTTCACCAAAGCACTTGGAAGCGAAAAATTTGAAAAGTTCAGAACGATGCTTGGGCTCACAAACACCCCTTAAGATTAAGGGGGGGACTAGTAAATACCTAATCCTTCAGGATTTTGGTAAATTGTGAATAGTTGTCAATATGAAACGAAAAAATTGTTGGGCAAACCAACAACCCATGTAGTTGGAGAACAATTTATCCTTTGGAATAAATTTGTGCCTCTCATTCATGAATAAGACGTTGGATTTTTTGAGCATCCTCAGTCTGGTAGGGCCCAATATGACACCCCTATATATGTGAATAACTAAAAAATAGACTACTACACTGCTTTTGGTTTAGATAGTTAATTAGCTTAGGCACATGTATATATTAGAGAAGGCTATTTCAAAATTCATATAAGAAATACCTTATCATGAGAACAATTTGTTCATCCAACTTCACATCTTCACAAAATACTGAGCAACATAGATATGGAAATCATTTGCATTTGAAGGGTGTTAGTTTTTTTAAAACCCATCAACCAATTTAATGAAATATCATAAATGAAAGAGATGAACCTAAACTTTCAAAAGAATTCATCAAATATATTGAGTTTCCTAATTGAATATTGTAGTGAAAAAACAAACTTGAAGACACAAGCACACCATAAAAACAATACACCATAAATCTACCCAGGAAATACCAACTGGGGAAAACCTGCCAACTTGTGTGTTCTTATTATGCTTCAATGAAATATTATGAAAATGATTACAAAGAGGAGGTAAAACTTCCCTTCACTTAGAAAATCCCTTAACACAACTATTCTGTGCCCTTCTCTCCCACTCGACCTGCTTGCGTGCACACTATATAAAATCGTACAGGCTTGTATGGCCCCTATGCACAACTGAATGCAACCTTGTTGAAGATGTATGTTGGATGGAAAAAATTATGAGGATGTTCGAACCCTCTTTTTTCCATAGATGCATTGATTTAAAAACCATAGGTGCTAAACTGAATACCCTTTTCTATGCTGAGTTGAACACATAAGTTGTCCAATGCTTAATAAGTCTAGTCTGCACTCTTTTCCTCCTTTGAAGTCGATCTGGGCCCACCATCTCCACGAATGGATGAAATTAAATCTCAATGGATGGCTGAGATCACTTCAATTTTTCATTATAGGAAAATTAAAATTTTCCTAAGTCAAAACAATGAGATAAAGTGTAAATTACACCTTTGGCCCACCTGTGGGTCCATATTATTGGGAAATCTAGTGTCCAGTCGGAGCTGCTAGTCCCACTAAGACTGGTAGCTATCTTAGAAACAAACAAACTAAAACTACTTTCGTTTTCCTTTATGAGAAGTAGATAAGAGAGGAATGAAGGACACCAACCTCAATCTTGTGCTTGGTTCCTTGCTCGGTTCCTCTCCCTTCTGACAGATCCTTGCTGCTTCTACTTCATCTACCCAGCTTCAAAGAGCACCTGTGGAATCAAAGCAGCATAATACTATCGAAGAACAGAGATCTACAATCATAAACAATATAGGACTAGATATATATTGACCACACAAATGCATATATCATCAAACATACAAGAATGTGGAGGAAAAATTGAATAGCTTTATTAATATCAAGAATAGAAAAGAGGATTAGAACCAATTGTTATGACCCAGCGTCATCCTCCAGCATGAAAGCCCTTCTTTCACCTCATGAAAATCTTAGATCACCCAACACTATGATGTTCCACCCAAAAACCAACAACACTTATTTACAAGATACAAAATTCTAGCCTCTGGATCTCTGGGATGAGGGATCCATATATAGATGATTGCAGGGGGGTGAGTCAGCTTCTGGGATTTTGATTAGTGTCCTCTCTCTGATAGTTCTTGATTCCACTTGGAGATTGATGATCTCCTACTCATCCCTGGGCGAATTCAGAGAGGCAAGTGTCATAGGAGAAGTTTTTGGAAGATTCTATGATCATCCACCTCGCAAACTGTCTCTGCCATTTGTCCACTCTCGCCCATCGCACCCTACAGAAGGGATTTTCAGTATGTATCGCACCCTTTACATTGGGCAGGTGGGATGCATCGCACCCTTATCACTGAGCAGTCTGTATGGTCCAACTTTGACCAATTCTGAGCAGTTTTCTGTGGAGAACTTCTGGGAGATGATGTAATCAGCTGACCTTGTTATTTTAGGGTATGGAATAACACTTTTAGGGACTTAGGAGCCCTTGGTTTATGGACATGTTTGATTGGGGTTGCAGTGCCCAAAAATGTCTATAACGGTCCCCTTGCTAAATTTAGTGCAACTCTCAATTTAGCTAAATCCTTCCTCCACTAACTCCATTTAACACTCCCTCTTAGAGAGGAAGGTGTTCTGTACTACACTCAATTTATCTATGAAGTAGAAAAATTTGTCCCTTGCCAATGTCTTGGTCAAAATATCTAATGTATGCTCCTCTGTAGGGACATACTAGAGTCTGAATTTACTCCTATGAACACAATATTTGATATGGTGGTATTGGATCTTGATGTGCTTGGAGTGGTCATGAAACACTATATTTTCAGAGAGCTTGATGTAACTCTTATTGTCACAATGTATGACTGTGGGCGCCATCTTGTGAGTGAACAACCTAACAAGTAGTTTCCTCAACCATATGGCCTCACAAACTATTAGGTTGGCATCCATGTACTTGGCCTTAGCTGAGCTCAGTGTCACTGATCTCCGCTTCATGCTAAACCTAGAAACAAAGACTAAACCAACACTTAAGGTACAACCTTAAGTGCTCTTCCTATTTGTTGAACCTCTTTCCCAATTTGCTTCTGTAAATCCCTAAAGGCTCACACCATCAACTTTCCTGTATAATAACCCATAATCTGTTGTGCCCCCGGGATGCCTCAACACGTTCTTGGCAATAACCCAATGCACTTTGATTGAATCAATCATAAACTCACTCAACTAGTTAACTACAAAGCAAATGTCAGGTCGTATGTTCACCAGATACATCAATGACCTAACGAGATTCCTGTAAAGTGTGGAATTAACTCACTTGGCTCTGGTATCGTCCACTTTCGTCCAATTTGTGATTGGAGATGTGGTCATGGGTTTTCACTCCTGCATGTGGAACCTCTCCAGAATCTCTTGCGTGTACTTTCCATGTCCCAGGAAGATCTCCCCATCACCCTGCCACACCTCCAGCCCAAGGAAATAGTGCATCAACCCTATATCCTTCATCTCAAACTCCTATATAATATCTCTCTTGTAGTCACTGACGATATTCTCATCCCATGTCAATATTAAATTGTCAACATATAGCAAAAGAATGAGAGGCTTCCCCCCAACCACAATATACTACAAGTTAGGGTCAACTTCACTCTTGGTGAAGCCCAATCCTAGAAGGTAGCTGCGAGCATACCGTTCCCTCATTTCCTGCTTGAGCCCATAAAGAGTCATCTTCAACTTGCAAACATGTGTGTCTTTGTTGAAAGTCTCAATCTCCTTAGACTGCTCAACATATATCTCTTCCTCTACAACTCCATTAAGGAAGGAAATCTTTATGTCCATTTGGTGGGATTTCCACCCCATCTGCGTTGTAATTTCCAATATGGTCCTAATGGATGAGTACCAGGCTACCGGTGAAAAAGTATCATCATAGTCTACCCCTTCGACCCAAGAGAACCCTTTGGCCACAAATCTAGCCTTGCATTTCTCCACATTCCCATTAGTTGTGTGCTTAACCTTATAAACCCAACGTGAACCACCCACTCATTTGTTAACCTGTCTTGGCACAATCTCCCAGGCGCCATTCATCATGGTTGATGAATATTTCTCCACCATAGCATATCTCTATACCTACTAAGAGGCTGCCTCCTTATAGCAAGAAGTCTCTAAGTCTATCAACTCAGTCATCAATTCCATGTACCCCATGTATCTCTGTGGTTGTTTACTCTATATGAATGTGGAGTTGGGGGCTCCAACTCTCTCTTGAGCCTCCTTGATCAATTGATATGACTACTTGACTCATCCTCTACTTGTACTAGGAGTCACTACCTGAGTGGGTCCCTCTCGCTTTATCCTCATTCCTATGCTTTATCCTCATCTGTGTGTTGCTCGACCTAACTAATAATTGGCTATGATGAAGTCAAAGGAGCTGGCTCAACCTCTTGCTTGGGAGCCTACTCCTCATCCTCTTGTGTTGCACCCTACTTATGCTCCAAATACTTCCTAAGAGCCCTTTCCTCCTTGAAATTAATATCACGCCTCATCACGGTCTTCCTTAGTGTTGGAATGTATACCTTATATGACTTAGATGTCTCGCTGTAGCCCACAAAATTACCCTTCTCTAATGTGGGTTCTAGCTTCCTTGGGTTATTAGAAGGCTCATGTAAGTAAACTATGTTGCAAAAAATTCGAAAGTGAGACATGTCATGCTTCTTTCCTGTGAAAAACTCCTCCGGCGTGACTCTGCCTAACACCCTATGTGGGGTCATGTTCTATAAAAATACTACAGTGTTGCATGACTTTTCCCAAAGAAAAATTGGCATCCCATGGTCATGCAACATGGCCTTAGCCGCTCCAACAATTCTTCAGTTATTGCACTCAACCACCCCATTATGTTGAGGGTTATAGGGTGTGGTGAGCTATGTCCTAATGCCCTCCTTGGCACACAAGTCCCTGAAGGTGTTGGATATGTAATCCGCACCATTATTTGACTCTAACACCTTGATATTTTTATCTATTTGGTTCTCCACCAAGGATTTAAACCCCAAAAACTTCGAGAAGACTTCATATTTCTTCTTCATGAAGAAGATTCAATTATTTCTTGAGTGGTAATAAATTAAGGTGACATAATATTTGTATCCCATAAGTGATGGAGAGGAAAATGGTCCACAAACATTAAAATGCACCAACTCCAAGATACTCTCGACCTTGTTGTCTTTATTAGGGAAGGATGACTTGGAATAGTTTCCAAGTGTGCAACCCTTGCACACGTCATGCTCCTCAACACTACACTGTGGCAAACCTGTGGCACTCTCTGTGAATATTCAACGCTCCATGGTGTAAATGACCCATACACTTATGCCGAAGCTCCCCAAGGTCATGACTGTGCTCACTAACTCCTCTGTTGCTCAAGGATACAGATGTCTCAAACTGAAGTATGTAGATGTTCTTTACTCTAACTCCAATATGATTAGCTGCTCTAGAGTAGAAAGGCTTGATAAAGGAATTTCCTCTACTGAAAATAACCTCATAACCTTTGTTCTCAAAGGTTGAGATTGAGACAAGGTTTTTCTTCAAACTTGGGATGTCGAGGACATATCCGAGGTAGAGAGGATTCCCAGACTCCCTCTCAAACTTCATAATACCCACTCCATTTTCTAGGTACATGTCATATTATCCTAGATCTATGTGAAACTGCATGTCCTTTTCAGTCAAATGGCTGAAATACTCCTTGTTCCCGGTCATGTGACAAGAAGATCCATTGTCAACATACCACACATTACTAGCCAATGAGTTTTCCATGCAAGCTATGAGTGAGAACTCACTCTCAAAAAGAGAAATGAACTCCTCCACCTCTGTTGGCGCTGCCATTTGGTTCTTTTTAGACCCTTTCTTCTTGTTAGGAAACTTGGTAGAATAGTACCCAAATTGATGGCAAGAGAAGCACTTTTTCTTGCTAATGTATCTCTCCTTCTTCTCACTTTTGGAGCTGGAATCAAACCCTTATGTACCTTTGTTTCCCTTGGCCTTTCCCCCCTTTACCATCTATGGAAAAGTTATCCTCTTCCTTTGTCTTCACATGAAACAAAAATTTGGCATGCTTCTAGATCTCCTCTTAGATGCAATCACTCCACAACCTCTCCCATATTTTTAGGTTTTCTTGTCACCAATAGCATTAGTAAAATTTTTCCATGACTTGGAAAAACTCAACAACTCAAAATTGATAAGGTCTATGTCCAAGGGTGTCTCCCCAACTCTAGCTGGCTCGTCCCTCACTTGGGTGAATCTGGTGAGGTATGAGACCATAGACTCAGACTTCACCATCTCGATGTTTGTGAGTTTGTCTTTGAGTACCAACTTCCTAGTCTCACTCAAACCTTGGTACAATCCTATGATGACTGTCCACATAGCCTTAGCTGTATTCTTACTGGATATGTGAGGTATGATGTGATCCTTGACTCCTTCAAGGATAATTCTTTTGCCCTTTGTGTCCTAATTATTGTGTTGGGCCAACTACTGAGGGTTTGCTGATTGGGATTGTGGACTAACCACAAACTCCTAAATTGCTTGCTTCTATAACACTACAGTAATCCTCTCCCTCCAAGAACAAAATTTTGAGGCCCCATCAAGGCGATCCTCAAATCTCAACCCAAAATACGCCATATTGAAGTTTGATATGCTCAGAAACCCTTGTGTAGAGCAACTTCAAGAAAACCCTAGTGCATGTCAGGGTCTGGAAAGCCCTAAGTCACGCTTCTAGAAACGCTAGCACAATTGCTGAATTGAATTACACCCTTTTAACCAACTCTTGAAGAGGTAAAAACACTTCCTGATCTTCAATCAAAGGTTGAGCTCTGATACCATGTTAGTTTTTTTAAAACCCAACAATTAATTTGATGAAATCTCAGAAATAAATGAGTTGAACCTGAACTTTCAAAATCATTCATCAAATATACTGAGTTTTCTAGCTAAATATTGTAGCAGAAAAACAAACTTGAAGACACAAGCACACCATAAAAACAATACACCAAAAATTTACCTAGGAAACTCCATCTGGGGAAAACTTTCCAACTTGTGTGCACTCAGAAAATCCCTCAACACAACTAATCTGTGCCCGTCTCTCCTACTTAGCCTACTTGAATGTGCATTGTACGGAATCATACAGGGTCGTATGACCCCTTTGCATAACTGAATGCAGCATGGCTAAAGATGTACACTGGGAGGAAAAAATTATGAGACTTTTCGACCTCTATTTCTACCCTAGATGCACTGATCTAAAAAGAATAGGCGATGAACTAGACACCCTTTTCTCTAATAAGATGAACACACAAGT
Source organism: Pinus tabuliformis (assembly GCA_031772625.1). Classification (NCBI taxonomy): domain Eukaryota; kingdom Viridiplantae; phylum Streptophyta; class Pinopsida; order Pinales; family Pinaceae; genus Pinus; species Pinus tabuliformis. The sequence continues at coordinate 329,737,396 of CM062805.1, read as the reverse complement.
TGTCTACTGCATAATAAGCCTAACATGCACCCTTTTCCTCCTTATAAGTTGATATGGGCCCACCATCTCCACGAATGGCTAAGATTAAAATCTCAATGGATGGTTAAGATCACTTCAATTTTTGACTATACCAAAATTAAAATTTTACTAAGTCGAAACAATGAGATAAAGTGTAAATTGCCTTTGGCCCACCTATGGGCCTCCCTGCACCCTTCCTCTACCTCCATTTAACAAAGGGGTTGTTTTTTATTTACCACAAGAGGATTCATCGCTTGGAATACTTGTTGTAAAAACCTACATAGTGATACTATGGAACCAAGGTTATGCAACCTTGGTGATCTTTGAAGACGTGGTGGTGAGATTAAGCTGCAACTTTTGGATTCCCAAGTTTCATGCTATGGGCCTTAGGGTATGGGTTCATAGCCATGGCATGGGTCAGTACTTATATGGTGTTAGTGATTTGACCACCTCAAATAACTTGATCCATGAAATTGAGAACAACACTTTGAAACTCAAGATTATCACTCATTATATTTTAGCCATAGATCAATAAGGTTTGCTTGACCTCAATATTGAGGTTTGTCACCAAGAAGAATATGGATTTTGGGCTTGGGATTTTTCCATGGTTTCCAGGGTTTCCTTGCTCAAGTACTTGAGAAACATCATTGGTGTCTCCAATATAAAGGTGGTGAGAGATGAGTGTGTTATGAATAAAACACATATAAAAATAATAAAAATAATGTAAATAATAATAATTAACTAATAACTAGTAGCGAAGAGGCATGTCTCTATGGACATGAACGTTCATGAAAAGGTACTTTCCTAGCTATATATATGAGACTCTAAGTTGTTATAAAAGGATGTCACTTGTATTCAAATATTCTTATATACAATTACTCCTACAATGGATGTCTTTGTCTTCAAAGTGTTCTGAAGATTATTGCAGAGTATAGACTTTGTTCGTAACATTAGTATTAGAGCTATTCAATATTCTTACCGCTCAACTATTGCAGAGAACTAGTATAATCCGACCTTTGGTCATCAATATTCCATCAACTTTATTGCCATCACAATTGAAGCATTTCACTACACAGAATTTGTAGTTTCTCTGTTTCGCTAGGCCCTTGGCCATTTAAAAAAAAAAAAAAAGATATCTATATATATATATATATAGATATATTAAAAAAGGGGACTCTATATATCACCCAAAATAAAAAAGGGGAAAAAATAATAAATACAAAAAAAGGCAAATTTATTAAATTAAAAGAAAATAATTTTTTTACTAATTTTTTTTAAAAGTGAAAAAAATTAATTGCGACCGTAGCTTCCATCTAATGGGCCGTGTTCTCCAATGATGTCCACATTCCCACCTGCAGAAACTTACCCTTCCACCACTCACCCAATTGGTAGTCGTCTTATGCTATAGCCACCTCATGATAATCCCCACAGAAACAACTGTACCCGTAGCTACCCAGGCCACCACACTATTGTGACCTCCATTTGGCTTGTCGAATGCTGCAATTGGCCCAAGGATTTGCTGTCGTTGCTTCTTGAGAGTCGCCGCCTAATGAAGATTGGCCCAACTGTCCACTGAGGCCGTTGACCACAGTGGTACATGTCGTCCCTGCAAAAGCCATCGACCAAAGAGATACAACGGAGCCTCGACCATCATAGCCGCCATCACAGCCCATCCTCAACCGCCTAAAAAATTTCCCTTGTCACCAAACTTAACAAGCCGTTGCTGAACATGTCATTATCCTTGAATTGATCTGTCAACCAACACTGTCACACGTCTGCGTTGTTACACCACTGCCATTAACCTTACAACCACGATCATTTACCTTGGTATCATCTGCAATTGTCCAATCATTGTTCCATAACAATTTGGTATATTAGGTGCTACAATCTGCACCTTTCTATCTAATCACCATTAAATTTCATATCATTATGTCTACAAAGTGGGTTACAACTATTACAAAGTTAATAAATATATTTTTTTTGGTTAGTGGGTTTTCATCTAGTGTTTTAGAAGTAAAAAACAAATAAAAACTATGTGAGTGAAAAAGTGAAAAGATATAAATTTCAAAATAAAGTTTTTTTTTTTCCCAAAGTTTGATAAGGGAAACCTTATTATATATTAAAAGAAAAGAAGAAGAAGAAGAAAAGACTATTAGGGATAAGTTACTTAAAATTCCCCAGACTATTAAAAACAAGGGGAACATATATTTATATATAAAAGTGAATATTTGAGGACTTAAAAGGTTTAAAAAAAGAAAAAGAAAATAATAATATTTTATTAAAGGATTAGAAAGGGTTACCTTAAAAACCCTTGGTCATGACAAAACAAAATGGATTGAATCAGTGACACGAATAGAATAGAGTCTAAGTTGGAAATGAAGGAAGGAATATTTTTAGAAACATCACTTAACTATGCTAAGGTGCTATTTAGAATGAAAGGTTCCATGGCAAGAAAATATGTTACTATTGCTATCTCTCCTGCCGAAAATAAAAATTATATAAACCCAAAAACTGCAAACCAATTAGTGATTCCTGAATCAAATATAATCGAAAAATTAGATTGTTTTGACAAAAAACATTATGACATAACCAATCTACAATTAAACATTGAGGATTATACATATATGTCGCAATTTTCAGTTCAATCCCTATGGAGCGATCAAGGTGACATTATTTTGGGATCACCTTGGATGGAAACTCTAGGGTCTTTTATACTAAATACAAAAAATAAGTTTATGACATTTTCATATAAAAAGAAAACAATAACACTATAAGATGTTACATTAAATCCAAATTCAGTAACAATGGAAGACATACAAGATATTTCAAAAGTAATTTTTCAAGAAGGTAAAAAAAATATTACAAAATTTGCAAAGAGAAGTTGACAAAATCACCGCTGACAAAAATGAAGATTTTCTCGGCTTAAGGACCATAGTGAAAAATTACTAATGCAAATTAAGAAGCTTAAGAAGGAAAATAATCATTGAAAAATAAGGTACAACAACTTATCAAGAAGGAAGCGTCAAAATATTCAAATATAGAAATTCAAGTTGAAGGAATGAATACTGATTCAGTGAATATCAGAACTCAAGAAGATAACCAACCACTTGAAGTGAAAACATAGTCATATGTTGCATTTCAAATGATGAAAAATCGAAGTGAAGATTCTGTAACCAATTCAACAACATCTGTATTTGAAATAAATCATGAAATTTCCGCACGAATGATAGGGAAAATCAAGCCACAAGGACTCCTTATCGACATATGAATCATAAGAGCAGACAACTCAATCAATATGTACGTCTATATCACTCATAACATAAACAACAAACTTATGTTCCGAAGAATGCTGAAGTTCACACAACTCAGTCCGGTGATAACAATTCATCACAAGTTTCTAGTAACTGAAGGATTCCGTAAAAGATTGATTTAGGATGTTTAGATCCATTCTAAGTTCAATAATTTTATTTCTCACTCCAAGGATCCTATCATCATGTATCATAAAGATGAAAATTCGAAGAACTCTGAAAGATGTGAAATATTAAAAGGAAAAGAAACAAATGAAACACCTTGCCAAGCAATAAGCTTTGAGGAAAAATATTTGAGTAGGAAGGAAATGTTATGAACAAAAAATATATGAAAATAACTCAAATAATGTAAATAAAAATAATAATGAATAATGATTAATTAAATAATAATTAGTAGTGAAGAGATATTTCTCTATGGGCACGACCGTTCATGAAAGGGTACTTGCCTAGATATATATACGAGACTCTTATTTGTAATCAAAGGATCTCAATTGTATTCAAATATTCTTATATACAATTACTCGTCCTACAATGGATGTATTTTTCTTCGAAGTGTTATGGCGGTTACTACAGAGTACGCAATTTGGTCGTAACAGAGTGTTGATTCTGAAAGGAAGAGCTAATAAGATTTTGGTGAAGATTGGGCTCTACCATGGAATATATGATTAAGAAGAAAGAGCATAATAATGCGATATGACAGGAAATGAAGTCACAACAAACAAATAGAACATATGCACATAATAAAAGGGATGAAAAATGTGAAGGAAATGGGTGTTTGAGGGATATTAAGGCTTTGAAGGAATTTTTATTTTTTATTTATTTTTTTCCCTTTGGAAAAAATGTAATTTCCATTAAGTGAGAAAATTACATGTTGTATATTCATGATGCATATTCTATAAGAGGGGCATTGTCTGTCAGAAAAAATAAGTTCTCCAGTACAGATCTTAAATTGATGTCTTATGCCCACATAGGCAGGCATCATTATCAGTTGTATTCAACATAATATTTTTTCAAAAAAACTCTAGTCATGTACAGTGTCTGCACTGTTCTTATTGAGAAAAAAAGACATGAATATTTACAGATGAAAGCTAATAAGCAAAAATTTGACAATAGAATAAATTATTGGTGGACGGAAATGCGAATGAGCACTGCAACCTGAACTAGGTTTTGAGTTAGGGTTTGGAGCTGGTAACCATGGCGGGTCGTGGAGGAGGGAGTTTTGCTCCCTCCTACCTTCAAATAGTTGTGAACAAAAGCAAGGGAACTGGTCTGCATCGCTTCAAGAAAACACCGGAGGTGATAACTGAGGATATGAACACAGGAAACATCAAACCTCACGAACAAAAAGAAAGTCACGAGGAAGATAGCAGGGAGAAGAGGGTAGCAGTCAGAAAGCTGCACCCACGAGCGCGACAGGGTTCTGTAAATCGAAGTCGACCATAATTCCTCGGGTCGTTTTAAGCGACCCAGTGCTATAGGTGCACAGAGAACACATGGCAGAACACGTGGTTATCTGCAAATTTATGGGGATCTGGCTAACGGAGAAGGCCTTACATGCATGGATAAGGAAACACTGGAAACCAAAGGAGAAAATAAACCTTCACCTTGGATCCAAGGGCTTTTTTACGGTGGTGTTCACGAGCCTGAGAGATAAAGACAGAGTGTTCGAGGGAGGACCCTATTTTTACGCTGCTGCATGTCTTTACATGCGACCATGGATGATGAATTTTGTCCTAAAACAAGAAACGTTCACTTCAGTATTGGTATGGATAAGACTATACTCCCTTCCTTTAGATTATTGGTTGTCAAAGTCTCTAAAGGCTATCGGCAATAAATTAGGGCATTTTATAAAAATATCAAATGCGACCCTAAGAGGCAAATACACTTCATTTACCTGAATCTGTGTGGAAATGGACTTATCTGGAGCACTTTTGGACGAGATTATTTTGGAAGTGTATGATGAAGAATGGGTGCAGGCGGTGGACTATGAACAATTCCCATTCAGGTGCTGTAAGTGCCATGAACATGGGCACCTTTACAGAGACTGCCCATCAAACAAACTGGAGAACAACACAAAAACCACCACAAGCAAAGGTCTCGAGGGTTTCACTAAGGTGGGGGGCAAAGGGAAAGGAGGAAAGAGGTGCCAAAAGAAATTCTATGAGGACGGGCAACCAAGCCACAACAGTTTCAAAATCTTAGAAGAATAAGTTGGAAACAATGGGGCAAACCAGGAATCAGAGACTAATACCAATGAGAAGGATAGGGATGCCAGCATGGAGGACATACCAGAGAACAACCAACAAAAGGGTGATCTACCGAACATTGTGGAGCTCATTAGGGACCATGAGATGACCCCAAGTGAGGTGGGAATGAAGGACAATGAACTGTAGGAGATTCTTGAGAAGGAAAACTTAGATCTAGAAAAGTTTCTGGAGCAGGATATTGCCAAAGGGGTTGACTCCTTGCCAAAGGAGGAGTTTGACAGGGTTCAACAGCTCTTCCTCTGGATATCCCAATCGAAGGGCTCTTGAATCAAAAGACACCATGATAACCAGGAGAATAGAGGGATGAAAACAATGGAGGAAACACAAGGACACTCTTCCAAGAATCCGAGTAGGAAAAGAGGAAGAAAAAGACAGAATGAGCCGCTGACTGAATGTGGAAAACTCATGATTAACTCAGGTAAGATGAGAGATCTCACCAGCTACTCCTTTACAAACCTTTCTTAATGAATCTTACAACCTGGAACATTAGGGGCCTAGGAAGTAAAAGGAAACAAAGAAATCTGAGCAGTAGAATAAAATAAGAAAAACATATATGGTTTTTATTCAGGAAACTAAGTGTTTGATGGAAAATATTATATAAATACATAGCAAATGGTTAAGCAAGTATGAGTATCTTGAGGTTAAGGAAAATAACTCGGCAGGAGGGATTATCACGCTTTGGGATCCCTAGAAACTTGGAATCCTGGATGCGGAAGCATCTAGGAACTATTTATCACTGGTGATTCAACCTTTAGGTGATAGGGAAACTTACATGATTACAAATGTCTATGGTCCTCAAAAACTAGAAGACAAACTCAAGTTTCTCACCTCCCTTGAGGAGTTGAGAGAGATATCTTGATATGCCTTGGATTTTGGTAGGGGATTTCAATATGATTAAATCTCTTACAGAGAAAAAAGGTGGCACCAGAACACTAGGCAGAGACTCCATTGCGTTCCATAACTTCTTAAACAAAATGAGACTAGTGGATGCTGAAACAATAAATGGCACTTTCACCTGGAACAACAAGAGAGGAGGGGCTTCTCAAGTTGCCTCTAAACTAGACAGATTCATAATCTTAGAGGACCTCCTTCTCACAGGCCTTGACATGTCAGCTCTAATCCTTCCCTTTGGAGGCTCGGACCACTGGCCTGTCCAGCTTGAAGCCGCTTTTATGGGTACACCGAGGAACAGACCTTTTAGGTTTGAAAATGTCTAGCTCTCTCACCCTGACTTCACCAGCAATATTGACAAATGGTGGATGGAATATTTGCCCATTCAAGGCACAAAAATGTTTATGCTGCAACAAAGACTTAAACACATCAAATCCAGACTCAAAGATTGGAACAAGAAAGAGTTTGGAAATATTTTTAAAGCCAAAAGAGAAGTTGAACAAAAACTCTAGGGGATTAATCAAATCATAATCACAGATGGTTTTACTGAGGAAAGGAAAACTCAAGCTGAGTCTCCTCAGAAGGAATGGGAAGATAGGTGCATTTAAGAGGAGATATTCTAGAGGCAGAAATCAAGAGTGAAGTTTTTTCATAAATCAACTTTGGATCACAGGGCACATAATAGAATTTCAAAACTCAGAGATTTTCAAGGGAAAGAGATTGTCTCCCACAAAGAAATGGAATCTGTCCTAGTACAATACTTCCTTAGCATTGCAAAGGAGCCTCTCTTAGACAGGTCACAGTTCATTAACAATTTCACAAAGTATATTCCCAAGCTTGTAACAAGGGAAGACAATCATAATCTCAATAGGCCAGTGTTTGAAGATGAGGTCAGTGAAGTTATCAATGAGATGCAAAATGGGAAAGCTCCTGGCCTGGATGTTTTCAATGTGGAATTCTTCAAAGCGTGCTGAAAAATAGTCAAACAAGACATCCTTGATGTAGTGGAAGACTCCAGAAGATCCATAACGGTTTTGAAGGCTCTTAATGCCTCTTTCATAGCTTTGATTCCAAAGCAGGAAAAAGCCATGACACCAGACATATTCAGACCCATAGCTTTATGTAATGTGGTGTACAAGATTATTTACAAAGTGATTGCTAACAGACTCAAGCCCCTTCTTCCAGCTCTTATCTCAGAGGAGCAAACTGGCTATGTGGAAGGAAGACAGATTCTCAATAACATCATACAAGCTCATGAGGTGGTACACTCACTTAAGAGCAATAAGCAAGCTGGCATGATCATCAATCTTGACCTAGTGAAAGCCTATGAAAAACTAAGCTAGTCTTATATTAGGGCAGTGTTGAGAGCTTATGGTTTCAACCACAACTAGATTAGATGGGTTATGGCCTTGGTATCCACAGTTAGTTTTTCAATCCCGCTTAATGGCTCATCCTCAATAACCTTTATGCCTTCCAGGGGTCTCAGACAAGGAGATCCGCTCTCCCCCTTCCTCTTTGTGTTCATGATGGAAGGGCTAGGCAGAGCAATAAAAAGTGCAAGTGTTGAAGGAAGAATCCAGGGACTGAAACTGACCATAGATGGAGCTGCTTCAACTCACCAACAATTTGTGGATGACACTATGCTACAGGGAATTCCCACGGTCAAGGAAGCCAAATATTTTAAACAAATCTTAAACGACTTTTCTATGGCTGCTAGAATAGAGGTAAGCCTTATCAAATCAAAAGTTTTATTTTTTAACACTGACATTGCCATTTAGAGAAACCTCACCAGAATTGTAGCGTTTCAAATCAGTTACCTTCTAAGTACCTTGGAATGCCTCTTACGGACAAACCTCTGAGCAAGGGAGTGTGGGAGCTGGTAATTAACAAACTTCAGGACAAGATCAGGAAATGGACTTGCAGGTCTTTGAATTTGGTAGGGCGTCTAGTGCTTACAAAGGTTGTCCTGCAGGCCATACCCATTTTCATGTTGTCAGCTCTTCTTGCTCCTAAAGGAGTTATGCAACAGATCAAGAATATTCAAAGAGATTTTCTTTGGGGCAAAGGGGAAGAGAAAAAGAAGTGGGCTTTGGTAGCTTGGGACAAGCTCTACAAACCTAAGGCCCATGGTGGTTTGGGGCTTCACGACCCTGAAATCCTCAGCAGAGTATCGGGAGCCAAACTCTGGTGGAGGTGGCTCAAGGAATTGGCTACCCCTTGGGCTAAGCTTTGGAAGCAGAAATATGCAAATAACTGGCAGGAGAGGGATCATATCAGAATGTTAGGACTTATCAAGGGCTCCCACATTTGGAACCTTGCTTGGGAAAATAGAGCCATTGTCCAGCAGCATAGTTTCTAGGAGATCCGAGATGGGAACCTTGCACGGTTTTGGGAGGATAACTGGCAGTAGGAACCAAATTTGTTTAGAGAAGAATTAACCGCTCTAAAAAATGACACTGATAACAAAGGTTTACTTATGGTAAGTGACTTCTGGGATCAGGTAAGGGACAATGGTAAATGGAGAATGTGGAAGAATCTTGGTTACAGTGAAGAGAGTCCTTTGAGGGCCCAGGTAGATTCCCTTGCTCTTGACTTGGAGCAGAGGAAGATTTTGGTGTCTTCCACGTCTGACTAATTGAGATGGGGTCAAAACACTAAAGGAACTTTTAACCTCAAAGAAGCTAAATGCATGGCCCTAGGTTTTGATTATCCAAACCCTGATCAGATTTGGAATGACCTTTGGAAGAACCCACAATGGATGAAAATCAAATTGTTTATGTGGTTGGTTCGCCAAAAGAAAATTCTCACATGGGCGAATCTTCTGAAAAGGGGATTTGTTGGCCCATCTAAATGCCATCTATGTGGCTTACAGGAGGAGATGATGAAGCATTTACTAAACCTTTGCCCCCTTACCTCTATCATGTGGGATTGGGCGACCTCAGTCTTTAGGCAAACAGACAAGGATAGACTCACCATCACAAACACTTTGAAGAATTGGAGGAAAAACTTCTCAAGTAATGAAATCATTAACAAGGCTTGGACTCTAGTTCTAGGCTTTATTATCTGGTATGTATGGAAAGAACACAATGGCAGGATTTTCAAGAACAAAATAGGCTCGACCCAGAGTATCATTGTCCAAATTTTACGACAGCTTAAAGATACAGTAGAAGCCCTTATTTGGAAAATTCCCGAGGAACTCCCTTCGCCCCATGATGCTCGCATATTGATGTAGTTGGGTCTCCATTCTCTAGTTCCCCAAGGCACTGGCAAGGGTGTGAGCAAAACAATTGCTAGCAAAGATATATGGGAACCTCCTCCTCCTGGTTTTTTGAAAATCAATATAGATGGGGCCTCTAAGGGTAACCCAGGGATGGTTGGCTATGGGGGTGTCATAAGAGATGAGTAGGGGTGCATAAAGAACATCTTCCATAGTCATTTGGGGACTGCCACAAATAACATGGCGGAGCTTATGGCCTTAGAGTAGTGCCTGGAAATCCTGATGGAGGAAAATTTACACAACGCCATCATTGAAGCTGACTCTAAACTGGTCATTAATGCGGCCAAGAAAATGTGTAATGGAACAACACATGGAAAAGTGTCGAAACATTGGAGGCTCTCGCAGGTCTTTTAGCGTATTCATTCCCACTTGAAAACACTGAGAACAATTAGCTTTGTTCATGTGAGAAGGAAAGCCAATATGTTAGCTGATCGTCTGGTGAATGAAGGGGTGCTGTAGCGAAAGCTACATTTGGTATGAATGGAAGTCTATACCCCCTGGAAAACTGCGCGATGATTGCCAACGACAGGTAGACAAAGACATGGTGATTCTCTAGATCAATGAAGAATGAGCAGGAGGAAGACCAGTGGGAGAGTAAGGCATGGCACAAACCCGAAGTGAAGAGAAGGATGAAGAGGTAAGATGAAGGAACAACATATACATGAAGTGAAGAGAAGGATGAAGAGGTAAGATGAAGGAACAACATATACACGAAGTGAAGAGAAGGATGAAGAGGTGAGGTAATTATGCACAGGAGTTGTTAGATCATTGAAGACCAATGGACATCCTGGAACCAGGTTGAAGTGCCGCTTTTAATCCTGACTGTTGATCTTATTACTTGATGCTGACATCATGTGCCTTTAAGGGGGTTAAGTTACCTGTAACCCGCGTGCTAGTGGAATAGGCGTAGACCGTAGGTTTTAAGCGCCCCTGATCATCGAATGGATATCGGGTTTTAAAGTGGAGGGAGGTTAAGTCTAAGAGCGGACCCGAAAATTATAGACCAAAGGTTATTTTTCATTATCGGGTCCGGATTGCAGTTAAGCGGGGCGCAAGTCTATGGTGCGATGCTTTTTGATTGGATATTGGGTTTCAAAGAGGAGGGAGGTTAAGGCTAAGAGCGGACCCGAACTTTTATAGACCAAAATTTCATTGACGTTATCGGGTCCGGATTGCGGTTAAGTGGTGAGCAAGTCTCCGAAGCGATGCCTTTTAATTGGTTATCAGGTTTCAAAGTGGAGGGAGGTTAAGGCTAAGAGCGGATCCGATATTTTATATACCATAGGTTTATTGGCGTTATCAGGTCCAGAAATCAGTTAAAGGGTAAGCAAGTTTATGAAGCGATGCTATGTCAACTGCTGGATCAAGAACTAGATCGACGGTGGGGATTTATTCACAGTTAGTCTTTTGGTAAAAGAGGGTAAATTTGTTTGCTGTTTGTTTTTAAGGGTATTGTTGACCTTGTTGTTTTTATTCATCAACGGGTCTGTCTTTTACTGGTCTTTACACTTGTAAAGACGTGTACTATATGTAATCTTGTTTTCGGTTAATTGAAGGCTCCACTCTTATTTGACCAAAAAAGAAAGAAAGCAAATAAGCGAAATAAAAACATGTAGCCAGGCTCCCTATGAACCTGCTACACAACTATATCCATAAAAGGCCGATGGTAGTACTGATAATGGGCTCCTTCCCTGTGTTACTGAATCATCCAAGTGACAAGAGGCCTGTCTGCAACTTCTTTGGATAATCTGTCAGCAGCTGCATTCCGTTCCCTGAAAATGTGATGGCATGAAAATGAGTCAAAAGATGTAATAAGTCGAAGAGCCTCATCCAGAATATGTCTCAAAGTATATGCAGAACATCTAGTTGTTTTTTTTAACTAGTCACAGACAAATTTTGAGTCCCCAAAGAGTTGTAGATCTCTACAGTGATTTTCCAATGCAAATTGAATGAGGAATTTTGCAGTGGATAGTTCGGCGAAGTTATTCGTGCCCCATCCTAATCCCATTTGAATATAGTAATAATGGGAATCAGTGAGATACAATATGGCCCCTCCACCACACCCTCCCTCCTGTGTGGAACCATCAAAGAAATCCCAAGGCTTCGAATGATTAATGGTTTCAGGGACAATGGATCGTGGCTGAGCGGTCTCATCGTCATTAGGGATGATAGAGTAATTGGCCACAATACGGGTAGCAATGGTAGGCCAATGCAGAGTGGTGTTTTGGAAAATGAGCTTGTTGCGAGTGATCCAAATGCCCCAACTGATGAGAAGCGGGAGGTTTCGAAGCATTTTTGGAACATCGCTTGACCACCATGATGACCAGGCCTCCTTGACAGTGATACCTTGCCACCTGGTCGGAGATGGAACCACTGTTAAGATCGATTACCAGAGTTCTTGTGCGGCTTGACACTCGATAAATAGGTGTGTAACAGTTTCGTTGTTGCATTTGCAAAGACAACACCAAAATGGGCCATGTTGTGCTCGTTCAAGAAGGTTATCTCCTATGGGAATTTTGTTTTTAAGTATGGTCCACATGAGAATCCTATTCTTGGGGGGTGTCTTGAGCTTCCAAAATGCTTCCACCAAGACTCGATGGCTTGTGGTTGACGAGCTTCGGCTAGCACAAGGTAGCCTTCCTTTGGAGTATATTTTCCAGCTTTCGAGAGTGCCCATATTACCTCATCTTCACCTTCACCAATCTGGATGTGAGCTTCAGTAAGAGCCCCAATATAGGCATTCCATTGCTGTGTCCATTGTTGTGGAATGTTCAATCTCTAGGCCGATTTCCATGCTTGCTGAAATAAAGTGGTGTGCTCGGGGTCTGCTATGTGGCTGATATGGGTAATGTTGGCATCTCTGAGAAAGTTTCTGAGCTCATTTGGCAGCTTGTGGGCATTCCCACAGCCAATCCATGGGTCCTGTCCAATCCTCACAGCCATTCTAGATTGAATTTTCCAAGTAATACCAGCTCTGATGATGTCCAAAGATTTAATTATAGCCTTCCATATGATTGATATCCCTATGTGGTATTTTTGTGTTGTCTTAGCCAGTCCATCAAGTTAAGAGGGGCGATGTGTTTTGATACATCCACCCTTTTCTAGAGGCTTTTTGATGTAATGAGCTGCCATCCAAGTTTGGCTGCCAGAGCAGAGGAGAAATCCTCTAACTTCTTTATGCCCCATCCTCCCCATTTATTTGGCAGATTGAGTGTCTCCCACTTGACCCATGCAAATATTCTGCCTGTTTGTTTGCCCTTCCAAAGGAATCTGCAGCATAAGGCCTGAATCCTGGAGAGTATACCCCGAGGAATCCATGCCAATGACATCCAATAGACCGGAGTAGCCTCCAGAACAGCTTTAATGAGGATGAGTCTGCCTGCCCTGGATAGGTATTTGTAATACCAAATGTTGAGTCTTTTCTCCATCTTGGAAATAAGCCATGTCCAATCTGCAATTTTATACCCCAGAGGCTTCAACTTGTAACCCAAGTATCGAAGGCCATCCTCCAATCTCAGTAGGGTGAACTGGAATCTTTGTAGTGCAAAATGTATTTCATATTGGGAACATCCAGCCGCTGATAAGGTGGACTTGTTACAGTTTACAGTCATGCCGGTGGCTGATTGGAACAAAGAGAATGTGTTCTTCATATTGGTCAAATCCCCAATGCTTCCGTTGAGAAATATCAAAACGTCATCCACAAATAGCAAATGAGTCAATATGCATCCTTCTGTGATTTTTATACCCTGCATTCTTCCCCTTCTGAACTCTTCTTTAACAAGCCTACTGAGCCCTTCCATGATTAGGAGAAAAAGTAGTGGAGATAGGGGGCAAACCCGATGGAGGCCTCTTTTAGAATGAAAAAAGGGTGAAGCCACCCCATTAATCATAACACTAAATGATATGTTAGTTATGTAGCTCATAATACATTTAATGAAATCATATGGAAACCCAAGGTGGGTTAGAAGCATTCTTATATACAACCAGTTAGCTCTGTCAAAAGCCTTAGAGAGATCGACCTTTAGTGATCCAGGTCTTGGTGTAACAAAGGACCCTTCCAAGACCTTTTACTTTCGTGATGTGTTAAATTGCATTTTTAAAAGAACATGAATGAATATATCTGCATGTTGTAAATAATAGGAACATGACAATAATCAACAACTTAAAATAACAAGATGTTGATAACGTAGTTCGTCCAGGAGGGACTACGTCTTCGGGCCCCGGTGTCAAGATGGTGTAGGCCACTGCATTAAGTTCTGTCAATAGTGATGATGTACATAAGAGGTGACGTCGCTATCATACAAGGAAAATGCCCTCATGTAGGAGTGGCTCCAAGAGATGTTCCGCTATAGGAACTCTTAGTAAAAAAGGACTCCTATTAGTATGACACAAACTCATGCATGATGATGATGAGCATCTCGCCAACATGGCATAAAAGGGTTCTCAATGCAAACATACATGGAGACACATCAGTATCCCATCCACATACAACAAAGGGATCTCAAATAAAACATGACAAATCATGACAACAAGTACATCTCACAAATGATTCCGCATCACATCAAGCAGGAATCATGAAAACAAGTAAGAAACAAGATCCCACATCAAACATCAAATAGGGATATGTGCAACACAATGCATAGCAAAAGAAGTACATGAACACACTGCATATACCTCACATCCAGGGCCATCTGAAGAAAAGGATGTCAAGCTGCTGAAGTTGTTCAGACCATCGATCTCACGGCATTGAATCACATGGAAATGACTGCTCGCACATGAATGCTGACACCTACACTCCACTTAGAAAAGTGGCCAAAAAATGAAATGAGCAAATGGAAAATCTGAATGCACCATCATATTTGTGGCGTCGAATAGTGCAAAATCGATTGTCAAATTTCTGAATTCTGAGAAAATGAAAATCTAGGGCTCAAGGAATCTTTTAGATTCCCCCTAGATTCCTCAAAGATTCCCTCCTCCGGGTCCTCTGTAATTTGGATGCTCAGATTAGAAAACTGACTGTGCCATCGGGTTCGTGTCGCTGGGAGGTGTAAGATCGACATAAAGTTTGTCTAATTTGGACACTACAAAGATTTCACCCTCCTGGAAATTTCGCTCCATCATGGTTCCACCTGTAATAAATTAGTTAAAAAAATGCGTCTTGGTTTCTGTGCCCGCTCTTGGTTTGTCCATGTTGCCTCCTTGATGCACTGAGCAAATGCTGGGTTTATATTAATTCTCGGGCAAATTTTACCAAGAGGTAGTTTAGGTGGATTGGTTTAAGTCGAAAATAGTGGAGGAGGGGTCGGGTGGTCAGTCCCCGCCCCTCTCATTTTAACACATTATAGTTTTTGAAAAACCGTATTGATTTGTTTTAGGGGGGTCGGGTCCGCATTGGGTGGACCACCCCATAATCCGTAAAGCATGCATTAACTTTTGATTGGTCGTTGCATTGGAGGGTTCGTTAAATTTAAATGGCGCGTTATGTTGTTTGGAGGCTATTTATTTTGGTGTACCGTGGGGTTGCCACATGGGCGGGGCTGGCCCTCCCGCTAGCCATGGGTTCAACTCCCACCGACCCCTCTTATTAGTATGATGGTTTATATATATTGGAGGGGCATGGGGTGGTGGGGGTGGTGGCCCACCAACTCTCTTATATATATATTTTAATTTTTATAACATATAACCCCTTTTTGAATTTCTGAAATTTGATCGTATGAGTCATTCTAATGAGGCCAAAATTTCACCCGGAATCTCGCTGGAGTTGTCCGGATTCCGTCCGTTGGAAAAATTCCAAATTGTGTCTCCATTAACTTGCCCAGTCAGCAAAAGTCAACCAAAACTTTGACTGTCTCTATCTTCCTCATCCGGACTCGGATTGACGAACCGTTCAAACCACTACGATCACGACGACGAGATCTTTAACATGAACCTGGTTCAATCATAATCTAAACACTTTTATTTTCAAGCTTTCATAAGCCCTCTTTATCCTATGTGTGTCCTTGGAGCCACCTGGATCATTATTATCATACCTTTCATTTTCTTTGAATGCAGTGAGTGCAAGACCTCTTTTGTTGTTCCCCACTGCCTCATGGATCTGTCGATCTTATAGAAAGGCAATTTTCTCCTAAGATATATGGGTGGATAGAATTGGCCTCATTCGATTGGCTATGATTTTAGCCATGATCTTATAGATGCAGTTGCATAATGAGATAGGTCTACCAAAAAAACTTTTATTTTGCTCTGCCTTTGGTGACTTGAGTTAAAGGCCAAGTGATATGAGAGGACCCCAACATGAACCTACGATAGAAGTTGGCAAGACCCAAAAAGCTGTGGAGCTTTGTTAGAGTGGTTGGGGTTGGAGAATCCTGAATGACTTGTATCTTGGATGGGTCCACATGTACACCCTGCTCGTCAATTATGTACCCTAGATATTGAACGTTGGTCAGGCAAAGCCGCATTTCTCCAAGTTAGCACACATCTTGTGTTGTCGCAGGGTTTGAAGGACCTGTCAAATATGGTGGAGGTTCTCATCCCAACTCTTGGTGAAGATCAAGATGTTATCCAAATACACCAGCAGGAATGCATTGGTGAAGGGTCCCAAGATGTCATCCATTAGTCTCATGGAGGTTGTAGGGGTGTTCGTCAATCCGAATGGCATGACCAACCATTCAAAAAGGCCCTCCTTGGATTTGAAGGCAGTATTCCACACATTACAGGGTTCGATAGGCACATGGTGATAAACTAACTTCAATTCAATCTTGTTGAAATATTTGGCCCCCTTGAGCTAGTCAAGAAGGTCATCAATCCGCGAGATTGGGTACCTATTCCGGATAGTGATCTTGTTGAACGCTTAGTAGTCAATACAGAGCCTCCAGGTCCCATCCTTCTTTTATACCAATACAATCGGGCTCCCACAGGGTGATGAGCTTGGCCTGATGTGCCCTTTCTGCAATAGTTCCTGAATCTGCCTCCTAATCTCATTGTTCTCTAGAATAGAGTGTTGATAGATCGTCCCATTTGGTAGCGACACACCTGGGGTCAGATCGATGGAGTGCTTGACCTGACAGTGCAGAGATACCCCTATAGGTGAGGTGAAAATATCCTTGTACTCCTCCACAACCTTGTCCATCTGTTGCTGCTGTGCAGAGGAGCCCTTCCTGGAAGTTATGGTGTCGACCTTCTTCTTGCCCTAAGGGTGAATCATAAGGAAAAAAAAATCTTGGTTTGGGAAATGATCTTACTGTATTGCTTTGCAGTGATCAAATAGACGACGATAGGTGGGGGTACCTTCGGTATCCTGTACAACTTGTTGGCCAAGTTAATATTCACAGAGCGAGGTCTAGACTCATATACAACATGTCGCTTCCACAAGTATGGTTTTCCAAACAATACATCACAAACTTCAAGAGGAGCAACATCACACAGTACCTCATCCATGAAGGGATTGATGCTATAGGGAAGGCGACATTGTTGGCTGACGCGAAGATCTCATCCTTGGTGAAGCCACTCGATGGTGTACGACTATGGATGTGCTGTAGACTTTAGGCCCAACTGCTTCACGACCTCTGCTGAAATGAGGTTCTTTTGGCTCCCGCTGTTGACAATGAACTGCAACGGAGAACCCTTCACCCACATCTGTGAGTGGAAGAGGCGTTCCCCATCCTTTGGATCTTCAGGCTCAATCTTTTGGATCTTGGTGGTGGCCACAGTGGCACTGGGCTCCGCATCAATGATTTGTTTCCCTTTGTCAGTTCCCTTATCGGGTTCTGATTCAGAGTTAGAACATGCGTCTGATTCAGAAGCCTTTAGCTCAGCCACTAGTGACTGTTTGGCTCGACACTCACTTGTATTGTGAGTGGAGCTCTTATGGAACTCACACCACTTTCTCGTGTCCTTCTTTGTCTTCATGGTGTTGTTCTTTGCTTGTGACTTTGGTGGGCTGTCCTGGGTAGCCCTACCTTGGCTTAGTCCTTTGTTCTGTGGTTTGGGGGTGCCTTTTCCTTGCTTTGGATTCGCGGATCCAAAGTCCCGCTTCTTCTGTTTAAATTTCTACTCAATCTTGAAAGTGTACCAGTATGCCGTGCCAAGCGAGGAAATGTCTAGGAACTCCATCTCGTCTTGGGTGTACTTGTGTAGACAGTCGCGGTACTTGACCACCAAATGCCACTCAGTGTCCTTGATACCCAACTTCGTGCAAAGGGCATGGAAAATATTTGTGAACTTCGGCACATCTTGGTCCCTTCCCTACCGTAGCGTGGTCCACTTTATGTATTTATCTTCATAGCTCCCGACAGGGTAATATTGTTCCTTGATGGTGTCTCAGAAAGAATCTCAAGTGGGTGCGACTGAAAAGAACGAGGGTTCACTCTCGTACTTTTGTTCATAGTATGTTTCCCACCAGTCCTTGATGTGTGGGGCGGCTTTGAGAAGTGCAAAAGTAATCTTTTCCCGATTGGAAAAGTCATGAACTAAAAAATATCCTTCCAACAGATTCAACCATTTATCTATGGTGTCTGCATCTATCAGGCCTTCAAATATTGGAATATTGAAGTTAACTTGTACCTTAAAAGGAGTGGCACCTCTAGAGTGGCTACTGGATGAAGATGCATCGCCTGTGGGTAGTTGTCGAAGGATCTGGGCAAAGTTATCCATCATTGCGTCCCTCTGTCGCTTGAGGGCTTCCTCGAGCAACATTTTGAAAGGATCTCTTGCCCCCTCGTCTTTCTTTTCTTCTGCCATGGGAGGTTGTCGGGATTTGCGAGGCTGATCTTGCAAAGGTTCAACCAGATCAAGCCCTAACTCCTTATATCCTGACCTCGTTGGGGACATGCAAAGAAAACAGAGAAAGAGCAGACAACTCTGATACCACTAATCCAGATTTAAATAGGAACGCAACAAATTATAGATATAACCATAAATACAAAGATGCAGTAGAAATAACACTTCATTTCATTAATATCAAATATTGAAATATGCTTACAAACAAAATGGAAATAAGACTATTTCGGGCAATGGTAGTTTATCCCTGAGAAGAGATGTGTCAGCTACACGCCTCTGAACTATGTTACAATGAGGCTCAAAGGCCTATTTATTATTGATAAACAATGGAAAACCCTAAACATCCAGAAACCTAACCCTAGGAGATGAAGTGCCCAAACAGTGGGCCCCATTTGGGTAAATTGGTACATTAACTTCCCTGGGTTGTAACTTTAACATACGATCTCCGTTTGGCTATCATAATACCTCGTTTCGAAAATCTCAAAGAGAAGGCTGAAAATAAATTGGCAAGCTTGTTTGGGACGTTTTCGGTCTCTCCTTTTTCACTAAAAACATCGTTTAGGGCCTTGAAACGACTCCAAAAGTTCAGGGCCCGAAAAAATGCCAAAAATAGTAAACTTTGCTACAATTAAGGAAACCGAAAAACTAAAAGAGACAGTGTTGGGGGTCCAAGTGGAATAGGCGGGTGGCCACCAATATCCACCTGGATCATGATTGGGCCACCTCAAACCTGCAACCAATAAAAATGTTCCACCACATCTAGTAAGATCCTCACACATGGTGGTATGAGATTGGCCTATATTACCCACTGTGACTTCCGAGTCAGCTGCTGACATCAGTATACAACTTGTCCAGTTAGCAGCCCAAACAATCCTGCAAGTTGACTTTTTAAACTATTGGGAAAAAACTTCAGAACATCATAACTTTCTCATACAATGTCAGATTGAGGTGATTCAAGCAACATTGGTATCAAGAGGAATAACACTACAATATGGCGTTGTCTTTGAGATATTCTGTGAACTTTAATTTTTGAGTCTCTTTTTGATCTCCAGATCATACCTGCCCACTAGGAATTTTTAGACCTCCAAAAGTTTGTCTTCACTCATAAAATAATTGAGGATACAACTCCTTCATTTTCCCAATCTCAATCCTTCTTTGTCTGCTTGGCTTGGTTCCTTTGAGCCCCATTTGAAGGTACTCCACATTGCCTTTGTGTGAAGTCCTTATCATTCTTTCAATAATTGTGGCATGATGCGATTCTTCTAAATATTCAAGAGAAAATATTTAATGGATGGAATATGAAAATTCTCTTCACGACCATCAAATATTAGAGGCTCATACAATCTTCACCTTGAAGTCTTTCCTTTCTTAAACCCAACTTGATCTTCCACCTAGAAATCATAAGCAACTCAATGCTTGTCATGCATTGTTTTATACTTTTATTTGTTGTCCTCAAGTTTCACTTGTCATCTTTGATGCACATCAATATGTCCATCTTCTACAAAATATTTAACAAAGATAAAATCTAAAAAGTATTTGGAAAATAACCCAAACAAGCTTCACATATAAATACTTGTATAGATTAGTGCTTGCCACAATTTTAACATGTTGGACGTAATGCATCTGCTCATCCCAAATTTCCATACAAATTGACTTAAACAAAAAGCCAAAAAATCATAACATGCCAAAGAAATATACTCTTTCATATAAGTGATTTATACATAGCATCCCTTTACAAATTAACCAAACGAGAATATACAACAAGTAATTACAATTTTACAAAGCAAGTTAAATGTACAAAATAGCCTATAAATTCTTTGCATAACTAGGCTTATGTGTTCTCTTTTTGCACTTGCTCTGCTTCAAAGGCTGCTTTAGGAACTACATCAATTTCCACTTTGCCACCTATCACTTCCCTTGTAGGGGATCACATGACCTCTTTGTCCTTCTTGGGATGAAGTTCCGGATGGAGTTTCCAACACTTTTCAATTTGGTGCCCATTCATGCTACAATGGGTACAAAAATGCTTGCGCTTTCCCATTGACAAGGAAGTCTTCATACCTGGGAGAGGTTCCTCATGTCTTGTCCCAATGATTTGATCCATTTCTTTGACCAAAGTCTTACGTTGTTCACACTCGGCCACACAATGATCAAATGCATGATAAAATGTATAGGAAAACATTTTCCATAAATGATCATAAGCAAAAACATTTCTGGAATACCCATGATGCTTATACCTGTCTTTTGGGTTGTGACTTTGACGAGGATAATTGGACTTGGCATGTCCTTTGGAACATTCATCTCTTTGCGGAGACAACTTTTCACTATCACTACCATCATGGTGTGTTGTACCATCACTTCGTAGGAGCCCCTTTCACATGAACTCCATACCTGACGATTTCTTTGCCTCAACAATTTTGGAGTACCCTCCAATTTATTCATGGTCATAACCCAATCCTTCATAACGTGGTCATTCCTTCACTTTGATAGGATTAATGATGCCTTGGCCATTGACTCCGAGGCCCTTCCGGCATAACCCCATTTGAGTTAAAATATTCATACCAATCCCCTTGGTATGCTTTTCAAAAGATGAAAAAGATTTTTTTATCAACATTAATTGAAGGAGTAGAATTGGAAATACTAATTACCTCCTTTGACCAAAAACCCATATTTTTCATTTCAGTTGTTGATGAAGAAGTGGATGATATCTCCAACCAACCACTTTTACCAACTATCACATGAGGAGACTATTTCAGATGTTGGAAAAAATCGCAAGCATCATTCTCTTTATAGGATCCATATCATGTGTACTAAACATGCCCACAAACTGGTTTCATCTTTGAGGGACTCTTTGCTGCTTCCAGGATGGAACACTCAATGTTGCTCCACAATATGTTGCAATTGTAGGCACATTTTCCTTTTCTCCTCATGTGCAGCTTCGAGCAATCCTCTTAGCTTGATATTCTCCATTCGAAGAGAAAGATTAATCTGTTCAAACTCTTGGAGTCTTTCACACTTCGGTTTCTTGCCTGTACTTGCAATCTGGTCAGAACCTGCTCTGATACTGCGTGATCTGAAAATGAAACTTCGATCATCCTCTGACACTTTGCAAGTCTAATAAACTTGGGTCTTTAAAGGTAAAATTAGTTTTGCAACCTCTTCAAATTTGAGTGGTTAAGTTTTCACATGAACTTAAAAGTGAAAAAATTCATATGAAACTCAATATGAGAAACATGTAGAGAAGAAACAAGCAAGTGATAACAGAGTTCACCCCTCCTAGGCTACGTCTCTGGGCCTTGCTCTAATGCTAGGCCACTTTATTGATCTTAATAGAAAAAGAATACAATGCACATATTTGACTCTAGAGTGGCACTATTTCTCCTACAAAGAAATGTTCTCCTACAAAGAACTCTCACTCAAAAATATGACTCCCTACAACAAGTCATGATGATGTCAAAGAAAAGGACTCTCTCACAATAGGTCCTTGTACTCAAGCTGAGATCAAAAAGCATAAAAATAAAACTACTTCACAATGAAGTGTTGAAAAGGTCATTTCCCATAAGCACACTAAGAAAAGCTGAAAATAACTGCTCTACTGAAGTAACAGTTGTTGTAGATGCATCTGGAAAGTTTCAAAACCCCTGGCTAGGCTCTTTCCATGCTCATCAAGGTCTCTATATGGACTCAAAACAATATTTGTTTGCAACACTAAAGGAATTGGCTCTGCAAAAAGTCCAACATACAGTGCTCAAATCATAAATCAGATGCTGTCATTGAGTTCATAACACCTAAAAACTAATTTCTAGGCTCTTCTTGAGCTCCAAAAGACTGAAAAACCACCAAGTTATGCCTCCTAGAAGTTTTTCTTACTATCTGTCTTGCAAAATGGAAAAACTTCCTAACTGAGCAACACTATCCACCTTTATGTAGAATGCTGGGCTAAAATTTCGCTTGGGATCGACATGATTCATGCCGCAAATTGAGCAATTTTTCGCTTCCTTAACCGCACCCATAAGGCCTTAAGTGTTCATTTATTTAGCACTGGTTCTATTTATATGGGCCATGTGGCCAGGGCCGAGCAAACTGCTCGTCCCCATCGGCTCTGCTCCGTTGGTGGTCATATTGGGAGCCATGTGGTCATAGGCTGGGCCACGCACCAATGCTCCGGCTCCGATCCCTGTACCAACAGTTCTGTTGTGTGCCATATGGCCCAAGACTGGGGCTTAACTGCCGGACCTCCACTCTGCTTCTGCCTCTGATCGTATTCCACTTGAGTAACTAGGGGTGGGGCCACGTGCCCCACCCTCTCCCCTAATTTGCTTCGCTAGTCACATTAAATTAATTCCATCGGACATATGGTTAAGAACCACGACATGGGGTAATGGCAGAGTGCCTGGTTAGTTTGTACGGAGGTTGTGTGGGTGCTGAAAAAACAGGGGTTGGGGCCATGTGCCCTGCGCCTCCTCCCAATGTTGGAACATAATTAATTTAAATATATATTGGCAGCATAGTTATAATGAGCAACTTCATTGCCTTTTGGTTTAGTGAATGTTTTGAAACTAATAGGTCGCAGCTTTGATCCTGGCAAGGTCGGCCAATCGACCCATATTAGTTTGGTATTGTTGGGAGGGCCACGTGGCTTTCTCCCATTGGACCATGCGACGCCTCATGATTGGGCCACCTCAAACCTGCAACCAATAAAAATGTGCCACCACATCTAGTACGGTCCTGTGACATGGTGACATGGTATTGGCCCATACCACCCACTGTGCTTACCCAGTCAATTGATGATG
The DNA here is from genome assembly GCA_031772625.1 of Pinus tabuliformis. Classification (NCBI taxonomy): domain Eukaryota; kingdom Viridiplantae; phylum Streptophyta; class Pinopsida; order Pinales; family Pinaceae; genus Pinus; species Pinus tabuliformis. Next base: position 329,714,064 of record CM062805.1, on the reverse strand, counting down.
TCAGCATACAGCCTGTCTAGTCAGCATCCCAATCAACCATGTAAGTTGACTTTTTAACTATTGGGATATAACTTCAAAATGTCATAACTTTCTTATACGACGTCGAAATGAGGTGATTCAAGTGGCGTTTGAATCAAGACGATGAACACTACAACCTCGCGTTAGTTTTGGGATATTCCAAGAACTTTCGTTTTTTGGCCTCTCTTTTATCTCTAGATCAATTCACAATAATTATAAGGGTGAAGATAGAATGATATGACATGTCAATAATTTATTTACTATTCGAGTTACGTATTCTGTCATGGCATATGCTTCCGTGATTCAAATAATAGACTTGTATTACTTAGGAATAATTATGTTAAACTTCAATGAATCGATCCCATGTAGAATTGTTAATTTGATTGAGTTTTCTAGTAGTTGAAAGATATAGTTTTTCAAAACTAAGCACCCTTCATAGATAACTACAAATTTCCCAAATTTGTCATAGGAAATTGGTATTGAAACAATATTTAGAACTTGATCATAAGAAACATATAGTTTTAAATAATATTTTAAACTCTTGTGAAATTTGATTCAACCATCATTGGGTTCACAAAGATATTTGATATTCACCATATGCTTATTGCATGGGTACATAAGGGTATTAACAATAAAGATATCTAGGTTGAATTCTTGTTTACAAAACTAAAGATATTGACAGTGAAATTTTTCGATTGGATTCGAATTAGCTTAGATCAACCGTGAACAATTCAGTTAGATTTCAATTGCATAAATTTCTAATTTTTTCATTCTATTGTTCACAATATGGTTCCTATTATCACTTGCCACAAAAATTGTAGATTAGTTATTGTATTTATGCATATTTCTATATGCAACATAAAATGCGGCATCTTTGTGATAAATTAGCCATTGCAAAGCGAATGTAAAAAGTGAAGCAACACTTAACAAAGCATCACACATATCACTACAATCAATATTCATCTATATATGTTTTTGTGTGTCCAATGTAGACGTTAACGATAAAGCACAACAAAAGCTCGGAACACTATGGCGATGGCTTTTTCATAATAGAGAAAAGTGTTTTGTGCTATCTAATCAAATTGTTTCAAATAGGTAGGTAGGATTGTGTTACCTTAAAGTGGAGGAATACGATCAAACCATCGAACTTTAATAAAATACTTATAGCTAACTACAATCCCATCAAAATACAATATTTAAATTAGCATTTCAAGAACACAAAACATCTCTCAATTTTTTTAGCATCTGATGCGAAGTGACCTTAGCACTTCAATGGACACGGTTTTGTTTAGAAACCCAGTGGAATGATAAAAATATCAATGCGACAAACTGTATCTCTGAAATCTTTTTCCATCTGACGTGAATTGATCTTAATATTTAGTGGCAATGGTTTTATTTTAGAAAATAACCATCAATGATAAAATTTGAATGCAACAACAATAACATCACCTGCAAATCACGTATTACAACAATAAAACATGATGCTAAGATCTCATCAGTGTCTCTATAATCTGAGATATTTTGTATTTGTTTCGCTTAAAAAATGAAATTCCTTTACCGAGACTAATATGTGGCCGTCGAGCATATGGATGACTTTGTTGTGCAAGAGAATTCAATATTTACATTGTCTCATCAAACTAGAATATTGTAACAAAAGTAAAGTTACTTACCCGGAATATTGTCTCCAGGCGGGAAAAAATGACTTCCATCCTCCATACCACCTTTGTATCGGAAAAGGCTTCCCATACATCTGCCACCTGCCAGTAGAATAATTATTTTTTCATGCATGCTGACTGTTGCCTTGGAATTCTCTTCGGCCCATTTGGGGTCTCGTAGCACCAATTGTGCAATTTTCCTAGTGAGTCGATATCAAAGGGGTTGTCTCTGAGGCGGAGGAAGAAATTGGTGAAAGAAAAAGGATGAGTCTAGCGTCCATCAACCATCCCAACAAACTTTCTCTACCTAGGTCGACAACATACAAATCGTCCCTTCCCTTCTAGTTTTCTAGAGACAACTTGCATGGAAACGCATTTTCTGAAAAACCTCCCGCCCATTCTGCAAATTAAGTGACCAATTTTAAAATTAGGGATCTTTGCATTAAAAAACACCATTCATAAGCATAAATTCACTGTGTAGGCATACCTTCAGCCATTGTAGTATCATGTAACCAGTCTCAAAGATTATGGCGCTGAAATCCTCTTCACGATTGTCTTCCAGCTCGGCACCAGTGGTCGTTGTGTTGTGGAAATTTGGGACAACCTACCATTATAGTAGTTAATGAAGAACATGCATTCGCTTCAAAATTGTAAGCACAAAGAATGGAGTGAACACCAACAGACACCATGTTCGCTCTTGACATGCCATGATTACCACCATGCGCACCCTTCGGTTTCAGACAACATTTCGATCCTTCATCATCACATTTCCATGACTCTTTGCACTCCCTCTCATCGTAGTCGTCCATCAAACTCTTAGATGAAGAATATTCAAACAACAATCAATCCTGACCCTTCATAAATCCAAAAAATGAAATTCCATCAATTGATTCCATCGAAGGTTGAAATATATACGCTTATTAGCAAAAAAATTAAATTGGAACCAACAATGTAATAACTAGCACAACCACATTAGTAAATGTGGTTGATATATCAATAGACCTATATCACTGTTATTATTAATCATATTAATAGAAAGAATGTAATTTTTTTTATTTAATTTTTTATAATAATTATATTATTAATTATTAAAAAATAAATATTATTAATTATTATTAAAAAAACCTAGAAATAATGTTTCTTCAATATTTACAAGTTGATTCACTATGACTAAATATTAGAAAAGAATTTCTATTTTTAATTATAATTTGAAATAAAAAGTTCAAAATAAATTATTAAATTTAATGTTTAACCTATCATCAAAAAATATAATACATATAACTTTTAGAGTTTGAAACATGTGGAAAAGTTTTTCAAATTTAAAATTTTACTATAATAAAAATGTTTTAACTTTTTTAATTTAATAATTTATTACGATTAATCATAATTATTCAATTTATTATGTAAGGTAGAAATCTAAAATATCTTTAAAAAAAGAGGTGATATTTGTTGAGAAAAAATATAATCCATATCCTGCAATATTTAAGAGGAGATATATCTTGTGTCTGAATGCAACGTCCATACCGATAAAATTAAAATTTCACTTTGCAAAACATTTAAGACGAGTTTTGATTACCTTTGCTGTGAAAATAATTTTTATTTGTATTTATGATCTAAATTAATTATAATTAATATTAATATTAATTATTAATATATAATATTAATTAATATAATATTAATATTGATTATATATAAAATTATATATTTGGTAAATAAGTATCTATGGGATTTGAACCAATGATCTATCGCAAGGAGTGCTTTAACAGTGCACTCATTCACTGCCAATCCAAAACCCGCGAGCATAATTATTATATATAATATTGTGTTATATTAATTATTATTATTATTTATCATTATAATAAATAATAATTAATTATTATAAATAAATTATTAATTTATTAATAAATAAATAAATAATTGAAATTTATTATTTATTTAATTTATATTAATTAATTTAATTAATAAATATTTACCAATTAATATTAATTCGTTAAGTTGAAATAATATTATTTTAAATACTTTATTTTAATACTAAAATAATAATGTAAAAATTTTAATGCTAATATAATAATACTAATAATTTATATTAAATATAAAATAATATATTAATATATTAACTAATAATCATAAATTTAGTTTATGATACAATCTTAGTTAATACAAAATAGTATAAGAATATTTAGTGTTTAATATATTATTAATATTTAATTATTGTATAAATATAATATCAATAAATGTAGAAAAATATTATTAAAATATCTAGATGGCCTTAATAAAAATTTAATATAATATCAATGGTACATTAATAAATATATTATTCCACACATTTATAATGTCTTACCTATAAATTAATCTATCTATTAAAACATGTTAATTATGGTTGACTATTGTTGACATGGTCAATTGTAGTCAATATGATTGTGGTTGACTATTGTTGACATGGTCAACTATAGTCACATGGACATCATAATCAATAATAGTCAACCTGACTGCCACGGTGAACCATAATTACCACGGAAATCATGGTTTATCAATAGGTGATTCATTGTCAACCATTGTGAACTATATTGAACTATGGTGGATGGTCATAGTTGACCATGGATGCCTATAGTGGATGGTCACGGTTAGCCATAGTCAAACAATGGTTGAGCATCAACAACCACCATTTCAATGATAACCATAATGAAATCATGGTCAACTATAGAGACACCATAGTCGAAATATGGTCAAAATCAACCATGGTTAGCCATGGTCAACCACGGTCCAACATCTCATTGTGACATAGATTGTCTCAATATGAAAATTAATGTTGTTCACCATTGCCCAACGTCTTATTGTGACGAAGATTGTGTCAATATGAAAATCAACCATGGTCAACCATGCTTATTTTAGGGTTTATAATATTTATCTTAAGGTTTCATATTATTGGGTCAACCATGGTCCAACGCCACATTGTGACAAAGATTGTCTCAATATGAAAATCAACCATGGTCGACCATCGCCAACCATTGTCAATCATGGTCAACCATGATCCAATGTCACATTGTGACAAAGATTGTCCCAATATGAAAATCAACCATGGTCAATTATCGTCGACCATGGTCGAGCATGGTTAACCATGGTCCAACGTCGCATTGTGATAAAGATTTTTGAGAATAACAACAAGAAATGTTAAAAAAATCGTCAAGAAAAAAATCCTAATTTAATTTGTCCTTGAATTAAATTGGGAATAAATTGTACTTTCACATCTCATGACAACTTGTAATGGTTAGCTAAGTTAAATTGACTTAGTTAACTCAGTTAATTCAAGTTGGAAGTCTATCTAGATTCACCAGTAATTGGTTTCCTAAATTTTAGGGGCCAGGTTGAGTTCTTTTGAGTGTAATTATTTAATTTTAGTTTAACTGAGATAATTCAGTTTAACTGATTTAACTTCAGTTAAACTAGTTCCAACTAATGAGGAATTAGTGGGAGATCTAGTAGAGGTGTAACTGTAGTAGTGGGTTGTAACCAGCACTGCTCAACTAGTAAACTCAAGATTCACTCATAATTAACTCATGCATGTTAGATTATAGAAAGACCTAGTTTAGATTGTAGTTCATGGACAATTACTGTCAGTTGTAAAATCATCTAATTAAATAGATGGTGCACACAGTCAGAAGAAAGGCCTAAAATAAAATCATTCCTTAATTAGAAACTCACTAATTTTAATCATTCGAATTTCCTTTAAAAGGAGGAATGAAGGCAACACTTTTAATCATTGTTTTGGTGAGCACGAGTTGGTGAGACCAAGCAAAGGAGGCACAAGTTTTTGCATGGACCTTGTGAGAGAAAGGTATTGCAAAGAGAAGCTTGTGCACAAGTTGGTAGTGAGATAGATAGAGATAGTGCAGATGTTGCTCAGACTTCAGAAAAGCATTGTAATCTTCTCATATTTTCCTTATTAATGCAATATACAAATAGCAGGGTTTAAGTTGTGGCTTTCCCCAGAAAATCATCGTGTTGTGTGTGATTGAATTC